>CAWUFW010006439.1:0-600000 GCA_963921515.1 Calotriton arnoldi
ACAATCTAGGAACTTGGGATTCTTCTTGGGGGGCATGGTGATGGGTGGTGATGGTGAGTGATGTGTGTGTTGGTGTGCAGGTGAGGGTGTGTGAGTGTGTGTTTTGCTGGGTGTATGTGAGGTAGGTATTTGTTGGTGTGCTGATGGTGTGTGGCTTGTGTGAGGGATGAGCTGTGGGTGTGTGGTTGCTTTCTCTTGGGTGCTGGCAGTGAAATGGCATTTGCAAAGGCTCATGGTAGTGATTTGTGTCCTTTATATAGGTGGAGTTGTGGGTGTGTCTTTGTTCTCTGTCCCCACCCCCCAGTATTTATTGGCTTGGTAATTGCTTGTTTGGCCTTTTTTGGTTGATTTTTCCTTTGTGCTGTTTGTGTATGTTGGAAACGTTCTTGTGACCGAGTCGGACCCTGCATTGGTCTCGTACGGTGTTTTCCGTTTCGTTCACGCTGTGTTTGTGCAGTTTTGTATGCTGCGTACGCGTCGGTCGCGGTGTATTGTGTTGCTTCGGCTCGGTTTTGTATGCGTGTCGGTCGTACGGCTTGTCCTCCGTCCGACTCGGTCGTGTTTTCGCGCCTTGCATCGTACTTTGCGGGTTGGAGTTGGCGGGTACGATTCGGTCGGATTTGTTCCGGGTGCGTGTCGGTCGGTTGGATTCGCGTGTTTTTCCGGCCGGATTGCTATTTTCCGAGCGGCTCGGTCGGTCGGCTTGGTTTCCTGACGTGTCGGTCGGATTTATCGCGGCTTGCATCGTACTTGGCGTGTCGGGCGCCACTGGTACGTGTCGGTCGGTATTTTTACCGGATCCGAGCCGGTCGGTGCTTTTCCGGCCCGAATCGGAATCGACCCCTAAATCGGGACCCCACTGGGCCTTAAGTGGCTGGGCACCGAAACCTGTGTGGTAATTGCCCTTGTCATCAGCAGTTTGGGACAGGCATCGGTGAGATTGACACCGGTAAGAAGGGGAGTGTTGGGTGGCAAATCCCCTGCTAGTGGCAAAATCCCTTCTTCTCTACTCTGCAACTCTCCACTATGAGCAAAAGGCACTAGCCTCAAGCTCCCAGCCACTGAGTCAGTCCTCCTGGGGAGCTGGGGGTGCTGGCGTGACAGGGTGTGAGAAAACCAGGAAGTAGTGCCCCATAGCTGTCAGCCAACTTTTAAATCCGGTCTCCATTAAACACTTACCATTCATCTCAAAATACATAAATAATGGATTCCTCAGGCAACATGAGACCCCATCTCTAACATCATACAGGATCTCTGGTTCTTCTCAGTCCTTGATTGAGTTTAAGCCTTGAAGCAGCATAACTTTAGTGCTCCTTAATTTTTACGTTAATATGTGACAGTATATTACAAGCTACAGTTATATAATCTAAGCATAATCCATGAATCGCTAATGGAATAGCTGAATCCATTTACCTGAGATTTCCTTAACGTTAGCTTGACTGAGTGTAGGCCAGAGCCTCTTGAAGTATTACTTATGAAATGTATTGTTGGTTTCCATATGCTCTCACATTTTCCTTTCCCTTGCAGGTGTCTTATCATCCTCGTTGGATAGGAGAACTGTTGGTGTTTGACTTAGGAATGTTACTTTAAAGGCTTCATTGGATATTTGTTATGCTTTACGCAGTGCTTAGAGACGAGACAAAGCCTTCACTATCACGCAGACTGGACTGCTGATATCTACATGGTCGTGCAGCTGTGTGAGCCTTAGTCCAGAGATGGGAAACTAGGGAGTCTACCAGCTCCCAGAGGACAGTGCTAGCTGATTGGCTACATCCAGAAGGAGTTGAAGAGAAGAAGTTTCTAGAGAATTTTGTTTGATTTAGTTGTGAGTTTCATAGAATAATTTAACATGCCCTGTCCTGACTTTGAAGAGGAAAAGACCTTTCCCTAATTTTGCCAATTTCCCTATCTCCGTTCTTGAGCTTTGCTCCTGAATGCCTATGTCTATTACCCTTGAACCTTAACTTGGTTCATTTGAGACTGACACCCTCTGCTTAGAATTTCCCATTGCTTCTCTCAATGCTTTATTTAGCTTAGAGAAGTTCCTATATATTTTCTGTTCTGTATTTTATATTGGATTATGTTTTGCACTTTCTTTTACATAATTTCAGACAGATTGGCCACATTGATATATGTGCTTTTTTGATTAACCGATTTATTGATTGATTAAAGCTTGTAACTTTGACTAATCTTCTAATATACCTTCATGGTTTGGACGCCATCCTCTCTGTTGCTTTAGAGGAACCAAATAGGTTTCTCTGTAATTTGATTTGTGGTGCTGATGCTAGCTCCTTTTAAATACTTCCAGTCGATGATCACAGGTCCATTCGACCAGTGGAGCAACTTGTTTGACGATAACGCCAGAGCCTTCAAGTACAGGAAGGTACAACAGCTAAGCCTCATTGTAGGTACACTAGATCTTTTTTTACACTTGTTCTTAGGTTTCAGCAAGAACAATCAAAGAGAAACATAAAAAGTATGGTTCAGTGGAAAAATATAGTCAATGTCAACACAAGCACTTGTGGGTGGTTACTTCTCATTAGCATGCCCTACAAGTGATCCCTCGGCCCTACCAAAAAGGGAACTGTTTACACAGCAAATCTTCGGAATGTGATTGTCCTCCAGGCTGAAGAAAGAATAACAGCCATAGTTTCTTCAACAGTGAACCAATCACCATGAAATGTAGTCCCCCAAAGAACACTCAAGGCCCTCAAGGTTCCCAGAGATCTCTCCCTCAGTAAATCCAGCAGAGGCTGCAAAATACGGCCAAACTACATAAATAAGTCCTTAATGGGTGTAAGCTATTCCACAGTCTCCATTCACGGGCTGCCAGTGAAGGAGTTTTTCCCCATCCAGCAACATGATAGCTGCACTTTGGATATCAGCAACAAGTGGGAAATTAGCTCTCTAATCCTGCTACTCATTCCTTCAATGAAGGGTCTCTCAGCTCCAGAAGCAAAATTACCGGGTCCAGTGGTATAGGTTAGTCCGTTAATTTCTTGATTTTGCCTAGGGCCTCATTACAGAAATGTATTAGACTAGGGCAAGATCATCATATTGGGAGCTCATCTCCCTAAAACCTACATTCTCTCAAACACATCCCATTCATATCCTGCACAAGGTCTTGAATTTTCTCGGTGTCATTTACCAACTGGTCTTCAACCTACATGTTATATCCTTACATTGCACGCAGTTTACTCTCCCACCTTGCAACATATAGGCACTTTTCAACTGGATGATAAAAATACTCACTCTTCTGGAAATATTTAAAATGAGGCCCCTAGGGGACTCATAGATCTTGAAAAGCTTTTTCTATTGCGGCAACTCTCTTGTACCAAAGAACCTATTTTCTGAAGCCATAACTCAATACATAAGCTGTAAATAGCATAAACTATCACTTTCAGTAAGTTTGAAATTTAGAATTTGACAGAATTAGAGGAGCGCTGTAAAGCAGCAGTTCTCCTGCCACATTTGGAAGCATGGAAACCACTGGTTAATGTTAGCAGAGCATCAGCTTACTCTATGGACAGCTTGCTCCAACTGCTTGACCTGCAAGTTCGTCTGCCACAGGACCATCAGGTCGTAGTGGAGGTTGCCCCAACTTATTTAGGGTCTCTATGGAGATTGACACTTTGTGCCTTCATATGGTGCAATAGTGCATCAGTGATGTTGGACTATATATAATGTCCATATATGTACAATATAAGCTGTATTCAATAGTGGATATATCTGTCACAATGATGGTCTCACATAAGTATATCTGGGATGCTGAAATATTCTATCATCCAATCAATTGACAAAGAACTAAGGATAACATACATATGAGGACTATTGATTAATTGTATATGACAGCAGCTTTATCATTATCTGATTTCAAAAGTGGATTTCATATCCTAAGAATGTGTTAATAACCCAGTGAGTTTGTGCTAATTAATTTGAATAATGTTCAAGTTAGATGCCGCAAAGAACTAAATGTTGTTGGCTTAGTGCTACACTATTTAGAGCGGGGCAACCATCACTGATTCTCCATAGCCCCGTCTTGCATGCGAGCTATTGCAAGGAGGACAATGTAGAATGCACACCCCCACCCACACACCCCCACCCGACGTGCAGGCAGAAAACTCTCTGCGCAACTGCCCATTTGTTTTTGCGTAGACAAAACAACTCTTCCCACGCACCCACTCAGGAAACGTGCAATGCTGTGAAGGAAGCTCCTTTCAAAGCAAAGCGATCCTGCAAGTTAGAAATTTCTAAATAAAGTAAACGGTCTACAGAAAGAGTGGCTGAAGCAAGAGCCATGGCCTTCACCAGCCTGGCTTACGGTGGGCCGTCTGCCGGGGTCTAAATGACCAGCTTAATCTTTCCAGTGGCGAACATATAAGAAAGCACCATACATCCACCGCCCTTCCACTTGTCAAAGGGCCCAGCAATCAGAGTGAATGTGAATTGAGGGTTGTGTCAATGGTAAGGGGAAAATATGTGAATACAATTTTAGCAGTGACTCTGTCCTATATATTTATCAGGAGCCTAACCACATTGTTGTCATAGACAACAATTATCTTTCTGTCCCTTGTCTAGCGATAACAAATCCCATATTGATCCTTTCTGCTACAGGGTAGTCCATATATACCCACTGTTTTTACAAACGTTGGCGTGACCTTTCAAAGTTGAGTGGATCTATAATATTACTGCAAGCCAGGTATACCTTGTCCTGACCCATCTACCGTGGCGGTAAGCAACCGTTTCGATAGCCTAGCCTTTTCCCCCCCTCTTCATAAAGTCCACACACAAATGTTGGATCTCCCCAGCAACTAAGGTGGAATAGACACAGGTGGAGCTTAAAACAGAGGCAGGGAACTCAGAAAACATTACTTTTCAACACTGTACTCTGCCTAGCTAGGATATATGTCGAAGCCTCCAACAATGGAGACAATCCCTTAGATCCTTTATTAGAGCAGGAAAATTGGCCCTGCACTTCGCCTGCACTGTTGAGGTAAAATAATCCCTCAGGTATTTCATTTTTCTATCAGTTCACCTACAGGACAATATCAATTCTACTCTCTCCTGTGAGTCCCTTTTAGGGTCAAGTTTACAATCTCAGATTTTTTGTAATTAATTTTAAAGCCCTGAGATCAAATGGAATCTGTCATTCTTTCACAAACAATTTGACAGGATCGGTTAAAGATCGTAAGATATCATTTGAGAATAGATATACATTATGGCTTTTATCAGCAAACTCAACACCCTCAAAATCACAACTGCGTCTGATCTTAATTACCAAATGTTCCACTGATATGGCTAATAATAGTGGTGGCAGGGACCACAATGGTGAGTATCATATTCAATGTAAATTGGTACGACTTGCTTGTTAACTAGCTCTCTCACCATTGCATATGTATAGTAAGCCCATATATGTTTCAGCATATTTTCCAACTGTAGGCTCTTAGGTAGGATTCCTCCGAGGAAGCCCCAGCTAACCCTTTCAAAGGCCTTTTGGCATGAAGTGCAGTCAGTATCACTAAAGCTCGTCCTTCTTTGATCCATTTCTATCATGTGAGACACTCTCCAGATGTTATAAAAGGCTTGCCTCTCCCTGATAAATCCTAACAGGCCAAGGTGCATAGAGAACAACATCAAAGACTCCAGCATATATGCAGGGTTGAACACTGAGAAAGTCTGTGGAGTTCCCATCTTGATTGCCCGTACAAAAGGAGACTCCTCCCAGCGAGGGAGACCCCTTCAAATAGCCAGAGTGCCACTCTGCCCTTAGTAGTACACATGAAAAATGCCAAGTGTCTCCTTAAGAGGGTTCCAGTATGGAGGAAATAACAACAAAGGGTAAAAACTCCTGGGCAATGTCATAGATGTTGAGTAAAGATGAGGATTGATACAGAAGTTAATAGCAAGGTACTAACTTCCCCTGACATCAGGGAACAAGAAAGAGTTGAGCAAGAATATCAAGAAGTAGATCCAGAAGAACTGTCAACTGCAAGAAGCAACAAGCCTTTGCAATGCAATAGGTCTCGCATTTACGCAAGTTTAAGCTATTAGCATTGTAAATGACAAGGCCTTTTTTTATGTTTTAAAAACCAAAACAGAAATAAAAGGCATTGTCATTTTCAATGCCAATAGCTAGGGTGACCAGAATTTTAAAGCCAAAAACCGGGGCATTTCCCAAAAATACAAGAAGGACTACAATTTTACTTCAATGCAGAGCACAGAATGACAGTGCTCCTTAACAGAGAATTACAGAAGAGGCAGTAAGAACATACATAAAATGCCCTTTTTAGAGCCAGTAGCATGCCAGTTAATTAAATTGCTTTATTATAACAGCTGATAACAATCCCTGCTTTGCAAAACATAAAAAGATACCTCCCACCGTTTCCAGCCGACCCTCTAAAAACCGGGACATGAGCTTAATTTCCTGAAATCTGCCGGGACAGCTGGTGAAAAACCGGGACTGTCCGGGCAGATCCGGGACACCTGGTCACCCTACAAAGCTCAAACTCGCGTAAATGCGAGAATACTAACTCCATTGACAAGATGTACTGAATGACCAGGTCAATGTGGAGGTAGATGGTCACTATGTTCAATAAGGTCAATCGCAAGACGAACTGTATATTTTAAAAGTTTAAAATTAAACCCTTAAAAATGCGTTCACAACACGTCTGGAGGCATACATGCAATATCCTACTAAGTGATTAAGTGCGCCCACGGGACATGGCGACTAGCCTCTAACCTTTAGATGGCTCAGAGATGCCGAAGATGGCGCCCTTTCCTATAGCCACGCGCTGCTTATATTTTTATGATTACCGCTGGCGGCTCCTAACAAAAATCTAGAACCTATTGTTACTGGAACAACTACCCTCAAACGCCACTGCTCAACACTTGTCATAAAACCTAAGGACGGCTCTTGCTCCAGAAGATACACGTATTTATGCCGCGCCCGCAGAACTACAGAGGTCGACATAGACGAAGGACTACAGTAGCTCACTGAACGTCTGCACCGCGCCTGTTTCCGCAGTGGCTAGTGTAATAAATGCAGAAAAGTGCAAGCCAAAATGGCCACTGATTTACCTCCCCTTGCGCATCTCCCTCTCCATTGTACCCATTGCCCGTCCTTCCTACATACCCTTTTTATCAATGAGTGAGTAGCTGATGTGGACTTATATATACGAGCCGAGGTGAAGTCGGACAGACAGCGAGTCACCTTGGGGGCTGCCCCACTACTCGAAGAGAAGGGGGGTCATAAGTAGCGACAGACCGGTGAACAATATAGTTTAACCTACTGCTTAAATCTAGCCAAGCATCCCAGTGACGAGAAGCGTGCTCAAGAATACAGAGGTGAGGGCAGGCTCTACACCTGCACCTCCACGCGTTCAAGCCGGGCGGGGAAGGAGAAAACAGCAATCGCCTTATGCTCTTAGCCTGGGGTTCAAAACAGCGGATCACATTCAGTTCACCGCGCCACGTGTGCCTATACGGACCACGATGTTAACTGCAACAGCATATTCCTCTGATGTTAAATACTAACCAACATCCTTGCAGAACTTCAATTCCCGGCATCCGTTGTAGGCGAGATGGGCACTTTTTCACTAGTTTCTCAACTCCAGCACTACTAGCGGGGCACACGTCTCACTCAGCATGAATGTTACTGCAGCCATGTCAAGTAAATGGTCTTGGTGAGAGTGCGTGTGTGCGGTGTACATGTATTGTTACTGTCAAAATATTCTCCGGTTTTAGCGCTTGTCAGCAACAAAGGAGCCAGTTAAGCGACAGTACTGCAAAGAGCACACAATGCGCCGAAGGGCTCAGGCGGCTGGGCATAATTTGCAGACTCCCGGGCTGTGTTTATTGTTTTGCCCTCGGCGCTGGGGTTGCGGTCTAGAAGCTAAACAAAGGGAGGTGAGGGGCAGAAAGAGAAAGTAGTTTTCATTAAACTCCACGCTGAATGTTGCAGGAAAGCATGTTGTGCCTGCAGTAGGAAAAACTAGAGTAGAAAAAAAGAAAGTAGTGCTTACAGACTTAATAAAAAGACGTACCGTGTAACAACTGAAGTAAAGGGGCCAGTAGCCATGGGAGGTTACAAATGAAGATAAGGAGGGACTAATAAGCCAATTACTAAATCAGAAGCCAGCATTTACAAAGGACAAAGACACCAGCCAATGAAAAATGTGGTCGGGGCTTCTATTCCATATTCTACAACAGCAGATCGCCAGAGCAGCGCATGCGCGCTGACTCAGGCTCGACCTAAAAATTAGGGACAAAAGTAGGAAAGAACCCAATGAAAAATAAGAGAACTAATGTGTTGCACACATCCATCATTTTTCGATGCCTCCTTATATATGGTTCAAACAGGAATTGACATCACCGGATAAGACTTTACTTCATCTTGGATTGGGAACTTCAGCTAGTATTCTCAGGACAAACCACCATATTGGAAAGGGAAATGTATAAGGCTTGTTCAGGCCTCTAACCTGAATTTGTTTGGCAAACGAAGAAGACGCCAAAGTTTGACATCCAGCCCGAAGTTCTGCATGTGGCACCGGACATTCGGGTGACGTTATGTGAGAGAACACCAGTGCACTCTAGGTTGTGAGGAAGCTTAACCACACACTGAGTGCAGCATCCAGCAAAAATGCTGCTTGGCAGTGTGAGGGCACAGCATCCTCTCCTGAAAGCTCGCAATCTCTGGTAAGGTTTTGGCATAGATGTAACACTTAGTGGCCAATCTGCTGCATGTTTGCAATCTCTGGTAAGGTTTTGGCATAGATGTAACACTTAGTGGGAAATCTGCTGCATGTTTGCAATCTCTGGTAAGCTTGGCATAGATGTAACACTTAGTGGGCAATCTGGTGCATGTTTGCAATCTCTGGTAAGCTCGGCATAGATGTAACACTCAGTGGGCAATCTGCTGCATGTTTGCAATCTCTGGTAAGCTCGGCATAGATGTAACACTTAGTGGGCAATCTGCTGCATGTTTGCAATCTCTGGGAAGCTTGGCATAGATGTAACACTTAGTGGGCAATCTGCTGCATGTTTGCAATCTCTGGTAAGCTCGGCATAGATGTAACACTTAGTGGGCAATCTGCTGCATGTTTGCAATCTCTGGTAAGCTCGGCATAGATGTAACACTTAGTGGGCAATCTGCTCCATGTTTGCAATCTCTGGTAAGCTCGGCATAGATGTAACACTTAGTGGGCAATCTGCTGCATGTTTGCAATCTCTGGGAAGCTCGGCATAGATGTAACACTTAGTGGGCAATCTGCTGCATGTTTGCAATCTCTGGGAAGCTCGGCATAGATGTAACACTCAGTGGGCAATCTGCTGCATGTTTGCAATCTCTGGGAAGCTCGGCATAGATGTAACACTCAGTGGGCAATCTGCTGCATGTTTGCAATCTCTGGTAAGCTCGGCATAGATGTAACACTTAGTGGGCTATCTGCTGCATGTTTGCAATCTCTGGTAAGCTCGGCATAGATGTAACACTTAGTGGGCAATCTGCTGCATGTTTGCAATCTCTGGTAAACTCGGCATAGATGTAACACTTAGTGGGCAATCTGCTGCATGTTTGCAATCTCTGGCAAGCTCGGCATAGATGTAACACTTAGTGGGCAATCTGCTGCATGTTTGCAATCTCTGGTAAGCTCGGCATAGATGTAACACTTAGTGGGCAATCTGCTGCATGTTTGCAATCTCTGGTAAGCTCGGCATAGATGTAACACTTAGTGGGCAATTTGGTGCATGTTTGCAATCTCTGGGTAGCTCGGCATAGATGCAACACTTAGTGGGCAATCTGCTGCATGTTTGCAATCTCTGGGAAGCTCGGCATAGATGTAACACTTAGTGGGCAATCTGCTGCATGTTTGCAATCTCTGGTAAGCTCCTCATAGATGTAACACTTAGTGGGCAATCTGCTGCATGTTTGCAATCTCTGGGAAGCTCTCGGCACATATGCAACAGCTTAGTGCTCAATCTGTTTATAAAGATCTCCAGATCAACAGTGAGAAATTCTATCAGGCAGTATGAAGCACATAGATCTGGAGGAATGGGAGTTGCACTCTTTGGGGATCATGGAAATATTTGCCTCCTCCATCGGGTGCTTTACCTTTCCTATCTGTAGGAGAGAATTATACAAAGAGCAACTAAGTGACCCATTATTAGCACTCATAATGTTCTCTAACAATCCCTGTAAAAACATCAGTTCAGACCCAGGACACAAACAGGTCTTTAAGTTGGGTCGGTACTGACAGGTCTCACACCCGGCAGTAATTAGAAAACTATGTTGAAAAGGGTTCGTAACGGACTCTATATTCAGGGTGTTTTCCTAGTGGGCCGGAAGGGTGGGGGCCGTTTTTGTAACTGGGGTCTGGTTTTGCAGCAGTGCTGCAATATCGGCCACCTGTAACAAAAGCAGCAGCAGTGTTTCTCATCAGTCCCCACCTCAGAGGCCGGTCTGACTTAATTGCCAGGGCTGGTGTGCGTTCTCAGTCCGGCCCTGCCTATATTGATGTCCTTGACGTTACTGGCAAAAACAATGATCGATTTTTCAAGTATGATTGTAGAAATTCTTAAGGTATTACATGTCAGAAATGCAATCCCTGTTTATTTCACGCTTAGCTTCACCTTGCATTCCCCAAGAGTTTTTGCTCTTTTCAAGATGTGTTTTTGTAGTTTTATTTTTATTCGTGCAACATATGATTCCAGTATACTGCATATTTGAAACTGAGTCCTCTCTATGTGTCTCAATGACTTCAGGTTGTGGGTGCGTGTTTGTGACAGGCACCCCATAGAGAGCGCTGAAGTTGAGGCGGAACGCAGTACGAGTTTCTCACAGAGCCTGTCAGTGGGTCATAGAAGTGTGCAAACTACATGCACATCCCATCCTTGGCCTCTAAGCAGAGCGTACAGATTGATAGTCACATATGTGCCAATTGTAATTTGCATTAAGTGCATACAAAGAAACAATTGCGATCAGCATTCCCTTAACCTTCCCCTCAAATAAGGTAAATCTTCTATCCCTCAAAATTAATATCTTTATTGAATGATATCATTGTAACACTGATTTTGCAGATGAGAAATACCTGTAGGATACAGTCTATATATAAAGAGTTTGGTGTTGTTGTGCAAGAGACGGGTTTCCAGTAAGTACACATCAAGTCTACGCTACAGATTGGAACTCTAGGTCTTGTAGTTTCACCAGTGAGTTCAGGCCTTGAACATTCCAGTAAAACAGGTTAAAGTATGTTAAATCATTGAACCTCTCCCAAACAGCATTACAAAGTTTAGGAAATGACACCGAAGTTTATTCTGCAGCAATGAGGTATGGTATACATTGACCCCTAAAGTTTCTCTCAAAATCAACATAGAAATAGTGAAACAATAAATGCTAAAATAAGGCTGTGTAGACATTGCATTGATCCACATTAGGTATGCTTGGGAAAGTTTGCACCCAAAACCAACCCCTCACACTTTCTACCATACACATACACAATCAGCTATTCAAATACAACCAATCACTGTTATGTTCCTTCCCAATAGGTAGGCAAATCCATGCTCTGCACACCTAAAAAAACATATAATATGCCGACCATGCACAGAATACGCCTCCATGCCATTCCCGGTGACTGTCAGCATCTGTGTTCCCATCGTGGGCATTGTTCTCACTGCTGATGCATTTCCTCACAGTGTTTTATCCACTCTATCCAGTGAATCCCCACATGTAGCAAGATGGCCACTGCCTTCGTTGGGGGAGGGCTGTTAATCTTCTTCAGTCTATTGCCAATATATTGCCAGCTGTGGCGGAACACTTACCCCCTTGTTGGATAGCTTTGCTTTCTGCATCAGGGTCAGATATGTGCACTGACGTCATGTGGATTAAATGGGTACTCACGTACCAGAGCTTCTGATTTCTCCAGTGTTGGCCATCTCCCACACAACAGAGCTCCATATATCCAGATCCTAATCGCTATTTTTAAAGTAACAACTGACTTATCTTAGCCACTAACTCCCACCAACCTATTTAGTTTGCTTCCTAGAACAAAATGTTCCACTAAAGGCGAAAGCAAGTTTTCATTCCCAGATTCTAAACTTTGTAAATGCTCCAACTTGACAAGAGGCTTTTCTACCCGCTGTTGACAGTTTGCAGATCCCTGTCTTTCAATGTTTCTGTTGAATTTTCCAGCACCAATTGCTACTTCTGGAATCTAAAAGGATGTATGGCTAACAAAATTATATCGGCCTTTGTGGACCATTCAGGGGCCAAGGACTAACTCTCATTCTGGGAAGTGGCTATTGCCTCCCAACCCTTGAATCAATATTGAGAAACTAACCCTGCCTTGTACTGTTAATCACGAAATGCTGCTTTGGCACTTTATAAATTACAGTGGCGGCGGCCGCACAATGAAAGAGAGGGGGGGGGGGATCGAGGGAAATAATATTTTTTTTAAACGAACCTTCCGACGCCGACGGCCGCCTCGTGGCTTGACTCCCGGCAGTCTCTGGGAAGGCACAGGCTCCTCACCCAATCCAGACGTTGCCCTCATGCTATGAGAGCAGTGCCAGGATTGGTCTGAGCAGCCTGCTCTGTCACTCAGACACTGCAGCTTTTCTCCAATCCGGCTGTGAACACAGCTGGGTTGGAGAAATAGAAGTATAGAAGTATGCATGTCTGTTTGGCCGGCCTGAGACACCCAGCCAAACTTACATGCGCACTTCTAAGTGCCCACTGTCGTGTCGTGGTTGGGGCCTGACTCGGCCAACAATGAGACACGTGAGTCAATGCTAGGGTGATGGCTAGTACGTAACTAACTTGCGTTAAGCACGTCTGCCCCTTTTATTCTTTTCTACACGCTGGCCAGGCGTACGCCGGGCCAGCCCAACAGAGTTACGCTCGAGGGGGTTTCACCACTTTCACCCTCCCTCGGCGTTCTGCTTAGTGCAGTCCGGGCCGCGACATTACATTCCTCCATCACCACAATGAATAGCAAATACAAACAAAAGGGGGGAAAAACAACAACCCCAAACATCAACACATTTCGTGGTCCATAACGAACAACAGATTACAGGAACGGTCTTACTTGGTCAGCAGATTGCAGCATACTCTTCAGCGGGAGACGTGGCAACAGGCCACGAAGTCTCGGTACTTCTGGGACGGCTTCGGACAGGGCCGCAGACTGTACCTGCTCTGGCTGCCCCTTACTGCGGGGTCAGGCGGTACCTCCACACTTTGGCTGTTGTCCACAGACACATGTCCTGAGTCCAAATCACTGCCCGGGGCACCCGTCCGGGTGGCCGTGCCGTGTCCATTGTTCACAACGGGTAGCGCAGGGTCTTCTCGCTCCGACGAAGTCTCTGGTGGACCTCCGGGGGTATCCGTCGCGGGCTCGCTCCTCGGCAGGGATCCTTCGTCATCGTCCTCCGGAACTCTCCTGAAGAAGGACACATTGCGGGTCACCATTTCATTTCCCCTGGACGCTGTCACCATCGTGCCTTTGACCTCGGTGATGATCCATGGATGTAGCTCGAATGGCAGCCTGAACTTTCCACCTGGGTGGCGGTCTCGCACTAGTACACGGTCGCCGACCACTAAACTGCTCTCCTTCGCATGTCGCCTCTGGGATGCGTCTTGGTTCGACTTTGTCCGCCTGGCAAGTGACTGGTTCGGGGGAACCCGTGACTCAGCCCACACTGGGTGATGCGGGATGGTGTCCGTTACGGCACGACCAAAACACAACCTACTTGGGGAGATACCGGTGGTGCAATGGGGTGTGAGCCGGTACTCTCTTAGGAACTGATATATTGCTTGCTCCAGGTTACGGCCATCAGCCGTTGCAATTTGGATTGCCTTGTTCAACGTACGCATCAGACGTTCCACTTCACCATTTGCTTGGGGCCACCTCGGCGTTACGCGGCGATGCTTTTTCCGGTGAGACGCAAGGTACACGGCAAGCTCGGCACTGGTGAACGGAGGCCCGTTGTCCGTCCTGATCTCTCCAATTAGCCCGTGGGTGGCCATAAGCTTCTCCAGCTTCGGGATGACTTCACTTGCCGCCGTGGAAGAGACTAACTCGACTTCTGGGTAACGGGAGAAATCGTCGACCACAACCAGCATGTATCTACCTCCTGGTAGGCTACCAAAGTCGGCGCTCGCTCTTTCCCAGGGAGCTGTAGGGCCTGCTTCAGTGATGATCGGTGCGGGCTTGGTGGGCAGGCTGGTTGCTAGACAAACAGGACAGCGTTGAACGACCAATTCGATCTGCCGGTCGAGGCCGGGAAACCAGACTTTGCTTCTCAGGCGACTCTTCGACTTCACCACTCCCTGGTGTGCTCCATGCGCTAAGAGGGCCGCTCGCTGGGTGAGGCTCTCCGGAAGGACCAGGCGCGGGCCTCTCAGGAGACAGCCGTCGGCTGACACGGTCAGTTCGTGACGTACCAGATAGAGAGCTTTCAGCGTAGCCTGGGCAGTCGCCGTACGGAATTGCGTCGGGCATTGTAGCGGCTTCCAGTTGACAGATGCAACCGCCTGGATGGCCACCTGAAGGCAGTCGTCTTCTTTCGTGGCTAGCACCACGTCTGCCAGTGACATCGGCAGGGGCCGGGACCGCTCCACGATCATTCTGACGTAGTCTTCCGTGGCTGCCGCCTCAGCTGCCTCTGGCCCGGTGACAGGACAAGCGTGCCGTGACAGAAAATACGCCGGATTCCGGGTACCAGGCTTGTACTTCACAGTGAACTGGAATTCTTGCAGCTGTAGAATCCATTTTTCGATGCGCGGTGGAGGACGTGAGGACGACCCTTGAAACAGGGGAAGGAGGGGTTTGTGATCTGTAATGACAGTGAAGGGGTGTCCGTACAGGTAGATGTGGAAATGGCGGCACCCCCACAGGATCGCGATGGCCTCCTTTTCGATTTGGGAGTAGCGTTGCTCCGTGGGGGTGAGTGTCCTGCTGGCGTAGGCAACAGGGTCCCATTCTCCACAGTCCAGCTGTTGTGCCAGCACCGCTCCTAGCCCGGTTGGGCTGGCATCCACCACTAGTTGCGACTCGTGCCTGGGGTCAAAAAACACTAGCGTCGTATCAGCAGAGAGGGCGGCCTTCGTATTCCGAAACGCTTCCTCCTGTTCTGTTTCCCAGGTCCAGTGGCTGGAATGTCTCGTGAGTTCTTGCAGCGGTCCGGTTAGGTCAGATAGATTTTGGATGAAACGCCCGCAGTAGGTGACCATCCCTAAAAAACTGCGGACTCCAGATACGGACGTTGGGGCAGGAGCTTCCTGTATGTCCTTGACCTTGTCCGGGTCCGGGCCAATGCCTTTGTCCGAAAACCGGTATCCGAAGAAACTGATGTCACGTCACAGGAACTCGCACTTTTCCCGGTGTAGGGTGAGGCCGTTGTCCCGTAGGCGAGCGAACACTGCTTGGAGGCGCAGGAGGTGTTGCTCCAGCGTGGGGGAATGCACGAGGATGTCATCACTTACGTTAAGAACGCCGTCCAGGCCTTGGAGGACGTTCTTCACAATGTTCTGGAACACCTCAGCCGCACTGGATATCCCAAAGTTTAAGCGAGTGTATCGCCAAATCCCTGCATGGGTAGAGAAGGCCGTGATGGGCCTTGAGTCCGGGTGGAGAGGGACCTGATGATATCCGGAACGGAGGTCCATTTTCGAGAACCACCGGGTCCCTGCAAGCTCTCCGATTATGTCATCCACAGTCGGGGTCAGGTGTCGCTCCCGTTTGATGGCAAGATTCGGGATCCTCATGTCCACGCAGATTCGGACTGCGTTTGGCTGCTTTGGCTTCTTTGCGACGACGATGGGCGACACCCACGGGGTGGGGCCGGTCACTCGCTCAATAATCCCGGCTTTTTCCAGCAGACGCAACTCGGCCTCCACTTTGGGGCGAAGATGGAAGGCGATTCGTCGGTGTCGGAGGGCCACTGGCGCTATTGATTTATCGATATGCAGCTGGATGGCTGGTCCCTTCAAACAGCCGATGCCCTCGAAGAGGGAGCTGAAGTCCCTTAGCAGCCCACCGAGGTCCTGGGCGTGCACCGTGAAGGCAAATTGGATGAGATTGAGGTCTTGGGCGGTGCGGCAGCTGAGCAGGAAACCGGCTCCTTCCTGAGACACATACACCTTGGCTTGCTGCTGAGTGTCTTCGTGGGAGAGGTCAGCCTGGAAGACTCCGCATAGGCGAAGGGGGGCTTGAGTCCCAAACGCATAGACTTGTACTCTTTGTTTCGCGGAGCGGGGGAGGGTTCGATAACCCCCGGTAGACGCTGGCGGCCATGAGATTGATCGTGGCACCGGTGTCAATTAGCGCGGCCACTGCCTGGCCTTGTACGTCGATTTCGCACATCGGCGTGGCGTGCTGAGAGGCTGAGAGAGAGTGCAGCATTCGGACTACGTGGACTGTGGTCTCTTCGTCGTCGTCCATATCGCTGCTGTGCGGGTCGTCGGGGAGTGGGCCGAGTGATCGGACTTGCCGGCGTGGGCCTCTCGCCGTCCCTCTTCGTGACGAGCGGCATACTTTCGAGTAGTGGTTTAGTCTCCCGCAAGCACTGCAGGTTTTCCCGCTCGCGGGGCAGGCGCCCTCATGGGGGTAAGGGCCTCCACACCACCCACACGGTCGGTTCTTCTGGGGCTGCTTGGGTGGCTGCGGTGCGGGCACGCTGTCTTTCGCCCGCGGGTGTCGGGCATCTGTCCGGATGGCGCACACTGGTTCTTCCTTGACCGCCACTGCCGGCCTGGCTTCCATATGTGCCGCCCTCGACTTGGACAGTTCCTTGGAGCGACCCAACGTGAGGATGTCCCTCATTGGCATGTTGTGGGCCTCCAAAACGCGTTCCCGCAACTTCGATGATGCGCAGCCTTGGATAAATTGCGCCCTCACTTCATCGTCTTCATCTGGGAGGGTATATGTGCCCGCTAGCTCCTTGAGCCTCGCGTGGACGACATCCACTGACTCGTCCGGTTGTTGGCGTGCCTGGCGGAGCAGGAACCGTTCGTAATCCGGGTTGGCGAATGGCTCAAAATGGGCGGTAATGGCGTCGCGCATTGTGGCGTAGTTCCTGGGAGGGCCATTTTCGCGCACCGTCTTCGCTATCTTGTGTATGTCCGCCCCTCCAAGGTGAAGCAGCATGGGGCGACGTCGTGGCGCTGGGATGTCCGCCGCGTCGAAGTATGTTTCCAGGCGCTCCACCCACACTCGCCACCTGGCCGCTTGGGAGGGTGGCGGACCAGTGATGACGAAAGGCTCCAGGTGCGGAACGGTCGCCATGAGGGCAGGTGAGTAGGCGGGGTTGTGCTAGGGCTCGCACTCGTGGAAGAAGTGCGCGGTGGGCGCGTGTTGGCCGGTCCGCAGAGTGACCCGATGAAGCTTCCTGGCAGTGGCTGTGGGGTGGCGCCGAAACCAGTTGCGGGTGCGTGTTGCAGGGATGGCAGGGTCTATTGGAGCGGTACAGGCCAGCTGTGAGGCGGCAGGAGCCCGAAGAGACGGTGGGGGGCCTGGGCAGCAGCGTCGCACCTCCTCATAGGTCGGGCAGCGCAGGCGGAGGGCCGCTGAGAGGGCCGTGACGGGGTGAACACCCGCTGATGCACAGCGCGCCCTCGCGCCTGACTGCGCGCGCGGGGACACTCACCGGGCTGACAAGAGGTGGCTGCTGGTGGTGCCGCGGCTGAGAGGTGGCTGCTGGTGGTGCCGCGGCTGGCGGTAGCGGGTGAGTAAAGGTGCAGTCCGGCACGCGCACTCGCTGCGGTGCGGCAGGTGACAGGCCTTGGTGGCAGGCGGCGGAGCCAGCGGGGTGGCGTAGAGGCCGCCGGCGCTCGGTAGCGCGTGCACTCGTGGAGGCAGATGACTAGCGCGAGGCACACTCGAGCGCTACGAGGGGTGAGACCACCTCGTCGCCAATGTCGTGTCGTGGTTGGGGCCTGACTCGGCCAACAATGAGACACGTGAGTCAATGCTAGGGTGATGGCTAGTACGTAACTAACTTGCGTTAAGCTCGTCTGCCCCTTTTATTCTTTTCTACACGCTGGCCAGGCGTACGCCGGGCCAGCCCAACAGAGTTACGCTCGAGGGGGTTTCACCACTTTCACCCTCCCTCGGCGTTCTGCTTAGTGCAGTCCGGGCCGCGACATTACACCCACCACTCCTCCCTGTCATGGCCCGGCCCCACCCTGCATGCACTTACCGTCAGCCAGAGCCCCTCACAGAAAAATAAAATTATATTATTGTTTTAATATCATTTTATTTTTCTGCGACTGACTCTGACCAGTGGGGCGATGCTCCTCTGCCATTACGGAGGAGCCGGGCCTGATAAATAACTACTTTTGAGCACTGATCCATAGTCACGTCTCTAACTCATGAAACAATATAGACCTACTATGCCTACCTTGCATTTTTACTTACCAAACGTTGCTAAACCTTTTATAATGGGCTGTTTATGGGTCCTAATTCCTCGTCAACTCTCCAAATTGATCCTCACTTATATCTGGCACCGACACAACTCTGCCCATATTGGATACCAGATAGCATGCACCTTACATCTATCTATACAGCATCCGTAAATGCTTCTAGATCCACCATTTTAGCGTGCATTTGCATGAGCCCTCCACATGAGTTTTAGATTTACGAAAAAATTAATGTAGTAATTAACTGGCAGACAAGCACTGGAACACGTTTGGCCGTTAAGTCTGCAAGGTCTAAGTATACACATTTAAAAACAAAACATACTTCTACAAAAGAGAGGTCTTCCTTTAGGACTTCGAATGCGCATATGGTAACATTCTAAAATATCAACATCTCCCAAATTCTTGAAACAGAAAGAAAGAGCTAATAGGGAACTCATTCCAGCTACAGCTCGAGTGGCAAGCCAAAAGTGAAAAGAAAAAAAAAAAAACTTAGCAGAGTAAGTACAGTGTGATTATGAAGATTTACTACTGAAATTAAAAATCTCTGGCGTAATTTACAAACTGGTTTGACCATGGTTTGCAAACAGGATGCTGCATAACAAAAGATGCGGAAATAAAGGAAGGACACAGAACACGCTGTAGTGTCGCGATAACCCGGGGCAACACCAAACGCACAGGGGTGACTTGTGGTTTAAACCCATGTGCGTGATGATTGCTAGTGGTGTTGTCTGGCGTACGGCCAGACGTGTAAATAAATGTGCCGGGAAGCCCACCCCTGCAGTCACTGTGTCAGTGTGGTCTTTGCTTTGGCACCATGCAGTGCCTGTCCAGCAACTTTACACACGCCCTCATAAATAAGGCTCATGTGCTATATATTGGCGCATTGCTGACATTTATGAAAATCATATGTCTTACAGCACATCTAATACCCGTGATGAAACTCGTGACGTGAAAGTGCTAGAACGTTGATTTAGTTAGACTATACGTAAATAGCTGGTAAGCTTTTAGCGTTAAGTGCAGGAAATCGAACTTATTTGTTTACATGAGCCAACTGATATCATCAAGGTAAGCAGCAAGAAATATCAGGGTAACCCAGTTGAATTACTTGCTGGTGGGTGGTATTTATTTGATGGCTTTCATTTTGTTCAAACGCATGTTACTTGACAACAAATACCGAATTCCACATATCCACTCAATTTTATGTTCAGCAAAATTCAGTTTTATTAAGTTTATTTGAGAATGCTTTGAGTAAAGCGGATAACTTCCCCATTCTTACATAGAAGTCGTTATTCATGAACATATATCATTTGGTTTCTGTTAGCAAGCTTCTCCATCATAAGCGAAGCCCAAGCACTCGAGGTGTTCTCTTAGGGGCGTAGCTATCAATGGTGCAGCAGGTGCAGTGGCACCGCGGCTCAAAGGGACCCAATACGCGCTGATTATTGTTGTATTTTTCTTCCTAAACAGCCTTCGAGTGACACTTTCCTTGCCTACGCTAGATCCCACGCAATCTTTGCTACGCTGGTGTGTACTCTGCCACACAACTGTTTACATTCAACAGAACTCAAATTCCAATTTCAATTTACACGGGACTGTACAGCTTTAAAACCTGAGTAATATGTCCATCACATTGCGCAGGAAGGTACTCATCTGTTGGGTACTCAAAGTTATACAAATTGTTTGCTTGATTGACTGATTTACCTTTAATAGACACACAGCTAAGAGATATGCAAATCTATACCTGTTTGGGCTTAGGAAGTATTCTACTATTCAGATTTTGATGGAGCAACAATGAGCCTCAAGTTAGATGGATGGTGTATCTGTAATAATGGAACTACAGGCCTTTGTCGCTAGGATGCTGTGTGACGGTTCTACATAGATATCGAACAGGGGTGGTGGAAATGTCGAGCAACTGGAAATACAGCTAGAGACTTAGGCCTAGAGCGCACTCACAGTGTACTGTCTTTGTAGACTATGTGATACTGTCTGTTGTAATGAACCCATTGGTGGCTTCTTGGGAGGTTGTGGTAACTTTCATTCTTCTGTTGTGCAAGACTGGGTGGTCTTTTGTCTAGTTCAAGGAAAGCTGTTTTCAGCCGCTATGCCTGTCACACTAGTCAGAAGCAGGAAAACCACAGTATTGATGCTGTTAAGTAGGTGGTCTACCCTGCAGCTGCTGGCGCCAGCAGAGGCTAGAAAGATGGACACCAAGTGGTTCCCTACCTCTAAATGAGAAAGGGAACTGCGAAATACAGGGAATGGGACTTCTGCTAATTTTCATTGGCTGTCACATTACTGCCCACCTGTACTTAGCCAACCCGTGTGTTTTCAATTTAAAACGCAAGACGTGTTGTTCGACCTACTAGATAGAGCACTATATCAGTAAACCACTGACAGTGTCCAGTAAGTACAGAGGGCCTTCATCAGGACTGAGGGGCTATTTCTATTCGCAAAACCCTACCCTGTACAGAGCTACACTGCGTTCGGCTAGGTTCATGCTACAGAAATACCACATACATACATTTTTTACAATTACGTGGTACTATTGTGTGGCTTGGGACACCTAGGTTAGAATGACTAGTAGTCGGTAATATAAAGCAACAATGTATTTTGGGATGTTAAGGTTTCAGTTGTGAAGGCAGTCAACGATGTGGTCAGCTGAGTAGATGGTGATTTCTACCTATTATTGGGACAATAGTGCTTCAAAGTAGTTACCCAGGCTGGTTGTGAAGTTTTTTGATTGTTCACCTAGCTATCACACGGTTTTCAAAATCGCTGATTTGGGACTGGTGTACCATTTCCCTGTTGATCCAATGCAGGGCAAAAGTACAGAGTCACACTATCGTCTTAGCAGCAGAAGCATAGCTGAAATCATTGAGAAGAAAAAAACTAAACCTTCTAATGATAATCTCTTTGAGTCTGATACTGCCTATCAACTCAAACTTGCTAGCCTTTAGAAAAGGTCTGAAAACCCACCTTCTCCAACTTCACCTGAAGACTAATGATTAATGCTTTCATTTTCATTGCCACAGTTCATACATTTACTCAGTTTTGATGTAGTCTATATTTTGCATGCAAAGGACTCTGCAGCCATGTGGCTAGATTCTCACTATGTAAGCATGGATAATAACAGAACATGCTACAGTGACATAGAATTTGTGCCTGCAGTGTGGAAGGACAATGTTCACATGGTGCAATGAAAAGTAGATATGTAAGCACCCCCATACAATATGAAAATAGCAACTTAGACATATGGTACAATAAATAATTTAAAAACTCCTTATTGTCATTCAAGGACTACAAGGGACAGTGTTCTCTTGTCTGCAACACAGCAGCAGTTTGGCTAGAAAGCATGAACTCAAGTGTGTCCCAAATTCTCAACATGATCATTGGTAGTTCCTGCTGCTTTTTGCATAGATCTAAATTGACATTGGTAACCAATTAAGCTTATGAATAGAAAGCATACTACAGAAAACATGAGAGGAAATGAACACAAGCTACAAAGAAATGTCCACATAAAATAAAAACGAATATCACACAAACAAAAACCAGCGAGAATTTTCGGCTATCCAATAGAGAAGTGTGCTCAAAGAAGAATACTTAGATTTTAGAAGAGGTCTCCAAACTTTAATATTACAGTTTTTGCACGAGTTACTTTATAATTATAAAAAACATATTCCTCCAGTTAAATAATAACATAGCATCTCAGTTTATTCACAAAAGATAAAGTTACTTATCTTCTGTAACGATATTTCTAGTGGATATATAATCTCACAAATTTGTCACCTTATGAATATTCCTTCAAGATGTCAGACCAGTTCAGAAAACAATTCCCCAGAAATGACACTCCAGTCCAGGTGGCGCTATGCACCTCCAGGCGTGCCTGCACCTCTTGACAAGACTGGAATATATCTGGCGATAGCCAGTGCTTTCTGCTGCTGAAAGCTCTCTGTTTTATGACTATAGTAAGGGAATCTGGACTAGTGTATAGTGTAGGTCCAGTAAATATTGGATGGATTATCATTGCTGTTTTCACACAGTTGATCAGACATAGGCCAGCATAGAGGATGATGGTATGTATCCACAAGTTTGACTCCATCATATACTTTTTTGTCACGCTTCATGCATAGGTGCACCTTCAAGATTATGGTCACATGATTGGAGCATCCCCCTTAACCTCCCACATGACACCCAATGCTATAAACCCCCAACCAATCAACCAAGCACAACCACAAGGAGATGGTACATGTCTGAACATGTAACTCTATCGCTCCTAAAACTCTCTGTTCCACTTCATGCGTATGCACAACCACAAGTTTGAAGTGATTGGAGTGCATTGCTGACCTTCACACATGATAGCAATGTTTCCCACATCAACCGCATACAACAAACAGATTTGTTTTGAGATGGAAACCCAGAAGTGCCTTTGGGCCTTATTAGGGGCAAGAATCATTACACAAATCATGCAATACAAAGCAGTACAATCTCGGAGAAGTGCTTCTTCTTTTTGTTGTCCAACCTTTCCTGGACTCTAAAGCCGAGAATTACAGGTCAGACCAGTATGGACTGGTCAAGGTAGTTCAGATGATTCCAGGCCAGACAGCCCTCTCCTTCTGTACTCATCACTCTGATTCCAATAGAAACAGAGGAAATGGGAGATAAGAGGGTTTCACTAGAGCAGGAAGAATCCCAAATGTGACAAAGGCAATGAATTTGCAGCTTTCTTCTCGTTCCCCAACTGCAACTCGCTTCAAAGAGATAAACTGAGGAAGCAATATGTGCAAGCTAGCTTGTCCACTATGGACTAAGCCTGCTGCTGGAGGGCAAAAAACATGTGCAGTACGCACCCGGGCTCACATGTAATTCACCATTCACCCAATATCAGTAAACCACACAAAGTGAGCAAGAGGCGAGCCGAAATCAAGATAGCGCCGTTTGAAGATCTGGACAGCCATTGTTCAACCTCCCCACAACGACAGAGGTTAAGTGATTGTTCTACCCACGCAATATTAGTTAACTGCTACTGGGACTTGCCCTTTGGGTGCCCCCCTTCAAGGGAGCCCCCCCCACAGAAAAGAAAAAGGTTAGCGCACTTGCAGAGGACATGCATGATTGTTTAGTTCACCAGAGGGGAACACAGTAACAGCAAGAATAACTGACATGGTAGCACGGTAAAGGATTTCCAAGCCATGCAGTGGACTTTCACCCCATTAATGTAAATCTTTCTCATCCTGGGCATGCAATGACATTATCAATGAAATAATCTCTCTCCTTTTTCCCCCTCAACCTCTCATGATGATTATTCTGAGAACATTTCAAATGTTTCTATAAGTTTCCCAATACATTATTTGTTACTACCACCAGTACCACAAAACCAGCAGAGAGCTGTAAGAAGCATTTCATTGGCGGTCTAAGGGACTCAGAAAGTTGCCTGTTGAAAGACTGCATGCATCTTAATTACATGCAGAAAATATAAGAGGTGCTGACACTCAACCACAGTACACTTATGTATCTATACCTGTAGACTCTTTGGGTTACGTACTGGCTAATGAAATCAGTACCACACTATTTGTTAAAAACGTATAAAGTATTTAACAAGAGGATAATCAATACCCACAAGTTTGGAACATCAACAGGTCAAAGGGCAAATACATAGAGGCTGCCTATTAAGAAGCACACATTTGGAAATTGGAGTACACAGGATATTTCCTTGGTCTACTGTTCTTGGCACTTCTTTTTAAAGGAATTACGCTCAACTGATGATGCCATTATTAACCACGCAGTCACATTTAATTTGTACTTGCTAAATGAGGGCATCGGGCAAAAACATTGACTGACATTTGAATAGGTACACAGATTTCATTTTTTTAAGATACATAGTTTTTTTCACTCTGTTATCAGATTGGAATGAAGCCTTTCAATTATACTGCTTTTGTAATTTGCACAAGGGACCTAGGCAAGTGCTTCTATTTTGAAAAGATCATTACACATATCAGATGGCACCAGGTCAGTAGGCAACAACTGTTCCAGCTCTGGCCTTTGTTTTTAGCAAAGCATTGTTTTCAGGTATTTTATTCGGCTTTGTTCAACTGAACTGAACCAGAATCACTAATTTCAGAATACACTGGTTTGTTGTATGAACAGTTAAGACAGAAAAAGAGTTGTTCTGACAACATGGAGCTTTTTCGTAATGCTATTATCTGGCCCTGGTACATTCCCACGACTTTCTGAGAAAGAGCGAGTAAAAAGCTGTAGAAGAGTAAACAACTTCTTCTGCAGCTTTGTACTTGCTCTTTCTCAGAAGAGAAGAGTTTCTGTGAGTTGGCCCTTAGTATAATGGAATGTGCCATGTCTTGGAAACATTCAAATATTCTCTTCAATGACAATTGGGACCTTTTACGAGTTTGTGTTATTCCGGTGCAAATTGCACTTAAGTCAGTTTTAGTACAAACTTGCATAAGGAGAGGAGTAAAATTGTGTTCCCTACTTGTTTGCAATTTTACCTGGTTGTAATTGGCTGTTGAAATCTGTGCTGCGCACAATAATCAATAATTTCAAGTGTTTACAGCACAGCTGCATAAATAGTGAAGATTATCTGCTATCTGCACAACTACTGGCCACACTATGCATATTATCTACTGTTTACCCAGGTGAATAATGGATTTTCCAGAAAAACAGTGATGACTCTCTACTATTTAGCTAGTGGCTGGGTAAATAGTGAAGTTAGATTTGCCCAGTGAATGGTCAAACATTGAAGAATCCTCTTTATTCAGCTAGCAGCCAGGCCCTTAGTGACGTTTATCTGCTATTTGCTAGGCCACCAACAAAATCATACTTAATCTGTACTATTTAGCAAACAGCCAGATAGCAGAGAAAATTCACTATGTACCTGACGGCTGGCTAAATAGCTGCCACATTTTTATATGTTTGTTTGTATAATGCTCTGTTCAATCATCTTAACTATCACTCTTGTTTCATTGGCTCATAAGGCCTGTTAAAGCATTCTGACAATTCTGGTATGCTCCTGTTTTTGATTTGTGGTATTGCTTTTTGTTTCTCTTGGATTATTTGACTGCCAAATCTGTAGGTCAGGCCAACATTTATTCTAGTGTTGACAGGGGCATCATAAATGTGAGCTGTTTTATACTCTTAATGGATACCAAAAAATGCGTGGCTCACCTCTGAACAGATTGTTTTCGAAAAGTTCTTAACCTCAAAAAGCGTTCTAGTGAAAACCAAAAGGTCAAAATTTGGTTTGTGGCAGTTCACTCCTTTCCAATCTCTATGAAGAATGGTGGTATCCCCTGACTGGTTTCAGATACACAAAGTTAATCTTTTTCCAGAAGACGAGGTTCAACCATTCCCAAATAGGTTGAAGACTTTGCCCAATAACTTTTGTGTACAGATGGTTGACATATTCCTACTTTGGACAGATAAGTGCACAACAATGAGACTGAGAATACCTGTGTGCAGAAAACATAGCTCCTGGTGAGGGAATGTTGTTTGTGCAACCATCTTTACATTTATAGTTTTCAAGGGCATTTGGAAAAAAGGCTTCCTGATTTAATCTTGAAGATGTCAATGCTAGTTGAGAACCTGTCTTGGCTTTGTTGAGTGCAGCTAAGTTCTTCTTTAGAGAAGCCTCTTTGTCCGTATTAAGAGGTGAGCATCTAGGGTAGACACTGAAATTGGTAGTGCCTCGTTTCCAGCCTCGTTAAAAAACGGTAGGTTGGACATTTTTGTACTTTCATCATATGGATAGGGAAGAGAACTGGAAAGGGATCAGACAGACGAGGCATGTGTAACGTATATGGGTAAAAACATTTGGTCCAGATTGAAGCTATCCTTGATTGTAGACTGTAAGAACTGATAAATCCTAAAGAACCCTCTATTTGCAAAAGGATTATGGCAAGAACATGGCCATTAACTTCAGCCCAAATTGCAGCACTGGCTGAGATTAATTTAAGCATTCTAACCATCCCCTACTTCAGGGGCGGCTCCTCCACTAAGGCGGAGGAGTGTCGCCCCACAAGAAAAATAAAATGATAATAACGATGTTATTATCATTTTATTTTTCACTTTCTCTGGCTCTATAAAGGTGCAGGCGGGGCAGGGCTATGCCAGCCCCAGAGAAGGGGGAGGAGTGGTTTGCACACTCTAAAGTGGGCATGACTGCTTGGCGGCCATCTTGGCCCAGCCAAACAGTCATGCGCACTTTGCATGTTCCCCACCAGGCTCCATTACACTGCCTGGTGGGGAACATGCCCAGGCCCCCAGTCCCCATCTGAGCGCTGATCCACGGTGCTCAGACCAATCACAACGCTGCTTTGCAGCGTTGTGATTGTCTTAGGGGAGCCAATCACAACGCTGCATTGCAACGTTGTGATTGGCTATGGGGAACCTAGGTGCTTCCTGTTCCTGCGCGACTCGTGGACAAAGATGACGGAGGAGAGCCAGCTGCCGGGAAGGTAAGTGCATTTTTCTTGTTCTTTATTATTTTTTTCTCCCAATTTTCTTTTTTGTTAACACAGCAATCCCCCCTCCCCATCACACCACTTTTCCCCGGTAGCAGCCACTACTGCCCTACTTTCCTACTTGCAACAGATATGCCCAGGTGGGGGTCACTTGCTCTCTGTGAAAACAGACTCAAGCTATACCCACTGACTGGTTTTGTTTTCTTAATGATAAAGCCATCCTACAGGAGATCCTTCTGGGGTTATAGTTCATATGTATATAGGTATTTGTAGAGTGTGAATCTATCTAAAGAGCATGGCTCAATGAGTAGGGGTTGGAGCCCTTAGTGATGATTCAGGATCATTTACAAAGGAGCAGAATGTTTGTGGGTGATGAATACTAAGGTCTGACGATATGGTCTTCTCTGAAGAGGTAGGTCTCCAGCTCTTTTCTAAAGAGTTGGCTCTTCAGCTCTTACCTGGTTGTTTAATAGGGTTGGCACAGTTCTGATGTTGATGAGGAAGCTGTTCCAGCTCCTGCTAGCAAAGATGGAGAAGGCTTGGCTCCTACTTTTCGCTTTTTTGCAGTAATGTGGCAGAAGATTGTAGATTGCTATCAAAGAAGAAACACTCTACTCATCAAACTGATTGCCTGATTTAGAGTTTGATGGATGGGTACTCTGTCACAAACATGATGGATATCCTATCCACCTTTTTACAAGTTCATTAGGATATAATGTACTTATAGTAAGGCAGAATGGATATACCCCCACGTTCGTGATGGAGTATCCATCTGCCAAACTCAAAATCAAGCCCTTGGTTTTCTTTTCAGGTTTTTAGAAGCGATTCTGCTGCACTTGGATTCCATTTTTGGTTTTAGCACAATAGAAATGCTAAATATACATGTATGGTTTTATAGATTCTCTTAATTCACAGACTTATTAGGCCCCCAACTCGAGATTCCAAATGAGACACTGAGTTTCTACCACTTGTAAGGTAAGCAGATAGGATAATATCAAAATATCAGGTGTAAACTGCAGGAGGGGAACAACAATCTTCACCTTCTGTTTGAGAAAGCAAGGAAAAATTACTAAGGTGGTTAACGTGTTACTTTTATTATTTCTCGATTATTAAGATTCATAACCAGTAAGGAATACACCACATTTTAGCAGTGGCGAGAGAGTATGTGGCAGGTCTCCTCTTTGTTATTCTCTCAGCCCATTTTTTAGTGGCGGCTCCTCCGCTAAGGCGGAGGAGTATCGGCCCCACTGCTTGCAGCAGTGAAATTAAAGAAACATAAAATGATAATAACTCGTTGTTATTATCATTTTATGTTTCCTTGCTGCGGCAGCTTTGTGGGCGGGTGAGGCTGCTCTGCTTACAGAGCAGGGGAGGAGTGGTTTGCACTCCCTACGTGCGCATGAATGTTTCAACAGCCCTCTTGGGCCGGCCAAACATTCATGCACATTTTGCATGTTCTCCATGCAGGCTGCATTACAGCCTGAATGGAGAACATGCCCAGGCCCCCAGTCCACATCTGAGCGCCGAACCATGGTGCTCAGACCAATCACAATGCTCCATTGCAGCATTGTGATTGGCTCAGGGGAGCCGGGTGCTTCCTGCTTCCCTGTTCCGGCTGTAGAGACGATGGAGGGACGGCAAAGGAAAGACCCGGCAATCAGGTATGCTTTTTTTCTTATTTTGCATGTCGGTACCATCAATACAAGTCAATCCCCGGGGAGTACTTCAATGCTGAGTGCACGTGGTGATGCTGCGGAGAAGCTAAATGCTTTATGCCACTGTCGCCCTTGGGCTGGAGCAGGATAAATGGCTCCCAATGTCCGCACCTCAACATCGCAAGTCAACAGCCATTGTACTGCCTGGGTGAACTGCATGGCCCTCAGTGGCGATGTGTCACGCTTGCTGACCAGGACACAGCAAGCCACACGCAATTATACTGTGGCATTTACAGGACCCTAAGAATCACTGTCACGGTACCACTTTGCAGGCTTCTTTCAGCATCTGATTGCTACCGTTATGCTCTTCCCCTGGGCAGCTGGCCGTGGAATGCCTGGAAAAGAACCTTTGGAGGCATTGTTTAAAAACAAATTATTTTAATGAATGTATTTCCAGGGGAACTTAAGCGACCTGCCCAAGATCACAGTATGTACAGTAGACACAAAGACTCGAACTTGGTTACTAAGTTTCAAAGCAAGCGTCTGGAAGGCGGTGCTCTGTGCCATATCAACCGTCGGCAATTATATAACTCATAAATAATCATTGCATTGCACCATTATATGTTGTATGGATCGGTGTGGTGTTTGCACTAGTAAATCTAAACGTGTTCTTTATCATCAAGGAAATCATTTTACATTCCTCATAGCACGGGGAGCTTCTTTTAATTGACATGTCATTGGAACGGCCAACACCCCACCACCGCCCATGGGGATACCCTGATTATAACATGCACCCCCCCTGTACAAGCTTAGTCCCACTACTCACAGTCCTCACCAGCCGCCACTGCCATCTTTGCAGCCTGATCAAGTTTTTGAATAACTGTGACAAAGGTGTTAGAATCAGAGTGAGAAACCCAAAGTACGAAGTGTTTTAAGTACACATTTTTCTGGCATATATAATAAACTAAAAGTGAAGAGGAATTCCACAAGCATGTGATCCAGAATGTTTCTTACAGTATTTCCGTAAAACTCCAGGGTTGATTACAGCATTTTGGGAGACATTGTGATTGACAGTTGATATTTAAAACATCATTAGAGGATTAGAATAAGTAAAAATGCATCATGTTGGCAAAATAAGGTCATAACTTGTTAACTACACCACACATTTCAAATAATATATTATAGCGGGGATAGAAACTTCATTAAATACACGCCATGTTTTCATGCAACCAAGCTGTAGCAAAGTTTCCTTAAACAGAAAGTTCTGAGAGGCAGTCTTATAAAAGAGAAGGTAGGAATGTTCCATCACACAGTAAAATAAAGACACAGGCATCCAGGGCTCAGTTATCAAATCAGGCAATAACATGTAGGTACAGTTCATATTTCTTTGTGTGCCTGGAAGATTTGGCATTGTTCTTCATGCAATGTTGGTCATCATTATAAATTACATATCATGCAATTCCTGATCCACATTATGGCTCTAGTTGGAGTTCGCCAGAGAGCAGTATTGGGCGAGAAGGTTCAAATCCTACCATAAGGCGTTACACCAGTGGAGGAACTGAACTTCTCTCTCTAAAGCCAGCCCTTAAGCCCTTCACTGTGGATTTTAGTGTGACTTCAACACTCATTGAATATTTCTAATGTGGGGCATTTTGTGACCATCTCCAAACTAACTTGACTTCCACAGTGTCTGGCTTGTAAGACTACTCAACAGAGGGAAAATTACAAAAACATGCAACTTTCTAACATTTATGCACTAGAATATTTATAGTACTGCAACTGGCATGACCAAAACCCCACAACTAGGAGATCAAATGAAATAGAACCTAGATCACAGCAGCCCAGTTGTTCCCCTGCATAGTCTACCTCAGATGTCAGAGGCTAGCTTGCTGCCATCATCAACACACTGCTCCTCCAGCAAGAGCCTACTCAGACTCATCAGGCAAAACCCGAAACAGTGCCGGATTCATCCACAGGTTGCTTCATCAAGAGAGTAATTCATTTTGTTACAAAAGGGAGACCAAGGATTTGGACTGCAGTTGAACAATGGCGGCCACGTTGCTGTGCCAATATGGTCACATCCCGATTTGGGATCATGTTAGTTCGAAATGGAAGCTTTGCTCATATTTCAAATATTAATTATTTCTTACGTATATAATCTTCATATTATGACATAGGAGGCTTTCCAGTGGCAATTTTTATCTATGCACAGGCTTTCTTTTGCACAATACACCTTCACAGATGTCAGAACTAACTACAAAGACAGAATTTAGACTATACAACTAAGACACCTGCAACATTTCTTTATAGTAGATTTAGGCAATGGAAGAAGGGTTGTCTGCGGTGGATTCTTTGTTTTGGATAAATGAGTCTGCAGTTTCTTTTATACTGATTTTATACAACCAACACGATTTAACAATTCACCACATCAATGGCTTGCTTCACAAAGTTAATGTCATTAAAAGCCCAACCCACAACTGAAGGCGATTGAATCTTTTGCTCCCCAGCATCACAGCATGTGTGTTACATATATGATAACCTACCTGCGACTGTAGGTTACAAAGTTGTATAAGGCAACCAAGATGTTCTGGGACATATGACTGGTCGATAAGGCGAACCCATGTGACCTCAAGGAACAATGAGGTAGTGTGGTAAGTTGTCAGCAGAGGCATGTTGAAGTAGGGGCTGTATGGAATGTTTGGGTTGTCTAAAACATACAATGAGATTTGAAGGTGGAGGTAGTTAGCTGGGTCTTTAATGGGTGCACCTGTTTCCTCCTGCTCCTGTGCGGCTTCAGCCTGTCTCAATAAACTTCTAATTTAGATATTATAGTGACGAGTGTGTGCATGAGCAGAGAGGAGTCCCGTGAAGTCAGGAGGTATCTTGCATTGGGACACTACCTTGTGAATGTAAACCACCAACAGTCCTGGAGCAGGTGTTCTCCAATCTCTTTGGTCCTACTTGTGCCACTGGCGGTTTGCACAGAAGCCAGAGTGAGGCAAAGCAAAGTGTAGAAGAAGCAAAGCTCAGGCAGAAGGGCAATGTTGATACGTGTATCAGGCAGCACAGCAGCAACTGTCAGCAATATGCATGTATACATGGGAAACAGTGTTTACAACGCAGACAGAACTACGCAGTGCCATTACAACGCAGGCACTACAACGAACACGTTGTTACCACGGTTCCATTACAATGCAAGTCGTTACAACAACTTGCTTTAAGGAACGCATTGTTGGATTTTAAATCCAACACCTTCCTTACTGTTGCACAGACTGGAGTTGTAATAGTAAAATATACTATTCCAAAGTCCAGCGCTTCCCTAAGGCAAATGGTTGTAACAACTTGCGTTGTAATGGAACGCGTAGTAATGACGGGTTCGTTGTATTGCCCGCGTTGTAAAGGCATGCCTTGTAAAAGCATGCATGAATACGTCATACATCTGTATACGGACATGCATTACTTATACAATCTCTATTTTAAATGTGCAACAGTGTTCCTAACGTAGCAACGGTAAGGCTCAGCACAATGTTTCAGCCATTCAAGGTCTTCATATCTAAGGTTGTGTCATTGGGCGAGCCAGCTACTGCCAGTAAATAGAAGCTAGTGAGTATTGGCAATAAAGCGATATTTCTAGCTGGATAAGCTGTACTGTGAATAAAAAGAAGTACAACCTGTAACTAACTGGATGCCAAAAGCTCTTTCCTGGCAGCAGGCAGCATTAAAAGCATTGGCTGTGGCATTCAATTTCGAAAATATATGAACAGGTGCTAAAAGAACAAATACTTATGAAAACTAAAGCAAGAACGTACAAGAGAAAGTGTGGGTTGGTTCTGATTTGTTTTTGAGTAAAACAATGAATATTGTCGAAAAATTGTCAAAGACCTCAAACAAGCAAAGCAAAATTTCCAAGATATATGAGGCCAAACTGTGTTGGGCACACTTGCTACGTTTGGGAAGAGAATGTGATTGTTTACTGATACATAAAAAAACAATATAAAGATGTTAAAAAAAAATACGAGGCCAGTCTTCTATGGATGTTAATGTGATCAGCAAGAAGAATAACGAGGAGCGGTATGAAAAAGACAAGGTGATACTAAGAGAGAGATGATAATAGTTAACCTAATGCTACAGGTGCTGAAGCTTCAATCACCTAGACAATCATACATGGTCTTTAGCTTTGAAGAATGTATGTAGATGCAGGAAAAATGGGAACTTTAGAAAAGACTGCATTAGAGCAAGCAGTAATAAGATAAATTGAGTGGCAAATGCAAATGAAGAGGGGGAGTCAGATCTTATTACCAATGTTGTTCTCCATGCGAGAGTCAAAAGAGTATAGAGCAGGGAGTTTCCAAAGTACATTATTCACAGAGACTGGAAAGATGTTGATGTAATGTTGGGTTCAAGAGCATGGTTCACCATACGCATGAATCTAACAACTTGAAAAGTTATGGGATAACAGTAAATTATTTCACAAAGATGTTCATCAGGGTCAGTACACAGGTAATGAAATAGATCTCACTGGTTAGTTATGGGAAGAAACTGAATCACGAGAAAGAAGAAAACAGTGAAAAGTGTATGAGGTGGAGAAAGGTAATCTGATTTTGGGTTGATCCCATGAAGAGGAGATGGGAATCAGGTTGGATCCAAAATCCAAGTCCCTGGGGTGCATAATTGAAGAAGAGTGAGAAGTACAAGACAAAATGATTTGAGGTATGTACAGAGAAAGCATCTATGTAGCAAAGAAATTAGTGAGTACGATAAGAACCTCAAGGGAAGGTTCAGCATAGCTTTCAGTGTCAAACTTGTGAAATTCAAAAGTTTCAAACACCAAATAGTGATCGAGGAGAATGCCATTCCTGTCATGCACTGAGTTAGAAATTAATCACTCACTCACAGAGACAGGCTAAATGGAATGCTGGAATATGTCTAAAGAGAACTAATGAACTAGTTTAGACCCCTCCGTGGGTGGTGACAGTCATTATATTCTCACAAAGATTCTGTATATTTGATGGTGTGCATACCTCTATGTAACCTGAACACCACCACCTGGATTTCCAAATCATCATGAGGCGATCTTGACACTGACAGGAGCTACAGTATTGTCCACACTGGATCTGGCATGTGCACTAGGTTGAACTAGATGAGACGTGAAAACATTAAACTACTTTTGTGATAACAAAACACATGTTTGAATCCCCTGGATTCCTGTTAGCCTGGCCACCAATGCATCTGTTTCCTAGCAATCAATGAAGGAAACTTTGACAGGTGGTGCAGGAGCTGTTGCTTTCTAGGACAATATTTTAGGCTCTGGAAAGAAGCATCTAGAACATGATAGGAACTTGGATGAAGTGTTAGATTTTTGAATGGAGAAAGCTTTTACCTAAAAAATTCGATGCCTGATAGAATATCGATTGCAAGAATATCGTGTGGACAGAATATCATGTCAAAAATATTGAGGGCCAAAATATTGAGAAGGTACATGCAAATAGATAGGTATAGATCTAGTATTCTTAACTCCACATCTACGCACTTGACGATATACCTATCGGCAAGGTGCGTAGATGTGGAGTTAATATACTAAAACTTTACTTTCCCATAGAAACTTGCCTTCACAATATTTTTGTCTTCTATTTTCTTGACACAGTATTTTGTCCACATAATATTTTTTCCTCTATATTTTGTACAAACACCAAAAATGAGAAAATGTAGGTTAAGCTGCACCAAAGTGGAATATTTGGGTCATAGTATATTGAAGAATGGAATCAAACCTAAATGCAACCATGTCAAAGTAAAGCTCCTGTTCCACGATCTAAACAATAACTGGTTTACTTCTTAGGTTTGACAAAGTTTCAACTTCATATTCATTAAAGGGTACTCCAGCAAAGTAGAACCTTTGAGAAAGCTCCTGAAGAACAAAGCAAAGGTTGAGAGGAGGAGAAAACTGAAATGTGCTTTTGAGAATCTTAAGGATTAAACTCTCAGCGCACAGCACCTGAAATCGTTTGTGGACAGCAAAGAATTGGGATAGTGGTTGATGCGAGCAGCTGTAGAGTGAGTGCTGTTATGATGAAGGTGATTGAGAGTAGTTGGTATTGTATGGTCCAAGATCCTAGAAGGAAGTGGAACAGTAGTATTCTGTTATAGAGAGGGAACTTCAAGCACGCTTGTGGGAAGTGGAGCATTTACAGGAGCATTTAGAGGATATTTCTGCAGGGAACTAGATTTGCATGTGGAAAATGCTATCATTAGATAGGGGCACAGCAATAATGGAATGACTAACTAAATTGTCTGCAAAATTAGAAGCCATCCAATACACCACAGAGCACGTTCCAGGACAACATGTTTACCCTTAGCCGCAGAGCTCAAAATACAGAATGCAAAGTAGCATTTACAGTGAAAGACGTCAAATGTGTGAGATCCAGTGGTGACCAATCCCTCATCTTGGAGGCATAGCGGGAAAGAGAAATGAGGGTGTACAGTGTCCTCAGCTCAGTCGTGGAAAATGGGGTGTGACAAGATGAGTATAAGATATATGGTAAGATGAGAGAATTTCATGATGTTCAGGAAGAGTTGGCTGTAGAAGTACATATATCGTGGGGCCCCAATTATGAGTTATGAATTGCACTGTACTGGGCTGGATTTACCACATGGTAAATCAACATGCAAATGTATCGTTATCATGCAGTAAATCCACAATGCAATTAAGAGTTAAGCCCTAGGGAACGGGCAATTATTTTGGTGGTTCGGGTTTCCCAAAAGTTGCCATTACTTTGGATTTTTCAGCATACCTTTATCACTAGCTCTAAGCAGGAGGTAAATGTGTGTCGGAGCTGGTGCGTGAGGTGGGGGCAAAGGGGATTTGGCTTCCTAGTGCATTGTTTGCTTCCCCCCTTGTTAAAAATAACAGGAATGAGACTTGGCCTCTGCTGCAGTGAAAGACTCATGGGGTTTTCCCAGCAAGTTCTATCAGTTGAAAAATCTAGCCAGGTTCTTTCACACCTGGAAATACTGGGTGTGAAAAAACCCAACCGCCAGTAATCACTTAGAGTGAAATTAACTCAGGAAAGCATGCGTTATTGCAGTCCGCCTGACTCGTAATAGGGCCCTTAGATAAAATAAGGGAGTTCCTCACTTGAGACTAAGGAGGAAAATGTTCAATCATTGGCATCATTGGCATGACGTACATGTTAGGACTAAAAGGAAGGCCGAGTGCCAGAAAGCTGGAAAATGTAACCACAAGAGTAATCACAATGTTCCTCAAACATGTTTTCTGCAGGAAAGTGTTGACAAAATGTTTGTTTTTTGACAATGGTCCATATGGGTGCAGTGTCGGAAGTGTAATTGTGTATGTATGAAATTAGCCAGAGAGCAATTTCGGTGTATTATACTGAGGCAAATGGACAAATTGAGAGACTAAGTAGTAAGGGAATCAATCCAGTCAGCAATAAAGGGGACACTTTGTGGGAAGAAGATATTTATGTACAGAACCATATTAGTTATTAAAGGGTCTAAAGCCAGATTCGAGATTGGTCCCATGTTGGAAGAGAGATGTGGTTGTATCAAAGGTGCAGTGGATTATCGTGTGATTAGTACAAGGGTACTGGAGTATCTAGGGAAGACCCGGTGGCAATTCAATCTTAAAAGAGGAAACATTAGTAGAGTGGACATCAAGATAGGTCGAATGATATGGGTTAAGTTACCTTCATGCACTGGAGTGGGCACATCTAGTTGGTTGGATCCAATTATTGAAGTGTTGAATAAGGCTGTGAGAATTAAAGAGGGAAAAATATGGAATATGTGTAAGAATTCAAGTTACAGAAGTACTCACTAAGTAAGGAGATATGGCTTGAATGATAAGCAGAGTGTATTTGGATGCTGTGGAAGAGAAGCTGGGTCCTTTAAGTGATGGCTGAAAGGTGTACTCATCATACACATTTTGTGTTGTTTCTACACCAGTTGCATAGGGTGACAATCGTGCTTCACTCGCTGTTAGACCTAATGTGGGGAGTCGGAGCAGACCAGAAACGTTCAAGGATTTTGTGTTGCAATTATTTATTTATTGCCATAGCCCCAGTGAGAGAGAGAGAGAGACAGGGGAGAGGGGGAGAGAGAGAGATTAGAAAGAGAGAGAGTGTATGTGTGTGTGTGTAAGCGTGTTTGTGTGTGTGTGTAAGCGTGTTTGTGGGCATGCTTAACCCATGCTGTGAGTGTGTGTGTAAGGGTTTCCTTTTCTGTAAAGGGCAGGAGGTGCGTAGTATGTTGCTGGCACAAGTGTTTGCACCGTATACAATGTGTGGGATGCCTAGAACTTAGAATGAGTTTGGAAGATGGATGCAATCAACTATGGCGTCTTTAAGGAGTGTGCCTGTTTCCTCCAGAGTACAGTTCTCATTCAAATTTTAGATCCTGATAACATTTCCACCGATCTGATCCCGCCTTATACCACAAGTAGCATATTACTACCCAACTGCATAAAGTTACATGTTATTTACCATTTGTAAAAGCAGACATGAGAGCAGATTTATCCGTGATGCTTTCCGCAGTAGCTACTTATTTAAATTAATTATTCAGACTTTGGCAAGGTCCCGCAACTAGTGGCCTTCTCCTATTGGTAAGGTGGGTAACCAATGCGTCTTTTTTAATCAAGCACTCTCTCTCTTGCCCCCTCAAATTGATACGATTTCATTGAGCAGCTTCTTCTGAGTTACAAAATATTTTGCATCTTTGCCACCCGACTGCCACTTTACTGTAATACTAACAGTGGTAACGCATGTCTTGATGACTACAGTTCTTTGAATCTTACCCTACCCACATATCTGACAGGTGGTCTGCAACTATTCCAGAACTGCAGCTTGGCTCCTACTTGGTGCTCCTTACTCCTATCCCAAATCTGGTCATTTGCTAAACTCCATTGGCTTCCAGTTGTCACCGATATATATATATATATATAATCTACTGGCGGTCGCCAGTAGATAGTTATAGTTAGGACCTATTATCCATAGGAAATTCACAACATTCTATTTCCAATAACTTTGGCGCCGGTTGATGAACCTTCGCGAAATTTTCAAAACTCGTGGGGCGCTCCGGTCTGCTCCTATCCTGAAAGTTTCGGGGTGATTCGGCAAGCGGGGCCGAGAAAAAGGGGGTCCCAAAACGTGTTTTCTCCATGTTAATTCCCATAGGAAATTTTAGACACGGCTACAGCCCGAACTGCTGAACAGAATTACACCAAATTTGGCAAAAGGTAGCGCTTGGTTCAGAAGCGACCTTTTTTTAATGGTGTAAATCCGTTCAGTAGTTGCTGAGAAAATTAAAAAAATAAGAGTCAAAAAATCAATTTCCCATAGGAAACTTTAGACACGGCTACAGCTGGAACTGCTGAACGGAATTACACCAAATTTGGCAAAGAGGTAGTTCTTGGTTCAGAAAGAACCCTTTTTGTTAAATGGTGTAAATCCGTTCAGTAGATGCTGAGAAAATCAAAAGTAAAAACACATATATATCTATGGCCGCGGAGGGTCCGCGCACCCTCCCGATCACAAGCTGTATGCTAATTGGCTGTCAACACTCCAAACCAGGAAGTGTTGGCAGCCATCTTGTGCCCACCAGGTACCTCCAGTAAGTGCCACAGAGCTGCGTTGCAGAGAGGTGTAAAAAGGGGCGTGGCCTCGGACCACCTCTCTGCAACGCAGGCCTGTGGTGCTTACTGGAAGTACCTGGTGGGCTAGATGAGCCCCAGGGACCCTCAGGATTCAAGGTGACCTAATCCCCCAACCTAAGCGCGCACGGGCGCGTTTGCACAGTGGTGAAGGGAGGGGCGGGGCCTCAGGTGACATGTGCGCAAACACGCCCTGTGGTGCGTTTTAAGTTGGGAATTAATTCCCTTTGAATCCTGAGGACCCTGGAGGCCAGCTAGCACACCAGGTACCTTCAGTAAGCACAACAGAGTTGCGTTGCAGAGAGGTGAAAAAAGGTGCGTGGCCTCGGACCGCCTCTCTGCAACTCAGCTCTGTGATGCTAACTGTAGGTACCTGGTGGGCTAGTTGGGCCCCAGGGACCCTCAGGATTCAAGGGGACTTAATACCGCAACTTAAAACGCGCCACGGGCGCGTTTGCACACATGTCACCTCAGGCCCCCCTCCCTTTACCACTGTGCAAACGCGCCCGTAGCTCGTTTTAAGAGGTAGTTTTAATCCCCTGCCCTATTATGTACTAGGGACTTACAGAGGAGGTCATGCTAATCACAGGGGTACCCCAACGCATAGTTTTCCCTAGTGTATGTAGGTGTTTTCACTGTATTCTAAGTGTCTTTTAGCATAGCACTGGCTCTGGTTAGTCAGGAGTCAGTTACCACCAATACCCGTCTGAAAAAGTTGTGGGCACAGGATGATTTTGCAACAAGGCCTCTTTCTGCTCCTCTGTTGGTTCTTTCTGCACATGTTTTGCTTCTTCCTGCACTTTTCTTCGTCTTTGTGGACTTCTGTTGCTTCTTTCTGCATTTCTTTTGCTTCTTTCTGTGCGTTTTTCTTCTTTCTTCACATGTCCTACCTCTGTAGGCATAGTTCGAAACTAGCATTTAAAAAACCTTTGAAATTCACTTAAAAAACCATAGGTTTCAGGCACGTTATAGTTAGAAATTAGCATTTAAAAAACCTTTGAAATTCACTGAAAAAACCATAGGTTTCAGACACGTTATAGTTAGAAATTAGCATTTAAAAAACCTCTGAAATTCACTGAAAAAACCATAGGTTTTAGGGACAGTTATAGTTAGTTGGACATTTCACTCGTACAAAACCATAGAAATTCCCCCGTTATAGTTAGTTCAGCTAACTATAACTCGCGCCCCCGCAATGCACTGCTGATGACGTCACATATTACATCACTCATGACATGATCAGTGACATCACTGATGACATCTCAAATGACATCACTGATGACATCATCCAGTGACTGTGTGTTTCTATAAAGTTTAAATACGTTTAATATATATAGGGAAAGGCGTATTGAAGAATGAGTGGGTGTATAAGTGTCTGAATGGATGATTTAGTAGGTGCGTGACTGACTCTATTAGTGAGTGATTAAACGTATCTTACTGAATGCATGTGTTAGTGACTAAACTGTGTGAATGTCTGTATCAGTCTGTCTGTTGGTGTGTGAGCGGCTGCATGGGTTTGTGAATAGCTACATGAGTGTCTATATGGGTTATGGATTGGTTGTCTGAGTATCTGTATGGGTGCCTGAGTGTTTGTGTGGGTGGGGTGTGTGTGACTCTGTGCATAGATGTGTGAGTGGGTGATTCACTGGGTGCATGGTTTCAAGAGTGCATCTGTGAAGGGCTGTATGGGTGGGTGAGTGTGTGTAAGAGTGTGTTGGTGAGTGAATGTATATCTCAGTGGTACATGTGTGAGTAACTACATATGTGAAAGGCAGTATATATGTGTGTTGGAGTATATAAATGGCTATAAGTGAGAGTGTGTGATTGTGAGAGTGGCTGTATGGATGAGTGTGTGCTTGTATCAGTGATTGTATAAGAGCGTAATAATGTGCTAGTATTTGTATGAGTAAGTGAGCTGGTGTGTGTATAACTGTATAGGTGAGTAAATGGCAGTGTGATTAATTGTTTCCATGACTGACATGGTGTGTGAGTACCTCTATAGATGAGTTGCGGTGTGTGAGTGTCTATATAGGTGTATGATAGTCCTGTACTGAGTGACCGTAAGTATGAGTGACTGTACGGGTGAGTGAGTGGATGTGTGTGTAGACCTAAGAATCAGTGAGTGGGTATGTAGTTATTGGTGTTGGAGTGTCTATGGTTTTGAGAATGGCACTCTAATTTAGAGTGGGTGTATCAAAGGTTATATTAGGGTGTGAGAAGATGCAGCAAATTATCACATGGATGATGTCATCAGTGATGTCATCAGTGATGTCATTTGAGATGTCATCAGTGATGTCACTGACCATGTCATGAGTGATGTAATATGTGACGTCATCAGCAGTGCATTGCGGGGGCGCGAGTTATAGTTAGCTGAACTAACTATAACGGGGGAATTTCTATGGTTTTGTACGAGTGAAATGTCCAACTAACTATAACTGTCCCTAAAACCTATGGTTTTTTCAGTGAATATATATATATATATATATATATAATTCGCAATGCCATTTAGGCAAGGGTCTGTGTTTTTAAAAAGCCTTTTCGTTCTGTGTTCCCAGTAGACCTCTGAGGTTACTCTTGCCCAGTCTTTTGATGGTGTACAAGATGCAAAAGGAGTCATAGTTTCTTGTTTCTGAACACCAAACGGAGCGTAACAAAAGCCCCCGAGCTCCAGGGGCCCCCCTTAGCAAAAGTGGTAGATGGTGGGCCAGGGAGGGGAGAGGCCCTACGTACACTTTGCAGGGGGCCCCCCCTCAAGGTTTGTTATGCCACAGACACCAAATAGTGGAACGCTCTTTCCACCTTCCCTTATAGAAAGCCAACCATCTTTTGTTTAATCTGCTCTTTTTGTCTTTTAGCTTCGCGGGGCGCCCTCACAGGTAAACGTGAGCTTACACATAGACTAACAAATAAATAATTTTACTTCCACAGCGGGAGGGTGGATCGGCTCCCAAATCTGTATTAAGACAAATAAGAAAAATGAAAGGGACATCCTGATTTATTTTTAAAAGTGTGCAAAAAAACCCAGTAAAAGGTTACTCACAATCATAAATTCATAACCATAAATTTGTATCTTCCAAAAGTGCTCATTTTTATATTTCTTTCTCCAAAAGAATCAGTTCTTTCTACTGACTTATGTTCTCTTAAATCAGAACAATCCAGTAGATCAGCTGAATTCTGAGAATGCATATTATCCACATTTGTACAATCATTCTGCAAAGCATTTAATCACCAAATATTTTTTGCAGGTCTAATATTATCCCTAGTAGTTTGGTCAACACTCATTGTACTGTTTAACTAAAGTGATGCAACTCATATGGCAAATATTTCCATCATCTAACTACACAATATTGTTCATAACTCTAACAACATTCTTAGGAAACTAAATTTACTCTTACCTTTTCAATTTTTCTAACAGACTTGGCTCGGACCCATTGTCCCACTTTAATATTTACCTCGCGCACACCATGTTTGGCACCAAAATACATCTCCGTATTTTAGGAAGCTAAGATGCGTTATTTTATTTTTCTGCCTCCCAACTCACAAATGTACCTCTATTCATCCACCCAGATTAACTCTGGAGTATGGAATTCATCCTCTCATTAAAACAAATGCACTTTAACTGCTATAGTCATGCAGGGTTAGTATGTAAGCCCAAAGCATTCTCTTCAACTCCAAACTCAAGTTTTTCTACCATTATTTGCCAATTGTACAATAGCTTTATTGTCTCTGTTTGCTCTCTCAACAACCCAATTACCATTGGGATGATAAAGTGCTGTGAACCTTGACTCAACACGAGTACATTTCAGGAAAGGTTTTATCTCCTACAGCTTAAAGTGAACTCCATTGTCCATTAAAATGGATGCTGGCAACCAATGTTTCAAAAATACTTCATCAAGAAATGTAATCACAATCTTCTACTCCACTTTGTCCATCAAGCTCAATTCAATCCACCTTGAAAACATATAAACTGACAATAATGTATTTTCAACTTTAATCATGCCATGTAATGGGTCCCATAATGTCCAAAGCTACATCATCCCATGGACATTCGGGGCAACCTAAAGAATGCCTAAGTGAATGTAATGTTTTCTCTGACTTATCTGCTCTCTGACACTCAATGCAAGACCTTACAAATCTTTCGATCTCCAAATCCACTTTTGGCCACCTGTACAAAGTTTTTACATTTCATTTTGTGCAAGTTATTCCTGAATGCCTTCGTGACAAACGACAATGATTCTCTTCCTAATCTCTGTAGGTAGACTAACCTTATCATTTTAAAAACAAATAACCTATCAACACTCAATTCATCTTGCACTTCCCAATACGCTTTCAATTCACCTAAAAGATTACCTTTGACTTCATTACTCCAGCCATTAACTACTTTCTCTTTCGCATCCTTCAAAAGATCATCTCTACTGTAAGCTTCCATCCACTCATCCTTATGAAAACTGGTGCTCACATCGTTAAGTTAAAAATCCAGCAATGCAAAAAATCATTCCAAGGGTCTAGGTCATTTTCTCTAAGAGGTAAAGAAATTCTGCTAAAAAAATCAGCAGTGATTTTCTTGGCCCCAGGAATGCACTGCACTACTACTTCATACAAGAAATCTTGCAAACAATTCTGGAAGATGCTCTAAATAATCCCTCTGTGGTCAACAATATCATCAGAGGCTTATGGTCAGACCTCAAAATGAACTTCCTACCCCCATATACATTTTCTAAAATCCTCTAAGGATACACAATCCAATGTTTCACTTTTAATCACAGAGCACTTTTCCTCTGTAGAAGAAAGAGGGGCAAACACAATAACTACTTCACTTCCAGACTCAACTTTTTGCGTTAACACACTCAATAGACCTTTGCTACTGGCATCAGTAGCTACACTAGTAGTAACTAATGGATCAAAACTTTGTAAGGTGGGTGCTTTACTGTATACTTAATTTCCATAAATGATTCCTGACAATTATCAGACCATTCAAACTTAGATTTATCCTCCAAAAGTAAACGCATAGCATGAGTTTTGCCGCCAAACCCCCAAAAAATCAAACGTCATCCTTGGATTTAGGAGAAGGAGCTTTATCTACAGCGTCAATTCGTTTTTCCTTGGGTTTGGTGCCATAATCACTTATCTCATGACCAAGATACATAGTTTTTTTCTCAGCAAACTTACATTTGGTAATTTCACCAGTTAAATCCCTTTCTCTACGGATTTCCAAAACTTTATGTAAAATTTCATCATGATGTTCCCTGTTATGCCCCATTATTAAAATATCATCTTGGAAGCATGTTACCCATGGCATATCACCAAATAGCTGTGTCAAGAGCTTCTGAAACACTGCAATTGCAGACGCTGAGCCAAACGGCATGCGCCTGAACTAAAAAAACATCTCAACGGTGTACAAAACGTTGTAATATGTCTGCTAGAAGTGTGTAGAACTATTTAGTGATATGCCGTTGATAAATCTAAAATGAAAAAACACTTTGCATGTCTTGTAAGAGACAGCATCTCATCAATTCTGGGTAAAGGAAACTGATCCACAATATTATTTTTGTTTAAATATCTGAAATCCACACTTAAACAAACTTTCCCATTAGCGTATCTGGCCACCACAAAGAGGGGAAATCAACTCTGATACTTCAGTGTGTATCCTGTAATTTCTACAATTCTTATTTTACCTCCTGCCTAACAATGAAAAGAATATTGCATGTAGTTTGGGTGCAGCAATTGCTTTAAGTTTAACTTGCTTAGTAAAACCATTAAATTGACCATTTTTTCGATTAAACACAGTGGGAAATTATTTCAAGAACCAACTTCTAGTATCCTCACTATCACAAGTAACTAAGACTTGTTCTGGACTGTTAGGATCCAAAGTTATTTCCCTTCACCTTTGATACTTCCACCCCAAAACTGATGAACCATCCTTGGCAATGTATAGCTTACACTTTGTGTGCCTGTTCTTAAATTTGAATGTAAGCAGTCTAAAACCTATCATATCAATTTTATAAACAGTGTAACACTCTAGATTAATATCAGGGGGAAGCAAGAAAGTGCCCATCACTGGAATAATATTTTTCTCTCAAACAGACTGTGCAATAGTAGTGTAAGGTGAGCCACAATCCGCTGCACCTGTAAAGATACCCCATCAAATAATACTAAATCTAGTGGTTTGTTACTCTTATTTTCCTTGATATTCAACACAACTGTTTTTGAAAGTCACACTTTAAATTGACGTCTTCCAAAATGTCTTCTGATGAACAGCCAATTTCACTGTCTGCCATACACACCACACTATTCTTTTTTTTAACTTCTTTTTACACACTGTAGCGAAATGACCAACAATTCCACACTCTAAACATTTGGCCAATCGAGCTGGACATCGGAAACACGCAATGTTTAAATTCTTCCCCTTATTGAATTGGCTTCCTTCATGAATATCCTTTCTTTGACTATCACTGCGCCTATTCTTTTGTGTGACACAGTATTTTCCATCCAAAATGTTATTTATGGAGCTGAAATTTTCTTTATGTTCTCGGGACAAAGTAGCCTTTGCTCACTGCTCAGATAGTTCTGCTTTTTTTACCGAAGCAATTATAACTTTCAAATTAGAATCTCCTTCCACTAATAATCATTTGTGTACCCCTTTATTCTTTTTTTATACATCTCCAATCAGTTTGTCATGTAAGTTGCCAAATCTACATGAGGCTGCAAACCTTCAGGACCTAAACAGTGCAATAAAAGTATTTTTGTCCTCTCTGCAGACAATGCTCCACTGCTATCTGCCCGGTTAGCAAAATAATTTAGGAAATACTCTTTCTATTCTACCCATTTAACAGAGGGTTCACTAGAAACTGACAGAAATTCCTTAGGTGTGTTTAGATGCAAGTTGAGTGGAGCAATAGTCAGTGGAGCAGTACTAGTAGACATTGTAGAAAAAAACCAAATTTAAATCCCAAAATAAAGTAAAATTCATACCTCCATGCACTATTTGGTTTTACTTTTTTATAGCCTTGTAACACCTGACCATTGAGTGCAGTACTGATCTGCGTGTATGAGTAATGTGCAGCGTGAATATAATCCAGTGTGTTTTTTTACACACGAACGCACATAAAACAATTTCCCACAGGAATGCAGCACATAAAGGTAACGTACATGACCTTACATGATGACGCAATGACGGTCATCAAGATAATGCAAATGGGGTCGTCACTCAGATGCTACGTAGTGAAGCAGTGTGCAGCTTGGAACTTCACTTGCTCATGAGGGATGAGCACATGGCTTTGAACTTAAAGTAAATTGCAGTAAACTGCTGCACCTATTAAGCCATAAACCACCATGCCTGTTAAGCCACATAATATTAACTGGGAATTCCTTAAAAATCTTAAAATAATCCAAATGCAGTAGAGAAATGTTCCACCAAGAAGAAGTATGATCACACAATCTCACCCAGTGATCACACAATACTAGGAGGTCTTCTGTAACGATCCTTCAGAAGCTTAACTGCAGATACTCGTGAAGATAAATCTCATGGGTTTGTGAGGATGTTCTGCTCATCGCCAAATTTCTGTAGTAAATGATTCACGCAGTGTTGAGTGAATTGCTCCTTTATTCAGAACAACCTCTGTACACAGCAGACATCCTCAACTGCTCATGGATACACCAGCTATTCAACTGTTCCCAACATTCCAGCTACTTTACGTAAAGCCTAAGAATAAAGAACTTTAACATATTTCCTTCAATCTAGCTAATTCTCTCTCGATGGCCCAGTGGAACCACTTTCAAACCACAACCAAGAATTGTCCTTATTTTTGATATCTTCTCCTGTCATGAAATCATCTTCGCACTACCTCGTCAGGCTCCTAGGGCACACTATCCTTTGATAAAGGAGTGGCGGTTCTGGATCTCTTTCAACTAGATCGCCGATGCACTCAGGGTAGTTACAAATGACAGAAATGATTGGGTGTACTATCTTGTTAGCTGTCTGGACCACGGAAATGCTGGAGAATGATATCAGGTCAACATGGCTGACTTCACAGTTTACTCCTGGCATCAGACCTGTGACCTAGACTTTCAACTTATTTTATTCTGCAGTTTCTGAGCAGTCCAGGTAGGGAGCACACCAAGAGGTGAAGCTCTATTTCTCCTGTACACAGGCTTAGATCCTATTAAAGCAAGATGTCTGGTTTGTGCTCGAATGGGTGGACATTTGTGATGTCACATCCTTCTGTTTAAGCATTCATGTTTGACACTGTGCTGACTTGCAGATCGTTTATTGTAAGCATGGTATCAATTTTCTTATTTAGGTTGTGAATATGGATATTGATATACACCGGACTCTGGCCTAAGCTAAGTGTCTCACTGCTAGAGGAATAAAGGAATGGCTTTGCCTCCTTCAATCCACATTCTCATCCTCTAGATCTTGAAGGGTGAGAGTTACGATCTTCTTTGGCCAATAGTCTAAGGCCTTCTTTTCACCTTTCTATGCACAGTTGAGGAGGTTTCCTATTCAGGGAAAGCGTTCCCTTCATAGCACCTATTCCTTGCCTGATCTACTGATTGACTTAACACTGTTTGACCGATAGTTACTGGTCATCTATTCATCTTAAAATGCATAGTTCATGAAGGTTTTTGCTTAATACGTCCTGAGGGAGTAAAGACAGTGACAAAGAAGAATGGACTAGCTGCTTTTGTCCCAGTCACTTATTGTTAATCCCCATTATTCTAAATATTTCTCGTCAAAGCCCTACGTTCCCTGCCACTTCGACCCATACATGAGTTTGGCATTTAATATCAGGGACAGGATGGTGAGAGGAGCCTTCTTATTGGTCAATGTTCTGAGCAGACCTTAGTTTGAACATGACATGATGAAAATAGTTTCCTCAAAATTATAAGAACAAGTTCTCTATGCAAAGAAGATTGCTTTGGGCGTGGACTCACTCTAGCATACAAACATGTAGGAAGATGTAAGAGGAAGATTAAAAGAAATCATGAAAAATAATTTTCCCCATTAATTTTCCCTCGAGTCAACAAAGTTTTAAGTGGGAGAAAGCTACAATATTATCACTTTTTAAGGAAAAATCATGAATTTATAGTCTTAATTAGGAGATATCCTCACAGAGTAAAAACTGTGATAAGTAAGATTTGGACTCAGAGTAATGAAAGTTTATGGTACACAATGGGGCCATTATACTACAAAGATGGAGCAGGATCGTCCTGGGATGTACAGTGGGAGAGAATAATATTTTTGCATCCGGAAGTGCCTGTACCATAAGTATGGGTACTTCTGTATGCAGGAACATTGGGTCACTACAGATCATTAACTCATACACTAGGAACTACAGCAATTTGGTGTTTGAACTGGTGAAATGCCTGGGTGAAAACAATACGTGAGTTGCACTTTTCCTAGAAACCATGTAATTCCCGATGCGGCTGGTAACTCCTGTTATTGACTGAATCAGGAATTACTCAGCCCCTGGAATGAGTTTAATATAGGTATTCATTGATGCACCCCAAGTGCATATACAACATGGGATTGCTATTGTAAGAGAAAAAGATGCTGTATTGTTTTTGGGACTAGCCAATTTATTGTATGACCGTAAAACTTCTATACTGGGATTCTGCAAGAATCTGGGTAATTCTTATCTTTTGCTGTCTTCTTTATTTTATTTATTATAGCATTTTTATCCAAGGTGCTTTACATAAACAAACAGTACAATACAAGAGATAAATGGTGGTTAAATGGTGAACTATCTAAAAGGATCCTCATTCATAATGGGCTTAAACAAGGGTGTGTATTGACCGTGTTGCTTTTCTCCCTTTTTTCTGTCCGAGTTACCAGATACTTCACAGTCCTGCTATATGCAATCTTGTTACTATGGATACCAAACCTACAGTTTCCAGAGACAGATTGATGTGTTGGGCCAATATTGCAAAGAAAATCATTTAACTGTTAACACATAAAACCCAAATTATGCATTCTGGAAGAAAAAATGTAAATTTAGATAAGGTTACGTTGCAACAGGTCAAAGTATATAAATAATTAGGAGTTGAGGCTGATAAACACTGCCATCCTGTTCATTGTAAGCCTGTTTTCCAAGTAAGGGCTCCTAGGGCTATGAGTGATTTAATTTGATTTATGGAGGCTTTTCAGTAATACAAATGTTATATGCTTAGAAGCAAAGCATATGTCCAAATATTACTCTGATGGCCTCTAATTGGAAAATAATATTGATAATACATTTTGTGAAGCTAAATGTTTAACAAATGTTTTTAGTTTGCCAAATGTGGTTGTGTGAAGGCAATAAGAATTGAAATGGGATTGCAAGCTTTGGAGATTGAGGCTGATGTTTTGGGAATAATATCTCTTGCTAGGATTATGAGTGACGATACCCCTAAAATAGCTGCTATGTGTCTGAATTAAAATTTTAGGAGTGAATGTATCAATGTAAAAAGGGAACATGTTACTAAATTGATTATGAAATATGATCTTGACATTGACATAGAAGCACTAAGAAATGAAGAATTTCCATGAATGGTTAGAGGATATTTTAAGGCGCATTCGGACAAGATATCCTAAGACACCCAGTAGTCTTTACAAAGCTTGTTTAAATATAAGATTTCAATTGGGACTGAGAAGTATATACATGAAGTGCTATTCCTGGAACTAGGAACAAAAGTGAGAGGAATCACAGGGGAGTTTTATTAATTAGTGAACACCGGTTTTGCAGAAGGACCTTCCTATTCAAGGAAGGGGCACTATGCTTTTAAGTATTTTTCTTCATAATTTACATATTGAGAAAAATGCATCCCCTGCAAAGGAGGGTAAGGTGGACCCATCAACCAAAAAATATAAATCTTTTCCAATTCGCCCTCCGACAGAATTTGAGAAAAAATAGAAAAGCATCATTACATGATTAGCCTTTGTTTATTATTACTTTCCAATTAAATTATTTTTGCACCAATTATTCTCAAACCATATTTTACATGTCAGAACATGAATCACAGCTTCTGCCTGATCACTGTATAGAAGAAAAAGATGCAAAAAGACGCAAGGCGTTGACTCTAAACTCGAAGCAACATCCAACTGCACCCTCATCAGCAGTGGCTTAATGCAAAATGATGGGGCTCCCTGCAGAATGGGGTGATGGACCCCTGAAACACCCAAACCTCACAGATATTCATAGGTTTTAGGCTGAATAGGAGCCTATGAAGAGTGCACAAAAATGAGAATGGTGGCTAACGATCACAATTCCGAACTTCAATATTCATACTACCCCAAAGAGATGAAGAAATATTGAGCTGAGCATTGCACAAACATCTAAGGATTGTAATTTTTTGAGTTTGTAATCAAGGTAACTAATTTCAATGTTACATGCAATTTTGGGATCTTTGACTTTGCAAATAAAACATATTTGTTATGAACTAATGGCTGAAGCTGAACCGAATGTGCATGCTACATGCCCATAGTTCTAAAAATCACAGATAAATTATAAAATGCATGATTTCCTTGCTACTAGAACTACAGTTATATAACAGTTTGCATACTTAGCAAGAGGCAATAGTTCAATGTTTTAGCAAATGATATATGTCCTCTGTGTTTCACTTCTCTAGTCAGGCATGGAATTTTTACTTGATTGCTTATACTTCGTCCTATATTTACGCGAACACTTTGGAGGTCATTTAGGCCTAGGCGGCTTGCCAGATCAGCAGAGGCCATGGTCTCTGCTCCTAGAAGAGAACCATCCTCCATAAATCCCCACCTACCTAGCAGATATATCAAAGGCTTTTGGGCCTGTAGCAATGCTTGTACAGCAGGCAGAGGAGTATGCTGGCTGACAGATTGTTTTGGCCCAGCTAAGCACACTACTTTCTTTTTCATTAATAAACTATCAAAGCTGGAATTTCCAAAAAAACAAAAAATGGCCCTACCACGCTGGGAGTTTTCTTCCAGAAGATGTGTGTCACTTCTATTATTCTGTGTCTTGGATCACCAGGCTTTTTCCTGATTCTGTCTTGTAAATGGACTACTAATGTGCTCTTCTGTGATTAACTTGATCTGGTTTGAGCCCAGCCTTAATTTGGTAGCGTTTTCTGATCAGTTTGATCCCTGCTACAGTTCTCTTCACTATAAATTGACATCTTAGTGGTACTGCCATGGATACATGGAGCCAGAAAAGAATTGCGGTTTTTATCAGAAACCAGAAATAGGTACCCAAATTAGGACCCGGACAGTAAGATCATGTCAGCAGAGGACAGGCTCGGGTAGATGTTCACAGAGCCAGGCTGAGATGTCTGGTGGCATAAGTGGGTGGCGGGAGCCAGAAAACAAGTTGCAGAAAGAAGACATAAAAGTACAACCTGCTCTCCCAGCAAACGTTAGATTGCTCTTCATTAGCATGTGGGCACTAGTATTTTGTGCTGCCCATGTCCTAAGAGACAGCAGTTATGGCATGCAAGCAGACCAAAACCACAGGCTGTTACTACTTTTTAAAATGTCTTTTGTTGCCAAGAATCATATCATATGGCGCAAATCTAACTTTATATGCAAACTGTACTACACGCCTACTAATGTGTGCCAGAAAATATAAACTTTTGATTCTCTTAACATCATGGCCCAAACAATGACACTCATCTGCCCGTCAAGTGGGCATCCTTACATCAATTTTCCTGCTCTGACAAAAAAAACTTAATTATTTTAAAATCCTCTTGTATTCTCCAGCCTAAGAGTATCTGATAAAACAAAAGCATACTTTTTTACAATGTTGAACTCAAAGATGAGGGTCCAGAAACACAAGATCAAATAAGTCATTGGGTGCCATGCAAGAGTTTACATTAGACAGGCTTTGGACGGAGTGATTGAAAAATATATGCTACTAAAACAAGAGAGTTTTGAAAAGGATTGACACTTAAAGGCCCTGATTTGCAACTGATATGACAGACTCGATTTCAAGATACCTGCATTTGTCATCATAAAACAAACATGATCCACACTTTACAAAACAGTTGCAGTTTACTTAGGAAGTGAGAATCAAAGTATATGCATTTGTGCACCTCTGGACAGGCAGTACAGAGAGGAATAGGGCCAGTGAGTGCTAAGACTCTCTGACCCTGACTACATAGTACTAGCCATTCCTCACGTGTTACACTCGGCATCATCTCACTTGCCCTACTGTAAACTCTCTGAGACAGACACTTTGGCAAGTTCTCAGGCTGCTCACATCCAGGAGTGTCGTCACTGGCTCTTGAGAGGAACAATTCTTTCCAGCAGTTTCACATACCATGTAGTCTACCAGTTCAACTATCAAGCTCCCAGAGACCACTGGATTTTTGGCAGCTGCACTGGTCTACAATCTTTCCTGCTTGGATTTATTTTAATCTATGAAAGCAACAATATTGTGCAGACATGAGAGTCTCAAAAGCTTTCTACAAGCTGTTTTCTCCTTTTTACACGTGGATCGGCCTCCCCTCAAACACCTGTTACTTCTCACTAAAAACTGCGGGTTGTTTCCAGCCGACCAATGCCATATAAATAATAATCTAGGCCTAGCATTTTCAGTCTACATTGTGTTTATCTATTTTGCAATGTTTGTTAGAAGTACTTCCCAAACTTTTTAGAACCACAGCCCAATTTTTAGAAAAGCAAACTTTCGCGACCTACCTAGCTTTGATGGACATGAGGTGAGGGCGATTTTGTAATGTAATAACAACAATTGTTAGTAAAAGTCACAACTTGACCAGGTTCTTCAACATCGGACTGTGCCCAAGATAGTATTCTGCCCATAAAAGTGGCAGATGGTAATGTGCAGGGGCACGGAATCAGGGAAGACTTGTGCATGTTGGGGGGGGCAACCATTGGTTTGGGCAGGGGCTGGGCTGCTACCAACAGCTCATACCTTTCAGCATCTGACAGTTTCAGTGTTCCTAAACCTGGAATTATGGTTCTGGAGTTTACAGATGCAATAATTGCAGGCCCACATTCACTGGAAATTATGGGTGGCATAATTTCGCCTGGAATTATTGGTCTGGATGAAACTCCGCTACTCCTGATGAGGTCAATATGGAGGTGTGATTGCATTTCTCTTTAGAGAATCACTCAACAACAGTACAGAACCACAATGATGCTCTTTTCGTGTCATAGCTGTAGTGTTAGTGATGTGGTGGTAGTGCTTATGTTGTTGTTATAACTGTAGAGTTGTGGGGGTGAGGATGTTTTGTGCAGATATAGAAGAAGCAACAAACACATCAATACCTCCTTGTAGTCTTTAATGCTACAGCAGGTGGTTACAGGCAGCTCAGGTAAGGGCACAGCAATATGTTTGGGTTACCTCTGGAAACAGGCTTCTATAGCTGATGGCTTTCTCCAACTGGACAGGAACACCATTACATTAGTATTGGCCTGATAAATTCCCAAAGGGAAGAAGCAAGGATACATGCAAAAATCTGTCTTTTACATGTCATGTTGGAAAATGGTGTGTGTCTGTCGAGAGAGAAGCAGGAGGCAACAGCAATTCACTAGCTTTGCGAATCAGGGTAAAAATATTGCGTTGTAGTTTTAGTATTGTGTTTGTCGCACTGCAGATATATTTCAAGTTTTCAATGGTGGTGCTATAATGTTGTATTCTTATGATTGTAGCATTGTAATGAAGTAGTGTTTTAGTTCTATTGTATAGTATTACTGTAGTGATAGAGTTAAGCTATTGGAATGCTGCATCTTTGGAATGCTGTGTATTTGTGGTGTTGTGGTTGTTCATCTACTCTTCCGTTTGCTGTGTTCTAAATCTCTATTTGGACTTTCAATGTGGTTGTTATCATTTTGTGTTGCAGTCGCGAAATTTTTTTGCACCTTCTTTTTATTAAACCGATAATTAGTGCACCAATACAAGAGTCTGGACACAGGGTATCATCAATCTTATACATAGTACAAATAACAATACATTTCGTTCATTCACACATCCAGTCCTACTATTTCTTGGTCCGCCCTATGCTGGGGCTCCCCCTTGGTTATTTACCCTATTTCAGCCCTATGTGCCGACCAAATCATCTCCCACTTTGCTGGGCAACCTCTACTCTGGTAGATCGTTTTTTCTGCCTGTTGACACCAATCTAGGTCATTTCTCCAATCTATAATTCATCCAGTTTCTAGCAATATTTCTTTTTGCCACTGCCGCCGCTAGCATCAGCCATGTTCTGGTATGTGTGGGCCACCTGATTTCCCTGGTCACTCCCAGTAGGTGGCACCTTGAATCTATCGGAATCTGTTGCCCCACCACCTCCGTCATAGTCCGAGTCACTCCGGTCCAGTACCGTTGTGCAGTCTTGCAATTTTAATCTGGTCTTGATAGTGTTATTTTGGTAGTTCTGCAGCTATAATGCAGTTGCACTTCACCGTTCAGTTACTTCAGAGTGATGTGGAAGTAACAGCATCTGTGCATTGGGATGAGAGGGTGAACCAGAGCCCAGTCGGTGAGCGTGGCCCAGTTCAATGTTCTACATCGCAGTCTAAGGCTGAGAGCAAGGGTAACCTGGGAACAGGACTATTCATCCCTTGCTGCAGAGCGTGTTGTTGCACTCTCACATCTGGCTTCGGATGCACTCAACATTCTCGGACCCTGGACTCCCAGTGTCCTCAGACCATACTTGATCTGACTAAATGCTAGAACCCCGTACAGAGGGCTATTTCCAAAAGACAGGCAGCAGTGGTGTTTCTGGACGGCACCGGTCAAATATCCTAGTCTTATAGTTCTCTTATGCCCCCTCCTAGAGTTCTGACTGCCCACAAAACTCAATCCTTGGTAAATGTTTTCACAATATTGGAAGGGGCAACCTAATTTCCTTGTTCACATTGAACTTTCCAATTTGAATTGCATGTATCTGTAATCACTCTTTTGTTTTCAATTACTTCACATATCTCGTTTTTCAATTACTAAATTAACAGAGGTTGGCACAGAAATTTTTATCGATACACTACTTGAGATGGAAGTGGTTTTATGTTAGATTAAAAATTACACACAATTTTTTTTGAGAAAGTTTTAGAAAATGTAATGTAAAAATAAGAAACAGAGTTGTTGATTTTAATAAGTGAAAAGTATTGATTACATGTTTTTTTTTTTTTATTGTTTAGGCCCTGATGAAGTCCCTATAAGAGATGAAATGCATTAGCTGGGTCTGTTTAAAGTGTGATGGAAATGGATACTTAATAAAAAGAACTTTATGGAAAAGGTCACCAACGTCTGGAAATTAATTGAAAAATGAGATATGGAAAGTAATTGAAAACAAAAGAGTGATTACAGATACATGCAATTCGAATTGGAAAGTTTAAAGTGGACAAGGTAATTAGGTTGCCCTCCTAATATTGTGAAAACCCTTTCAGAGGGCCATAGAGCACGCTGGGGCTACTGGGCCCAACTGTGGTGATTGAGACCTTTTACTCCTGATGTCCCAGGGCCCAACCTACTATGGATCCCGCTTAACTGGGCCAAGTACCTCTTCTGCACTTGACTCTCAGTGGTAGCTGTGTTCGTGCAGTTAAGGGAGGGATGTAGATACAAGTCAGTGGACATGACTCAAAGTGCAAAAAGTACGAACAATAAATCAATATCCAGCCAAATACTTGCTTTTATAAGAAAAAGTGGTATTTTATTTCTAATTCTAGACATGGAAAGATATGCAACACCGACATACATAACACAACCCCCCTTAAGGTCAAGGCTCTAGTAGTTTTCAGGCTAATCCCTGTCCCATCGTCCTTCGTGTAACAGTTTCACGGTTATTCTCCATTCACTGGAGGGCGCATCAGGGAATGCAAACTATTAGGCCGCACTCAAGAGTAATATCCACAACATTATTTACGCGCGTGACCAGAGTTTACACCTGGATGTCAGCCACAGTGATATGTGCATCAAAGGGTTACTCCCAGAACCCGGCCCTACTCTTTATGATTCTCTTATCAGCCCCATCTCCCTTCCTGAGATGTGTCCAGGCCCCTACCTTGTGAGTTATCATTGAAACAAAGAGCAGTCTTTTGAGATGTTAAGGGAGTCTCTTCCTTCCCTTCAGTGTGTCCCCATCCAGCTTACAGGAATGCAGCAATACACTAACCTGTCTGGGGGGATTCCTGTTCATGTCTTTACCAGGAAGGCCTGGGATTCCTAAACGGGAACCCAGGGTCCTCCATACACTGTACCATTGCAGGCACATTTACTCAGTGGAAATTACTAGCACACTTTCTGTTCAGCACTAATACCTCAATACATTGTACCCTTACATGTACACACACATTCAATATACACACTTAGGGCCCGATTCCGATCTCGGTTGGAAAGCAAACCGAACGACTCGTGTCCAGAATGCTTTCCGTACGACTCGTGTCAGGGGAGTCCGACCGAACAAGTACGATGCGTTTGAATGCATCCGGATACGATTTGGTCGGACTCCCATTGACTTCAATGGGAGCTTGTGTACCGAACGTGTACACAGGCTCGCATTGAAGAAAGGCGTGACTGGGGAAAATTGTGCACCCCGTGGCGGGCACCCCTTGGTGCCTGCCACACTGTGCATGGTCTGAAAGGGGGGACCCATGGGTGCCCCCACAGGCACGATTCGGAGGGCCCCGGGTGAAGGGGGGCTTGCTATGGGCCCCCAAAGACCGATTCTGGCAGCCTTTCAATCCGGGCACAACGACTCGTAAAGGCTGTCCGAATCGTTCATCGTACTTGCTTGCATGGAAAACCTACTCCATAGAGCTGTACGATTCGGCTACGGAAGGCTCTATCTCTCCGTATGCCTTCCGGAAACGATTCGGTCAGTGCTAAGGGTTTCCAGGCATCGTACTTGGTCGTTCGGAATTGGGAACGAGTCTGTCAGAAACAAGGGCTCCGGATCGGTTTAGGTAAAACCAAATCCGATTCAGAGCCCTTCCAACATAGATCGGAATTGGGCCCTTAGTCCGCGTGCACTGTACAGCCCTGAAGCTCTTCTATGTTTAACCAGGATGTGCTCTTTGAAAACACAAGCACTGCCAACACACACACCTACTATGTGCACGCTGCACAATTCTTCACCCTTTATGTACCGTACTTCATGCAAGTACACATACACTCAGCACATGCGGTCTTGCGCACGCACTGCACAGCAATATATCTCTCATGTAATGTATTCCTCTCAGACATACACACACCCAGCACATGTGCTAACCATACATGTACTGCACAGTACTGCTTTCATCTTTGTACTGCACCCTTCCCAGGCACACATACAACTAAGGCAGAGTCCCAACTCCTGCGCTATGCAGCACTCCACATCTAACTTATGTAGGACAAGGGTGAGTTAAGCACACAGCATTTGAACTTTTGAAAAGGTGAGTGAGCCTGTAGGCCTCACTCCAGTGGCACAGGTAAAAACGGTGTGCAGACAGAATATCAAGTTTAAAATATCGAGTTGCACAAATATCGAGTCAGAAATAGTGGTTCAGAAATATCGACAGCAAGAATATCGTGGTCAAGAATATCGGATTAAGGTAAGTAATATCGATTTAAAAAATATCAAAGTGTTTAATATCGTTTGCAAAAATATAGTTGTTAAAAATATCGATTTTTTAATTAGTGTTTTGTATTTTAGTATATGTTTTAAATGTATGTTTTTTTGTATAAAAATTGTTTGTATTTTTAATATGTGTTACATTTTTAGTAGTTATTAATTGTTTTTTAATAGAATTTTGCTTTTTTAGTTCCGTAGCGGGTTGTGGGTTTATAGGGGAATAGGGTGGGAAGTAATTTAATTATATTAAATTAATTGATTATTTTTATTTATTAATATTTGTTTAATTGAGATGTTATAGTGTTAAACGTGTAAAGTAATTTATTATTAATTATTTAATAATTTGTTGTTCATAATAATTATTTAATTTGTAATTAATTATGGTAATTGTGTATTTAATTTTAGGTGTGCGTTTTTGTGTTTATAGGTGTAAAGGTAGGAAGTAATTTATTTTTAATTGATGAATTAATTGGTTGTTTATTAATTTTTATGAATTAATTGGTAATTAATTATGGTAAGTGTGTAATTAATTTTTGGTGTTTTGTTTTGGTGTTTATAGGTGTAAAGGGTGGGAAGTAATTTATTTTTAATTGATGAATTAATAGTTGATTGTTAATTAATTATAATTAAATAATTGGTAATTAATTATGGTAATTGTGTCATTAATTTTAGGTGTGTGTTTTGGGGTTTATAGGGGTAAAGGGTGTTAAGTAGTTTATGTTTTATTAATAATTATTTGTAAATTGATATTAATTAAATTAATAAAAAAATTATTATGGCAATTGTGGAATTCATTTTAGGTGTGTGTTGTGGTGTTTGCAGGGGTAATGGATGGTAAGTAATTTGTGTTCAATTAATTAATATATAGTTGTTAATTAATGTTAATTATTTGATATTTATTTAAGGTAATTGTTTATTTTTGTGTGTGTAATTTTTACTTTTAAAGGGGTAAAGGGTGAGTATTAAATAGATTTTAATTACTTTATAATTAGTTGTTAATAGTAATAGTTTTTAATTTAAAAATCAGTTTTAATTGTGTTTTATTATTTTATAGTTTAATTTAGGTGCACTGTACTGCATACGTTATGTTTTGATTGTTGTTTGTAGTTATAAAAAAAGAAAGAACTGCATCCTATGTAAGATCCTGATTCACATGCAATGTTGGGTGTAATATGTAAGCTGCACTATGTAATAATCATCAACTTAATAAAACAAAATATATATATAAAAAAAGTTTAATTTAGGTGTGTGTTGTGGACATTATAGTGTCAAAGTGTGTGTAGTTAATTAATGTTTATTAGTTTTTTTTAATAATATGTGTTAAATTGATTATTAATTATGTTAAATATGGAAGTACATTTAATCTAAAATGTTGAAGTGTGTTGTTATTGGTGTGGTGTTATAGGGTAGGAAATAAAATAAATACATTTATGTTTTAATTAATGTTTTTGTTTGTAAATATTTTCTAGTTTAAAAGATTTTTTTTAATGTATTTAATATTTAATTTTATGTAATATTTGTAGGTATTTGTTATATGTAATTAATATAATAATATGTTTTCTTTTTATATATATATTTTTTTCAATTTTTAAAATATTATTTAGTTTTATAATTTTTCTTAATTTTTAATAGATATATATATATATATATTTATTTATTTTTAATTGTTGGAGTGTGAATAGTAATTTTTGCCTCTAGGCTATCCAACACTTTCCCTACTGTTGCACTCATTGGAGTGGGAATAGTAATTTTTACCCCTCCGCTATCCAACGCTTTCCCTACTGTTGCACTCACTGGAGTGGGAATAGTAAATTTTACCCCTCCGCTATCTAACACTTTCCCTACTGTTGCACTCACTGGAGTTGGAATACTAATTTTTACCCCTCCGCTATCCAACACTTTCCCTACTGTGGCACTCACTGGAGTGGGAATAGTAATTTTTACCCCGCCGCTATCCAACACTTTCCCTACTGTTGCAGTCACCGGAGTTGAAATAAAATATTTTACCCCTCAGCTATCCAACACTTTCCCTACTGTTGCACTTACTGGAGTGGGAATAGTAAATTTTACCCCTCCGCTATCCAACACTTTCCCTACTATTGCACTCACTGGAGTGGGAATAGTAATTTTTGCCCCTCCGCTATCCAACACTTTCCCTACTATTGCACTCACTGGAGTGGGAATAGTAATTTTTACCCCTCCGCTATCCAACACTTTTCCTACTGTTGCACTCACTGGAGTGGGAATAGTACATTTTACCTCTCCGCCATCCAACACTTTCCCTACTATTGCACTCACTAGAGTGGGAATAGTAAATTTTACCCCTCCGCTATCCAACGCTTTCCCTATTGTTGCACTCACTGGAGTGGGAATAGTAAAATTTACCCCTCCGCTATCTAAAACTTTCCCTACTGTTGCACTCACTGGAGTTGGAATAGTAATTTTTACCCCTCCGCTATCCAACACTTTCCCTACTGTTGCACTCACTGGCGTGGGAATAGTAATTTTTACCCCGCCGCTATCCAACACTTTCCCTACTGTTGCACTCACTGGAGTGGGAATAGTAATTTTTTCCCCTCCGCTATCCAACACTTTCCCTACTGTTCCTCTCACTGGAGTTGGATTTGTAATTTTTACCCCTCCGCTATCCAACACTTTCCCTACTGTTGCACTGACTGTATTGTGAAATGTAAGTTTAAATATTTTTTTTACAGTTTGATGTTTTAATTTATTATAGATTTTTGTTTTTTTGTTTTTTAAATCGATATATATTTTTATTTTTTATATAATTTTAAACTTTTAACATAAATTAAAAATAGTTTATTCATTGTTTTAAAGTAAATATATATGTATAAATAAATATGTTTGTGTGTTTATCTTTTTTAAGTTTATTTGTTATATTTTATTAACATGTATATTAAATGTATTAAAATTAAATTTAATATTAAATATATTTAATATATATTATTTATATTTTATTTTATATAAATGTCGATATTTTTTACTCCATATTGTTGTACCTACCTGTTTAAGTATAGGAGTCGATATTTTTGTTGTCTATATTTTTTACTCCATATTTTTGTTGTCTATATTTATTACATCGATGTTGTGTCAGTGAACCGGTAAAAACAACTGCCACCACCGCGCTCGTGCTGCTTAACTCCTGGTGAAGGTGGTAGCTTTCCACCACTATGAAGTTACAGCTTTGGGCGCTCCTCCGAGTCCAACAAGACCGCTATCCGTAAGACAAGCCTATGTCATGGCACACACGCATGATCTGTGTTCGCCTATGAAAAAAATCAGCACTAGGGATCCAGACAACAGTATAGTTGGGCACTCAGGGCAGGGGTACACGTTTGTTACCATGCAGAGGACTTTTCCGTCCGAACACTGAACAAACTTAATTGATCAAAGGGGGGCCAAAGTACTTCAGTCAAGAGTGGCCTCATGTGATCGCATAGCCTCGAGCTTATGTGGAATCAGGCAGCCGGGATCTGCAGCTTTTGCGGCCACAAAGTCAACGTTTCTAAAACAGAGATCAGTGTATACAATGCAGTAATAGTTTGTGCCATCACAAAGGGTCTAGACAGCTCCACCAGTCGTTAAGTCAGAGGAGCAGGTGGGTTCAGTTGCACTTGACCAACACAATGACTTGAGCATGAAGAAGAGGTCTGTACTAAACACGACTCACAGGTTATATACTTCCAAAGATGAGGGATGGGGTTCAGATAGACTGAAAGGCTGCTTGAAGCTGGCACCGAGAGAGGACCCGAGGTGGAGTCCTAGGTGGAGGCTATTGCAGCTCCTTGGGGCCCGGAAGCATGCCAGCAGTAGCCGGTAATGTGCCAAAGAGCCACAGCATAGCTTCACAGATTTGTATGATTTGCTACAGCTTTGCCAATAGCACCTGAAACTCAGGTTGCTTCGGGACAAGTGTCGGGATCGGCTCCATAGGGGAATGGCTTCGGGAGCGAGACCAAGAAGCACATCGTCACCCTCATGCCTTGTCTGGAGTTCGAGAATGGCAGGGAGAGGCCACATCCCGCTTGTACTTTTTGTGTTTGATCTTCAACTTACCTGAAGACTTTGACTGAAACGATGATCAGCCACAGCAACAACTTAAGGAGCAGTAACATGACTTTACTTCCACTTCGACCTGTGACGGCATTGAGTGTTCCAGTGCTTAGCAACGTAGAACTTCGCCTCACGGTCCTGGATAGCCTTGGGATCCATCAAGGCGCAGTCGCTGCAGGTCTTGGAGTTTTGCTCCAACCCCAGGCACCACAAACAACCCTAATGGAGATGTGTCACCGACATTTGCTCTGACACTACCTACAAGGTTTGAACCCTGTAGTCTTTGGAGGTCATATTTTCTCTTGTACAGTGGATTTTTAACTATTTGTAGAAGGGTCCTGTGAGAGACAAGAGAACACTCCAGATTTGTGTCTCATGGCGCAAAAAGCAAGAAACTGATGTCAGCACGCACAAGTGGTACCTATATGTGATTTCATAACGTTACTTCTGGAGCATAAGACATAGTGCAGAGCCGTAGGACGCCACTAACTGGCGTGCAGAGGTACTGCTGATATGTTTTCTGATCCAGTCCGATGCCTGGGGAACATTCAAAAGGTGAGGAGCCTGTGGTTAAATGTATCTACCAGAACTACTACTCACCAGGCCTGACTCTCTCCCGAATAAGGAAATGATAGAGCAAAACATCAGCTGACACGTGCTGGATGCATTGCCACAGTGCAGCCAAGCATGACTGAGCCCCAGCTTTGCCTCCCTGTCCTACGAAGAGCACACAGAGGACTTCAATAAGTGCTGTCAGAACATAAGAGAAAAGAAATGCTCCTTAGGTGGCACAAACAAAGAAAAGTGAATAAGCCATCAAACATGAAGCAGATAAATAAGTCAAACAGGAAAGCCACCCTATCATGTGCAAGGGTTTGACCCAAAGCCTACTATGTGTATCCATCTTAATATATGAGTGAAAATAGGTCATGAATAGCAGACAGCTCCAGCTGTCTGTTGGCTAGACCTAAAAAGAAGGGTGAAGAGCCTGATAGCGGCTGCTAAACTGCTCCTTTGCTTGGCACAGCAACTGATTGCCTTGTTACTTTCATCAGCCGCACCACCCAACAAAACACAGCTCTTTTATAGAAACTACATTCAGAAGCAGCCCCAAGTTAAAGCTTAGCACCCATCCTCACAGCCATCAACTTGCCCAAACTTTCCACCTGCAGCCGTACCTGGAGGCACAGAAGCAGCAATTTACAGCCCATGAATTTACTACAAGCAGAGACCAGCAATCTGCCATATTTCCTGGACACAGTAATACCCCTGTAAGACAAGCCTCATCACTGAATCTGCAGCACGTGAGTTAATTTTCTGCTCACCACTGAAATAGCATCACAAGGCTGTCAAGAGTGTTCCTGTTACTAAACAATAAGTGGTCTACAGAGCAGGTTCACAGAAGAAGATATAAGAGGAGTCTAATTGAGCAGCGGCTCAGAAGAAGGAAGAAGCATGTCCTCACAGTGCCCCACAAAGAAATTCAGGTCTGGATATGCAGCAGCACAGAAGAAAGGAATAATCTGGCTCAGCAGCGGCCCAGACAAAAGGAGGAATTCTGACCTAACAGTGGCCCAGAAAGCAACAGAAGAATGGCTCTGAAGTGGCCAAGAAAGAGTAGAAAGGGATGGCCATCCAGCAGCCCAGAAGAAGCATGAGGCTAGCCTCTAGCAGAAGAAAAGGTTGAGAAGCGTCAAGCACAAAACACCTAAAGCATCTAAAAGCACAAATAACAATTAAAAGGCAATATTCCAGAAACACATCCTCAACTGATGCCAGCACCAAACTGAAGGAACCACACATCATACAGTGACTGAATCAGACCAAGGAGTAGCTAACACTGGGATGGACTAGGACTAAGAAGAAATTAGCAGCTGAGGCGGTCGATATGAAAGCGTGCCGTAAAGACAAGATAGACGAGGATTTAAGATTATGGAGGGAACTTAGCCAAGACTTTCTGAACGAGGGGGTTCCTGCGAGTGCCCAGACTCGAATGGGGTCGAACAGTCATACAAGCTTGGAGGGGGATACAGACTAGGTGCTTAGATAGGCTATGTAAGATGGCTATGAGGCTGCTATTATTTTATCATCCGTTGGGATTCTGTATAGAGTCCACTATGCAAATGATTATGCTGTCATCAAATGCTGACACTGGTTGTACACCTGATGATTGTGTTGTTAAACCAATAAATAAAGGTAATTTAAAAAAAAGAAGACGAAATTAGCAACCTAGGGATTAGCTACCTGTAGGAAAAGAGAAGACACACCATGAACTGCAGCAGAAGAGTCAACGACGTCATTCACTCCTGAATTCTGAAGATAAAGAACTATATGGAGAAAGCCTTCTAGCACAGGCTGTGCCACACTATACTAACAAGGAACTGTGCACTGCATCCTTCCTCTCAAGGACTTTACGGTTCAGAACTTTCTTCTTATATGGGTAGCGATGTGAAGTATCAGCACAAGCTGCCCATGCGTCCATATAAAAGTAAGAGCCTACCATTTCAGAGGCATTCTGTGTAATGGCTTCAATGTGTCCATATCTCCCTCACCGCAGCCTGCCATCACACCTCAAAGCAACCATGGGTGACCAGATTGTTAAACCTAAAAAAAGGGGCCTTCCCACAAATACAAAAGTAGGACTACGACTTTACAGTATCAGAACAAGTAAACTGACAGCGCTCACCAGCATAGAAAATACAGACAAGGGTACACTAAGGGGTAATTAACTGCAACGTTTACATACAGTATCCTCTTTGCTAATTAAATTGTTTTCTTATAAAGTCTGGTGACTAATTCTGCAGTGGAACACTTGAAAACTTGGTGACCAATCTCACAGTCTACCTGACGCCCCATTACCCTCTCTGGCGACGTCCTCTCCTCTTCGTACACCAGACTCACTTAAATGCGCTGAACAACTTACTTATTGTGGAGAGCAGCAATGCCAAGGAGTGCAGAGCTGGAAAAGTGCAGGAAACAAGTAGCCTACAAGAAAGGTTGTTTTTGGATTTCAGAAACTATATCTATGTGGTTTAGTGACTGCGGCATCTTTTGACTGAGTGCCAACCACCACAGGCCTGCCATGTTCAATGAACATGAAAGTCTTACCCAGCCTGCTTTTGACATTGGATATCATTGCCACATCCTTATTTAAAGTAATACGGACCGTTTCTTGGATGAACATTTAATACAGTGTTCCAAACCGACGAAAAATGTCATAAACTCTGACAAAGTGAACAATGCACAAATGTTTAAAAAAACTACTTTATCAGGTGCAGAAATATCCATTCGTGACCTTAAATTATTTTAATTTAAGGAGCACTATAATCAATCCGTGGTAATGCCAGAGAGATCCTAAACCCTGGTCTGCAGAAGTAATAAACACAAATGCAACAATTTTCAGCTATAAAACCTGCGAGGGTCTCAAAACCTCATGGTAACTTGTTTAGATGCCAAGGGAACTTTGCTACAGATCATTACGGAACCTTTAAGAATGTTTTCTGACAGACATTATGCAGGATCCCATAAAACTCTTGCTCCTTGGCCAGCAGTTCGGGCCACATGTGCTACTGAACAGTCGTACATAAATGCCAGTTTTCTGAACACGATTATGTTGGCCAACATTAGAGCCCAATAGGTATAAATCATGAAAAATGACAAAACCAGAAGTAAAAACATAAGAGTTTTCCAGCTCTTTTACTCCAATTCCCTCCAAAAAGTGCATTGATCAGGCAATGAGCACATTTATTTCACTATATACCTGGCATTATCAAATCTCCGTACAATGTGGAAATACTGGACACACGTTAATTATTAATGCAGTCTCAGTTTAGTGTTAGATGCTCAGAAAAAAATTGGTAAAAGTAAATGGCCACAATCATAACAACATTTGTCAGTTTTCAAGCCCATCATCACTATTTAAGGGTTACCCAAATATTGTTATGGCCACCAGAAAAGGAAGCACTGTGTTTTTAAATAATTCAGGAAGTTACTGAAAGTTGGCACCCAGTATGCAAGGCAAATGCTGGATCTGTTATTTCCTGGTTTGTGCCACAATCAACAACCAATCTCTCTGCTTGTTGCAGAAAAGTGAAAAGTAAACGAAAACATAGATATAGTCATCTTGCACAACCAGAGCTGATTACATTTGTGCAGGTAGCATCTACACCTACATGTAGGACATGTAACAACATCAGGGAGTTGTCAGTAGAATTCATACTGAATTGGGGAAATTGGTTGTACTTTAATGTGAGCATAGACAGAGGCTGTCTTTGATGCTACCAGCAGCGCAGGTAGTAATGGCCAGTTTGCAAACTAATTTGTTCGCCTTCCCATGCACCAACAATGGAGTGATATTGTCCAGTGCTTCTAGGAAGGGATAGAGGCGGGAAAAGTGTGATTTGTGGAACCGTACTATCATAGCCTCATCCACCGATGGGTATGGCGTACCTGTATGAAGAACCTTCATAAACTCCAGGTTGTGGCTTACCAGAGCTGAAATCTGGTAGTAAAATCAGCGTGGATGCCAACTAGGCCAACCACCTTCCCCTTTTAGTTTATTAATTGTGATAACTACTATTTGTTATTTTGCTATAATAGCATTGGATTTTATTATGTTAGTCTTTGGGTATTCCTGTCAAAGTAACAGAGCTAAATAGGTTGGCAAACTCTATTGGGCAGACGGTTTTGGGCTTGGAATAAGAGACTTCATATGATATTTGAAATTGACAATTGATGATTTCAGGGTCAGAAAACTAGAGTTTTCTGTAAATTTTTAGCAGGCCCTATTTGATTTGACCTAAAATATTTGTTTACTTTTGGCATTACATTGTAAGTCATAAGTCGTGAATCCCCCCTTCAAAAAAAGATTGTTGACATATAGGAAAGTGCTCTCACCCATAGCAGACATATAGGGGCCGATTCCGATCTCGGCCGGTAGGGCTCCGAATCGGATTCGGCATAACCGGATCCGATTCGGAGCCCTATTTCCCGACCGATTCGTACGCGCGTCCAGACGAGCGAGTACGATGCGAAATCGCCGACCGACTCGTTCGGGCGTCCCAACCGCTCCGACCGACTCGTTCCCGGTTCTAACCGCACCGACCGACTCGCTCGGACACGACTCGCACCGCGCAATGGAGACGTTCCCCGGCCGGGTAAGTACGATGCGCGCCGCGAGCAGTCCGACCGACACGCGCCGCCCGGCTCGAAAGAGCAGTCAGAGCCGTGCCTGGGGGTCCGTGTCGGACCCCCTGTACTGCGTGGCCGCGCGAGTCGCACACAGGGGGACCCATGGGTCCCCCTACCTGTGCGTGTACGGCGCGAGTCGCTTTGCCGCGTACCCACTGTACGGGGCGCCCTTGTTCGCCTCGCACCCATTGAGGCAATGGGAGCCCGCGTACGCATTGTACGACCGGCTCCCATTGACTTCAATGGGAGTCCGACCGACTCGAGTCCGATAGCATACGGACGCATCGTACTCGTTCGGTCGGGCTGCACGGGTCTGATTCGGTCGGAAATCTCTCCGGGTCCGGCTCGGTCGGAGAGATTTCCGGCCCAAATCGGAATCGGCCCCACAGTCTTCTAGCTGTGATCAGGTGTTTCCAAATTTGGCCTGGATCCTTGGAGAACCTTTCGTTTGTTTATGTCCAAGTTCTATTGTCTGGAAGCCACCCATCACCCTAAGCCCCTTTTTTTAGATGATTTAATTTCCAAAACCATGCACCATGTAAGAACCTCAACTAGTGACTTTTACAGCCTTCCAGCAAGTTGTTTTGAAACATCTTGACTGCTATTGAACATCCAGTATTAATAGGTAGTATTCTCCAACCTCTCATTAATATTTCTAGTCGAGCATGGCTACAAGCCTCCAGCATAACTGTAACAGCCTCTGTGAGCAAGAAGATGCAGTCTGATAGAGTGATGGGAAAAATGCTGCAATTGGTTACCTAGTCAGGCAAATGTTCATGATGGAACCGCTTGCCTAAACAGGAAAAGCATCCAGGAAGGCTGAAAAGTTGAAGTCTTATCTTTGCAAGCCAATAGTTTGGAACTTCTATCAATAAGGGGATCTAAAACAACGCTAAAGTGATCGTCAATGTTAGACCTGTCAACCTTAGGGTGGTCTTCCACAAGCTTTTCTGCCTTACGCTTAGGACTCTGTGCACTTTACCACTGCTAACCAGTGCTAAAGAGTGTGTGCTCTCTCCTTTAAACATGTTGAAAATTGGCTTACACCCAATTGGTACATTTGATTTACTTGTAAATCCCACATAAAGTGGTACTACATGCATCCAGGGCCTAAAAATTAAATGCTACTAGTGGGCCTGCAGCAATAATCGTGCCACCCACTTACGTAGCCATTTTAAATATGTTTTAGACCTGCCATTGCAGCCTGTGTGCGCAGTTTTAAACTGCCATTTCGACCTGGCAAAATAAACCTATTGCCAAGTATAAACCTTCCTTTACAATGCATATGTCAGCCCTAGGGTAAGTCCTAAATAGCCCATAGGGCAGGGTGCAGTGTATTTAAAACATTGGGCATGTACGTTTAACTTTTACATGTCCTGGTAGTGAAATCTGGTAAAAAAACATTCACTACTGTGAGGCCTACCTGTCCCACAGGATAGCATTGGGCTAATTTACTACATTTAATAAGTGATAACTTTCAATTGGGAGCAGGTAGGAATATCGAGTTTGGTGTCTATGGAATTATAATTTAAAACCCTCTTTAATGGTAAAGTCTGATTTTAAGTCACAATTCTGAAGATACCACTTTTAGAAAGTTGGCATTTTCTTCTCCCAACCATTTGGTGCCTGTGTTGTAACTTAATGCATCCTCCCCAGCGTTCCAAGTCCCTGCTACTCAGCCAGTGTGTGAGGTCATGTAGAATGTTGGGGGTGCTTGAGTAGGATTCAGTGTCAGTTGAAGATATGGGCAGAGCAGCAAGGATGCTGCTCCTGGTGGGGCTTAGCTATTAACCTACTTATATGTAGCTAAGATCCAATAAACCTTTGGTCTTTTACAACGATCAGGAAAATAAACTACGCCCGAGGAACAAGGTGTATGGTTATGGAGATCTAGGAACTAAGAAGAAACTAGAGGAACTAAGAAGATTACCAAGGAAAAGAGATTCAAGACTGTACAGAAGAATTGCTGCTGGCAGCCCCACCAGTGTCTAATTACACCAGACAGCCTGCAGTCCAGGGCAATTCAACAGGCCAGCGTAAAGCGTGCAGCATAGAAGAGTGCTGTAACTGAGTTTACAGGCAGCATTACATGAAAATGAACTCGAAGTAAACCGGCAGCAGCGTTCAATTGAAGTGAACTGGCAGCGTATTTGGTGCATTTTAACACCAGCATTTAATTGGAGGGAACCGGCTGCATCGTAGCGGTGGAGAGTGCACATGGGCCAGTTATGCTGTATGCCTGCTGCCACTAGAATTTACTTTAGATGCCAGAATTTCACCCCCACCTCATGTGTAACGGGATTGGGGCATGAACATGTGGTGGTCAGGGTAGATGGAACTTAGGTTAAAAGCAACTTTGCGGGACTGTGAGGAGGCACTATATTTCCGGTGAGCAGTTGGAGGTGTGAACAGGCTATGGGAGGGGTGAAGTGTGCATTTTACATGCGTAAAATAAAGCGTTGTCTAGGACGCGCACTTAAAGTCTGGCTGAGTATTTACATTTGAATGCTGCGCGTGGTGTGAAGCGTGAGCAGTCTAAAGAATGTACGTTTTAAAATTATACACCTCACCGGTGCGTGCTCCTGTGTTTCACTGGAGGAATGTGAAGACTTCTCTTGAGTTGACTGGTCATGGCCGCATGTGGAGGATCGAGCCAAGTACTATGATGTCAGCTGGGACGCTGACATCTGTGCGCCCTATCCAATGTCATAAAGAGATGAAAAGAGACTAGAGTGTGAGCGGCGTCAGGCAGTGTAGCCGCATCGCACATCAACTGATGCCACAAAGAACAGGAAAAGACCAGAATGTGACCAGCGTAGCCATGTGCGGCTTACAGGCAGCTGCGTGCCAGTCACAGCATGTTCAGAGTAAGCAGTGTTTGCCATCCTGGGTGCACAGAAGGAATTCTGCATGCACAGGAACCCGTGTGAGCATCAGGAGAAATTAAGACTTTAAAGTTACATTACAAACTAAGATGGCCGACAGGAGAGGAGCTACGGCCGGGAGCTCCCGGCCAGGGATTGCCTTTTTGGATCAGATCCCCCTATTTCTACCCCGCCTCAGACCCTTTTTGCTCACCTGGGGTCATGCTCGACGGCGGTCCTCATCTCTCCGTTCTCCCGCTTCGGGGTTCGGATCCGTGATTGATCTTGCAGCCGCGGAGTCCGAGACGACATGGCCGATGCCCGGTGGAGCTGCTTGGATTGGCTATAGAGGAGACTGGCTCGGGTGTCCTCCCTCGACCGTCACCTACCCAGCCGGACATGGGGCATGGTTTTCCTCGTCCCTCCGCTGTTGATCTCTTTCTCCCCCTCCTTCGGTTGAATCGCCGCTGATCTGCCCAGCGTTCCAAGTCCCTGCTGCTCAGCCAGGGTGTGAGGTCATGTAGAATGTTGAGAGTGTTTGAGTGGGATTAAGTGTCAGTTGAAGCTATGGGCTGAGCAGCAAGGATGCTGCTCCTGGTGGGCTTAGCTATCTACTTACTTACTTGTAACTAAGATCTGATAAACCTTCTTGTTTTACAACCTACACTACTGGCTACTGGACTTCCTGCTGCTTGTATCCCGTGTCACATGACTAGGTGTAGCTGGCAGTTGGCCTTTGTGTATTGATCTGAGGCAGAGAGACAAAGGGAAAATAGGTGTTGGTATGATGGGCCATCTTTGAGTTCAAGAGGGGGAGGAGCTGTTATCTACCACACATGCAACTCACAAACACCCTACCTGGGCACACTCATAAAGGGTTTGACCCTAGAGTTTTGTGACCCCACACAAACTGGGGCCAGGGCAGGGAGGCAGGAAATTCCAAACTCCTCTAGGGGTGGAAACCTCCAGAACCTTCTCCTACTTCAAAGCTGACACCAGGTATAAATAATGGACCCTCAGACCAAACTCTTCAGTTCACCTCTGCACCTATGAAAGACTCAAAAGGACTGCTGTGCTACTCTGCAAGAAGGACTGCTACTCTGCTCTCCTGCTGCCTGAGTGGGAGGACTGGACCTGCATCTTGAACCCAAGACCACTAGAGTGACTCTGACGGCTAGTTGTCTGGCCTCCTGATCAGAAGCCTCAGGGTCAGAAAAGGCTCCAACCCTCTTAAACCCAGCACCTGGACTCTATTTGCTGTAAGTCATGCCCTCCAAATGGTGCCACCCCAGTCCTGGACCCTTGGAAGTCGGCCGGAAGGTGCTCTGCCAGCCCAGCTGTGGTCCTGTGAGCAGAACCGATGCAGTGTGACACATCTCCTCACAGCCGCATTGAAAACGCCAAAACGCGATGCATCCCCGACGCCGGACGTTGCTTTGCAGCCTACAGTCTCATCAGAACTGCTACTGCCTGACACATCTTCGACACAGGACTTTGTGTAACAACTCCCTCGTCAACAGTATCCTTGACGTCCATGCAGGACTCCACATTGCAGCCTCGCAGCTCCTTCGAACTGCCGCTGAACGACCCAGCTTCGACACCGGATCTCGCAACGCTCCGCAACCAGGATTTAAGGTACTTTGCTCAGCTGCCCTAACTGGATCCCTGTATCGAGCCTGTGCTCCATCACGGTTGGCCTAACCTTGTGACTTTGTCCCGGACCAGATAACCACAGTTGGCACTTTGTGCTTCTAGGCACTCTTTTTACTTAACCCTTTAAAATTGCATATCCCCGGTTTTACTAATTAGGTTTCTGCTGTATTGGTGTCAAATATTTTATTAAATTTTACTCTATTTTTCTAAATTAGTGTGGAATATGTCTTGTATTGTGTTTCCACTTTATTACTGTTTAAAGTGTTCCATAAATACTTTACACATTGCCTCTAAATTAAGCCTAATTGCATTGTGCCAAGCTACCAGAAGGTTAAGCACAGGTTGATTTGGGGTTTGCTGTGTTTCACCCTGACAGAGATTGTGGTTCCTTCTTGAGTAGGGTTTCACCCTCTTCAGACAGTAACCTAATTTCCAGCAGTCAATAAATGACAATGATTTGCAATGGAGGCCGCAGGACCCGAACAGATTGGCAAAGAATTGCAGATCGTCAGTAATGGGCCCTATACACCTAGAAAAACAACTTTCACCATTTGGACAATCCCTTGTATTACCAAGTACCTCCCGTTGGAGACAGTCTAGCACTTTTGTAAAACTGTGTCAACTTTAGCCAATAAGGCACCCAGTTGTACATGGCAGAAGTTGAGAATCAAAAGGAGTGAATTGAGGTTGTCGAGTGATCGAAGGCAGGATTCACTGAATCTGAAGAGATGCCATGTATAATCACTGGAAGTTACATGGAGTATTTGAAATATGGCTTGCCTAAGGAAAAGGGCTTCTCAGATGTAGCCAGTATGTATTAATCTGATTATTTTCATTAAAATGGGTGGATCGTAATTGTTTTTTGATGATCTGTGCCCACAGACCAGGGTCAAAATGTTGATGCAACACCATATCTGTGATCAAACTGAGAAACAGGATGCAATGAAGATCTGACTGCATGATTTATGATGAGTTGAAAAAACACTCTAAAGCAAGAGATACAAAGGCCAGCCACTATAATTGCTGACTAGATCAGTGCAAACTCACTTTGTCATACTTAAATCACTGATTTTTATAGTTAAACAATATTCAACTTAATACCAAAGTCGAATTTGGTCTAACTGTATTAGAAATAATGACTTTAGGAACTCACTATTTTTCTACCTAAAAGTCTTTAATAGCCTTTTCAGAGTTAATCACGAACTGCCAACTGGCAGCTTGCCGGGAGGTGTGAATAGCTCCCAGGAAAGGGAACAAAAGAACCCTAGGTGGGAGGAGGTGGGACCTCCCACTGACTGGATGGCCGGGGGATGTGCCCACAAACTGGCCAATCTTCAAAGGAGCATTCCCTGTCACAGACTGATGTGACTCACATCTACGCCTGTCCTTTCCTTTGTTCAGAAGGCAGAATAGCACACCCCAGTGGGGGCAAATTCTGTTCCAGAACTCGTTTTCAGAGGGAGTTTCTCATTTCCCTAGACACACCCTCGGGGATGTGCCTACAGCTCTGCCCATGGGAAGGAAGGTTCTGCCATCTTGGATTTTGGCAGGATAGTGCACAGTGGTTTTGTTTAGGGCCAAACCCCAGGAAGTTTTGTCAAAGTGGGTAGGTTTGCCCTTGGGAACTTTTTTCCTATTGGCAAGGGAATTTCCCCCACCCAGAGGCTTGTGCCATAAATAAAAGTGACCCCTGTGAGTACCATATTCATTACACCTCTGGACCTGTGGAAGACAGAAGGACTACACCTGCTGTTGAGTCTCTGGAGAGTAACCCGAAGAGCTCACCACTTGTACCCAGGACAAAGAAGTTGACTCCAAGGGTCAGTTGGCTGACCTCCTGCTAAACTCCAGGAACACAAAAGCTGCAAGAAGCCCACAACTTCAAAAGCTCAGGTGACCATTTCCGACTGAATTTGCCCTGGACCCTGCTGCAACATCTGGGAGATTGAGTCCTAACTCCTAAGTGGTGCCCAAAAGGTACTGGACCCTTGACTGGTGTTAGAGTGTACTATCCCCCCCTTCAAACTTGCGAGACTGGGCACTTAGAAACTTTTTCGGAACTTTTCTCAAACTGAAACAGAGGTTACCACTGGACTGCCGCCAAGCTGCAGCCGCCGATGTCGAACTGCCGGTCGTACTCAACTTGCTGGTTTGACCCATTGAAAGAATCCTGACTTCTAGAAAAGTTTCTAGGTCCCAACTTACAGGACTTCACCAGGACCAATGCCGAGCAGCACTAGGTCATCGTAAATGCCTTCATGGGCCCAGACTTTGGCGCTGAGATTTCCCGACGTCATCATCGAGAGCCTCGATTTTTCAGCCGGAGCCGATGCTCACATCGAGGTCCTGCACTTCAGCCGGCTGTCGTTAATGAGTCCCTCTTCTTATCCAGCCTGCAACCCAACCCATCGGCAACAAGAACAGTTTTCCAGAAAAATGATTTAGTCAAAAGATGAACTTTCCACCAGGATGAACCTGCATCCTTTATCCGACCTGCGCTACATCACGGCATCCTTAACTTTCGACTTTGACTCAGTCTAGAATGACCATATATCAGTGGTTGGCGCTTTCAGCATTTTGGTGCTAGAATCATTTAAAACTTTGAAAAAATCATATATCTGGTTCCCCTCATCCGCTTTTTGTCTTTTTGGTGCCTATCTGTTCATTAAAATGTACTCTATATTTTTTCATAAATTAAAGTGGGATTTTTTATTGTGTTGTGTTTTCTTCTTATTAACTGTTTTGTTACTGATAAATGCTTTACATATTTCTTTTAATTTAAGCCTGTCTGCCCTGTGCTACAAATACCAAGGTTTGAGCTCAGGTTTAAATTATTAAAACCTAACTGGACCTGGGAAGGAATAGTGCCATTATTACTTGAAGAGGACTACCATCCACTTCAACTAATGAGCCCCTTTCTCACAGCTACACAAAGCTTGGAATAATGGGGATTCTTTGAGTCAGACCAACTGGCATTTAACATTGGACTAAAAGAAAGATATAGACAGAGGGGTCGATTCCGATCTCGGCCGGTAGGGCACCGAATCGGATTCGGCTGAACCGGATCCGATTCGGAGCCCTTTTTCCCGACCGATTCGTACGTGCGTCCGGGCGAACGAGTACGATGCGAGCGCATGCAAAATCGCCGACCGACTCGTACGCCCGTCCCAACCGCACCGACCGACTCGCACGGATGCGCCTCGCACCGCGCAATGGAGACGTTCCCCGGCCGGGCAAGTACGATGCGCGCCGCGAGCAGTCCGACCGACTCGCGCCGTCCGGCTCGAAGAAGCAGTCGGAGCCGCACTTTGGGGGTCCGTGTCGGACCCCCCTGTATGCGTAGCCGTGCGAGTCGCACACAGGGGGGACCCATGGGTCCCCCCTACCTGTGCGTGTACGGCGCGAGTCGCTTCGCCGCGTCACGCGCTGTAGGGGCGCCCTGTTCGCCTCGCACCCATTGAGTCAATGGGAGCCCGCGTACGAGTTGTACGAAAGGCTCCCATTGTCTTCAATGGGAGTCCGACCGAATCGAGTCCGATAGCATACGTGCGCATCGTACTCGTTCGGTCGGGCTGCTAGGGTCCGATTCGGTCGTAAATCTCTCCGGGTCCGGCTCGGTCGGAGAGATTTCCGGCCCGAATCGGAATCGGCCCCAGAGTGTTCAGCTCTCGCCACCACCTCTGTCGGCAGTGTGCCATGACCCCCATTTTATTTGTTTTACGTGTTAAACTATGTTAGTGACGCATGTTTCCAAACCTGAGAAGCATTAATTTGACATAGGTCATGACAGCACTGTTGTGACTGTTGATTACGGTATGTTGACAATGACCTCTGTGCTCTTTTCCTGGACAATTGGGTGTGCCGGATTGGGCAGAATGCTTAAAAGGTCGAATGTAGTGAAAAAAACTAAAGCGTTCAGGGACTTGAACAAGATTTTTCTGAAGGAGGCTATATCAGAAGCAGCTTCCACAATAGGAACCCTGACCCCACACATTGGTCCGCTCAGGATGATTCTGGTCTGAGACAGGGCTCGAAAAATCATAAAAATGTTACTAGACCTGCAGGTGTAGTAACTTGAAAAATGTACTCTACCTAACAGTAATGTACTTGACCTCTGTCTCTGAAAGCAGAGCAAATGTGACAAGATAACAAAATGTAAAGGCATCTTTATTGCTCATTCACTTTGTGAGCAATAAAGATGCCTTTAAATCTTGTTATCTTGTCACATTTTCTCCACTTCAGAGAGAGAGATCAAAAGTCAGCTTGTCTTCCTACTCACTAGAAAGGGCGAGTAGGCCCTAAACTCTGGCTCGCCATAGCGAGCGGACGAATGGATATTTCGAGCCCTGTGAGGCCAATCCATCTTCGATGGGGGAGCCTCTGGTAACATGTTGTAAAACAAAGCTAACACCACTAATTGTTATCAGAAACAAGATAGTAGACAGGCATAGGTTTGAGTGAGCATCTAGCTGCTGGAAATGCTTCATTTAATTCTTAGCACTAGTGAATCAGTAGAAAGACCACTTGACTAATAACTGAGGAAATCGTAAATGCGTGTAATACCTGAAAGTACGTAAATAATCAGATTATGGTACTAAAAAACCTTCATAACAGTTAGAGATAGAGCGATCAGCACAGAGTGTATTCTTTACCTAAACTTTAAGTGTGGAAACATAGGGTATTATGTTATCACTACCAGACGGCGTGTTGCAACAATATCCATTTGTATGTAAAACATTTCTTTATTACAATGTGTTTCAAAAGCGTACAAAATATATAGCACAGAATAACATCCTATATATAACACTTAATATTTAGCAACATGTTTTGAAAACTTTTTTTTACCAGGAATGACTAGAGAAGTATCTTATTCCCTTTTAAACAAAGATCATGTTTTCCGATGAGGCCAAAGACACATTTCTCAGTTTCACAATTTGGGGAACAGTGGCACCTTAAGTAACAACCATCACCTACTCCAAGCAACTGCATATTTAATCAACTGTGGCAAATTTAATTGGCTGAAACATGGAGACAGGGCCTTAGGAGTTTGGGACCCTAGTTTGTGAAATGCCCTCAATCTAAACGTTAGAGCTGAATTCAACTTCATAGGTTTGGGAAATTATTGAAAACCACATTCTTGAAACTTACATACAATTGAATTTCTCTCAGAAAATATGGTCAGAGCTGTAAACATAGAATAAGGTTCGCACCTCACCCGATCACATTCTAAGGTACTCAACACCTGCTTGAAGTAGACATTTCTGCAACTGAAGAAATCAAAAGGGGATATGTCATGCGTAACTAAACTTCTAAATGAATGAATTAATTATAACGAAATGAATTGGTTGCATCTGAAAATAACATTTTAAAACTTTCAACTTTCCCACATATTGTTAAGAAACGTGTATAGAAGTCCCAGTACTGATATCACACTCACAAAAACAAATCGAAACACAATACAATATGAACTAAAATGCCAAATGTCTCTACAGAACAATAAGCTTCTCACTTTCTTTGGACATTCCTCAATCAGTCTCCCCTAAAGAAGGGAATCTAAAACAGATCTTAATTTGGTTTTAAATAGATTATTTCTTATTTGAAAGTCAGGGACTTCCAAAAGATGGCTTTTTGTGGTTCATTTAATCATTTCGCTGCTAAACGATGGGGCATCAAATATATCTTTCCCTTTTATTTTTTATTTTTGTTAATACTATGGACCAGAAAAACTTCAGATGATCTATAATAATCTATAAACATTCATGAATCAGAATAAAACAACAGTTTACATTCTATAGCTCAAATTGGCTTCACAAAAAAACCTAAGAGAAGTATTGCTTTTTACTTCAGAATAAGACATTTGTTCAACGGAGACTTCTGAATATAAGTTAGTATCCTGCTTTAGATAAACCACTCAAGCAAACTAAGTACCAGTTTCCATTTTATAAATCAAACATATCATAGTTCCATCTTTAGTGAAACTTGTGGTAACACTGAAGAACTCATCTTTATCTGAGCTACAGTTAAACATTTCTCTCATTCCAAACTCAAATTTGGAAACGGAACATTTCTTGTGGGCCAACCTTCCCTTCAGACACTCTCAGGAGTCTGGGCAGTGGCAAACCCTCTTAATCATTGCCATAACTCAGCAAGGCTTTAGTTTAAGTTCAACTAGTGCAATATATTGTCTTATGGTGCATGTGCCTAAACCAAGAAGAAGTAGCAAAGTACCACAGATATGTAAAAAAAATTTCTACCTCTATATTTAAATTCCAAAGAGCACCAAACCTCTAGCGAACTCACAAAAAAGTACTAATTGTGAAAAGAAATCTTACTATGGTATTGCGTGCTTTATAAATGCAATCAGTAGTAGTAGTGGCAGTAGAAGAAAGAGGATTAGGAGTAAACTTTGAAGACCTTACAGGGTTTGAGAACTGAGAGCAGGAACATCAGTATATAAATATATAAATATATATATATATATATATATATATATATATATATATATATATATTCACTGAAAAAACCATAGGTTTTAGGGACAGTTATAGTTAGTTGGACATTGCACTCGTACAAAACCCGTGAAATTCCCCGTTATAGTTAGTTCAGCTAACTATAACTCGCGCCCCGCAATGCACTGCTGATGACGTCACATATTACATCACTCATGACATGGTCAGTGACATCACTGATGACATCACTGATGACATCTGAAATGACATCACTGATGACATCATCCAGTGACTGTGTGTTTCTGTAAAGTTTAAATATTTTTAATATATATAGGGAAAGGCGTATTGAAGAATGAGTGGGTGTATAAGTGTCTGTATGGATGATTTAGTAGGTGCGTGACTAATTCTATAAGTGAGTGATTAAACGTATCTTACTGAATGCATGGGTTAGTGACTAAACTGGGTGAATGTCTGTATCTGTCTGTTGCTGTGTAAGTGGCTGCATGGGTTTGTGAATAGCTACATGAGTGTCTATAAGAGTTATTGATTTGTTGTCTGAGTATCTGTATGGGTGCCTGAGTGTTTGTGTGGATGGGGTGTGTGCGACTGTGCATAGATGTGTGAGTGGGTGATTCACTGGGTGGATGGTTTAAAGAGTGCATCTGTGATAGACTGTATGGGTGGGTAAGTGTGTGTAAGAGTGTGTTAGTGAGTGAATGTATGTCCCAGTGGTACATGCGTGAGTAACTACATATGTGAAAGGCAGTATATATGTGTGTTAGAGTATATAAATAGCTATAAGCGAGAGTGAGTGATTGTGATAGTGGCTGTATGGATGAGTGTGTGCTTGTATCAGTGATTGTATAAGAGCGTAACAATGTGCTAGTATTTGTATGATTAAGTGAGCTGGTGTGTGTATAACTATATAGGTGAGTAAATGGCAGTGTGTTTAATTATTTGCATGACTGACTAGGTGTGTGAGTACCTCTATGGATGAGTGGCGGTGTTTGAGTGTCTATATAGGAGTAAGAGTGCATATGATAGTCCTGTACTGAGTGACCATAAGTATGAGTGACTGTACGGGTGAGTGAGTGGATGTGTGTGTGTAGTCCTAAGAATCAGTGAGTGGGTATGTAGTTATTGGTGTTGGAGTGTCTATGGTTTTGCGAATGGCAGTCTGTAATTTAGATTGGGTGTATCAAAGGTTATATTAGGGTGTGAAGAGCTGCATCAGATTATCACGTGGATGATGTCATCAGTGATGTCATTTGAGATGTCATCAGTGATGTCATCAGTGATGTCACTGACCATGTCATGAGTGATGTAATATGTGACGTCATCAGCAGTGCATTGCGGGGCGTGAGTTATAGTTAGCTGAACTAACTATAACGGGGAATTTCACGGGTTTTGTACGAGTGCAATGTCCAACTAACTATAACTGTCCCTAAAACCTATGGTTTTTTCAGTGAATTTCAAAGGTTTTTTAAATGCTAATTTCTAACTATAACGTGTCTGAAACCTATGGTTTTTTCAGTGAATTTCAAAGGTTTTTTAAATGCTAATTTGTAACTATAACGTGCCTGAAACCTACGGTTTTTTCAGTGAATTTCAAAGGTTTTTTAAATGACATTTTTTAAATGTATTAATTTTTATATTAATTTTTTTCATACTGATTTACTACATTTTTAGAAACAATTTCTTTTACATATTTTATTTTTTAAATTACATTGTAATTACATTATACATTACATTACAAAAAATACTTTCTCAGAATGAATTACTTTAGTTTAAATACTTTGCACATAGGCAATAGACTTTTAAGTACAGTAGTTACAGTTGTTGCAATGGGCAACACATTTTCAAACACAATGCAACATTCAGCTCAATGTGAATTTCTAGTTAAATGCAATTAGTTACTTTATGGATTACTTTTCTAACCACAGGACTGGATCCTAGATTCAGTCCTGGGACATCTCCTGCAAACAGTTGAGTAAAAGCGTTTTGGTTACAGTCGTGATTTTTAAGGAATATTATTGTATTTTAAAACTTGACACTTTGAAACTTTTCCTCATAGAATCACCAATGTTATCCTATGGAAGGAAATTCACTTAGCAGGTAAAAACTGTTATCGTTACTTTTTCTTACTCAGTGTTGGATCCTGGATCCAGCACTGGTGCATCTCCTGTAAACAGTTGAAAAAATGCGTTTAAGTCATACAGGCGATTTTTAAGGAATATTTGTAGTTTGTGAAAATCGACACTTTGAAACTTTTCTGCTGAAAACCAGACAATGGATTCCTATGGAAGAAAAGATAAGTTACTGGTAAGTACGGTTAAAAATACTTTTCAGGGTCAGTGCTGGGCTAAAAGATGCAGCACTGGGTTCTCTCCTGATAACAGGTGAGTAAATCGGAATTCGTATTTCGGCTGATTTTAGAAGAATAATTTAAAGTTCCAAAACTCCACACTTAGAAGAATTTCCAAGTGAAACCAGTCAATGTTAGCCTATGGAAGGAAATTCAAGTTACTGGTAAGTACGGTTAAAATTACTTTTCAGGACCAGTACTGGGCTGAAAGATGCAGCACTGAGGTCTCTCCTGATAACAGGTGAGTAAATCAGAATTCGGATTTCGGCTGATTTTAGAGGAATATTTGTATGTTTCAAAAATCAACACTTAGAAACTTTTTCAGCAAAAAGCAGGCAATGATATCCTATGGAAGGAAATTCAAGTTACTGGTAAGTACGGTTAAAATTACTTTTCAAGATTAGTACTGGGCTGAAAGATGCAGCACTGAGGTCTCTCCTGATAACAGGTGAGTAAATCGGAATTCGTATTTCGGCTGATTTTAGAGGAATATTTTAAAGTTCCAAAACTCCACACTTAGAAGAATTTCCAAGTGAAACCAGTCAATGTTAGCCTATGGAAGGAAATTCAAGTTACTGGTAAGTACGGTTAAAATTACTTTTCAGGACCAGTACTGGGCTGAAAGATACAGCACTGAGGTCTCTCCTTATAACAGGTGAGTAAATCGGAATTCGTATTTCGGCTGATTTTAGAGGAATATTTGTAGGTTTCAAAAATCAACACTTAGAAACTTTTTCAGCAAAAAGCAGGCAATGATATCCTATGGAAGGAAATTCAAGTTACTGGTAAGTACGGTTAAAATTACTTTTCAGGACCAGTACTGGACTGAAAGATACAGCACTGAGGTCTCTCCTTATAACAGGTGAGTAAATCGGAATTCGTATTTCGGATGATTTTAGAAGAATATTTGCACAATGGTGAAGGGAGGGGCGGGGCCTGAGGTGACATCTGTGCAAACGCGCCCCGTGGCGCGTTTTAAGTTGGGGATTAAGTCCCCTTGAATCCTGAGGGTCCCTAGGGGCCAACTAGCCCACCAGGAACCTCCAATATGCGCCAGGGGCTGCGTTGCAGAGACGTGTAGAGAGGCCACACCCCTTTTACACCTCTCTGCAACGCAGCTCTGTGGCGCTTTCTGGATGTACCTGTTGGGCTAGTTGGCCCCAGGGACCCTCAGGATTGAAGGGGATTTAATCCCCCAACTTAAAACGCGCCACGGGGCGCGTTTGCACAGATGTCACCTGAGCCCCGCCCCTCCCATCACCACTGTGCAAACGCGCCCCATGGCGCGTTTTAAGTCGGGGATTAACTCCCTTGAATCCTGAGGGTCCCTGGGGGCCAACTAGCCCAACAGGTATATCCAAAAGCGCCACAGAGCTGCGTTGCAGAGAGGTGTAAAAGGGGCGTGGCCTCTGTACACCTCTCTGCAACGCAGCCCCTTGCGCATACTGGAGGTTCCTGGTGGGCTAGTTGGCCCCAGTATTCAAGGGAATTCGTTCCCCCTCTGCAAACGCGCCAGGGGCGCGTTTGCAGAGTGGTGAAGGAAGGGGCGGGGCCTGCGGGCCCGATCGTTTTTTTTCTTCTTTTTTGTCCCCTGAAGGGGGCTGTGTGGCCCCCTTCCTTTTTCCTGTTTTGGGCCCTGGGGACCCCATCCCCCAGGGCCTTACCCTTTTTTTAATTAAAATGTAAAAAAAACGGGAAGGTGGCCGCGTGGCCCCCCTTCCCTGGGCCTGTATTGGCCCCGGGGACCCCATCCCCCGGGGCATGGCCTCTATTTCTACATTTTATTCTTTGGAGGGGGCTGCGTGGCCCCCTCCTCTGGCCATTTAAGGCCCCGGGGACCCCATCCCCGGGGCCGGCCATACCCTTTTTTTTTTTGTTTGTGTTTTTTTTTTTAAACTTTGGGGAGGGGGCTGCGTGGCCCCTCCCGGGCCACTTATGGCCCCGGGGACCCCATCCCCGGGGCCTGGCCTCACGTTGGAGACTGTGGAGGGGTCCCCAATCCCCCACAGTCCCAGCCGGCTCCCCGCGTCCCTTGGGAGCCGGCATTGCTTTCCACATGGGGAGCTGCTAAGATGCAGCTCCCCATGTGGAAAGCAGTCAGCTTTGGATATTGGAAGAGAGAGCAGGTTTCCCTGCTCTCTCTTCCAATATCCAAAGCAGTTTGCTATGGCAGGACGGGAGCCGCGAGGCTCCCGTCCTGCCATAGCAAACTACAGTGTCCCGGGGTAGGCACCCCGGGACACTGCAGGAGCCGGCCCTGGGGGTGGCGGTCCCCAGGGCCATCAAGGGCTCCAGGAGGGGGGCCGCGCGGCCCCCTCCTTAAATTGCACAGCCCCGGGGAGGTGGTGGTCCCCGGGGCTCCGTAATGGACCCCCACATTTATTTTATAAGTGCCCCGGGAGGTGGTGGTCCCCGGGCGTGTGGGGGGCTGGAGCCCCCCCACACCTTATTTAAATAAAAAAAGAAGCCCCGGGGGTGGCGGTCCCCGGGGCTGCGGGAGGGCAGAAGAGCCCTCCCACACCATTTTTCTATAAAGCCCCGGGGGTGGCGGTCCCCGGGGCTTGGGGGCCCTTGAGGCCCCCCATACAAACAATATACCCACCCCCACCATGCCCCCGGGACTTGGGCCACCCGGGGGCAGCATGCTGATCGAAGCGCGGGAGACCGCGCTTCGATTTTTTCGGCAGGATTCGCGCACCCTGAGCGCATCCTGCCGATTATTTTTAATTTTTTTTTTCTTTTTTGCCCAGGGGTCCTTGTGGGACCCCCTGAGCAAACCTAGGGGGTCAGGGTGTTTCTACCCTGCCCCCTTTGTGCGCTTTGCGCACTTGTTTCTGTCCCTCGGTTCTACCGAGGGACAAAATGGCTGCCAACATTTCCTGAATCGGAATGTTGACAGCCAGCTGACAGCCAATTAACATGCAGCTCGTGATCGGGACGATGCGCGCAGGGTGCGCTGAGGGTACGCGGACCCTACTCGGCCATAGATATATATGTACTTTTACTTTTGATTTTCTCAGCAACTACTGAACGGATTTACACCATTTAACAAAAAGGGTTCTTTCTGAACCAAGAACTACCTCTTTACCAAATTTGGTGTAATTCTGTTAAGCAGTTCGGGCTGTAGCCGTGTCTAAAGTTTCCTATGGAAAATTGCATGGGGAAAACGCGTTTTGGGACCCCCCTTTTTTCTCGGCCCCCGCTTGACGAATCCCCCGAGACTTTCAGGGTAGGAGCGGACCGGAGCGCCCCACAAAGTTTGAAAATTTTGCGAAGATACGGCAACCGGCAAGAGAGTTATTTCAAATAGAATGTCGCGGATTTCCTATGGATAATAGGTTGTAACTATAACTATCTACTGGCGACCGCCAGTAGATTATATATATATATATATATATATATATATATATATATATATATATATATATATATATATCTACCATTACCGAACCAGTTTAAGAGACGGATGCCAACATCAGGGTAAGCTTCGAAATCTTTTCTCTTTATTGCGTGCTCATTTCTGCTCTGCTTGCTGTCAAGATCATATTCTACTATCGCGCTGTTGCAACGCGTTTCGGCATTGCTGCCTTGATCACACAACAGTCACAAAGTTACAAGTTCACATTTAAAAAAGGGCGAGTACATGGTCACATGATCCTCACTGTTTTCATAAACACAGAGAGGGGACTTTGAAGTTCAGCAAGTATTTTCAAATATTTACATACATACCTATGTGATATTATATCGCTATTAATTCATTGCTTTACTTTCAAATGCAGTTTAGGACTTATAATACCAAATTATAATACATAAGAGAAAAAAATATAAACATTACTGAAAACAAAATACATTATTTGTTCATTACAGGAATGTGTGTATCATTTCATACAATTCTGGACCCTATTTTCGAGGTAACTTTTCCTAGGCAAGTGCTCTATGTATTTGTCTCACATATTTATTATAGTTTATATTTTATTCATTTTTTTATTGTCTAAATTTTAATTTTTCCCAAAATAAATTTTTGTATATTTCTTCTTTTTATATCGTTTTTTTACTCCTTTTCTATTGTTTATTTACTAAATTCTTTTTATTATAAAAATGTGTACCTCACTACATTAATGATCCTTCCCAATATTAAACCACACATCTTTCTTAAAAAACAAAATAATAATTTTTTTGAAAAACTTGAATAATTTTAGAGTTTTAAATTTGTGCATAATTTTGTGTCCATCTCGTCCCTCTTCTGTTGTACTCAATCTCCGCTTTTTCTCATCATATTCTAATGATATCTGAAAGTTAACCAAAACCAGTGCTTTATTATTGAATATAATTGGATATAGGCTATAGTTCAAAAAGTGCTAGTACATCTTTGTTCATAAAGTGCTAGTGCCTTACAGTACTTGTTATCATGTGCAAATATCAGCATAACGTGCAAAGTTGCAAAACAGTACTCAATTGATTATAGCTTAAAAATCCATTATAAAATAATAAGTTAACATTAATAATTTTAAAGAAAAACCCTCAAGAGTTAAAAATTCTCAATTACATAATCATTATGACACATCACAAACACTAAAATCCAAAATTTATGTTTTCCATCTCTCTCCTTGTTTTGCCTAATACCTTCTTAATGTACTCTACTCTTATTAAAATCAGTTACATTAAAAAACATATAAGAACTTTTTCATATATATCACTATCATGGATACCATGTCTTACGATAGGTGGATGTAAAGATCTTCATCTGCATTCATCCCACCAGGAGCCTTAGAATTAAACATCAGGATATATTTTGATTCTAACTGTCTTAGACTATGTTCACGATTTCCCCCTCTTCTTGCTTTGGGAACTCTATCAATCGCATAATAGACTAATTCTTTTATGTCTCCTTTGTGAACTCATTAATAGGTCTTGCAACCACATACGTTTTATCATTATTTTTAACCGCTCTCAGATGTTGCAAAATGCGGATATGCACCATATGAATGGTGCTGCCCACATAAAATTTTGGGCAAGTGCATTGCAAGACATATACAACAAAGTCGCTCTTACAGTTCAAAGGTACTCTTATCTTCCAAGGATTTTTAAGAGGGGGAAATCACTTGTTTTGTATTTTGTCCAATTTTACATGCTTTGCATTTTGAACATTTGTGGAAACCCGGACTTACTTTTAACCACCCTTCCATTTTCTTTACTTCTGGACTTGTTTTAAATAATTCATTTCTCATTGATTTCGCTTTATTAAAAGTAATCAACGGTTTACGTGAAATCCATTCACTCACTGCCGGGTCTCCTTTAAGCAAATTCCAATGTCTACATAGACTTTCTCTTACTCTAGATTGGTAGGCATTATATCCAGTGATCATTCTAATTTGATTGGCAGTTTTCTTTTTTAACTGTTTTTGCTTTTCTACGTCTGGTTTTAAAAGGGTTCTTCTTTCAAGTACTTTTACCTTTAAACAGGCTTGTTCTAGTGTCTCAGATCGATAACCTCTCTCCAAAAATCTCTTTGTTAACAGTTCTTGGGCCTCCATCAAACATTTTGGGTCACTACAGTTATATATATATATATATATGCGGACCACAAAATCTGTGCGATGAAGATCTTCTTTATTGATCGGCCATTACGCGTTTCGATGCCCTGGTTTTTTTTCTTTTTAAAGTGACACGTGCATAATCCCTAAAGTGATTTGTCATAGACAGTAAAAACATACTAAATGAATTTTGTAGTAGGTAAAAAACAGACTCATTGGTTACTGATATCTTAAAATTGAAAATCGAATTAAAAAACATCATTGACTGGTATTTAAATAAGTTTTTTGATATAAATATCACAATAAATACCTGGTATGGATTTGTTAAAGTTAAAGTTTATACACCACATAAATTTTTGCATAATGCATTTTGATTTCCTCAAATCCACCCATTTAATTTATAGCATATATATGAATTCCGATAGTTTGCCATTGTCATGAAGAGCTGTGATTCTTGATCCTGCCCATGTTTTAAAGACGAAACAAAGTGCAAGTGCAAAAATTATTTTTAGTGCAAAAACACCTGATAAGTGTTTGTTACCCGTGTTACTAATAAAGTGCTCAAGTGCTGAAATTTAAAAAAACACTATTTCTATGGTTCATGTAAGTGTGGCAGCAAACGACTCCATTATCACAAGGACTCATTTTTATATATAATCCTCGTTTAAATACTTTAAGAATACAGAAATATGGGGTGCGTGGCTTGCAGCAGCGGAAGATGGCCGCAGGCTAACCAAGCTGCGCTAAGAGCCGGTGATTTTAGCCCGAAATCCGCCATCATCCGACCAGCAGCGGGGCACCCGGTCACACCGAGGGGCATCGGAGGGGTGCGGCAGCGGTTTGCGGCGAGGAAACAGCCCTCTCCTCGAGCGGAGGCGACGGAGGAGCCCGATGTGCCTGGCGGCCTGAGCCCGCAAGATGGCGGCCGCGGCGGAGCGGTGAGCAGAGACCTTCGGACCCGGGGGGAGACCCGGCTGAGCTGCCACGGCGCGGCGGGGTGAGTCGTCCCCTGCTGGGCCGTTCGGGTAGAGGCGGTGCTTGGGGCCTCCCTCGGCGGTGAAAGTCGGCGAGTGACTGGCGCCGGACTGCAAGAGCGCCGTGTGGAGTCTCGCGCTCGGGCGCGGGGCCGAGCTGGTGCGGCGCTGAGGGAGCACGTCCACGCAGAGAGCCGCAGCGACGACGGGGCCGCCCGCGGCTCAGTGAGGACCAGCATACTTTCCTGCCTGTGAAGCTCAACAGAATCGATAGAGGTGGGTGGCTCCTCTAAGTCCACAGTCGATCGACACGGGCTGCAATCACCCCGTATATCAGCAGCTCCCACGTGAGGACTTGGCCGGAGAGAGTGGGACGGCCCATACGCTTGCTGGAGACCAGGGAGACCCGTGAGGAACCGAGGCCAGCGGTCGGCGGGCGGGCCCTGATCAATCCTATCTCGGTGGCAGGGAGGAGCAACTCCCCCCCCCCCCTTGGTTTTTTTTCTTCTTTTCTTCTGATCGTCCAGGGCTATCTGAGGGCTCCGAGTGGCACCGTAGAGAGTGGACTTCCGCCCGGGTTCCGTACAAACCACTGGAGTGAGGAGAGAGAGGCCATACTCTCCGCCGTAACACGGGGCCTGCTCTAAGCGGACAGAGGCCTGGACGCTCTGCAGGGTAGCCTCCCAGGGAAGGGGGCCCAGGGTGAGGAAGATGCCGACCGGGGGGTCGTGCCACGTGGAGGGGCCTCTTTGTCCCACAATGGGCCGCAATAAGCCACTAGGCCCCAGCCAGACCAATCAAATCGACAAATATACAGTCGCCATGGGCCGAGATGAAGGGGCGACAGGGGGGGACCAGCAAGACGTTTCAGAGGACGGCGACCCCGACCCCTCCCTCAAGGATATCATGAGGGCCATCAGAGATCTCAGGGGTACCCTAGAGCCTAAGCTGGACTCGGTGACCAAGGAGGTAAATCTGCTACATGCGGATTTCAGGAAGATGTCCGACAAAGTCACCGAAGCAGAGACGGGCATTGGGAGCCTTCAGTCAAAAACCAAACGGCTGGAGGAGCAAGTTGCCTCTCACCAAAAACCAGGACGAAATCTACGCCCGGCTGGAGTATCAGGAGGGACGGGCCAGGCGCAATAACATCTGCGTCGTGGGAGTGCCGGAGGGAATGGAGGGGCACTCGGTGGACTTGTTCATAGAGGACCTAGTGCTCAAGCACTTGCAACCGAAACGTCTGTCTAATTTTCTCTCCGTGGAGAGGGCTCATAGACCGCTGGGTGGCAAACCGCGACCTGGAGCGCCACCGCGCACGATCATTGCCCGTATCCTGAACTACAGGGACAGGGACGCAATCCTCCAGGCTGCACGCCTGAAGGGAGACCTGCACATTGAGAATGCCACCATTCGTCTCTTTCCCGACTTCACCCTGCGTGTTCAGCGCCAACGTCGCTCCTTTGATGGAGTAAAGCGGGCTCTTCGCGATCAAGGGGTAAAGTACATGATGCTGTTCCCGGCCCGACTAAAGATCCTTGATGAGGGGAAGGCGTACTTTTTTGAGAAGCCGGAGGAGGCCAATGACTGGTTGGAGGGCTGGCGTGCGGTTGGTCGCAGGAGCCGGCAGCAGCGCCCAGAGTCCCATCACCAAAGTGCAGAGGATGAGTCCGAGAACTGGAGGTCTCCAGGTGGCCGGAGAGCAGACCAACGGACAGATAAGTGACCCTGATGTCAGGCGAGCCGCAGCTTGGTGGACTGGGTGCAGCACATGCTGCGATGGTGATTCCACCTGGACATGGGAGGGTGGTTGTTGTGGAAGTCAAGCGGGCGGGCTGAGGGGATCCTTGTCGCTGCTCGTAACAATGACTTAAGCGCGCCTCCGTCAGTGAACTGGAGGGTGTACAAGCAGCACTCAGTAGGTGCCTACGAGGTGGGGTGGCCTGCTGTAGCCTTGGTCTAGGGGCACTGTCAGTAGTTTTTTCATTGTGCATCTTTACGCTGGCTGTAGACTCGCAGCCCCCTTTTCATTGTTGATGTTCAGATACATGGGGCGACAGGCACTCTGCCAGTTTCATGGGTGGGAGGTTGGGGTCCCACTTAGCAGGGTTGCAGGGAGGGGGATGTTGGGGGTGTTTGGGGTGTTGGTGGGTGGGTGGAGGGGGGCAGTTGCTCAGGACCACATTATTCAGCTTGTGTTGCAGCCTAACCCGGAGAGCATGGCGGGGGCATGGGTTGGGGGTCCGTTGTCCGTACCCTTCCGTGATAATGGGTGATCCAGCTAGGCTACGGGTCTGGACCTGGAACGTGCATGGGCTGGGGAACAAAATCAAGCGTACTCTCGTCCGGCAGCACCTGAAACGTCATGCTCCGGACGTGATTCTCCTACAGGAGACCCATCTACGCGGTAACAGGTGCAGGGCTATGGATCGCTTTGGATATAGGATGGTGGCCCATGCGGGGTTCACGGCTGGGGCCCGGGGGGTGGGTATCTTGGTGCGCACCGCGTTGCCTATGGTGGTCTCAAACACATGGACAGACGACACTGGCTGCTTTGCTGCACTGGAGGGTAGCTGGGAGGGTCGCTCCTTGATATTATGCTCCTGTTATCTTCCACCCGGCCTGCACTCCACGACGCTCCCAAAGCTGGGTTCCTTCCTGGCGGACCTCCCACCGGGGGTTCTCCTCATTGGTGGGGATACGAACGCAGTTATGGATCAGTCTCTTGATCGCTCAAACGAGCGGTTGAACGCCCCGGGGGAACGGGGGTTGGCAAACTTTGTCACGGCGCTAGGCCTGTGTGATGTCTGGCGGGAGCACCACCCAGAACTTAGGCAGTACACATTCTATTCGGCAAGACATGGGTCGTTCTCTCGAATAGATCGCTTCCTTGCATGGCACGATCATATGGGAGACTTCCTGGAGCCTAGACATATGGCGAGGGGCATCTTGGACCATTCGCCGGTGAGTGTTGTCCTCCAAGGCCCGGTGATTAACAGGGCGGTGTACCCACGGATAGATCCCTGGCGTCTCCGCGATCCGGAGATAGGGGACAAGATTCGGGAGGGCTCCAAATTGTTCTTTGAGGAGAACCAGGGATCGGTGGACTCACAGAGGACTCTATGGGATGCCTATAAGACAGTCCTTCGGGGACAGGCGCAGGCTCTCATTGGGGGCAGAAGGAAGGAAGAGTCCCTACAGATGCGCTCCTTGGAAAAGGAGGTGGAAACTATTGAGAGGGACCCGGCGCTGCCCACATCGGCCGAGCTCAGGCACACCCTGACGTTAAAACAGAAAGATCTCAAAGCTCTAGCGGAGGGAGAGGCGCGGACCTATGCCCTGGCCACGCAACATCGGTTGTATGACGTGGGGGATAAGGGACTGAAATTACTGGCGTGGTTGGAGCGCCGCGATAGGGAGCGCTCATGGGTGGCCGGACTGCGGAATGGGAATGGGGCCTGGTGCTCCACCTGTGGAGACATTGCTGAAGCCTTCGCTTCATATTATGAGAAGATTTATTCCCCGGTATGCACAAAGACGGAATCGGACTGCGAGAAGTTCTTGCGCGACTTTGAGTTGCCCACGCTCTCTGCGGAGGCGAGGGGCCGCCTCGAGGCAGATATTACGACGGAGGAGCTCGGACTAGCTCTGAACTCCTTGCAGTCGGGGAAAGCAGCCGGGCCCAATGGGCTTCCGGTGGAGATCTATAAGAGGCAGGCAGCGGTTGTGGTGGCCCCGATGCTGCAGATGCTTATCGAGGTGCGGGAGGCAGGATGTCTCCCTCCGGATCAAAGGGAAGCGATGATAGTGACCATTTATAAGCAGGGGAAACCGCCGGACTTGTGTAGCTCGTACCGTCCGATTTCATTGCTGAATGTCGAGGCGAAGGTCCTTGCTAAGGTTCTTGCAGGCAGATTGTTATCGGTCAAATCCACACTGGTCCACGCAGACCAATCCGGGTTCATAACCCGACGGAGTACTCGGCACAATCTGAGGTGACTATACGGGGTGCTTCATCTGACAGAGGGGGCCGGGAACCCGCAGACAACCGTGGTGGCCTTGTACGCGTCCATGGCCTTTGATAGTATTGAGTGGCCGTACTTATTTATGGTCCTTCAGAGACTGGGGTGCGGTCCGCTCTTTTGTAGCTGGGTGCGGCTGTTATATGCATTGCCCACTGCCCGAGTGCGGGTGAATGGGGCAGTGTCTCGATCATTCCGGTTGAGGAGGGGAACTAGGCAGGGCTGCCCCCTGTCTCCCCTCCTGTTCGCTTTGGCACTGGAGCCATTAGCGCATTGGATCCGGAGGGACCCGATGATTTGGGGTATTCTGACGCCGGGGGGGATGGGAAGAACGAATCTCCCTCTATGCAGACGACATCATCCTGTATTTGGCCAGACCCTACCAATCGCTGGCCCGTGCGCACCACCTTTTTGAATTATTTGGTAGCTATTCGGGCTACAACATTAACTGGTCCAAATCAGTGGTTTTCCCACTATCGGGCCCCCCTCCGAGGATCCCGTCCCGGTGGCCGTGGCGGGGTTTAAATACCTGGGAATTCATATTACACGGGATAAGACTGAGTTCCTGGCTCGGAACCTCGAGCCTCAGTTGTCCCGATTGGGTACGGATGTAAGCCACTGGCGCTCCCTCCCGCTGTCACTCATGGGCAGGGCGGCCCTTTTTAAAATGCTTGCTCTGCCACGCCTTCTTTATATCCTACAGAACACACCATACCAGATCCCGCCGCATTCCTTCAAACGCATTGAGCAAGCGGTTCGTACCCTGCTCTGGGACGGGGGTACCCCGAGAATTGTGCTGCATAAGCTACACAGAGGGGTGTTCGACGGAGGGCTGGCGGTCCCCAACGTCAGGTTATATTACTGGGCGTCTCAGCTCCAGGTTGTCAATGACTGGGTGTATTCCGAGAGGGACGAGCCGGCCTACCGGGTGGACAGAATGGCTATGGACAGTGGCAATTGCGAGTCTCTCCTTTACGCGAAGCGGCCGGAGCAGGGATGGCCGGTTCACACCAGGGTGGTAGTAGTCCAGTGCTGGCAGGCCGCCAACAAGTACTTAGGGTGGGAGGGCAGACTGACCGGGAGAACGACATTGTGGACTGGGGATCAGCTCCGAGAGGTGTCCGCGTTGTCGGGTTTCAAGGGGTGGAGACTCATCGGAATTGAATATTTGGGAGACGTATGGAGGGAGGAGTCACCCCGCTCGTTCGACTATCTCCAGAGGGAATATGACCTCCAAGACTCACAACACTTCCACTATATCCGTCTGGTCCACGCCCTGGGGGTCCATGTGGGGCACGGGGTGTCCCTTCCGGAGTACTCTCCGATGGAAGATCGATTACTGTTGGATCCCATTGAGGGTAAGCCCACCTCCACAATCTATAGAAAATTAATCAATAATAGTCCTGACCCCCTGGTCAATCTGCGGGCAGCATGGGTGGCGGACCTAGGCAGTATTGAAGACGACTGTTGGCAAGAGGCACTCCAGTGCCCTAGGGAGGTGGCCATTCGCTGCAGATTCAGGTTGGTGCAGTTCAAAATTCTTCACCGGACTTACTACCCACGCACACTTCTCTACAAATGGGGTAAATCGCAATCCGCACTCTGCGCCAGGGGGTGCCAGAGGGAGGGCTCCTTTCTTCATATCTTGTGGGACTGTCCCGAGATTGTACCCTTCTGGGTGAGAGTCACGGCCACTATGTCCAGGGTGGTGGGAGAGACTATCCCGATGGATCCGAGATGGCTCCTCCTGGGTATCAAAGGCGAGACAAACTGGCCCCGGTACGCAGAAATTTGGCTGGTCCTGGCAGCGGGGGTAGCGAAACGCAACATAGCAAGATGCTGGGGGGCGCAGGCGCCACCGCAATTGGAGGAGTGGAAGAGAGACCTGGACTGGTGTCAGAGGGCCGAAGAAACAGTATACAAGAGCAGGGGGTGCGAGAAAAAGTGGCAGAAAGTATGGGCGCCCTGGCGAAAGTATAGAAGTGGTGGGTCACCTGCGGATGAGTGAACAGGATAACGAATGTCGAACATGGAGGGGGTTCCCCGTACCGGTGTCCCCGCGTTCCTCTGTAAAATGTGTTGCAATGTACTTTTGTATTTGCTGTAAGCTGTATTGTCCTCTGAGCTTGTTAATAAAAAAAGATTTTGAAAAAAAAAATACAGAAATATATATATTTAAGATATATAGAGATAGAATCAATAGACGAAACAGAGCAATATGATCCCTATAATTTGAATTGGAGAAAATTTAATGCGACAGGTGAATAGATCCTCTGTTGTGTTGAGGCCCCCCGGAAATTTACAATCTAGATCTAAAATGTATCTTGTTTCTAGTTTCCTGAGGGTTCCCTCTCTATCACCTCCCCTTCTGTTGATTGCTACTGCATCTATTAGATAGTATTTAAAATGTTCCAGGTTATTTTTATGTGCCTCCTTAAAATGGCGGGCCACTGGGTAAGTAGGATCTTGATTCACCATGGCTCGTATGTGCTGCAATATCCTTTTGTGGGCCTGCAATTTAGTGCTTCCCACATATTTTAAATTGCAGGAGCACTCCAGCACATATATAGCGTGGTCCGTCTTGCAGTGCAATGGTTTTGTGATTTTGTATTCTTTTTTGCCAAACGGAGTGATGTATGTCGTCTTGTTGATCCCGTATTGGCAAGCTTTGCAGCTCTTACATTTAACATAACCATTGCGTTGCGAGAGCCATGTGTGATGTTCTGTTGTCTCCGGACTACTTTTAACCAAACATTTACTCATAGAAGGGGCTCATCTGTAGGTAATAGCTGGATTGTGGGGTAGTGATGCACCAATAATTGGATCACTCAAGACTATTGGCCAATTATGTCTCATGATGTTCTTTAAAGCTTTGTCTTGTTTATTGTATGCCATAATTAGTCTCAGTTCCATAGGTATTTTGTTGTGACTTGTATTTGTATGTTTGGGTGCCAAAAGATTGGATCTACTTAGGCTAGTGGTTTTTGCAATGGCAGCATCTATTATTTTTTTAGAGTAACCACGATCCAAAAATCTCTTTTTGCTAGCCTGTTGTGCTATGTGTAAATCTTTGGAGTTGCTACAGATTCTTTTTAATCTAAGCATTTCCCCGTAGGGAATGCTTTCTATCAAATGTCTAGGATGAAAGCTTGATGAATGTAGCACTGAGTTTCCTGCAGTTTCTTTACGGTATATTTTTGTTTCTATTTTGTCGTTTTCAATATATACCTCTACGTCTAAGAAATGCACCATTTTGTCACTAATAACAGCTGTAAAACCCAGATTGATTTCATTGGTGTTGATGGCTGAGACAAATTCTGTAGCACTTGAGTGTGTTCCCTCCCAGACAATAAATAAGTCATCAATAAAACGCAGCCACAGTTTCACATTGTTTTCCATGTATGATTTGTGAATGTTGCCCAGCACCAGCTCCTCCCACCAGCCCATGCGTAAACATCCGTAGCTGGGGGAGAAGCTGGCACCCATGGCAACACCACGCATTTGTTGGTAATAGGATTTGTCAAACATAAAGATATTGTTATTCAAACAGAAATTAACCATGTTCACTAGCATCATACTGTGTTGGGACATTTGCATGGAATTCTTCCCCAGATAGAATTCCAATGCTCGTAAACCGTCTTTATGGTTTATACTGGTGTACAGTGACATTACATCTAGTGTCACTAACCAATAGTTCTTCTGCCAAATAAAATCCTTTAGTTTTGAGATAAAATCACCAGTATCTTTTATATAAGATGGTAACTTCTGTACGTGTTCCTGTAGATGGAAATCAATGTACTGTGAGGCATTCTCTAAAAGACTGTTCTGTGCCGAAATAATTGGTCTTCCTGGCGGTCTTTTTGGATTCTTGTGAATTTTGGGTATGAAATATATATTGGGGACCGTAGGGTTCTCCTTCTTGATGAATTTATATTCATCTGTGGTGATCAATCCCGCACTTTTCCACGCCAGCAACTTCATATAAAATTCGTTGTATACCGTTTGTAGTGCCAGTACATTACTTCTTTTATAGCAAGTTCTATCATTGAGTTGGGATAGACCTTCTTGCATATAGTCATCTTTGGCCCATATGACTATATTTCCTCCCTTGTCTGAATTTCTTATGACAATTTGATTATTTCTTCTCAGTTTTGTCATTAATTGGTTGTACTGTTGATTCCTTTTGTTTATTTTTTGATTTGTATTTTGTACTTTATGATTTAAGTTCTTTAATTCTGCTATCACCTGCTCATTGAAAATGTCAATCGCATCTCTCGGTGCAATAGGATTAAAAGTTGATTTTAATTTGAACGGTGTAGTTCTTTTGCCTCTCTTTGATATCTCCATATCATTGTTTAATTCTCGATTTTCACCCCCTGGGATTTGGGAGTCTACTTGACTGTTGGCATAGTCGTTCTCTTCCTGTAGTTCTCGTAAGGTTTCTAGCAAAGGTATGTCCGAAATTGTCAAATTGCCTGGTGAGGAACATATTGTCAACTGGCTCTCTTTCTCTGTTCTGGTGTGTTGCGGTTGCAAGGCATGGTATTTTCTCAATTTTAGTTTTCGTACAAAGCGGAAAATGTCCATTCTTGTGTTTGCGTAATTAAAGTTGGATTCCAGGCAATATGAAAGACCTAAAGCAAGTAGTTGTTCCTCAGCTTTATTTAGGTTTATATTGGCCAAGTTAATTATCGTTTGGGTGGTTTCCGAATTTTCACTCACTTGCGGTTCCATCTCCCTCTTCCGTGTTTCTTGTTGGCGGTTACATTTTCTGACCGCTTTTCTCCTCTGCCTGCGTTTATGATTTCTCCTCTTTCTTGATTGCTCCTTTGTGTCCTCGGGCGGAGAGTCTGCCACCGGTCTTGGCACAAAAAATCCAGTTCTTCTGCTAGGGATAATTTTTGTCGTATTTGTCCTGTGTTTGCCTGGCGTGCTTCTGGTTCCGATTCGCTCTCTAATGCCGAGCTTAAATCAGAATTGGAGGTATTGCTATAACCTTCTCTGCTTGTTGATGTAACCGTTATGGTCTCTTTTCCCAATTTTGATTTGGAGATCTTTAGAGCATCGTATTTTCTGGAGAATGTGAAAATTCGTCCACTTTCATAGTCCACTTTGTCTCTATGAAATTTGTATGCCTTACGTTCTTTTATTTTGTCCTCATCTTTGCGTAATCTAGTGGTCTATATATAGCACCCTTCAATAAAGATATTTGGAAAAGAACTTACCTGTGTGCAGCGTTCTCCTCGACAGGCAAAACTTTGTTTTGGATGTAAGCGGCCCCGCCTGAGCCGCGGAGAATGCTCTGATGCAGATTGCATTCCTGCAGCGACGCCAACCGACGCCGCTGCCTAAGGAGCAGGTGCCCGTTGTTGAAGGGTAAGAGTGCAGCGGGGACTTGAGGCTGACACCACAACCCACTTGGGTTTCAATATTTAATTTATTTTGCACAACGGCACGTCAGCTCACTGAAGCAGGAAATGGCACTAACAAGACCAGAGAGCCACGGGGGTGGCAACGCCCACTCAGGGCGGGGGAACAAGATTTAATGGTGCTGAAATTGCCGTGCCTTTGAGTTTGCAAGTCCATGCCTCTGAGGAAGTGCTAGAACACGAAACGCGTCAGGCTTTGTGACATCTATTCTTGTGCTGCTCCAGCCGAAATCCTCGTAGCACCCTTCAATAAAGATATTTGGCAAAGAACTTACCTGTGTGCGGCGTTCTCCTCGACAGGCAAAACTTTGTTTTGGATGTAAGCGGCCCCGCCTGAGCCGCGGAGAATGCTCTGATGCAGATTGCATTCCTGCAGCGACGCCAACCGACGCCGCTGCCTAAGGAGCAGGTGCCTGTTGTTGAAGGGTAAGAGTGCAGCGGGGACTTGAGGCTGACACCACAACCCACTTGGGTTTCAATATTTAATTTATTTTGCACAACGGCACGTCAGCTCACTGAAGCAGGAAATGGCACTACCAAGACCAGAGAGCCACGGGGGTGGCAACGCCCACTCAGGGCGGGGGAACAAGATTTAATGGTGCCGAAATTGCCGTGCCTTTGAGTTTGCAAGTCCATGCCTCTGAGGAAGTGCTAGAACACGAAACGCGTCAGGCTTTGTGACATCTATTCTTGTGCTGCTCCAGCCGAAATCCTCGTAGCACCCTTCAATAAAGATATTTGGCAAAGAACTTACCTGTGTGCGGCGTTCTCCTCGACAGGCAAAACTTTGTTTTGGATGTAAGCGGCCCGCCTGAGCCGCGGAGAATGCTCTGATGCAGATTGCATTCCTGCAGCGACACCAACCGACGCCGCTGCCTAAGGAGCAGGTGCCTGTTGTTGAAGGGTAAGAGTGCAGCGGGGACTTGAGGCTGACACCACAACCCACTTGGGTTTCAATATTTAATTTATTTTGCACAACGGCTCGTCAGCTCACTGAAGCAGGAAATGGCACTACCAAGACCAGAGAGCCACGGGGTGGCAACGCCCACTCAGGGCGGGGGAACAAGATTTAATGGTGCCGAAATTGCCGTGCCTTTGAGTTTGCAAGTCCATGCCTCTGAGGAAGTGCTAGAACACGAAACGCCTCAGGCTTTGTGACATCTATTCTTGTGCTGCTCCAGCCGAAATCCATGTAGCACCCTTCAATAAAGACATTTGGCAAAGAACTTACCTGTGTGCGGCGTTCTCCTCGACAGGCAAAACTTTGTTTTGGATGTAAGCGGCCCCGCCTGAGCCGCGGAGAATGCTCTGATGCAGATTGCATTCCTGCAGCGACGCCAACCGACGCCGCTGCCTAAGGAGCAGGTGCCTGTTGTTGAAGGGTAAGAGTGCAGCGGGGACTTGAGGCTGACACCACAACCCACTTGGGTTTCAATATTTAATTTATTTTGCACAACGGCACGTCAGCTCACTGAAGCAGGAAATGGCACTACCAAGACCAGAGAGCCACGGGGGTGGCAACGCCCACTCAGGGCGGGGGAACAAGATTTAATGGTGCCGAAATTGCCGTGCCTTTGAGTTTGCAAGTCCATGCCTCTGAGGAAGTGCTAGAACACGAAACGCCTCAGGCTTTGTGACATCTATTCTTGTGCTGCTCCAGCCGAAATCCTCGTAGCACCCTTCAATAAAATATTTGGCAAAGAACTTACCTGTGTGCGGCGTTCTCCTCGACAGGTAAAACTTTGTTTTTGATATATATATATATATATATATATATATATATATATAATCAGGTAGGCAACCGGCAAAAATGCAAAACACCATTGGGGGAAATCAGTATGCAACATACAAACTATCTCTCTAGATTAAACAGTAGTTCTCAAAAATATGTTGAGAAAGCATAAACTTAACAAAAAATTACCAAGGTAAATCAAAAGCAAAATTAGCCGAAAATAGTATGATTGATCCAAATTCTCATTTTTATAAATTGTCCATTCTAACCAATTAATTGGCAATCAACCTGAAAACACAAACTGAAAACCTTTGAGGAAAAGCTTACCCGCCAATGTAAATAAAATCCAATCTTAAAATTGCATTTTGCTGACGATGGAGCTACAAGCTCTCTGAGACGGCTGCTCCTCACTGAGCCCCATTGCAACGTTGGTCTTCCCCTTACTGGCCCGCAATCCTGGGGGCTGGGTTTGCTCTCCAGCAGCAGGCTGAGATGTGCCAAGCCCCAGGAAACACTCCGACGCCTGCTCATACCCTGCCCGCAATCACACTACCTGGTAAAGCGTACTACTTCCTATGAACCCATGGGATTGCAGTAGGCTATCAGTTTAGATCATTGGTGACCTCCACGCTGGATGGTGGTGGACTGGAGAGTAGCTGCTCCCAGGGACTGGCGGCCACCGGCAGTCTGACATCTAGATGCCTCCATGCTACAGAGATTCAGCCTTGGGAGGACCACAAACCTGTCTACTGCTGCACGGTCTGGTATAAGAAGGGCCTGAAACAAGTGGACCAGATATATCAAAATGGATCCCTTAAATTGTTCACAGCCCTGAAACTGGAGTAAGGCCTCCAGAACATAAACCACTAGCGGTACCGCCAACTGACAACGTTAGAGACACTAAACACAGACTACACCGTACATCCTCTACAGTACTCCAATATCTTCAGACCTGGGGCCAATGTCCAGATTATATGGAATACTCATACAAAACTGTACACTCGGACCCCCACTTTCAATGCAACCAGACTAATGTGACAGACACGTATCGACAAGGAATACACCCCAGGAGATTGGGCTTTGTTACTCCTCGATCATGACACAGTTCTCAGGAGAACCAGGAGTCCAAAATTTTTTTTTTTTACTTCAAGCTATTGAATGACTGGTACTGGTCTCCTCGAAAGCAAAAAAGGGCTAATCTTTATCCCCACAACCTTTCACTGGAAATGTAATGCTGCCAATTGTGACATATATCACATTCTTTGGACCTGCCTAGCCCTAGTGAGGTGCTGGACAGATGTGTGGGCGCATACACTTCGCTAGGGAAAGCCTGGAGGTTCTGAACAGGAAACCCAAGAAATGACCCCCAATGCACTGGGAGAAATCTCCCAGCACATAGGGGATGTTTCTTTTTTGTTTTTCAGTAAGTTCCCACTATGGAAGTTTGATTTAATTTGAAAAACAAAAAAAGTTTGCCGAGTATCCCCATTAAACATGGTGCTGAAGACTCAGAAATCTTCACCTGCCTGGTAAAGATCTCTAAGTATGGAGGTCAGTCTTCCGCTAGGCCAGCAGAATATATCCCTTCAATTCCCTTGTGGTCTGCCATTCTCTGAGTGAAGGCCTCAGTCACTAAATCTATCATCTTAACCTGTTCACACTTAATGGTCAACAGGAACAGAGCACGACCTATATACTTTAAGCATATTTTTGAAATCTGGGTAATATAAACCCTATTGGTCTCCCTATTCTCTTTGATACAATGCCCCAAAAAAATTATGCTTGACATTAGCTGTAAGATCTATCATTCTTTCACATGGTTTCTTTCTTTACATCACATTTCTATAGATCATGTTTTGATAAAACAATTACAGCCAAAATGTTGTCATTTTATCCAAAAGCCTCAATTTTGCCATTACAACTTGAGCAAAGCAACATATGCAAACATTTTCTTTTTTCCTTCAACGTTTTTTTTTAATCAAACAAATAATCCGTTTCCACTATTTTCTTGAGAGCTTTAAAAGCCCTGAGCTTTAATTAGCTATGTTAGTGTTATATAAAACACTACTTGTCATCTTGCAATAACTTCATAGAACTCAGATTACAGATAACTGCTGAAAAGTATATGCATAAGCAGTAGAAAGAGGTAAATATCTGGTTGTTAATGTCCAATTAGATATAGAGGCTCTCACACTCAACATTCTTTGAATAAAGACACAGGTGCTGCATTATGCAAAGGCTTTCTTAAATATTTAAGCCTTTCATAGTAACAAACTTGTAATAACCATGGTAAAAGCTACCCACTAACACTAGGTAACGGTCCTCAGGTGAATCATTTACCTCAGACACCACACACTTAAATAAAAAAATAAAAAACAATGTGCTGAGGAAACGAAAGTTTTCATATTCCATAATAGGCATTCTCAATGGATGGCTTAAATATCTGGTTCTGCAGAATGAGAAATCAGGAATGTGAGAAAGAATTCTTGTGGGCAGCAATTGCTTTATTTTCTATTATTCTAATCCTTGTACATAATACAAGTATATTAAAAGTTCAAAAGTGAAATCAACATGTAACGTGCCACAAATAGGAAAAAGTGTTTACTTGACAGTTTATACTCTGAAACGCTCTTAAGTTAGGCATATGTTGATTAATTGGCATTTTTCTCAAACCCCCTTTTTTCCTTTACCATTGTGGCAGCTATACCATGGACAGCAATTCCCATGATATCATACCCCTCCCAGCTCTCCATACAGTCATTTAAATTAATCAACAGTTTAGTAGTGTAGTCACTGTTGCAAAGTCATTCTGTGCCCTGGGCACCCCCCAACTTTTTGCTGACTGGTACTGGTGGTAACTGACTCTGACTGACCCTGGGCTCTGCCTAACCAGGCCCAGGGCCAGTGCCAAGCTGAAAGGAACACATTAGAATACAGTTAAAACACCTAACATACACTAGGGTACACTATGGTATGGTGGGGTACCCCTGTAATTGGCATGACCTACCCCATAAGCCCCTAGTATATAATAGGGCAGGGGATTGAAACTACCTAGAAGTCCCCAGTACCCTGGGGCATGGCAGTTTAGAGGCCAGCAGCTTTTTCTGCACTTGCATGTGTGCACTGCTGAAGCCTGAGGTCAGTTTAAAAACAGCCCTGGGTGCCAGGACTGCTTTTAAACAGTAAATTGTGCCCAAACTCGACTTTGGTGGTAGGGGCACTTAAAAATGGATAACCTACAATGTTTTGACATATTAGGGACCCCCAGGCTCTCCCCTAGGTATCCCAGGGGTGGGGGGTCAGGTATCTATAAGGTAGACCCTTATAAAATGAGTTTTTATATGCCTGGGTAAAGTGAAATTTCACATTTCACTCCCACATTGTGTTAAAGTGCTGCTCAAATTCGACTTTGATGCTAGAAGCACTGTGGAAGGAGGATCTGCAATATTTCTGCAGATTCAGAACCCCTAAAGTCTCCTCTAGTTGCACAGGGGGTGGGGGTCCTGTAGAAATTAGGGAAATACTTATAAAATATGTTTTTATAAGCCCTGGTGCTAGAAAACTAGCCCAAGTCATTTTCCCCATTGCAAATCCCATGGCCCATAGGTTAACATTGCAGGAAGTTATTAAATAATAACTCCTGATAGGAAGGAGATAGAGCTACCGTTCAAACACTTCCTAGAATGGTAGTGAAAAATCCAACAATATTATATTGTTGAATTTCTCCTAAAATGTACAGACAAGAAGTTATTAGACTTTCTTGTTTGTGGATCCAAATCCAGCCTTCCAGTGGTCTGCCCTGATTGGTCAGAGTTAAGTGGGTTAGCCAGGCTGCTTTGAAGAGGTGATAAAGAGTCCCTGGGGTTAAATGGCTCTGCTGGCAGGGCAGTGTGCTGTTCAATAGGAATGCCAGGCCAGGGGGTGGAGTCGTAAACCATGCTCTTCAAAGGCAGAGGGGAGGCCTGGGTGTCAGTTACACTTTTACACTTTTGACCCACAGTCAGGGCTAGGCTTAAGGAAGGTATGTGCAGATGGTAGGGGGAGAGTCTAAGTAAATTAGCCATCCTAGGGGTGTGTTTAGCCAGCTCTTACCTCCTTGCTGGAAAATCAGCCATTATGGATTTGGAAGATTTGATGCACTCTGGGACAAAACAATGCCACACTCTACAGGATGTGGTCATCGCCTTGAGGAGTTACTCCTGCTCCCATTGGTCAGGAGTGACCTGCTGCTTGACCCAGAGAATTTTGAATAAGTATCTGAGAGGGGCAGAGCCCTCCAGATCTGCTGCTTGAAACTTACTGAAGCAAGACATTGCCAAGCTGAGAAGATTTTGCTGTGCAAAGATTTCTAAGGCCTGACCTCTGAAAACTGCACCATCTGAAACTACAGCCCTGCGGATTATTTTGCTGAAAAAGAACTAAAGAGTGGACTCCCTGAAAGCTACAGGTTAAAAGAGCTCATCTGGAACATCACCAACTAAATCTGCACCTTGGGGAACTACCAGTGGATTTGTAAGGGTGACGTCCCAGTGGATTGTGGGAACTGAAGTCCTCAACTTTCAAGGACCATCTTGGAGCTTCCAGACCCTTGGAGTGAGTTTGAGACACTTTGGGACCCTTTGAGGAACTTCAGGAAGAAGTTCAAGAAGTTTGGAGAACTTTGGAGGAACTTTGAAAAAAAGCTCCATAGAGGGACCGACTCAACCTGGTCAGCCAAGCCGCCTGCCTTCAACCGCGAGTCGGCCAAGCTATCCAGGTTCGTCCCGCTAAAAGCTCAGTCGGTCCGACTTCCAGAGTTTGACAGGGAGTAGAAGAAATCTGAAGCCGGCGAACCCTCACCGGATCCGGCTACATGAAGAGCATCGAGGGACCCCACGAGAAAAAGCTCCAGAAAAGCTTCTAAGTCCGCTCGTAGAAAAGGTGACTGGGAGCAACCGCGAACGCCAAGCCGCCTGCCTTCCATCGCGTGTCGGCCTGGGCTCCTGGGTTGCCCCGCTGAAGCGCTAAAGAAAAAGTTTCTAAGTCCGCTCCAGGGAAGTTGACCGGGAGTTCGTCAAAAGGCAAGCCGGCGAACCCGCACCGGATCCGGACTGGCTGGGAGCTTCGAGGGATCTCGCGAGAAAAAGCTCCAGGAAAGTTTCTAAGTGTGAAGGTAGAAACTGCGACCGGGACCTTCCGCAAGCTGTAGCCGCCCAGGGCTCCATCGCGGTCGGCCTGAAACTTTGACTTTGCCCTGGTCTATCGCGAGCAGGTATCCCAATATGGTGCTATAAACTTCGAAGTGCTATATAATTTTAAATCTTTGAAAATTCATATCTCCGGTTCCCTACATTGGATTTTTGTCGTTTTGGTGTCATTTTAAAGATAAAAATATTTCCTATTTTTATAAATTGGTGTTGGATTTTTATTTGTGTTGTGTCTTAATTATTTACTGAAGTGGTGTTTTTAAATGCTTTACATACCTGTCTTTGAAGTTAAGCCTGTCTGCTCGCAGCCATGTTACCAAGGGTTGAGCATGGGAATAATTTTCTAAGACCTATGCTGAGTCCTTCCAATGATTAGTGGCCTTATTGCCAGTGGCAGACCTACATTTGCCCCTACCAATAATCCACTTTCCAACATTTGGTGCTCAGCGGTGTGGATGAGGACTTTTGTTTAAAAAGTACACCTTTCAGTGAATGATTTAAGAATATAAAAATCCTCTAAATTGCCTTAGAACAAAACTTTTGAGTTTGATTTTTGGAATTTGGACTAAACTGTTTTTAATCCATTGTTTTGAGTTTTCCAAATTGTTCTAAGTCTGTTGTGCCTAGTTTTTTGTGACCCAAAACTAGGGAACCATGGAGCTGGACCTGGCTAAACTGTCCCAGTTTAAGATGGCTGATCTTAGGGAACAGTGTAGGCTTAGGGGGTGCATGCTGCCAGGAAGATGAGGAAGGCAGGGTTGCTTGAGTCCCTATAGGCCTGGGCCAGGGCAGCTGAGGAGAACCCAGGGGGGTGGGAGGATGTTCCCCCCAACCTCACCCAAGAGAGGGGTGAGGATGAGACCTCTTCCATTGTGACTAGTGTTAGCCAAGTGAATCAAGGTGGTGGTGGGAGTGGGGAAGGGTCCCTTACTCAGGAACCACTACTGTCCCTTGCAGAGAGACCGCTTCAGGCTCAATTAGAGTTGATTGCCTTGGAGAAGGAGAAATTCGAATTGACTAAGAGAAGATGGGAGAGGGAGGAGAAGAGAAATGGTGGCAGCGAGAGTGAAGATGTTGAGATGTCCAGGGGTGGTAGATTTGAACCTAAACTTCCCAAGGGCATAGTGCCCAAGTACACTGAGGGGGATGACATTGACAAGTGGCTAGCAGCTTTTGAGAGGGCCCTTAGAATGAGTAGGGTCCACTCTAAGTATTGGGGTGCACTCCTGTGGGAGTTGATTCCAGTAGCTGGGAAGGATAGGCTCCTGACCCTGAAGGGAGAGGATGCAGAATCATACCAGCAGATGAAGGCATGCTTAGTCAAGAGGTTTGGTCTGACTCCAGAGCAGTACAGGGTGAAGTTTAGAGGCACCCAGAAATTGAGTTCAAAGTCTTGGGTAGACTTTGTGGACGTTTCAGTGAAGGCACTGGAAGGCTGGATTGTTGGTAACAAAGTTGACACATATGAGGGATTGTATAATTTGTTTTTGAAAGAACATATTTTGACTCATTGTGCAGAAGAGAAGTTACGCCAGTATCTAGTGGACTCTAAGCTGACAGACCCCAGAGAGCTGGGTGAAGCAGCTGATGAGTGGGTGAGAACCCGGGTTTCCATACAGCACCAGGGGGTGACCAGAAGAAAGGAGGACAGGTCCCTCCCCAGGGGAAAGCCCAAGGAAAGAAGGTCAAAACCAGAAGGAGTCCTCCAAAGACCCACAAAAACCTGCACAAGGAGGGGGGGCCCCGAGCCAACCCAAATCCAAAGGGAGGTGAAATCAGGGAAAGAATGGTAGGTTCTTTGATCCCACAAAAGTGGGTAAGTGCTTAGACTGTAACCAGCCAGGGCACAAGCAGGGAGATGCTGTCTGCGCCAAGAAGCTCCCCGCTAAGGGGCCATCCACAGGGATTGCCAGTGTCGGTGTAGGGGTGGAGAGTGGTGCCCCAATGAGGAGTAGTCAGGTGGTGGAAGCAACCTTAGTGTCCCTGGGTGGGGTGAATATTGCAACCCTTGCTGCCTTACCTCCAAACATGGACAAAAACAGGCAGAGGCCTAAAGTGAATGGGACTGAGGTTGAGGCTATCAGAGACACTGGGGCTAGTGTAACTATGGTCCTGGATGAGCTGGTGCCTCCAGAGAGGTTGTTACCTGGTGAGTTTCACCAGGTGACTTATGCAGACAGCACTCCCAAACTCCATCCTATGGCTGTGGTGGATTTGGAATGGGGAGGTGTGACAGGCCCTATGAAAGTAGCTGTGTCAAAGGTGCTCCCAGTCCAGTGTTTACTGGGCAATGATCTTGAAGCCTCTGTGTGGTCAGAGGTGGAGAGAGGACTCCATATGAAAATATTGGAGCTCCCTGAGTGGGTATGTGCTGTGACTAGGTTACAGACTAGCCGGAAGGGAGGGGCTGGACACTTGGACCCTGGAACAAAGGGCCAAGCATCCAAGGACAAGGGCACTGGGCCTGGTGAGCCAGCCCAGGGAACTCCACAGGTGCAGGAAGAATCTAACCCTGATGGGGAGGATCTGGCATCTGAGGGAGGGACTCCATCCCTGCCAGAGCTGTCAGATTTGGCAGAACTGACAGGAGCAGGTGGACCCTCCAGAGAGGAGTTCAGTAAGGGACAGCGTGACTGTCCCACCCTTGAGAGCTTGAGGCGGATTGCTTCTAAGCAAGAGGAGGGGGATGACAGTGGGTTTCACAAACTCTACTGGGAAGATGGACTGCTTTATACTGAGGCCAGAAACCTCAAGGAAGGGGCCACCCGGAGGTTGGTGGTGCCCCAGAAGTACAGAGAGTTCATCCTGACTTTGGGTCATGATATCCCCTTGGCAGGACATTTGGGACAGACAAAGACATGGAACCGATTGGTGAACCATTTCTACTGGCCCCATATGTCTGAAAAGGTAAAGGAGTTTTGCAGCTCCTGTGTCACCTGTCAGGCCAGTGGCAAGGCAGGGGGCAAGACAAAGGCTCCCCTAATACCACTGCCAGTGGTGGGGGTTCCTTTTGAAAGGGTGGGGATGGACATTGTTGGTCCCCTGGACCCACCTACTGCATCAGGGAATAGGTATATCTTAGTGGTAGTGGACCATGCCACTAGGTACCCTGAAGCGATTCCTCTTAGAACCATTGATGCTCCTGCAGTGGCTAGAGCACTGCTTGGTGTGTTCACCAGAGTTGGTTTTCCAAAAGAGGTGGTGTCAGATAGGGGCACGAATTTCCTGTCCAGCTATCTGACTGCTATGTGGGATGAGTGTGGTGTCAACTACAAGTTCACCACCCCCTATCACCACAAGCAAATGGTCTTGTTGAGAGATTCAACAAAACCCTGAAGGGTATGATAAATGGGTTGTCAGAGAAACTCAGGAGGAGATGGGATGTTCTCCTCCCATGCTTACTGTTTGCCTACAGGGAGGTGCCACAGAAAAGGGTTGGTTTCAGTCCCTTTGAGTTGTTGTTTGAACACCCTGTGAGGGGGCCATTGAGCCTGCTGAGAGAGTCTTTAGAGAAGCCTCTTAAAGAAGCAAAGGACAATGTGCTTGACTATGTGCTAGGCCTGAGATCTAGAATGGCAGAGTACATGTACAAGGCAAACAGAAAACTGGAGGCCAGCCAGGAGCTCATGAAGCACTGGTATGATCAAAAGGCTACTATGCCTGAGTATACTCCAGGACAATTGGTGTGGGTGTTGGAGCCTGTGGCTCCCAGGGCCCTCCATGACAAGTGGAGTGGGCCCTATCCAATCTTAGAAAAAAAGGGTGAGCTTACCTATTTGGTTGACCTTGGCACCCCCAGGAACCCTCATAGGGTCCTGCATGTGAATAGATTGAAACCCCACCATGACAGGGCAGACATGACCATGTTACTGGTCACTGATGAGGGTGTGGAGGAGGAAACTGAGCCTGTGCCTGACCTCCTTTCCACTAATGTGCAAGATGGGTCAGTGGAGGGAGTTGTGCTCTCTCCCAAATTGACAGACCAGCAGCACAGAGACTGTAAGCAAGTGCTGGAGCAGTTTGCTGGCCTGTTCTCTTTGACCCCAGGCATCACTGAGTGGTGTCTGCACCACATTGACACTGGTGACAGCCTACCTGTCAAAAATAAACTGTACAGGTTGTCTGACCATGTCAGAGCCAGCATTAAAGCTGAGGTTGCTAAGATGCTGGAACTGGGGGTAATTGAACCGTCTGAGAGTCCATGGGCCAGTCCAGTGGTGCTGGGACCCAAACCTAATCCTCAGGGGGGACCTAAGGAATTAAGGTTCTGTGTGGAATACAGAGGATTGAATGCAGTCACAAAGACTGACGCTCACCCTATACCTAGAGCTGATGAGCTCATTGATAGGTTAGGGGCTGCTAAGTACCTGAGTACTTTTGATTTGACTTCAGGTTACTGGCAGATTGCCCTCACTGATGGAGCAAAGGAGAGGTCAGCATTCTCCACACCAGAGGGACATTATCAGTTCAAGGTAATGCCCTTTGGATTAAAGAATGCACCTGCCACCTTCCAAAGGTTGGTGAACATGGTCTTGTCTGGGTTGGAACAGTTCAGTGCAGCTTACCTGGATGATATAGCTGTATACAGTTCTACCTGGGGGGATCACTTAAGCCACCTAAGGGAAGTGCTTCAGGCCATGCAGCAGGCAGGCCTGACTATTAATGCAAGCAAGTGCCAAATAGGGCAGAGTTCGGTGGTGTACCTGGGCTGGTGTGGTGTGGTGTACCTAGGTGGGGGCCATGTACAGCCTCTCCAAGCTAAAATCCAAACTATTTTTGATTGGACAGCTCCTGTTACCCAGACTCCGGACAGGGCATTCCTTGGCCTGACAGGGTACTATAGAAGATGTGTTCAAAATTATGGGACCATTGTGGGGCCCCTAACAGAACTGACTTCTAAAAAGAGGCCCAAAAAGGTGATTTGGACCCCAGACTGTCAGAAGGCTTTTGACACTCTGAAAGCTGCTATGTGTTCAGCACCAGTGTTACTGGCCTCTGACTACACAAAAGAATGTGTAGTTCAGAAAGATGCTTCAGAGCAAGGAATTGGGGCAGTGTTGTCACAGCTAAATTAAGGGGGCCTTGATCAGCCAGTTGCCTTTATTAGCAGGAGGCTTCTTCCCAGAGAACAGAGGTGGAGTGCCATTGAGAGAGAGGCTTTTGCTGTGGTTTGGTCCCTGAAAAAGTTGAGACCATATTTGTTTGGGACTCACTTTCGTGTTCAAACTGACCACAGGCCTCTCAGATGGCTCATGCAGATGAGAGGGGAGAATCCCAAGCTGTTAAGGTGGTCCATTTCCCCACAGGGGATGGACTTTACAGTGGAACACAGACCTGGGGTTGCCCATGCAAATGCAGATGGACTTTCCAGGTTTTTCCACTTAGCTGATGAGGACTACCAGGGTGTAGGTTAGTAACCCATCACCTTTCGTTTGGGGGGGGCTATGTTGCAAAGTCATTCTGTGCCCTGGGCACCCCCCAACTTTTTGCTGACTGGTACTGGTGGTAACTGACTCTGACTGACCCTGGGCTCTGCCTAACCAGGACCAGGGCCAGTGCCAAGCTGAAAGGAACACATTAGAATACAGTTAAAACACCTAACATACACTAGGGTACACTATGGTATGGTGGGGTACCCCTGTAATTGGCATGACCTACCCCATAAGCCCCTAGTATATAATAGGGCAGGGGATTGAAACTACCTAGAAGTCCCCAGTTACCTGGGGCATGGCAGTTTAGAGGCCATCAGCTTTTTCTGCACTTGCATGTGTGCACTGCTGAAGCCTGAGGTCAGTTTAAAAACAGCCCTGGGTGCCAGGACTGCTTTTAAACAGTAAATTGTGCCCAAACTCGACTTTGGTGGTAGGGGCACTTAAAAATGGATAACCTACAATGTTTTGGCATATTTGGGACCCCCAGGGTCTCCCCTAGGTATCCTGGGGTGGGGGGTCAGGTATCTATAAGGTAGACCCTTATAAAATGAGTTTTTATATGCCTGGGTAAAGTGAAATTTCACATTTCACTCCCACATTGTGTTAAAGTGCTGCTCAAATTCGACTTTGATGCTAGAAGCACTGTGGAAGGAGGATCTGCAATATTTCTGCAGATTCAGAACCCCTAAAGTCTCCCCTAGTTGCACAGGGGTGGGGGTCCTGTAGAAATTAGGGAAATACTTATAAAATATGTTTTTATAAGCCCTGGTGCTAGAAAACTAGCCCAAGTCATTTTCCCCATTGCAAATCCCATGGCCCATAGGTTAACATTGCAGGAAGTTATTAAATAATAACTCCTGATAGGAAGGAGATAGAGCTACCGTTCAAACACTTCCTAGAATGGTAGTGAAAAATCCAACAATATTATATTGTTGAATTTCTTCTAATATGTACAGACAAGGAGTTATTAGACTTTCTTGTTTGTGGATCCAAATCCAGCCTTCCAGTGGTCTGCCCTGATTGGTCAGAGTTAAGTGGGTTAGCCAGGCTGCTTTGAAGAGGTGATAAAGAGCCCCTGGGGTTAAATGGCTCTGCTGGCAGGGCAGTGTGCTGTTCAATAGGAATGCCAGGCCAGGGGGTGGAGTCGTAAACCATGCTCTTCAAAGGCCTGGGTGTCAGTTACACTTTTACACTTTTGACCCAGAGTCAGGGCTAGGCTTAAAGAAGGTATGTGCAGATGGTAGGGGGAGAGTCTAAGTAAATTAGCCATCCTAGGGGTGTGTTTAGCCAGCTCTTACCTCCTTGCTGGAAAATCAGCCATTATGGATTTGGAAGATTTGATGCACTCTGGGACAAAACAATGCCACACTCTACAGGATGTGGTCATCGCCTTGAGGAGTTACCCTGCTCCCATTGGTCAGGAGTGACCTGCTGCTTGACCCAGAGAATTTTGAATAAGTATCTGCCCGGCAGAGCCCTCCAGATCTGCTGCTTGAAACTTACTGAAGCAAGACATTGCCAAGCTGAGAAGATTTTGCTGTGCAAAGATTTCTAAGGCCTGACCTCTGAAAACTGCACCATCTGAAACTACAGCCCTGCGGATTATTTTGCTGAAAAAGAACTAAAGAGTGGACTCCCTGGGGGGCGCTAGAGGGCGCCAAGCAAGATGGCCGCACTTATGTGAGGCTCTTGCGGCTCGCACCCACATCCGTCCATTATCCGCCTTATCCCGTTCACTCTCCATGATCTGCACGCAGCAACTGATGGGAGAATCATCACAGCACCGGCGGAGCGGATCAGCGTCCTGATTGCCACCAAAGACACCAGAGAAAAGCGAGGCACTCTCCCGACGGGGTTAAGCGGCTCAAAATGGCGACCTAGCGCATCACCGAACAGTGCTGCGGAGGCCCGCTTCCCCTCCGGCCTTCGCCGAATAGTGACGGCCGACCGAGACAGCCCGGAGCACCTGCCGGACGGTGGTGCTCCCCCATGCTGGAAGAGCCGGGAGTGGGGTGACACAGACCTGAGAGCGGCGGCCTCCCAGAGGAAACATCGGCAATCACCGCGGCCGCAGCGTGGAGAAAGACGCTGCCAGCAAGCCTGACAGGTAGGAGACGTCGGCGGCGGAGGCGCCGCGCTGATCCTCCCCCCCCCCCGGCCGCCATAACGAGACTGGGGCCCCGCCAACACTGAGGGGAGCGGACCGCTCTACGGTCTTCCCGTCTTACTGCCAGCATGCTGTGCCCTGACCCCCGCCTGGTGCTTTAGGACTGCCCGCCTCACTGCCTTGGAGATAACATAACGCGGGGCGGAACCACCTCACTACCGGCACCCTGCGACCGGAGCACGGGACGGCTGCTACCCACGCTTCATCCCGGACGAGAGGTGGCGGGGACTCCGGGGGGGAGCGAGCTGGACTTGGTACCGCTGGGCCCCGCAGATTCAGAGGGACCCAGACACCTCCTCACACTGTCTGGGACTGAGGCTGACTGCCCGCCCCACAAGTCACGGAAGGGGCATACAAGTGTGATAAAAGCGGCCCTGACGCGGAGGTCCAACTGCGCCTACGATAGCTTACGCTAGCCACTACAGGGGAAAGAGCACTAAACCGGAGGGCCTGACACATAGGAGTGGCAAGCAATCCCCCCGCAGGCGGACATAGGTCACCAATCGATATATACTGCAACAAGCGACCACATATCCTCCTGATCCTCATCCCGCGCTGTGAGGGCGGACAGGAAAGCATCAGCGCGCATCCCTGCTCATCGCTGTCCGCTCCTCTCCGACCTCAGGGGCCATGGGTAAAACGGACGGGCGGCAGGCCAAACTATCCTTTGACACTCGTAAGACATCCCGCTCCCAGATGGACCCAGACGAGGAGCACCCGGGACGCCCAGGCCCCTCCACCGCAGACCTCAAGGAGCTGCTACTGGCGATGCAGTCCAGTCTAACATCTATTGAATCCAAAATGGACTCGATGAATACCAGACTAGATGGCCTGACGCACCGGGTGGAGAAACATGATGATCGGCTGGTGGAAGCTGAAAGGCGGATCTCAGACCTAGAGGACACAACTAGCGCTACCACAAGCCGGACCTTGGACATGGAGAGGGTCTTAAAGATAATTGCAGCGAAGAATGAGGACTTGGAATCCCGCTCGCGGAGAAACAACCTGAGAATTCTTGGCGTGCCGGAATCCACTGCGACAGGAAAGATGGAGGACTACATCGAGAAACTCCTCATCACGCTCTTCGGCAGAGATGCGTTTTCGCAGGCCCTGATAGTTGAAAGAGCCCATCGCTCACTGGCGGGCCGGCCGGCTCCGGGCACCCCGCCCAGACCTATAATAGCCAGGCTGCTCAATTATCGCGATAGAGACACCGCCCTCCGCCTATCTAGGGAACAGGGGCCACTCAAACACGAGGGAATGGAACTGGCAATCTATCCGGACTTTATCATGGCCGTTCAAGACCAGCGCCGCAAATTCCTGCCTGTCAAGAAAAAACTGCAACAACTAAATTTGCCATACGCGATGCTGTTCCCTGCCCGCCTCAAAGTGACCCACCAGGGCAAGCAGCATTTCTTCACAAACCCGCAACACGCACAGGACTTCCTGAAAGCCTTACCCCCGGCGTCCGCGGGCACGCTCTCCCCGGCGCACCGCCCGGCGGGTCACGGCCACGCATCGGACACTGAATGAAACACTGGTCAGACTCTTGTTGCCTCGCAAAGTGTGTCACTGGGGCCGTCGGCGCGCGCAGCCTTCCTGGGGACCGGGCGGAAGCCGGAGCAGTATATGGCTCGTACCTCACACACGACCGCTGTACCGGAGACGGCCAACAAGAGCACTATACAAGCGCCTCGGCTAACCCCTATCGCACAAATCTAGGGCAGAGGCCGACTCACAAATGGGACCCCACTACCGTAGTAGAGGCACTCCTGGACGCCCTCATCACTTTACAGAACCGCCCACTGAGGAGGCGAGAGGCTGATCTGTATAGCGAGGCCAGCCCCAACATCAGGCTTCTCAGCCGCAACTTTGCAAGTACTATGCAAAACCGGAACTGTAAGCTCTAGATACAGAACTTTAATTGTGACCCATCAAAGAAGAATGGGATATACGTGCTCATCACTGTCCGAGCGCCCTCGCTTCGACGAGGAGGACTGGACTGCCCTCTAGACGCTACCCTGCAGGAGAACCCTAAACTTCTTCTTAAGTCAAAAAATATTGGGATGGCCCCCTCACCCCCGGTTGGGGTGATGGCCAAAGGGTTGTTATGGGAGGAGGGAGGGAAGGGACACGGCAAGATTGGGTCGCTGCTGTGGGAGGGGGGAGGGAAGGGGTTAGTTTTTTGTCAACAGTTTTATTGTTCCACCTCACATGACACCTGTCCAGACGTACAATTCAGCTCTACATCGCTCACCAATGCTACACATACTAGTTATCACACACATGGATACCCGCACCACACCGGCACAATATAACTTCTTGACATGGAACGTCAGAGGGCTGGGAGACCCGCGAAAACGCCGACATATCCTCTCATATCTAGAACGTCACCATATACACTGCGCCATGCTCCAGGAGACGCATATTGCCCCATCCCCCCCACATTTGCAACACGCTGGGCCACTACCAAATGCTTCTCGTCCTACTCATCATACGCCCGAGGTACCCTCATTTTGATACGCCGCACGCTCCCATATACCCCTATTGGCTACTACGGAGATCCGCAGGGCAGATATAGTATCCTTTGGGGAAGACTAGCCGCGCAATCCATCACACTCGTCTCCTGTTATGGACCTAACACAGACGACCCGGAATTCTTCCGGATTCTATGGGGGAAAATCACAGATATAGGATCTACACATCTGATGTGGGGGGGAGACTTCAATGAGACAATCGACCCCAAGCTGGACAGATCACACCCACAGCCCAGACATTACACTAACGCGCAAGCGACCCTTCGACACATTGTGGGGGAAAATGATCTCACTGATGCCTGGAGGACCCTACATCCACACCTCCGTGAGGGCACTTGTCACTCCACAGCCCATTCCTCTTGGTCCCGCATAGACTATTGGCTCCTTGACAAAGGTCTCACTACTTGGCTGAAGTATGCCTCTCACCTCCCCCGTACATATTCGGACCACTCACCGGTTCTCATGTCCCTGGCCCCTCCACATGAAGAATCACCATATCTCTCCTGGAGACTTAATCCGCAATCCCTTCTTGACCCTGTTTTCAAGGACGAATTAGAGCAGGAAATAACAGACTTCTTTCCCCGAAATGATGCCTCAGTGCAGAACTACTCTACGGTTTGGGAGGCGTTTAAAGTCACCATACGGGGCATTTGTATAGCCAAGAGTGGAGGGATTTTAAAAGACATACGCAACACGCTGATGAAACTGGAACGAGATATCAAACACACGGAACAACTGCTAGTTACCGCACCCACCCCACCACTAAAGGCGAAACTGCGAGACCTCCTCACAGATTACCAAGACACGGCGGAAAAGGAGTGTAGATTCAGAGGGAAGTACCATCAAGCCCGCAGCTACGGGGAGGGGAACGACCGGGAGAGCGCTGGCTCAGGTGGTCCGCCCACCCCGATTTGCTAACACGGTCCTGGAGATAGAGGATGAGAATGAGCAGACACACAGGAATACTGCGGATACAGTAGAGACATTCCGGAAATTCTACAAACATTTGTACAGGACTCATCGCACGGGAGAGATAGAATTTGCACCGTTTTTTGACGATGTCGCCATTGCCTGGCTAGGCGATGGCCAAAGAGAACTCCTTCTAGCACACTATGAGGATGAGGAGATTATCACCGCCATCATTCAGTTACAATCTGGGAAGGCCCCGGGGCCTGATGGCCTTACGGCAGAATTTTATAAAACATTCCGAAATCTTTTAATCCCTGCCTTGCGTCATGTACTAGAGGAGGCGCGAGATACCGGCGTCCTACCCCCATCAATGCGAGAAGCGTTGATAATCTCACTACCCAAGCCGGGGAAACCACCGACTAAAGTAGACTCGTATAGGCCCCTGTCCCTAATAAACGTGGATGCCAAAATATTGGCTAAACTCATAGCTAACCGCATCAATCCTCTCATGCCCGTCCTGGTACTTCCGGACCAATCGGGATTCATACCGACCAGAAGCACCTCTCATAACTTGCGTACACTCTTCGCGATCCTCCAAAATATAGACCCAGACATTAATGCAGCTGCCATTTTCCTAGACGCTACTAAAGCGTTCGACTCCCTAGAATGGGATTATCTAGCATTCGTCCTGCAGCGGATGGGATTCCCTCCCCTGTTTTTAGCTTGGATCAATCTCCTTTATACGCGCCTCCAGGCCACGGTCCTAATCAATGGCAGACGATCGGCTCCCTTTTCCATAGCCAGAGGCACGAGACAGGGATGCCCTCTGTCCCCTCTTTTGTTCGCCCTTGCGATGGAGCCCCTAGCCGCTAAGATATGCCAACATTTTCGAGAGCATGCCCTTATCTATCCAGAAAGACAAATCCTCATTTCACTATACGCAGACGATATTACCCTTTATCTGCGAGAACCGGCGGTGAGCCTGAACCCCATCCTCTGGCTATTTATTCAATTTGGACACCTATCTGGGGTTAACGTTAATTGGAGCAAATCCCAGATCTACCCTCTCACAGACTCCACTCCCAAATTCACATCCGACTATCCCCTCACATGGTGTGCAGACACACTTACCTATCTGGGTATAACCATATCCAGGGACCGGGACGAGCTAATGAGGGAAAATTACGGGAAAGCCCTGAGCGTGTTAACGGATAAAATCACGCACTGGATAGCATTGCCTCTTTCCATGGCAGGACGCTCCGCCCTCATTAAAATGGTCATACTGCCCAAACTGTTATATCTATTTGTGAACATCCCCTACGCTCCCAGCCGGTATTTCTTCTCAAGCATTCAGAGTCAACTTATCAGGCTAATCTGGGGAGGTAAACAAGCGCGCCTGAAGTTGGCTATCCTCACGCGCCCTTCCATGAGGGTGGCTTTGAAATCCCGGACCTAGAAGTATATTTCAGCTGTGCCCAAGCCCACTTTGCAGCATATTGGATGCACCCCCCCCCTACATGCCGCACCTCGCTATAGAAAATGGATATATGAACCCTACCCCCAGCACCGCATATCTAAGCACCCCTGCTGTGCCCAGACGCTTTGCCTCCACCACTGTTCAGTGCACCACTAGTGCCTGGCGCGACCTAGCGTGCCACACACAGGCCACCCTGCTCTATTCTCCATACCTACCACTCGCAGGACGACACGACATCCCTGTCACACAGGAGGGAGGATGTCGCAACCTCCTACGTAAACTGTCAATACACACTTGGGGACAATTATATGTAAAAACAAATTTTGCACCAAGGAAGAATTCTTTGGCCCCGTCATTCCCTCCCCCCTTGAGAGTTTCTATTACATCAGACTGCGACAAGCGGTAAAAGCACTTACCCCAGAATATCCTCAGGAACCCCCTCATGGTTCCTCTACACGCCATGTTACAACAATCTACCCCTTCCCATGTCATTTCGGTACTATATCGCACTGTACAGAGTGAAAAGAATTATGAACCCCCCGTAGCACGGGCCAAATGGGAACTGGAACTGGGCCACCCTGTGACTGACGACCAATGGGCATACTGTTGTGGGCAAACGGGTGAAATTTCAGCTAACAGCAAATTCCGAAACCTACATTTCAAATTCATACACCGACTATACTATACTCCAGCGCGTTTACACCGGCGGCACCTTCGGGAGCATGACCGATGTGACCGCTGCGGTCACGAGGGAGCGGACTTCCTACACATAGCATGGGACTGCCCCCAATTAGGGCAATACTGGGCGGAGGTGCTAGCCGCTCTAGACTGCATGACGGGCCTACATGTCCCGGACGATCCATTAATCACACTTCTGGGATATACTGCCCCCCTTGCGGTGAAAATCCGTAAATACACGGCACTTGCACTCCTCTTGGCTAAGAGACGAGTCGCCTGCAGATGGGGCAGAGGAAGGGCGCCGAAATTCAAGGAATGGCTCCATGACCTCACTTACTGTCAAGACCAACTGCCGACCTATGCGGAACTGTTGCCTCCCTCCTCCCAGCCGAGGGACATATGGGCGCCCTTGCAAGCGTACCTCTTGGGCACTGCTGATACCACACCTCCTGCGTCCCCCCCCCGGTCACTTCAACAGCAGCGGGACACATCACAGGATTACCTGCCCCAACCTGAGCGCAACACCTCCCCCCTCCCAGCCCAATACCCGCACGGTGGGACACTTCCGGGCCACCATTGGATACCACACGATACATAGAGTACGGCATTCTACACATAACCAGCCCACACGGAACGGCCAGTGAGAGTGGAATTGTTATATCGTTTGTTACCAAGATGTGCTCCGCACCCTTGAGCCCACTTGGAACTAAATGTTTCCTCAATCTCCTTTCCTATTAATAGACGCGGCCGGCCCGCTGTGGTTGTAGGCGACTTGCTGTGTTCTCCCCCACCCCCCTCATTGATAATGCCATATATATTGCATCGCTGTGCCGGGCTTGTGGGGGATGTAGGCATACAGCTGTGGAGGACATCTTATTTCAAAAAGAAAAAACTTTAAAAAAAAAAAAAAAAAAAAGAGTGGACTCCCTGAAAGCTACAGGTTAAAAGAGCTCATCTGGAACATCACCAACTAAATCTGCACCTTGGGGAACTACCAGTGGATTTGTAAGGGTGACGTCCTAGTGGATTGTGGGAACTGAAGTCCTCAACTTTCAAGGACCATCTTGGAGCTTCCAGACCCTTGGAGTGAGTTTATGAGACACTTTGGGACCCTTTCAGGAACTTCAGGAAGAAGTTCAAGAAGTTTGGAGAACTTTGGAGGAACTTTGGAAAAAAAACTCCATAGAGGGACCGACTCAACCTGGTCAGCCAAGCCGCCTGCCTTCAACCGCGAGTCGGCCAAGCCATCCAGGTTCGTCCCGCTAAAAGCTCCGTCGGTCCGACTTCCAGAGTTTGACCGGGAGTAGAAGAAATCTGAAGCCGGCGAACCCTCACCGGATCCGGCTATATGAAGAGCATCGAGGGACCCCACGAGAAAAAGCTCCAGAAAAGCTTCTAAGTCCGCTCGTAGAAAAGGTGACTGGGAGCAACCGCGAACGCCAAGCTGCCTGCCTTCCATCGCGTGTCGGCCTGGGCTCCTGGGTTGCCCCGCTGAAGCGCTAAAGAAAAAGTTTCTAAGTCCGCTCCAGGGAAGTTGACCGGGAGTTCGTCGAAAGGCAAGCCGGCGAACCCGCACCGGATCCGGACTGGCTGGAAGCTTCGAGGGACCTCGCGAGAAAAAGCTCCAGGAAAGTTTCTAAGTGTGAAGGTAGAAACTGCGACCGGGACCTTCCGCAAGCTGTAGCCGCCCAGGGTTCCATCGCGGTCGGCCTGAAACTTTGACTTTGCCCTGGTCTATCGCGAGCAGGTATCCCAATATGGTGCTATAAACTTCAAAGTGCTATATAATTTTAAATCTTTGAAAATTCATATCTCCGGTTCCCTACATTGGATTTTTGTCGTTTTGGTGTCATTTTAAAGATAAAAATATTTCCTATTTTTATAAATTGGTGTTGGATTTTTATTATGTGTTGTGTCTTAATTATTTACTGAAGTGGTGTTTTTAAATGCTTTACATACCTGTCTTTGAAGTTAAAAGCGATACCAAAGGGGATGATGGACGGAGCGTTAGAGCAAATCAAACACTCACCCCCAGTCAACTGATCTGGGTTTAATCCATCATCATTCTTTAGCTCACTCCACCACTCCCAGTTCAGACATGGCCATATGCAAATCAGTCTGACCCTGTGCCTCATGGGAACAGTCCAGCCCGAACTGCCAAGCCATGTCTTCCCTGGACCGGAAACAAGCATCCTGGGACCGGTTTCGGGTTCAAAACCCTCATCAGCCAGGCTATCTTGAATCCAGTGGCAAAGTGAGCAAGGGACCCACGTCTGGGCATACCCTGCCAACTTAGGGCGAACAAAGCGATACCAAAGGGGATGATGGACGGAGCGTTAGAGCAAATCATTCAAGATAGCCTGGCTGATGAGGGTTTTGAACCCGAAACCGGTCCCAGGATGCTTGTTTCCGGTCCAGGGAAGACATGGCTTGGCAGTTCGGGCTGGACTGTTCCCATGAGGCACAGGGTCAGACTGATTTGCATATGGCCATGTCTGAACTGGGGTGGTGGAGTGAGCTAAAGAATGATGATGGATTAAACCCAGATCAGTTGACTGGGGGTGAGTGTTTGATTTGCTCTAATGCTCCGTCCATCATCCCCTTTGGTATCGCTTTGTCTTTGAAGTTAAGCCTGTCTGCTCGCAGCCACGTTACCAAGGGTTGAGCATGGGAATAATTTTCTAAGACCTATGCTGAGTCCTTCCAATGATTAGTGGCCTTATTGCCAGTGGCAGACCTACATTTGCCCCTACCAATAATCCACTTTCCAACAGTCACTAAGAGTAGATTTAAATCATGTATATAGTCTTTGTTAATCTCTCTAACCACAAAAATGAATAGATGGTTATTAATATACTTTCGCCAAACTGATCCATTTGCGATATACTTTTAAAATAAGAAAGGAGTGCCCAGAAACAATGGGCAAGTCCAACAAATTTCACAATGTCTTTTCTCAATGAATAGCAAAACCACCAAATGATGGACCTTTTACTGTTCATTTAGCTCTGATATTAATAGCTCTTGAAGTTAACAGAAACTGTAGTATCAATCTTTTTCAGGCTCTGACTATAAGGGTAAATAGCAGTGACTTATATAGTAAACATTGTTTGCTGTTAACTCACGTTATTGGACCTAATTTGCTGCAGCAATTCAGCAAGACCTCTGATATCAGATTTTTGCGAATTAATCAGTCGCTCTTACCGTTACACATATTCTTCCATAAATTATGCCCCCCTTTCCCGGAGTTATTTTCATGTTTAAAATGACTAACATTGTGAATCTTTACCATTATGGTATACATGATATCTAGGTCACGCAAATTGACAGATGATACCTGAATTACATCTCTGTGGGTGGGCACAATCCTTTCCCGCATAACAAGGAGAATTACAATTGGTAATATGTCAGGTGATTTTATTGCACAGTATTCATGTTCGTCCCTTAACAAAACAAGACTATCGCACGTATATGACACAAGAGGCATCCCTTACCGTAGGATACTATTTGAAGAAAATTGAAGTTTGCATATAATCATTGCTGTGGGATGTAAGATTTTCCAATTTGTTGCTATGCCACATGGCCAAATTATTTACGACGTGCGATCCCTTCAGTCGATCAATTCCTATAATATTAGCTTTATCTCTCAAACTGTCCATAACAAATTCATAGCCTCCTCCTTCTCAAGGACACCATTCAGCATGATACAACATTTCTATGTTTACTCCTATATTTTGGTTTCTGCACTACAGAATTAGGCTGGTGCAATTTGATACTTGGATCAAAATTACAAGAAGATTTATTATTTTCAAAGAAATAATTTTATAGTCCTCCTTGGTGATCACTTCATTAAATCTCGCATGACAATGGCTATGTCTACCACCAACCGCATTGCGTCGACTGCAATTTGTGTTCTTTAAGCAGCATGTATGTGTATACAACCCTTCAATTTGTGCTTGTATCCTTTAAAGCATTTTTTTATGTGCAGTCTTTTTCTTTCATAACTGACCCAAGCCAGACAGAACAATAGGTAGGTAGATCAAACCTCCTAATTTTCAATAGGAAGAAGGTGGATGAAAAGCAAAACCCATAGTTAAACAATTACCAAGTTAATAATTTCTCTAATAGATACTCAATGAGGAGTTTATTCAAGGTGTGCACAAGAGTAAGATCCAAATATGAATTGGAAAGACAATACCTTGTAGTACGTAAGACATAGGGGCCGATTCCGATCTCGGCCGGTAGGGCTCCGAATCGGATTCGGCTTTACCGGATCCGATTCGGAGCCCTGTTTCCCGACCGAACCGTACGCGGGTCCGGCCGAGCAAGTACGAAGCGAAATCGCCGACCGACTCGTCCGGGCGTCCCGACCGCTCCGACCGACTCGCTCGGACTCGACTCGCACCGCGCAATGGAGACGTTTCCCGGCCGGGTAAGTACGATGCGTGCCGCGAGCAGTCCGACCGAGCCGCGCACTCCCGGCTCGTAAGAGCTGTCGGAGCCGTACTTTGGGGGTCCGTGTCGGACCCCCTGTACTGCGTAGCCGCGCGAGTCGCACACATGGGGGACCCATGGGTCTCCCCTACCTGTGCGTGTACGGCGCGAATCGCTTCGCCGCGTACCCGCTGTAGGGGGCGCCCTTGTCCGACTCGCACCCAGTGAGTCAATGGGAGCCCGCGTACGCGTTGTACGACCGGCTCCCATTGACTTCAATGGGAGTCCGACCGACTCGAGTCCGATAACATACGGACGCATCATACTCGTTCGGTCGGACTGCACGGGTCCGATTCGGTCGGAAATCTCTCCGGGTCCGGCTCGGTCGGAGAAATTTCCGGCCCGAATCGGAATCGACCCCATAATGTCTGGAATATCATACGATGGATGCAAATACTTTGCTATCTAAGCTGCTGAAAACAGAGAACCTGAAAGAGCATCTTTTGTTGACAGGATGCAAATAATCAAGAGTTACCTAAATTAACACAAGAATGACTAAGACTCAAAGACTTATTTTTGATATACAAAATTATGGCAAATGAGTAAATTGTTTACTATAGGTTAACCTTTCAACAAAACCTAAAAGAGGGTATCACAAGACCCTACTTCGGGGAAGGGACGAGAGACCTTGAGTTTGTCGGAAGGGTGATACACTCACCCTGGTTCAACTAACACATTACCAAAAGTATCTCATGCCTGGCTCTTTTTTCTCTGAGTACTTTAGTTCATCCTCTAATTATCACCCTAATGACAAAGAAAAAGTAAAAATATTTTGTTAGACCCTCTCCCACTCATCATCAAGTCTCATCCCGGTCCCTAAATACCAGAATGGGCTCGACAGTATTTCAGGAACCACTTTGAATATTTCTTAAGCCGGGTTCTCCAAAAGATAATAAAAATACCTCAAACAACCAAGGTATCACTTTAATTGGGGTATGGTAAATGTTTTTTATATAAGGCGTAAAGGATATAATGGTCCTATTACCCTTGAATTTCTTGAATTTAGGTATCTGATAAGCCTTGTTATCGATAAGTGTGTGTGGTTTCCAGTGTTCTTGACACAAAAAGGCCAGAGTAACAACTTCAAAAGGTAAATTCATTATAAAGCCCAAATGATAATACAAATAAAATGTCTGTGATGACAAGACTTCCATGAGCTGTGCTTTTTTCAAGACTCAATACTTCGTACACATACTGACACATTTTAAGAGCACCCAGTAAAGTTTACAGTACATCTTCTTAAAACAAATTCACATTAACTATAGGTGTGTAAGCAAAAATAGATAATGTGCAAAAAATGATAAAGTTTTCAGTACCACAGTTTTATCGGTTAGGTTTTAAATAACAAAAACATAATACAGAAATATAATATAGAATAATTACCAGTGTTACATTCTCTTAAGTCAGATTTAAAAAATCCTTGAGTCAATCAAGAGATACTGTACCCACATAAGTCTCCCCTTCGTCTTGCGGTTCACAGACATCAAATTAGTAAGCAAGGTGAACAAACATCAGGTGCCAGACCATTAATACTTTAGACCACACGTTGCACGGTCTGACTCAAACCTCACAACTCTATAAACATCAGTGACATGCTTAATGAGCTTCATCCACTGGTGTATTGCTGGCATGCCATGTTACGGTACACACCTTTCATCTGATGTTGGAGGGATTGATGGCAACAGTGAGGAGCAATGCCCTTCAGGATCTAAACCCACTCCCAACTCTCCACAGAGGTAACACAAAGCTGCTTCTCAGTAAGAAATGGATCCACTGTTGGTGTCAGTCTCACTGACAGTGGGAGTGCAATGTAAATTACAACAATCAGGAGCCAATTCACAATGCTATTTTCTGCTATAAAGACAAGTGTATGACCAAAAATACCTCATTAATGTCTGCCAGGAACTCACAAAGGGATTCCTGGCAGGCGTAAATGCATTTACTACTGTGAATGTCTACTCCACAAGTGCAGAGAAATTTGTATTTGTAAATCCCCCTCAAGGGGTGGGAAGAGGCAGTTCCAAGGACGGGTTTGCCTTGAAAGTTTGTGATCACCCACAAACATGTGCTTTGGATCAGACCTCTTCTCACACTGAGGGTATAACTCCATTACAGTACAGGACGAAGAAAGGATCACCCCCAGATTTTTTGGGGTGTAGGGGGTCAAGTTTTCTCCATGGCAAAAAAAATGTTTACACTGCTGAGAAAAAACATGCAATTGCACAGGAGGTTCCATTCCCCCTGTCCCGAATTCTGTGCACAGCAGGAATTGAAACCAGTGGGAATTATCACATGACGTTCCCAGTAGTAAACCTAGAAACTTTTGCCTGGCACCGTGTTCCAGGTGTACTACTGAGAATGCTTGTGAATAGGAAAATAACACAAAAATATGCATTCAAGTGGAGATGTAAATCTCTGCCTGTTTGTTTACATTTTTCCTCCTAAATAGGCCCTTATGTCCTTATTTATTCACATTCACCATAGTTGGAGTAATAAGTAAATGGTTATGTACCATAGTGGTTGCTTGATCCCAGCAATGTAAGGCAATGGTTTTACTTGACCCCAGCTTTCTAGTAACCTGAAAGTAATATAGGAGATACTCTACCCTTAATAATTATTGGCCTGATTCACAAAGGTAAAAAACAGATGCTCATTTACTCATGCATATATTTACTTACTCTACACGTTTTTGCTATTCGCCATTTCCGAGTGGAGATTTATACAGTGGTGTATACTTACATGTAAATTTATACATACTCTTTTTAAACAATAATAAAAGAAATACCTACCCACACCAACATATTTATTTTAATTTAATATATGGTCAATTTTGTTAACAGTTTTATGCTTAATTAATTTAAATACTTTTTAATCTTTTATCAGAATGTAAAAAATGCGATGTAACTTTTTAAATTAAGTTTATTATTACATTTAAAACAATTAATCAACAGTTATATATAATTAGTTCCCAGGGCTGTTCATTTATTTCCCTACCTCTATCATTTTCTATGGGAGTGTGTTGGAGTAAGAGTGGTTGGCCATGTGTGGCCTTTGACTTACTCAGGGCCGGACTGGCTACCGGGCCTTTCTAAGTAAAGAATGGAAAAACAAATTATTTTAAAGAATGCTTTAAAATCATTTGTTTTGCTTTCTTTACTTAGAAGCACATGCAGGTCCCCATCAACATAAATCAGCCCCCACGGCAGTAAAATCGGGCCCCAGCTTGGCAGCCTACCAAAACGCCCGGTAGCTAGTCCGGCCCTGGACTTACTCCTAGGCTTGGCTGGAGTACATTTGAATCTGTCTGGCACTTTTAGGGCTGTAGTAACTTTAGAAGTGTAGTTTGTGAATAGCAATCGTCTTACTCTTTTGTGGGTATGTGCTTTTATTAGTATGTCCCTTCCTTAACCCCTCCTTAAATTTCTATAAATCCCTCCCATTTACTTATTGATATCCCCCATTTTTCTGCCACGCTTCCTGCTCCCTCCCACAATAACTACTAAATATTGGCAGAGATCTCCGCTCACAGAAAAGATAGGAGAGCCAGAGGTCTCCATTCAAAGGTTTGTGACCTGCATTTTGCAGGAAGTGTGTAGTTATTGCAGTACTACTTTACATACTTCAAAATGCTGTCAATGAATCAGGCCATATGTTATTACTTACTCAGTTACATAAAAAAAGTTAAACAGCCCTTAACAAGATCCAGTTCAAAATAACTGAAAAAGGTGGATATAATGTTTATTATTCTGTGTAAACAAACCTGTTGGTATATTTTGAGCTCATTTCAAATGTCATAATTGTTTTTTGAGGTTTTTATTTTGTCACCTTTGATGAAAGGATCAGAGGTTTCGCTAATAAGAAAAACGCGTCTTTTATTTCAATCTCCATCTCAGGTAAAAGTGTATTAATTCAATAACTTGAGCCGTCTATCCACTAAAGTTGAAGGAAGACCAGACCATCTCCCCTGGGAATCAAGGGTATCATGCACATATGCACTGCCAGAAATAGATGAGCACACCTCTAAACTCCTCCTTTCAAAACATAGTACGCTAACCACCGATTGGGAGGGTTAGACTTGTATTGGGAGGGTGCCCACTTGTACCTTTAAGGTCACTGCATCTACTGATGTAAAGCACATGGACATCACCCATGTGTTGCACAGAGCCGTGCACAAAATACAAAAAACATAAATACACAATAAAAATTGTTGCGGAAAGAGAGAGAGTAAAGCAATGGATACAAACAAATCCCTTTACGGGCCTAAAAGTCTTTTGAAAACTCAAATGCAGTAGTGTTTTGTGGCAGTAATGTGTTCCCACTTGACAGTCTGAAGTAGATGTAATGGAATATATTTTTCAAATGCCCCTGTTTCTAGTGGAGGTACTGTACATATTTTATGAAATCTGTATTCGACTTCTACACCTGTTTGTGTTGTACAACCAACCTTCCAAAACCTACCTGGTGAAGTATTTCATTACATATTTTCCCCAGCTTAAGCATAACATGAAAACCACAAATTGTAGCAATGTGTCACTGTAGGAAACCGTCTCTGAAACCTGGTAATGTAGGATATATATATATATATATATATATATATATATATATATATATATATATAGCGAGAGAGAGAGAGTGTGTGTTGCTGTATTTGCAACTGCAACTGCTGTTACATAGGTTACATATTGTGGAAGCTTGGGATTTCATGGTGGGGTAAGTAGGGGCTGGAAATGTAAGCTAGGCATACCTCATTTAAATGGTGTGTCGTTTGTCAATTGCACACTGTAGCTACCTCTGTCTAACCTTGTTGCACAGGCCTGGAAACCGCACTTATGGTGGTGTTGGGGATGGAGTTATAGGTGGTGGTGTTGGCATGTGGTAATTTCTCCATGACGTGGATTAAGATGGCAGATGCCCCTATATCAGCATCACATGTGCAGTTTGCTTCCCACTATAGTTTTTCGTAGCACCAGAAATAATGCCAGATATGCAACAAAAGCATGAGCCACCTACAGACCTCCACCTCAAATAACTTTCCTGTCTCCTTTCTCACACCAGCCAGACACTTAGGCCACATAGCACAGTGTATGGTTGAAAACTACTTTCTGAAGCATTACACAACTACAGCATTTATGACTAAGGACAGCAGTAAGTTAAGTTTCATAGGATGGTGTGCTGTCGGATGTTTAAATACACACAAGTGCATGGTGCCTATCAAAAGTACCTAATATAGCACTAGCTTCACACGCAAATAATATTTCTTTTTACAGTCTTCCACCCTCAAATTGCAAGCAGTATCAAAAAAGAATCCTCAATTTCTAAAATCCAGCATGAAAACTGACTGTTCATCAAAACTTGATTGTCACCTTCACGTTTTGCTTTCAAATGGCCCTCTCTTTCCCTTCCATCCTTTCCATGATTCCTCCCTCTGTGCATGACCTTCTCTGAGTCACATGCACGTTGCCTTAATCTTTATTAATGTATTTTTGCAAACCGACCAAAACTTATTTCAAACATCACAACTTCTCCTTCTTGAAAGTCATGCCCCTGAAACCTGACAAAACCTAAATCTCTTTTAACACATCTATTAGCCCCACCAACCAGCTGCATCTACTCACACACTCCTCCTCTTCCACCTGCCCCATTAATGATCACACATAATTTAATCTACCACAAACAAAACTGGAGTGAATGCTTGGATTAGTGTGTTAAATCCACAAAATTAATCCCAATAACCAATGACACTGGATTAACCACTAACCTTGGGTTCCGGAGCAGCGTGCTTCCTGGAATTGTAACTATAATTGTAATTGTATTTATATAGCGCTTACTACCCCTGACGAGGCACTGAAGCGGTTTTCGGCGAGTAGCACGCTACTCCAGAATCCAAAAAGGATTAGCGGTGGGTTAGTATAGGGAAATATGTGCTAATTTGAACAGCCGACATGTGAGTCTGTTAGTTGGACTGAATAGGATAGTGGAGGGATAAAAGAGGGAAGAGTCTAGAAGGTGTTATTTGGGAGCTCATAGTAGTAAAACTCCTGATGAGGCATCAAAACGCTTTCCAGTGAGTAGCATTCTGCTCTGTACCCAAAGATTATTGGTGGGTTAGTATAGGGAAATATGTGTTAATTTGAAAAGTGGACATGTGAGTCTGTTAAAAAGTGTTATTTGGGAGATCATAGCAGCAGGATGAGGCTTGGGATGAGTAAAAGGAGAGATGGAGGCGGGACGAGTCTCTAGAATGGGATTAGCGAAATCGTAGTAGTAAAATGAGGTTTGGGATACATGAGGGAAGAATTTAGAAAGGGTTGTTCGGGAGATCATAGTAGTAAAATAAGGTTTTGGGTGAGCCAAGGAGGGATAGAGGGGGGGAAGAGTCTAGAAAGGTTTATTTTGGAGAACACAGTAGTAAAATGAGGTTTGGGATGAGGCAGAGAGTGGAGGCAGAGGATATATTGAGGGAGGTATAGGGCGAGACAGAGTAGTACATTGGAGAGAGTAAAAGGTTTTTTTTTCTCTTGTTCTCCTTCTAAAGTAGGAGTAAAGAAATACATTTATAGATGCATAACTACATAGAAAGGGTATACATGTATATATTTTTTTCTTGTTATTGTTCTTCTTAAGTAGGAATAAAGTAATGAATTTATAGATGCATAACTAGATAGAAAGGGTATACATGTATATTTTTTTCTTCTTCTACAGTAGGAGTAAAGTAATACAAATAGAGATACATAACTACATATAAAGGGCCTACATGTATAGGAAGATAATATAGTGAGATTTCAAGTTGTATTGTACAAACTCAGACTTTCAAGTGTAGCTGTCTTGAAGCTAATTTATTTATTTATCCTTTCCTCAATATTTAAATAGCTGCTTAAGTGACCTTAAGCAGTGCTGCTGTCCACAGCCGTGGCCACCATTCTTTCAAACCTAGTTTGTTCCTTAGACATTATCTCACCATCAAGCCCTGTTGCTCACCGACTACAAACTTCAAAGTGCGCTGCTCACTTGCCAGGAGCAGCGAGGCATTAAAGCAAGGACAGGAACCACATGTTTGGGCTAGCGGTGCACTCTTGGGAAGTGCAGAGCACTGCATTGTGCCACAATATTTACACGTGTGCAATCTTCGTTGGCTCCCTTTCACTGATATAAGTACCAAAGTGGACCTTTTTATTTTTTTTATTTTTTTATTTTTCAAACACCTTTATTGACAACGTTGTATAATCAAATTACATTCTTGCACTGAGTCAAGGCACCATGCACATGAGCATAATTAAAAATCGCAAAGAGGACCATTAGCTCAAAACATCATATAGCGACATAATAGCAGATGTTATACATGCACGTTTAGACAATGAACAGTCATTGGTATGAGGCACGCAAGTCACGGAGGGTGGGGCGAGCCCTGCGGAGAAGGAGAAGGGACAGGGGGGGAGGCCGATTACTATCCCACACCGGCGGCCGCCGCGGGCAGAGGGCCGGCGGGGAGCGCGGGAGAGGAAGCCAAGCGCTGGGGGGAACGAGCAAGGAGGTATGACACAAGGGGCCCCCATATGTCGTGTGGGCGAGATCTAGCTGGCATAAGGTCCCAAAATTCAGACAATAGGGTCTGGCAGCGCGATGCATCCTCGAGCGAATTTAGGTGCAGGTTTGCGACCCCAGCACATGGAAACCCTGCGCCGTGCGAGGACAAGCAGCATGGCAATTAGGTGGCGGGAGGCGTCCGGGCAGAATTTAACAAAGCCGAGGAGGCAGTGCGGGGGGTCGGGTTGAACCGGCGAGGAAGTGATCTCTGATATAGCAGAACAGACCTCGTGCCAGTAAGCGGAGACCTTGGGGCACAACCAGGCAAGATGAGAGAAGTCCGCTGCAGGAGCAGAACAGTGCAGGCATCTGTCACTGGGAACCAGTCCCAGCTTGTGCAACTGAACGGGAGTGCGGTAGAGCCTATGCAGATATTTAAAATGAATAAGGCGCAGGCGATAGTTAGGGGACAATCGCCTAGTCTGTTTGCAGCAGTAAAGCCAATCTGCTTGGGAGATCTCTATACCAAGGTCCATGCCCCATGCCACGCGGGCGCAATCAGTGGAGATAGAGGTGGCAGCCAGCGTGAGGGCGTAAAGTTTGGTTACTAATTTCCGAGGAGAGGAAGATGAATATAGGAACTCAAGGGCGGTCATGGAGGGAGGAGGCAGAGGGAACGTAGAATGTAGTTCCCTGCAAATAGCCCGTAGCTGATAAAAGAGCAAAGTGTCCATGGGGCCGGAGTCATCAGCAAGGGAGTAGAATGTGTTTCCCGGATAGAGATCTGCTACCGTGTTCAGGCCCAGGCGTATGGTATGTTTAACCATACCGGAGGGTTGGAGAGGAGGAAAAGCCGGGTGGCGAACTATCGGCATTGAATTGGCCGAGAGCAAAGGGGCACCTGAGAAGCGGCGAAGTCCCTCCCAGGCCCATCGCAAGGTCTCGACCATGTCTATTTCAGTACGTGGGAGTTTAGCTGGGGCAAACAGGGCAGTGGTGAGCGGCCACGGGGCAGCAAGCTCCGCCTCCACCGCCACGTGCGGCTGAAAAGGAGTGGGGTGAAGCCAAAAGTGCAGAAACTGGCCTGAGCACACATTGCGTAGAGTTTGAAGTCCGGGGCGCCGATGCCAACGCACATCAGCGGAAGAGTGAGAATGTCGTACGCGATTCTGGGTTGCCTGCCTGCCCAGATAAGAGAGATGATCAACGAGCGGACCCTGCGAAAAAAATGGGCGGTGAGGGGAACAGGTATATTCAGGAACAAATATAGGAATTTGGGGAGGACTACCATCTTGGCGATTGCTATTCGACCGGCTAACGATAGGGGCAGCCGGCTCCAGAGCGGAACCTTCGATTCCAGCCAATCCACCGCGCGCCCGATGTTGGCCCTCAAAGTTCGTCCACGTCCCTGCTCAGCCTAACTCCTAAATAGCGAGTGGGACCCGACGCCCACACGAAAGGGTAGTCCGAGGTGAAGGGGGTGGTGGCGTCCGTTAGAGGAAAGAGGATTGACTTGTTCCAGTTGACCTGTATGCCTGAGTAGCCACCAAACCGTATAATCTCACGCACCAGAGGACTAAGATTTTCCTGGGGGTGGCGAACAATTAAAGTGATGTCGTCCGCATACATGGAGACCAAGAGGGCGCGTGCCGCGAACCCGATGCCCCTCTGGGTGTGGTGTTGCCGGAGTCTAGCCGCAAGTGGTTCCATCGCGATGGCGAATAACATAGGCGAAAGCGGGCACCCCTGGCGGGTACCACGTCCAATAGGGATGGGATCCGATACAAGGCCATTGATCCGGAGGCGGGCGGTACGAAGAGTGTACAGGAGTAAGATTTTGCGTATAAAAACTGGACTGAAGCCAAGACGCGGGAGGAGATAGAATAGAAAGGGCCACTCCAGAGTATCGAAGGCCTTGGTGGCGTCCAGCAGGGCGGCCCCTGCAGGAAGCGCTGGGTTGATTTGGTGAAGGACGGAGAAAATAGTACGGAGATTGTGGGAGGTTGCGCGGCCCGGAATGAAGCCGGACTGATCAGGGCGAGCGATGTGCGGCATGAGAGGGAGAAGACGCGAGGCGAGCAGTTTAGCGAAAATTTTGTTATCAGTATTAATGAGGGATAATGGGCGATAGGAATCACGCGATTCGGGGGGTTTGTCCGGTTTTAGGAGAAGAGTCAGCATAGCCTCTCGGAGCGAAGGCGGAAATTGGCCACTCTCGAAGGAGTCATTGTACATGGCGGCCAGATGTGGCACCAAGAGAGGAGCGAAAATTTTGTAAAAAGAAACGGGCAAACCGTCTAGACCAGGGGCCTTGTCACCAGGCATGCCATTGATGGCGGCCAGTATTTCCTCTTTAGAGAAGGGCTCGTCAAGGTATTCTCGGTGGTAGTTTTCGAGCCATAAGAGCTTGAGGGTATCGAAGTACTGGTCAATGACCTCACGCGGGGGGGCGATCCTGCGGTGTAAAGCAGCATGTAAAAATCCATGAAGCGCGCCTTAATTTCGTCAGGGGAGGTGGTCCGAGCCGGGCCACTGTCCTGGAGCGCTGTAATATAGGATGCGGCGCGGGCGGACGGAGAAGGTTGGCCAAGGTTTTACCGGGTCGATCGCCCTCACCGTAGCAGCGTGCCCGGGCCTCTCTGCCGAGGAACGAAAGTTCTCTATCGGCCTCCTTGGTGAATTCGGTGTGTTTCTCACGAAGACGTGCAAGTGTGACGGGGCTGGGATCAAGAGCATGAGAGGAGTCCAATGATTTAATTTCGGATTCCAGTTTGTTTAGAGCATCGCGGATGGAGCGCAAGACCCCGGACTGTTTAGAGATACATTCGCCGCGAATGACGACTTTGAATCCCTCCCAGAGAATGGAGGGAGAGTCCACAGAGCCCTCATTGAGCTCAAAGTAGTTAGTGATCGCGGTCTGGATCTCGTCACTAAAGACGGAATCGCGCAGCGCGTTGGAAGGGAGCCGCCAGGAGAAAGCACGCCGAGGGGACTGAGGCAGACGGAGACAGAGTTGAACTGGCGCGTGATCTGAAAGAGCGCGCGCCTTATGATCAACGGAAGTGAGCCAGGAGAGGATATCTGGAGAAGAGATCCAAAGATCTAGCCGGGACCAACAACCACGGGTGCCAGAGACGCAGGTGCCCTCACGAGCATCCGGGCGCATGTGACGCCAAACGTCGTACAAGGAGTTCTCAGCGAGGATGGATGTTAAAAGTGTAGCAGCGCGCGGGTGGGAAGCATGAGGGCCAGAACGGTCCAGGACAGTGGATAATGTGACATTAAAGTCCCCCCCCAGAGGAGCGCAGCGGGGCCAAGGGAGGAGATGTGTTGCCAAACCTGCGCAAAAAAGTCCGGGTCGTCATTATTAGGGTTGTAGATTGCAGCTATCGTCAAGGGTTGGGCCTGGAGGGAGCCGTGGAGGATAGCGAATCGCCCTTCGGGGTCAGTGATTGCGCGGGAGGTTTGCCAAGGGAGTCCCCTACATATAAGGATGGAGACCCCACGAGAGTAGTTGGATTAGAAAGAGGAGTGTGATTCTCCCCAGTGCCGGGAGTGCAGTCTAGCAGCAGAGGCAGGGAGCAGGTGGGTCTCCTGTAGCAGACAGATATCCACCTTGTGCCGGAGGAGATGCGCGTGAACTAGTCGAGCCTTGCGGTGGTCATTTAGACCATGGATGTTCCATGTCCATAGAATAGTGTCTGTCATACCGTCATAATGTGAGGGGTAATCAAGCGGAGTGTGGTGAAACTGGCCAGGGCCCTCGTGCAGATGCGTATGGATGTGCAATCCGACGGTGAAAGCAAAAAGCAGTGCAACAACAAAGGGGATAGGAAAGGACGACCTAGGATTTGCCACGGCAGATAGCCGGGCTGCGAGGGGGAACCACGAGCGTCAAACCCCGGGGGTGGGGTGCAGATGAGTGTCAAGCCCAGGAACAAAATCGTGGGGTAGTACACAGAGCAGTACGGCATGACAAAACAGGGCAAGTGCAGACTGGTGTTGCAAGGCAAACTGAAAGGCAAAACAGTACATATTGACAAAAACAAACACGCCTCGAAAGGAGGCCGCAAATCCCAGAGAACCACCCACCCACACCAACCCCCCAAACAGGTTGAGAAACCACCCACAACCACCCCAGGGAACCCCAACTTGGAAGGGAAAAGTCAGTGTCCGAAGTGGGAATTATCCCGCGGGGGCATGGCGAAGCTCGGCATACACCCCTGCCAACAAAGCAGGGTGGCCAAGCACACAGCAGTAGCAGACAACAGAACAGCTAAAGTCTCACAAACATACAGTGATGATTAGCCCCGGAGCGTTATAATGGGGGGGCAGAGCAACCTGGAGCCAAGCGGAGTGAGTTTAATCAAAGAGTGTGGGTTGAGCCAGGTGAGATCGTAGGACGGGAAACCACGATGAAAAACAGCTAGCAGACAGCTCCACGGAAGGTGGAATGGTCAGTCATTATCACTTAGGACGCCAGCAGCAGAGTCTTGAGAGGTTGCGGGAGTGGAACGGTGAGTGCGGTCAAGCTTCTTGGCAAAGACGAGAGCGTCCTTAGGATCAGGGAAGATGAGAGTCTTGGAGCCCTGTCTGACACGTAGCTTGGCTGGCTATGCGAGAGAGTATGGGATCTCGTGCTTTTGGAGAATCCGCTTTGCAGGCAGGAACTCGCGGCGGGCAGCCTGTACCGCCAGAGTATAATCCGGATAAAAGGACAGGGAGTTGCCTTGGTGGCGGATCTCGCCCTTTTCCCTGGCCGCCTGGAGGATAGCGTCACGGTCCCGGAAGTTGAGGTTTTTTGCGATTATAGGGCGAGCTGGCAATCCAGGGGCTGGGCGAGGGCCAAGGGAGCGGTGGGCTCTTTCCACAATGAAGACCGGGGAAAGCACGTCACCAAACAGTTCACGCACTAATTGTTCCACGAAATCCTCCATCCGCGAGATGTTTGTGGACTCGGGCACCCCCGTAATGCGGAGGTTACTTCTGCGGGAGCGTGCTCGTTTTTGGTGCGTATCAGTTCCAGGAATTTATCCATTTGAAGGAGTTTTTGACGATCCTGAGTGGCGGCGTCTTCAGCGTCGGAGACCTGCGTCCCGACATGCAGCAGGCGATTGTCGTGGGAGTCCACCCGTGATCTGACCACATCAAGATGTGAAGACAGCTGGTCCAGCTGGGCAGCTATGCCGGAGATGGCGGATTTGACCTCCAACATGATGGCCTTGAGGTCGTCCTCCCGGAAGGTGGCCATCTCCGCGGGGGCATTGGAATCGCCCCCGTCAGCGAACACGCCGTCCTGGCGCGTCTGGCGGCGCTGGTCGAAATTGAGCCTGGGTTGCTTGGGGTCAGCTTTACCCATTGCAGGCACCAGCCGAGAGGAGAGTGGACCAGGAGCACCTCTGGACGGCGGGGCGATAGCGCCCACAGCTACAAGAGCGTCAGACAAGGTAAGGAAGAGATGGTGCAGGAGGCAGCGCCTGAGGAAGTGTCGGAAGGAATGAGCGGAATCCGGCCACGTGGCCCCACACCACGAAAGGTGCCAGCAGGCCCCCCTGGACCAACAGGCAAACAAGCAGACAGGGAGAAGTTGCAGAAGTGTGTGCCCCCACAGCGGCAGGCCAGGCCGGGATAGGTGAGTTGACGGCAAGTCTATATGCCACCTGGCAAGGAGCGACCTCAGTGGCAGCAGTGCAGGTGAGAGAGGAGGTGCTGCCGCGGAGAGCGGAGCGGCGAGGATGCGAGGAGGGCGCGTGGCTTACCACTCACGGGGCCAGAACTCACGGGGCGATGCAGCAGAGATGTTCAGTGATAACTGGAGCGTGGGCCCCGCGAGGCAGCGCACGCAACCCTCAGCCCGGCCGCACCGGTTCACCGCAGCAATAGCACTCACCCCAAACAGCAGGGTTCCGTCGTCAGGCGGGCTGAAGCAGGTTCTGGGGGCAGGAGGAAGCGAGGAGGACCGTCCGGGGGAGCTGCGGCATATGGTGTCCCCTGGTGACGCCCGTTGAATTTCAGCCCTGTGCCGGGATGGCGAGCGAGGCGGGGTCCAATGAGGCTTCAGGCGGAGAGTGCCGCGCAGGCAAGTATGCAGCGACGGAGACGGGTGGGCGGCCACGCCGAGCCAGAGTTGAGCCCAGGGAGGGAGGCGGGCCACGAATGATGCCGGGCACCACGTGTAGTGGCGGACAAGCAGGAAGTCCGCACCCGGGCGCCGATGGGGGTCGGGAGGCGCACTGCCAGGAGTCGGGCAGCGGCGGGGAGTCGCGGGGGGCGCGCCGCCCGCGTCGCCCGGCCTGAATATGGCAGAGGCAGTCCTATCGGGCGTTGATTCAGGGACAAGCGGCGCCCGCGCTGAGAGACAGGGCAGGCCGGGCGGTACGGCGCGCGAGCCCCCAAACCCCGCCGCCGCGAGCCCCCAGCGGGTGTTGCACTCACCGGTACCCTCCGGCCACGAGGGGAAACAGATGCCGGGTCAGCGCTCCAGGCGCGGCAGAGCAGATGCAGGGAGGCCTTGTAGCAGCGGCGGGAGAGCCCAATCACGAGGTGCAGGCCCAGGAGCAGGTCTCGGCGAGGCGCAGGCCCAGGAGCAGATCTCGGCTTAGGAGCGGCAAGGCGAGTTGCAGAGGGTATCCGGCAGCGCCCTGGGACGAGGTGAGTGTGAATATGCCGGAGCCAGGCAGTCAAAGAGCCGTCATCTGCAGGATTTTGGCGGATATAGAGCTTGGCCGGCAGAGCCCACTTAAAGTGCGGCCATCTTGCAGCCGGCCAAGCCACGCCCCCCCACCAAAGTGGACCTTTAGATAATTTTCAGTCCACACACCATCTGATTCTATGTTCAAAGTGTAAAGCAGTGTAATGTGGCTCTAATAAACAGGGCTCAGTAACAGAGTTCCCCCTCCTGGAGTGAAGTGCTACTGGTCAAAAATCCATCCCAAGGGAGCTTTAAAATGACATCATACTGTGGTGATCTAGTGTTCATGGCTTCATGACATCATGTCCTTGGAATGTAGAATGTCCTGTGAGGGTTGCTAAGTAGGGGATTCTATGTTGGGCAGTTACTCTGGGACATGAGAAGCTGTGGCTAATAAATACCATACTTACTTAAAAAAATGTGTGCTGAAGGTGTGATAGAACCTATTGAGTCATCTTTATGGTTAAGTCCTTTAGTTATCGCAAGGAAGAAGAATGGGCAATTGAGAGTGTGTGTGGACTTGAGGAGTCTCAACAAGGTCATTTGGGTTGACTCACACCCACTACCCAGGATAGACGACATTATCAGCACATTTTCAGGATCAAAATTGTTTTCAAAAATTGATCTAGCTTCCGCCTATCATCAGATAGTGCTCGAAGAAGGCTCACGACATCTTACAGCTTTTGTTTCACCTATGGGCTCTTATCAATTTTAACTGATGCCTTTCGGTCTTGCTTCGGCGGCGGCCGTTTTTCAACGTGTATTAGAGAATGTGAATGCGGTGAGAACCAGCAGAAACGAATGGTGGAACAAGGGAAGAGTGGTGAAGGTGCACTTTGATGTTCCTCCCCATGATTCTAGTGTTTCATTCAAGCCGTCTTTGCAATCTCGTGCTGTTCCTTCCTCATCTTCTTCTCTTGATATCGATACTGCTGAGCCATGGTGTTCCTTTCATTCTGAACCTGAGCGTAGGAGTAGTAAACGGAATATTACCAAACCAGTAAGGTTTCGTGACTGATGATCCTATTCAATTGTATATTTTACTGCACATTCTTGTATTTGTGTAATGTTATTCTATTCACTGATGCTCCTGTTCAATTGTATATTTTACTGCATATTCTTGTATTCGTGTAATGCTATTTTATTCACTTTGTGTTCTGTTTCTGTTGTTGTAAAGAAGGGAGATATTGTGGTGATCTAGTGTTCATGGCTTCATGACATCATGTCCTTGGAATGTAGAATGTCCTGTGAGGGTTGCTAAGTAGGGGATTCTATGTTGGGCAGTTACTCTGGGACATGAGAAGCTGTGGCTAATAAATACCATACTTGAAGAACATCTGTCTCCCTACGTCTATTACAAACTTCTTCACTACACATACCCAGTAGCGGCTGGCAGTGAACGGCGGTGGAGGGCGGGGCTCTGACAAAATAAAAAAATACAAATACCACTTACCTTTTCGCCAGCCACCGCCTCTCCTCTATCTTGTTCAGCTTCCTTCTTCCTGCAGTCCTGCCAGCAGGTAGCACCCGGCTCCAGGGCTCCCCTGAGCCAATCACAACACTGCAATGCAGTGTTGTGATTGGTCTGAGCGCCGTGGTTCGACGCTCAGAGGGGGACAGGGAGGCTTTGCATGTTTCTCACCAGGCTGTGTAATGCAGCCTGGTGGGGAACATGCAAAGTGCGCATGTCTGTTTGGACGGCCCAAGAGAGCCGGCCAAACAGTCACGTGCGATTAGGGAGTGTGCAAACCACTCCTCCCCCTGTGCCATCATCCCCACTCAGCCGTAACTCCAGCTCTGCAGTTACAAAAAATAAAATGATAATAACGACGTTATTATCATTTTATTTTTGCTGCTCTGCTCTGCAGTGGAGTGCCCCCCCCCATCCCCCCCTCCGGTCATACCGGACAAAGACATTTTGTCAATCACCTCACTGATTCTTAGACACCTCAGGGTGAAGCCTAAACAGAGTACCCTTAGAGCATCTGCCATTAAAAAGAGCGATTCTCAATGACATCTGCACACCTAAAGTGGACTTTGGTTTGCGTACTGCTCAGTTTAACAGTGTAAATTTGCATTTTGCTTTACAAAAATGTGAACTTTCACACGCAAAACAATTTACTTATGAGTAATATTAAAGCAGGGTGGCGCAATATTATGTGTGAACAAAACTGCAAGGAATGGGCGCCCATTGCAAGTATGTGGGTATTCCCAAATCATTGTAACACAGATTCTCACCAAGGACACCATCAGATATTTACTCCTATCAATGGTAAGAGTACCTCTGTTTCTAGAGGGGAATGGGAAGAAATTCCCCTAAAATGAGTGGGGGTGTAGGAGAAAGGACTTTTCCATGTGGAAAAATATTTAACCCGGTGTGGAGATAAACAATCAAAACGCAATTGCATTATTACATAGTAGTTAGACATGCTTAAATGCGAAGCTTTTGAATTACCCAAGTGAAAATTCCTTTGTTTGTGCAGGACTTTGAATTCACAAAATAATTATAGAACTAATTCTGGGAAATTGGTCCCACTGAAGTGTCGCATGGGTAATCCTGGAATTCTCTGTGAATTCTAAGAACTGCAGTCAGATAAGTACTCTAATCATAGAGCTAAACCCAAAGGTTACAGTTTCAAATTTTTCTCAAAAAGCCCTGATTTTGCTGATGCTTTGTAGCACTGTAGTTCCTATCCAATCTTATCTAAAAAAAACTTACACATTAAGATCGATGTACTATTTTGCTATATTGTCTAGTGGTTCAGTTTTGATGGTCTGGCTATTAAATAAATTATTTTAAAAAACAGAAGATATTTTGGCAACAGAAACATTTAATGTTAACTTACTTAAATGTTTTTGTTATGGCCCATCTACATTTGTAGTGTGTTTCCACAATCTTTCAACATTCTCTGCAGAGTCCAAGTGATTGATGTTCTTGGCATTACTCAGACCAAAATAAACTCAAAACTATGTGAAGTGGAGAAAAACATTCAAGTATATCCACTACGCAGACATGATGGATGCAGCAACTGACATACTTATCATGGCAAGAGGCAGACTCAGCTGAAGTGAAATGTGTTTACAGCTTTCCCGGACTCTGCAAATGTACATGGGTAAAGCAGTGGGGTTCCTACGTTTAGGAGGATAGAGATACCACACTCGTTCTCTGGTCACATACATGAGTGGTGCAACCACACTCACATAGAGATCATCTGAGTTTTCCAGGGGAAGGCCTAAAGTATGTAGTTCGACCAAGCATTGCTTGCCCTGGGATGAAAAAAGAGAATTTCAATATCTAGAATAGGGAAACTGAATCTAAGTGCAAGTATTCCTAAATTTTGAAATATATAGATTTTGGAGTCAGTAGTGAATGTGTTTAGGTAGACACGGGATGATCTTGAGCCTTGATCCCACCCAAATAACCTGTGTAAAGTAGAAATTCAAGACAACTGTGATTGAGAGAAATTGCTTCTCGATGTATTTGTGAATCTTCTCCCAAACCAGGCCCTACATAAAGAAATGCAAGGCACCTACTCGATTATTTACATTCAATGAGTTCCTGGGCCCCTCTGAGAGGGAGTGTCACGTGAAAGTGATGGCATCCTTATGGAATATAAGAAAAACATCTTGAGAAGGTACCAAAAGAAATATTTCCTATTGAAGCTAAGTAGAAGATACAGATCATCCCAGGTTTGACATTTGAGAGGACACTGGTTACAGAACTATGGCAAACAGGATTCCAGGCTAAGATCTTTCAGAATTTTAGGCTTATATATTTTATGTCTGAGCCTTCTAGTTTTAAGTGTTTTGCTTCCTCCTCAGAAATGTTTTGTTCCAAGTGTTCATTCTGCTCCGATCTGAGTCTGGAAAGAGACTAACCCTATGTGAAGTCTTTCCACTAATAAGTTTAGTTTAGCCCAATTAACATTTGATAGTGAAAGAAATCTGATCATTATTTTGGGTGAGCAACTGGCCCCCTCTAGGAATAATCACAACTCTTGTCAGGGTGAACCCTCAAATTCGCTCAGTTAACCTGAGAGCTCAACCCCCAGGTAGATATGGCACAGAGAAGACAGGCTTAACTTAAGGCAATGTGTAAAGTATGTATGCAATACAAAAACAGTAATGTAGTCAAAACACCAAACCATTAAAAACAGGATTTATTAGAAAAATAGAGAAAATGTAATAAATAAAATGACACTTTTTCTGAGCTCAGAATCCTTCAGCAGGGCAAGGCTGCAGCTGTTTCAGATTTGATTTCCACAAGACCTTTTCACTGAAGATCAGCTGAACTGGATTTGTTGCTGTGGAGAAGCTCCGAGAGGGAGTTAGCTGATTTCTTAGCACAGCAAGGTCCCACCTTGGTCATATCGGTTGGGGTGGTTTGATCCAGTCCTAGGGAGGTCTGGAAGCCCCACAGGTTTCGAACCCAGGTTTTCAGGGGTGGTAGGGGAGGTCCAGTTAGTTACAGCCAAGGGTCCTAGGACCTCAGGAAAAGCATCTGGGAGTCACCACTCACTCCAGCAGAGGCCTCCAGCAGGTTCCAGGTCAGTTCCAGTTGGTATTGGTAAGCTGGAAACGTCAGGAAAAATCCTCATGCAGATTTGGATAGTCGAGTAGCCATACACAAGCCCTGCCAACTGACCCTGAGTGTCCCCTTTTTTGTTGGGGGTCAAGAGAGGGCAGGACCAGTCTTCATGGCTCCTCTCAGGTCACAGGCAGCAGGTCCAGTCCTCTTCTATTCTTCCGCAGGTCCAGAAAGTGTTCTGAGGAGGGCACCTGGGGATGCCATGTTTATGCCTTGCTTTAACTAGTGGGTGGGGGTGATTCTTGGCCCCTCCCCAATCAATGTGGTAAAAGTTCCCAGCGGTTACCCTGCCCACGTTTTCATCAGTTTCTGCTTGCCCCCTGCAAACAATCCCACAGTGCCCCTCCCTCCAAAAATCCAAGATGGGGATACTATTCTCACCTTGTTCAGAGCCAGAGGTGTTGCCAGTGTAATGAGCAGTCCCCTCCGCTGTGGTAATTTCAAACCAGTTCTGGGGGCAGCTCACCCCCACTGGATTCAGTCCCTGTCTGACTGGGAGAACAGAATCTGGGGCCTTTCCAGGTGTCACCTAACATTTTCTAGTGAAAGGGGAGGCCCCTATGAAGCGAATTAAGTTCCTGGGTACACCCCATGTGGCCTTCCTGGCAGAGAAAGAGAAAACACCTCTCCACATCCAAGTCTTTGCCACTGCTCTGGGGGCAGTTTTCACATCTTGCATGGGCTAATCACCCACTAGGCTCCTTGTGGACAGCTGATTCAGGTTAGTCTCCAGGAGCTTCGGGTAGGGGAAAGGTAATTTTCTCAAAGTTATATCCTTACTGTTAATTAAAAACCTGACTTCACTATTAAGTTGGCCTTTTAAAATATATTTAAAAAGAGTGGTTTAATCATATTTCTAGCTGGTCCCAATACAGAGATAGCAGAATTAATATGAATTAATGTTTAATCCTGCTCCCCATTTAATCCTTTCTTGTGAGCCAGTAAGATCTTTCTTACGGAGAAAAATAGCTTTTGCGCGTCAGTTTCTATAAGGACTTGTTAATGTTAAATTTCTACTCATCCTAATTTTTAAATACCATGCACCCTTCCTTGTGGGCTGCAAGGCCTACAATAGGGATGTATTAATAATATTTAAAATGAAGGTTTTCTCCTGTAAAAAGGGGTATTTTGACAGATTGCAGTGCACATTTCAAACTGCAGTAGTCAGGCTGCACAGGGTAGGCTTGAAGTCATGTTTGTCCTCCCACTGTAGTGGATGGCACGATTGGCGCTACAGTCCACATACAGAATTTAACTTCTAGCCCCTGGGTGCACTTTTTACATTATATAATATGGACTTATAGGCAAGTTAAATGTGCCCATTAGGAATAAGCCAGTTCAACCATGGTTAAAGAGGGAACACAGGCCCTTTACTACTAGTTAGCAGTGGTGAAGAGCACAAAGTTCTAAAGCCAGGAAACCAGATGTGGCACAAATCTTAGGGGACATCACACAAAAGATGGTCATTTCCTACAGACTGAATTCCTGAAACTTTCTAGACGTCACATATTCCTCTTTTAATATATATTTTTTCTTTTATTATAATCTCTCTGAAATATTGGTGGGCATTTTTTAATCAGAGACTAGGTGCTAGAATCCTATCTGCCTTATTACAATTTTCATAAAAAGTTACGATCTGCCCCCCCTGTTGGTGGTGGGGTGCCAGGCTTCCTGCGACAGATACTTCTGCTGTTTGGAGGTATTGGGGTGGGATTGGTGGGGGGTGGGTTGTTGATCATGTTCTGGTTTGCTTTGTCTTGACTTGTTTTGGCTGTGTAGTTTGAATGTCGCTGCGATCTTTCTTTCCCCGATCATTCGTATTCACATCTTGCTACCCTATGACACAATGGCAGCAGAACCCATAGGACACCCCCCTGGGCAATTATATATTGTGAGCTAGAATACGAGAGGCTTGCTTGATAAAACCAAACGGGCGTGGTTCTCCACCAAGCTAAACAACAAAGGTGCTGATATTCTTCTCTTACAGGAATCACACATGCTTGGCACGAAGGCTCTCTGTCTGGCTCGTTATGGCTTTGTGCACAACTTCCATGCGATGTTCATGCGGGGCTCCAGGGGAGTTGCCATCCTGATTCACGTGTAGCGTTCACTCCGATACAAAAATGGTCCGATATTCACGGCCGTTATATATTTGTACATGGGACTGTGGCTGGTGAACACATAGTGCTTGGTAGTATATATGCCCCACCGCCCCTTGGTCACAATTTCCTAGACCGCCTGGTTGAGATCTGGGGCACCCTGCCCGATGGACTTTCAGTGATAGGTGGGGATTGGAACGATGTAATGGGCCCGGGGATGGATGGGTGACGTGCAGCGGGGGCCGGGACGGGACCCCTTGTTTACAGACTGCGGACCCTGGTGGACATGGTTGGGTGGGTTGATACATGGCGGACACATAACCCTACTGAGACCAGTTTCACTTACTTCTCCCACACTTCCTATTCTAGGCTTGATTGCATATTTTTTCCCCGTGCCTTCGCTCACAGAATACCTACTGCTGCTATCCTTCCCAGGGGTCTGTCAGATCACTCTCCGGTGGCCATGCACGGCTCTCGGCATGGCACCTACAGAACCCGACATATCGCGCTCATATCCACAACATGCTTTTGAAATATATTTCACACAATGAGAGGACGGTGTCTTCAGCCTGCACTTTCTGGGAGGCCTTGAAGCCCACGTTGCGGGGGGTAGATATTAGCTTCTGAACAGCGGAACGCAGACAGCGGCAACAGTCGCTCATCCAGCTAGAGACACAAATCATGTCACTGGAACGTCGGACCCGTGGTGAAGACGGTGCTGTGACGCGTCGACAATTGCGCTTGGTTCAGCAGCAGTACCAGGGTGTGCTGTTGGATGAGGCACAGGGCGCATGGCTTACGACACAAAGCAGGATTTATCAATGGGGTGACAAATCTAGTAAACTCCTTTACAGACTGTGTCAGCAGGCGCAAACATCCGCTACACTCTCAGGACTCCGTGCCCCTGATAACATGCTCGTGACAGACCCGGTGGAGTTGGCCAATAGCTTTGCGGACTACTATTGTTCCTTATATACTGCCCGTGAGGTTCTTGAAGCCTCTGAGATCGAACAATTCTTGAACGACATTCCTCCGAGGGCCCTCTCTGAGGAGGCTAAAATGTCATTGGAGGCCCCCCTGACCTTAGAAGAAATGACCACTGCACTAGCTGATCTACACACGGGTAAGGCACCTGGCCCGAATGGCCTTCCAAGCGAATTCTATAAAGCCTATATGACCTTGCTAGGGCCCCATTATCTTGCGGCTATACAAGAAGCAACTCAGACCACATTTATGCCCTCCGACTGGCGACATGCAGAGATTGTTGTGTTCCAGAAACCGGAGCGCCCCCGGAACTCCATGCCTCCTATAGGCCAATCTCTCTTTTGAATGTCGAGGCTAAACTTTTGGCTAAGGCGCTCACTACAAGATTGCTGGCTCATCTCCCAGACCGAATCCATCTGGATCAAGCAGGATTTATGCCCGACGCGCATCCGAAACAACATTCGTCATGTACACAATGCGATCACTGCTGTTGACCATCTTCATCGCCCTGCAGCCCTCTTGCTATCTGACATTGATCGTGCTTTCAACTCTGTCAGCTGGACCTATCTTGTCATTCTCTTGGAGCGCCTAAACTTTGGCCCAAAATTCATCTCATACTGTATCATGGGTTGACTGCGTCAATGCGCATAGCCGGTAGGGTGTCTGCACCATTTCCAATCAGTCGGGGCACTAGACAAAGGTGCCCACTCTCCCCTTTACTATTCGCTTTAGCCATCAAGCCACTAGCGGCCTGGGTTCGTATAGACGCCCAGATCCGGGGCTTTGAATGGTCCACGGGCTGTCTGACCGTTTGACCCTGTACGCTGATGACGTCCTTTTCTTCATGACTGACCCGTTCAGGTCTGGCCCCCGTATCCTTCAAATCATGCTAATATTCGGCAAGACCTCAGGGCTTTTCATGAACGTAAATAAATCCACACTATGGCCACTCCATGGGTCCTCAGATGATTACAGATGGGCCACCGGCCTTTCCCAGACTCGGGGGTCTTTGTAACAGATAGACATGAGGTATCCCTGGCACGCAACATCGATGGGGTTCTTGCTAAGATTAAAACAGAGCTGAGGTCCTGAGCGGGGTTGCCTCAATCCCTACTTGGCCGCTCAGCAATATTCAAGATGATCTCTCTCCCTAGGCTTTTATATCAACTTCAGAATCACCCGTATCCCATCCAGCAGGTGTGGTTCAGACAGATCAATTCACTGTTAGATGGGTTTTTGTGGTTGGGGGGGGGGGGCAGTCAGGCTGACGCTCCGCACTTGTTTTCTCTCCACCTATTGCGGGGGCATTGCAGCTGCCAATGTACAATCATACTATGCGGCCTCCCATCTACAAGTCCTTAACGATCGGTGGCATTGTCTGAGGAACGAACCGGCATATAACCTAGATAGATGGCTACTGGGGGACCCGTCGCTATATAAATACTTGTATGGCCGTGCCGATACCCGCGCCCTCCCTCCGGCTACTAATGTAGTGTTGGCCATGTGGCACCAGTCTCTTCGCCGCATTGGCTGGCAGAAGCGGCTCACAGGTGCGGCCCGCTGTGATATAATCGCATGCTCCCACAATTGCAACACCTACAAGGTTTTTGGAGATGGGACCGGATTGGGATATTCACACTGGGGGATGTTCTCCGGGGTCTCACTCTTAAATCCTTTTCAGACTTACAGGAAGAGTATTCTATGCCATGTACCCAATTTTACAGATATTTACAGTTTCGCCATGCACTCGCCCCATATTTAAGGGATCTTATAGCCCTTCCCGAATTCAGCCCACTAGAGGGGCGGCTCCTCATGGGGGACCTAGAGGAACACAAAATTTCTAAGATTTATCAAACACTGATAACCCACAGCGCGTCAACACTCGAATCTCTCCGAGAGACCTGGCAAACAGACATAGGACCCATTGACAATGATGACTGGAGGGAGGCTCTAGAGTCTCCCAGGTCGGCTGCCATCTCCTCGCGCCAGTGCCTTATACAGTTGAAATATTTACACAGAGCATACTACACCCGGGTGCGGCTTTATAGGTCGGGTCTCATAGCTTCCCCGGCATGTCTGCGCTGTGGGGTGGAGGAAGCCAATTTCATCCACAAGATGTAGACATGTCCAGTCCTGGACAGATGTTGGAAGGGCGTTCATAGATGTCTGGCAGAGGTACTGGGGTGGACAATACACTGCACACCACGGCTCGCATTACTACACATCACGGAGGACATTGGGGCAAAAGATATAAACGCCACCTACTGTTCTTGGGTTTGACCTTGGCCAAGCTCGATATAGCCCGTGATTGGAAAGCACAGTCCCCTCCCCTGCTGGGGGTTTGGAAGCGAGGTTTAAGTTTTTGCATGGGATTGGAAGAACCGGTATTTAAGGCCCAGGGGTGCCTCCAAAAACATACACGTATATGGCAACGCTGGGCAGACTACAGAGGTATTGTCCTGACTCCACCGACCCCACAGCACGCGTTGTTGGATTTGGAGGTTATGCCTCATGTATAGCGTACTATGTGTATATACCATTACCGAGTTGATGAAGTGGATGATTGCTGGGTCAGTATCCAGGGACATGATCATATTCCCAAGATTCCTCCCCTTTTATATCACTACTGCAGTCTGTTCTTTTCTTTCCTGTTTTCTTTTTATTTTTCTTCTCTTTTTCTTTGGTTCCCGTTATTAATGTACAAAAATGTTATTTTCCATATGGATGCCATATTGTGTCCTGTTTCATATGCATAAAATGGCTCTTCGAGCATGTTATTGGCAGAGAAAATTCAATAAAGTTACGATCTGCAAGGTGGCTAAAGAACTGAACTTCCCACATTTGGCACTAAAGTGGCCCAGCATTTTTTCAGAGTTAGTACCGCTTCATGCTTTCCCTCATTATTTTACTTAATCAGAAAGTTGGAGTTTTGGTTCATAGGTTTGTCATGCAAGACCCTTCATATTGAAAGACAGTAGTTTACCCAATATCATTCTGTCCGTATTGAAATCTCCACTGCCCCTTGATAAGAGACATGCCTGTTAAACGAGTGGCTATCCGTGGTTGTCTGTATGTTACCTACCCATAACCATGTGCAAAGTGTCACCCCCCTGTAGCTTTCCATTTAGGTTCTGTGCATCAGGATGCCTACGCAACTTAGGGCCATATGTATCAAAGTCCCCTTTTGCGATTCTCAAATAGCGAATTTTTGCGAATCGCTATTTGAGAAACGCAAAACCGTATGTAAACAAATAATCGCAAAACAATAGCGATTCGCTAAAGTTCGCTAAATGAATAGCGATTACCCAAATAGCGTTCATTTAGCATTGAACTTTCTATTTTGCAAATTTTGCAAAATTGCGGAAATCGCAAAATTGCGAATTTCGCAAACGACAATTCTGAGACACAGGTGCAGCTTGATGACATCACAACCAGGAAGTGTGACTACCCATGCTGCACCTGAGTTCCAGGAGCAGAGTGAGAGAGCAGGAGTAGAGGCTGAGGCATCACTGCAGTGATACACACATTGGAGAGAGTGGAGACATGGCCAGCAAGGACAAGCAGCAGGGGGAGACACCCAGAATCAGAAAACCAAAGTTCACAGAAAGTGAGCAGGAGGCTCTGATACAGGAGATGGTTGTGAGCCATGAGCTCCTGTTTGGCAAGAAGTCCCTGCGTGTGCCAGAGACACGCAAGAGGAGGATATGGGCAGACATCCAGCGCAAAGTAAACGCAATTGGCGTCACACATCACAGCGTCAAAGACCTACAGAAGTGCTGGTATGATATGCGCGCGCGCTCAAAGGAGAAGGTTGCTACCAGGTTGGAGGAGGCCAACAAGACCGGTGGGGGGACCTCCACTGCCACCGCTTCAACACCACTCGAAGAAATGGTTGAGGGGACCCTGCTTCCGGAGAGTGCAGTGGGTGTGTCAGACCTGGACAGCTCCGACCACACACAACCAAGACAAGGTAAGAAGCATGCCATCACACCCCTGATACCTCCCTACTACCCCCACACACCCAGGAGAGTCCCAGGGGCACAACAAAACTACAATTCCAGTGCAGGTACACAAGCACACACAGCAATGCATTATGGGAGATGTAGTTACATGCACCTAACAGTGGAGCAATGACACCCAGCCAGGCTCAAACAGTATGTGTGCATCATGAAAGTCAAAATACAGATGGATAGGACCCATGTAACTCCAAACAGTGATATTTAATGCATGACAGATGCAAGGCAGGACAGTAAATTAATGTGTGCATTTATGTCCACAGCACCAGCAGAAACACAGGGAACAATCAGTGGAGGGGAGGATGAATCCCTCAGCCCAGAGGCAACAGGGCAAGAGGAGGAGGAGGAAGAGGAAGACGAGGGCAGCCCAGTCATCCCACCAATACGCCGCAGGCGGATTGCAGTGCCACCATTGCCACCACTGGAGGAGGAATCCCAGGACACCGATGTGAATGTCCAAACAGTCCAGGGACAGTCAGAGCCACAACCCCGTGCACGTGCCGAACCAATTCCACAAATCCCATCCAGGTGCAGGGCACCACGTGCATCCACTAGTGCAGCACTCACAGGAGACGACACAGTCTTCCAAGGGTTGGAGGGCCACATGTTGGAGGTCCAGCGCCTGCAGGCAAAAAACATAAGGTCAATCCAGAGGCAAATCAGGGTTGGTTTCATGGGCCTGACGGGTGCCCTGGAGGCACTCTGTGCTGAACTAAGGGCGGACCGTGCTGCTAGGTGCAGGGAGAGGCAGCGCCTCCACACCCGCCTAGACCTCTACACCAGGGCGGTAAACCGCCTTTCCTCAGCGACCTCAGTGCTGTCAAGGCGCAGCATCAGTATGCAGCACGAGGTGTCACACTGCAGCCAGGACGTGGCCAGGGGTCTGGTACAGGTGACATGTGCTGTGGATCAGCTGCGGGCAGCTGCCACTGCTGGCCCAGGAGTCCTCACTCCAACAGACGAGGACGCACAATCCAGCAGGAGCAGCATTACACCACCGCCCCCAACGGACAGGCGCCGTAGTGTGCGTCACGGCAGGGCTGCTGAGACAAGCGAAGAGGGCACAGTGCACCCACGGCGAGGGCCTACAGCCCGTCAGCGCCGCAGTTGAGGCGCTCACACATAGGCATGGATATGGGTGCATTAACCCAGTGCACACAGACACTTGGTCAAGAGTCAATTTGCACTGTGAATCACACATGTGCGGTACTTTTGACAATACATTGTGTGCCACACAGGCTGTGTGCCGATAAATATCCTGTCCAAAGGGAAATTAAACACAGTCCTGTATTAGATCTTTGGCATTGTGTCATCTTTTCTTACCTAGAAATAGTTCTGTGTGATCTCATCTCGCCTCTGGCGCCCAGCAGCTGCACCAATTACTCCGGCCGGCATGCGTCCAGGAGCTGGCCCCTCCTCATCTGATGATTCTGATTCAGTGAGCTCCACTGGTGTGCCCTTCCTGGTGGCGATGTTGTGCAGCATGGCACACGCTACCACTATCTTGCAACAGGTCTGGGGGCTGTATTGAAGTGCCCCTCCACTCTTATGTAGGCATCGAAACCGGCTCTTGAGTATCCCGAAGGTCCTCTCAATGGTACATCTGGTTGCTATGTGGGCACTGTTGTACCTCTGCTCCCCAGCGCTGGCAGGATTAAGGTAAGGAGTGAGTATGTAGTCCCGGACCGCATACGCACTGTCACCTGTGGGGCGAGAAAAATTAGGTTGAACACTGTCCTGCCACTGCTATGCATTACTAGTGTGTCCTTCTATCACATGCAATTACCTAGTAGGTATCCCTCACCAAACTCCCCACTTGTGAGTCGGCGGTGTATCCCACTGTGGCGGAAGATGAATGAGTCGTGGGTGCTGCCTGGGTATTTAGCAACGATGTCGGTGATGATGTGCCTGGCATTACACACCACCTGTATGTTCAGGGAATGGTAGGACTTGCGATTCCTGAACACATACTCGTTCTGGGAGGGGGGGGATATGGCGACATGGGTCCCATCTATGCATCCAATGACGTGGGGGAATTGTGCAATTTGGTAGAACTCCTGCTTGGTCTGGGCTAGTGCCTGTGGTGTGCTGGGGAAGTATATGTGGTTATGCAGCCTCTGTACCATGGCATCAAGGAACGCGTGGAAGAAGCGCGACAATGCACTCTGTGAGACCCCTCCTGCTGTGGCTATCACCCCCTGGAAGCTCCCTGACGCCAAGAGGTGGAGTGAGCACAGGACCTGTATGTGGGTGGGGATTGTGTGTGTGTCCTGCGTGTGGGGTGTTCAAGGATAGGTTTGAGCTCTGCTATTAATTCCAGGATGCTCTCTTCATCCAGCCTGTAGTTTGTATGGATCTCCTCCTCAGTCCGCTGGAGCAGGGTTATGCGCGCTCTGAAGATCCTTTCCTGGCGTCTCCTTCTCTGTGCAGCAGCTCTGAGTCGCAGCCTCCTGGCTATCACGTACAGCCCTGACATTGTGGCAAACATCAGTTGCATTGTGGGTCTCTTTATATAGGTTGCACCTGGTTACCACCTGCTCAGACTTGGTGGTAATTGCGATTCTCTATTTTGCGAATTTCGTGAATTCGCAAATTGAGAATTATTCATGCATTCCGTTTAGCGAATTCGCTAAATCTAAACACAACAATTGCGAATTTCGCTAGATTTTGACGTATTTAGCGAATTCGCAAATTATTCGCAAAATGGTAATATTCGCAATTATTGCGAATCGCTATTTATGCGAATCGCACATTGGCAGTCGGGATGTGTCTCATACATAGCGGGGCTCTGTTTTGCGATCGCAAACACCGTTTTTCTGCGATTCGCAGTGTTTGCGATCGCAAAACAGCTTCATACATATGGCCCTTAAACTCTTGCCTCAGAGATATGCATGTCAGAAGTTTAAATCAAAGCAAAGCCGACTCAGCCATCCGTCCTTCAGGGTGAAGTTGAACTGAGCAGCATTAAATTGGGTAATAGTAACATTTGTTACATTACAGTGCTTGGAGATATCAGAAGAAGCGTTTGAAGTGTGTAAAAAAATTATAATTCTTTTTATCATTATTAATAATAATAATGATGTTGATGATGATGATGATTATATTATTAGAAGGCATGAACCTCAACCATAATCTGCATATTGGAGGACTTGTAACAAAATGAACAGTAAGAACAGATACATTTAAAATTAAGAAATTTGGGGCCACATGTATGAAGGTATCATTTTGCGATTGCCAAATAGGGATTTTTAAGAAATTGCTATTTGGTAATCGCAAAATGCGATGTAACAAAACTGACAGGAAACAGCGATTCCCTAATTGCGATTTCTTAAAAATCGCAAACGCAATTAGGGAATCACTATTTGTAATTGCGACTTCATTCGTTCCTATGAGTCTCAAGGACCATAGGTGAGAATGGTCTTGCATTACCTAAATTGCGATTACCTAATTGGTAATCGCAAATTAGGTAATGGAAAGGCAAGGGTGCCCGGGGGCCTGATGCCCCCCTAACAAAAAAAGGTGCACATGTAAAGCACACACATGTCTTAGGGGCATGTGTGCGCTACAATGCATTTTTGTGCATTTTGTAAAATTCGCACATGTTTACCATAAACTTGGAGTTGAGGGTAATAACATTTCTTAAATGCACAGTTCGCATTTAGGAAAGGCTTCTTACATGTGCATTAGGGAATCGCAAATTTCGATTCCCAATTTGCATTTCCAATTTAGGTAATCGCTAAAAATTGCGATTACCTAAATTGCGAATCCAAAAGCCTTTCATACATAAGGAAAGGCCATTTTGCATTCGCAAACAGCCGAATTTTGCGATTCGCACCGTTTGCGAATGCAAAATGCTTTTGTACATCTGACCCCAGATCTCCAAAAGATGGGACTTAAGACAATGTAGGGGAAATAATTCAGTAACATGAAACAATGCAACTGTGAGGTAATTAAAGAAATCTACTCAATTTTCTATTGCCTCTTATCAGTAGGACTGTATCCCAGCAACATACCAGGAAATGCATACTGGTACCCATGGTAACGTCCAAACCCCCAATTGTTTGGAATCCCACCCTCACAACCTGAGTAATGACTGCAAACAACAAACCATGCCTGGATGAGAGTCATCACCTTCATCAAAGTGGTTGTAGAAAATGGATAATTGCAAACAGTCCAGGAAATCAATTTTACTTTTTCCAAAGCATGGTCAGAAATATGTTTTTTGTGTAAAAGTGTAGCTGCAATGGGGGTTGACTGGTGCCCCAGAAAAAACGACATGGTAAGGCCAAACTGCAATTCTTTTTCCTCCTCCTTCTTCTCTTGGGTCAGTCTGAGTGAAACAGAACTTGCTTCTTGCCAGTGCAGCCCACCTAAAGTGCCAACCGTGTATTTAAAGATAGGCCTGGTAATCTCACAGTGCATGGTGGGAGCAGGACAAAGCCAGTTCTGCCCAGCAACAGATCCTTCTACACAGAAACCTTAGAATTCAACTGAGCTACAGTGTCAAATAGTCTTTACTAGAGCCTTCCAGAAATGAAGGAATGTTGCCAAGAATCATTTCTTCAAAATCTAGACAAGTCTTGCTGGAGCAGTGGATACTGACGTCTTTGGTTATTTGGGGAGATCCTAGACTTACTTAGAAATGACCTTGACTGTATAAATCAATGGGGTGTCATTAGAGTACTGTGGGCTTCTCATCTCAAGGAACACGGTGCACCACATCTACGGAGCAAAGCTTCTCCTGATAGGTCACACGGGTTTTGCCAAATCAGCTCTTACTATGGGAATTGGGAACAATTCCTTACTTTATATACTTCATTCTGCTTGGGCTGAAGCCTTCCAGTGAGTGCAGCCAGTGTCTTTTATGAACCAGTGTCTACTAGTTTGTTCTTTAGATGATATCAAGTCTGTATGTTTGTCCATCCAACCTCATTCAATTGTCTGTGAGAAAAAGGCCACACAATTATTCTGGATAGCTGTCTCTCTCTCAGCTCACTATGATGCATCAGTCAAAACAGGTTCCTGTTTGGAATGCATAGGGCACACAGGCACCTTTGGGTTTTCATAAAGGTTTGCCCAAGCAGAACAGAGAACTTCATTCGGGAAATGATTGCCATCATCTGGCGACCAAACAACTGATTCTCAACAATTCCATCAAATTCGAATTTATTACCAATGTGCATAGTTAATTACAATCATTACACTTGCTCACAATAAAACACAAAAAAATAAAATCAGTCCCTGTTAAAACATTGCCAGTGCTAAAAATAAAAAATTGGCCATATTTTCACAAATCATCGTTGGATTGGTTTGCATGTGGGAGCTTCGTAAAGTGCATGATATAACAGAGTACCTATACTCCTGTTGTGGCCCGTAGATTTAATCATCCAAACCCTTGGATTTGTGTATGTTGGCACATGGGTAGTTTATAATGAAAACTGTGCAAAGTTCACTACTGTACATAAATTCTGGTTAAGGCCCACTATATTAATCATGGTATAGCCTAAGGTCAGTTGGACAGACCCAGCGATGGCTCCTCCACAATGGTAGAGGAGGGTCGTCCCCCGTGCAAAAAGCCAGAAAACGAAAAATAAAATGATAATAAAACAACTTTATCATCATTTTATTTTTCACTGTCTGGCAGCCGACGCGTGCATAGAGCCTGGTGGGGCCAGGTTAACAGGGCAGGGACTGAGACTGGGAGGAGGAATGGTAGGTGCACTTAAGTGCCTAAGACGGCTGGCCAAACTGACATGCGCACTTAGGTTTCTCCACCCGAGCTGTGCTGCACAGCCAGGTGGAGAAAAGGCCTAGGCTCCCTGTCCCTGACAAAGCAGCCCGCTCAGGCCAATCCCCACGCTGCTCTCATGCTTGGCATACATAGCATGAGAGCAGCGTCTGGATTGGGTGGAGACTCTGGGAGCCTGTGCTGGGAGCAGAGGAACACCAAGGCGGCTGGCAGCGTAAGGTAAGTCTATTTTTTATTTAATATTAACTCCCCTGCGCCCTGTCCCCCGCACCTCCCCTTGCATCCCCTCCGTCCCCCCGCCCAACCACTTATTACTTGTATCAGCCGCCACTGGACAGACCACTATTAGGCCGAGCTGTATACCTATGGAGAAAATTCCTGAGTCACCCACGATAGGTGCTGTGTAAAGAGTGCAAAAGTGCGGGAGCTGTAGTGGTTGTACCTGTACGGGCCAGGGTAGGAGTTGTACAAGGTTTGCCGAGGTGAAAAGTCCATCAAAAGTGACAACGTGAAAATAGCCTCCCAAAACTCTTTCAGTGGTTCGAATTATGTTAACGATTTAGTGTTATGTTACCTTGTACAAGAATGGCTGGACCACAAAATGTACGCACGGCATTTCTCTGGGGCGATTTAACTTTAAAATTGGGATTGAGTTTTGCTTTTTCATAAAATTCTCAACAATAGCAGCGCCAGAAAGCTTGAGAACAGAAAGAAAAAATAACCTAAATGCGAAGATTGGGATTTTCCCTCTCCAAGACAACCAATTATTACAGGCATGAGATGTTTGAACTACGTCCAAAACTGCTGTCAGTTTGCTTTTATACTGTATAAATGAGACCTCCGCCCATAAATCATTTTGCAACTGACATTCATCAAGATCTTGTCAGAATAATGTGCTGATGGTTGCTTATGAAAAAAAAAACAATAAGAATTTAAAAAAAGAAACACTTGTCAAAATACCTGATTCGTGGAAGGACAATTGCATGTTTCCCTCGCCCATAATGTGAAAAAGCCCCCAATTCTTCCATAAACCTCCCTCGCCCTGCGTTTGCAAAGTGCCCTGAAGCAGCCTATATGTGCTGTATAGGAACAATGAATAAAATAACGTTCACTGCAAGTTGTTTTTATTATTATTATATTTTGGAGTGGGGGAAGATAAGAAAAATGTTTGATTTTGAAAGGCATTTAAAAAAAATGCATACAAAACTCCAGGATGGCGTAGTTTCTGGCTGACCTCTGCTCGGCGCTGGGAGGAGGAACGTTTAATTGGATGTGGGTCTGATTGACAAATGTGCTCCTCCGCACACCTCCATGCAGTGATTAATTTGTAACAAACATAAGTGCCAGGGCCCTCGTCAGGAGGCAACTGCAGCATGCACCACTCATTGCCCCTGCCAGCGTTGCCAATGACACTTCTGACACAACTACTAACCATCACACTCCTACAAATGTGATCATTCTGACTGTTCCAGGCCCCCAAAGCTGTAAGAATGGTTAGGGTGGCAGGTATTAGTCATTCTTAGTGTTTATTTTCTTAATAAACAACTGTTGTTATGCTCATCCCTAAATTAGACAAACAGCGTCACTATGTGGTAGACTATAGTAAGTGCCAGTGTTGGCAATTAAGTTCCAGCCCCGACCACCGGAAATCACCGGCTTAAATTAAGCATTGCCTCCATGCTTCCACATTACTAGGATTATTTTGTTTCGATCTTGGCCTTCCAACTTCTGCTCTAACTCTAGTATCATGATGAGAAACTGCGTGGAGATTGCTGTTATCTCGATTTGTGTTACCTTGTTTGAAAAACAATATACATTATTAAAAAGCATTTTATATGCCATGTTATTTTGTGTCATATGAAATGAATTAACATTTTATACTTTGCATGTTTTATAGGGGTCTCCTAATGTTTTGTCAGCCACAAATAATAATTTTGTGCTCTCAGTACGGATAGTTTGGAATTTTCCATGACTATATTTTATAACATGCTGAACATAAATATTGTTTTGAGAAGTCCTTTGTGTGGAGATTTTCTTCTGTCTCCGTTTCCACAAATATCAATTTTTTTCTTTATTTTTAGGGTACAGAGCACTCATTTGTGAAATGTCAGATCTCATCAGATTGTTAACTGAATGGACTGAGTTCATAATTATTTCAGTCAGACGACAAAGAGAGAGATACCAGGGACGAGCAGACAAATATGGTGAATAAACCACGCCAAAGCCATACTGTGTGGTTGTATTTGATTGTCTGGGCGAGACAGGCCTTTTATTACACCGGGCATTTTCCCAGTGGCCTGGAGTCCCTGGAGGTAGGATTTAAGGACAAGAGGGCCTCTCCTGGTGTCTCTATCATTTCCACCAGCTCCTGGAGTTTAAATGCAGCAGGCAGGGAGAGAGTTCAACAGAGAGCTAAAGGAAGGGGTGGGGGGAGTATGGGGTGGCTTGAGCGCCGTGCTGGATGGTGGCTCTTCTGTGAGCCACCACCGCGTCGGTGCACCTGGAGCAAGTGATGCGGCCGTCTTCCCCTCTCTGGATGTTGGGGGGACTGTTGGAGTCTCAGGATGCACTCAGTGACAAGCCTACGGCCTGTATGCACTTTCAATCCTCCACTGCAGACTCATCCTGGAAAGATGCTTGTCCTAGTCTATTGTTTGTGGAGCCTGTAACCGACTAGAGGACCCGGGAGCCAGCAATATTTAACCAGTTTTGATCGGGTCAGTTGGGGGTACAGGGGGATTTTTCTGGTGTCTCTCCATGCAATCAACATATCAGCGCGCCCCCTTCACCCAGGATCAGCGTGGCGGTCAGCGCTTTCTCACATTTGCCTGCCCTATACCCACTTAAATCTTGATGGCATTAGTGGATTGCGGGGCCTCTTGTGGACACATATTAAGACATTCACTCAACTGCCTAAATATGCATCCAATATATGTTTTCTAACTTGACTGGGCTACAATCTACACTTCTCGTCTTCACTTCAGCACTCCCAGCTCTGGCTGATCATCGCTGTTAACACGTTGGCCTATTGGTCTTATTAGTAGTAGATGGAGATTTTTATGCCTACTATCACATGCTTTCTCTGGATCCTTTTCTAACAGTGGGACTTGGAAGGCCATCGACCACTGGTCTGAGTTTGTAGAGGGGACTAGATTCAGAGAGCTTGCCTCCATGGGGTTCTAGATAACATCAGCCCCTCAATCAACACTCTGCGTCCGGGCTCCCACATTTGGGGCGATGCTTCTAGGCCCCACCTTATTTGAGTAATTTAAGTGCATCTGATCAATGCATCATGTCCAACCCCAAAGATTCCAAGGATAAAGAATCAAAAGGGAAGTTAAAACGGACCAAACAGGAACCACCATTCCTAGAATCCCCTATCAAGGATAAACCCGAAGATTCCACCACAATGGATCACATTTTGAAAAATCTCAATTCTGTGCATGATATTGCACAAAGCACCAAGACAAACACAGACCTTCTTCAGTTGGAGGTGGCAGCGATCAGATGGGATCTAAAAGATTTAAACATTAGACTCAATCAGGCCGAAACAGAAATAAGCAATGTAGAAGACCGCACTGCGGCACATGGGAAACAGCTACAGAGAGCTGATCAGGCTACTTCCTCTCTCAAGCATGACATAACCTCTATGGATGATCGCAGTAGGCGTGGTAATCTTAGGATTTTTGGTCTTCCTGAAGGTGCAGAACAGAAGGCCCCCTCCTTGGCTGAGTTTTTGGAGTCCTTGATTCCGGCCACCCTACAGATCCCCTTTCAAAGTGACTGTGAAATCGAACGTGCACATCTGATCCCTCTCTTTCAACGTAAAAACTCTACAACACCACCACCGGTACTCTTTAAGCCTCTTCGCCAATACCACGCATAAAATATTCTGGCTTATGTGAGAAAATCTAAGGTGGGTTACTTGGAAAGGGAAGAGGATCTCCATCTCTCCAGACTTTGCGAGGGACACTGTAACTAGAAGGAAAGGATTCTTAGCCTCCGAAACAGCCATCTCACATTCATTTGACGGTCCCTCAAGTTTTACAATTATCCACAGAGGAGAACACAATTTTTGATGAACCTGTGGAGCTCGCTACCTTCTTGGATAATACATCTGAGACTCATGTGGACGAAGATGGTGCTACAGGATCTTCGACTTTTCCCGCTACTTGGAACTTGGGGGCTAAATCTGAGGTGTCCTGTCTACATTCAGGTGGTATTATTTGGATATACTGTGACAGGGGTCATATCTCCGATTAGCACCTGGAGTGCTCCATACTGTGTGCCTTTCCATACAAACTAAATTGTGTATCCCCTGCATTATATTGATGTTATGTTCTGATACTGGGCTTTTTCACTTGCCATATTTTCTTTTTTGGTCTACCTTAGTGCTTCACTAATGTTATATACATCGATCTTTTTCCTACCTTGTTTTATATATATATATATATATATATATATATATATTTTATATAGGTATTCATTTCATTTGTTCTTTTTTCTTCATTTCTTAGCGCTCATAGAGCGGAGTTCTGGGTTGGGGAAAATGGTTCCTCTCCTTTATCCTTGTTAGTATGGGATTATTTTTTTTGGCATTGATGTATTATTGTTGTATTTTTATGCCATAATTTCTTACAGATTGTATTTGCATATTCTTTCTCTAGAGTGTCGCCCCATTTGTTGGGATCCAGATGACAGACAATTGACTACTCATATCTATGTTTTGTTACGCTCTGTATGACCTTCTAATTATTTGGTCTAATGTATATCCCGCTGTTTTGTCTTGTGTTCTTCAGAGGATTCATAATTCAATTTATATGCCTTGTGTTTGAATTACTCAATTAGGTATGCTATTTTGTTTACATTCATTGCCTGTTTATATCTATGGTTAGCATCTTCACTGTATCTTTGGGGTTTGTTTTGTTACTATGTTGCCGGTGCAGTGGATTTCCCCACGCTCCGTCCGTACACGGATGTTCCCACAGCCTCTTAGGTTTATACTTCATCCTCTAGGACTTCTTCTGTCTTCTTGTAGAGAGGATTTGGGATTTTTATTACTTCTAGTTCCTTTGTTTTTTCTTTGTCTTTTTTCGTCATCTTTTAGTCCCTTCCTTTACACCATGGGGAACGTCCCAAAAAGCCCACATAAGTATACTCTATTGCCCTTTTTTTTGGGCATTCGCATTCCAGTTTATGCTATATTTTACCATTACCCTTTGTGATGCCTGATTTAAAAGTAATTTCTCTCAATGTTAAAGGTTAAAATCACCCAGTAAAACAAAGGAAAACATTGGATTATCGCACTGGTCTAAAGAGAGATAGAATCTTTCTCCAAGAGACTAAAATTGGTCACAAACATGCCCTCTCCCTTCGTTCCGGCCTGATTGTGGATCTGGCCTGCTCCCCTGCACTCTCTAAAAAGTATTGTGTGATTACAAAATGTTCTGGTCTCTCTTTAATCTCTTTTTGGAACAAGACAATGAGTGCAGGTGGTCCACAGCCAGACTCTCCCACATTGATGGAGAAATATAGGCTATTAATGTTTACGCCCCCAATGGTGATGATCCACAATTCTGGCACACTATTAACTCCAAGATTACCTCTTTACCACAATCTGCACGCATTGTTCTAGGGGGAGATTTTAATCTACTCATGGACATAATTATCGATAGACAATCTGCATTTCAATACAGACTACCCAAAGCACATGAAGCCATGCTCAATGTATGCAAGACCAACTCTATATTGGATGTTTGTCGGTTGCAGAACCCTACAAGAAGCAATTTTACGTTTTTCTCTCCTCCTCACAACTCCTTCTCTAGAATCAATTATATTCTGCTTAGTACTGGTCTATCTAAGGATGTCCTAGATTCTACCATAGAACCCATTTTGGTGTCTGACCATGCAGCCATCACAGTCTCCTTTAAATTCTCTTCAACGTGCCCCGAGACAGGGGCATGGTATATGAACAAAGAGCTCCTGGAATCTGAGGAAGATAGACTCTGGCTGGATAAGGAGATCTCACAATGTCTTTTTTTTTTTTTTTATATATATATTTTTTTATTTTTTGTCACACACATAACATAGCAAACAGTTATGGCAAAGTAAACAACAAAATGTGGTTTAACAGATTGGTCCTTTGAGAAGCAGCATTGTATGCGGGCAAAAGCAGAGAAAGAAAGAAAACAAAAGAAAAAAAAAGGGAGAAGAATTTACAAAACACTGTTCAGCCAATCCAGTTGATCATTGGAGCCCAAATTTTCTTCCCCATCTCCCGTCTCCTACGGCCTTTTAATCTATATACCGCTGACTCCATGCTAAAAATAGCTAGCAGCCGGGCCCTCCAATTAACAAATGTGGGAGAGTCGGGGCTGATCCATTGAGATGTAATTCCCGCTCTCAAAATAGCCATTGCAATAAACACAAAACCGGTTTCAGATCTAGTCCACCCCTCCGTATTCTGAGTTTGATCAGCCCCTAAAATCACTAGAGTAGGTGTTATCAAAATCGTCTTACCGAGAATCTGAGCTAGAAATACTTCAATATCTTGTAAATATTTATTTAGTAAAGGACAGGCCAAAAACATGTGGATCGTATCTGCTGCCAATGTCCCACATCTGCTACACGAATTCCCACGGGAACCAGACCATTTGGAGATTTTCCCCGGGGTATAATATAGATCAAATATCGACATGTAATGTTGGGCCCTCAGACTACCAGTAATTAAAATCTGATTCGCTAGCTCGAGGGATCCTTCCAGATCAGTACCCTCCTGGCCAAATTTCTTATCCCATCTGTCGTTTTGAATAGCCAAGTCATCAGGCAAGCCAGATATCAGTATTTGATAAATCTTCCCAATCCGAGACCTAGTCTCTATGGTGCCTACTAGGGGTATTTTCCTGAACTGGGCTTTACCCTGCGCTGTAATTTTAGCCAAGTAACTCCTAATCTGTAGAAACTTAAAGAAATGTCTGGTAGGGAGCCCGTATTTACCTTGTAAATTAAAAATCGAGGTGATCTGGCCCTCACAAAAGAAATCCCCCAAAACATTAATTCCGAGAACCCCCAATTTATGGTTATCTGGTCCTGGAAAATTAAAGGTAGAAGCCTGTGTGCAAACAGAGGAGTATAAGTATTTATGTTCGAGATCCCAAACCGATGCCGCATTTTTTTCCAGACAACATAAGCTGATTGAATCACTTTAAATTTTGTTTTCTTATAATAGCTTGGTTCGATAACTTTTGTTAAGCAATTTTGGGCGTCTTCCCTTAGTAAAACTTCAAAGATAGTGGGTCTAACAAATTCGGGAACTACCACCTTGGCCCCGACCAGCATTATCCCCATTTGCTGTAGGAGTGCTGCCCAGTGGTATAGCATTAAGGAGGGTAGCCCCCAACCCCCCCTCAATCTTGGAAGTATTAACCATTTGGCTGCCCTTCTAGCTTTATGGTACCCCCATAGGAATCTTATACATACTCTTTCTGCCTTAGAGATGCACAGTGCCGGAAATTCTAATGGTATAGCCCGAAATAAATATAAAAATTTTGGGGAAATCAACATTTTGATAACGTTACAGCGTCCGTGTAGCGAGAGATGCAGATGATCTAATCTTACCAATGTCTGATCAACATCTTTCAAAATCGGCAGTAAGTTCATCTCCGGTATTTGCTCCACTGACGGCGTAATCTTCACCCCCAAATAAGTTGCTACTGACACAGTCGGGATCTCTACTGGCTTTGAGGTGTCTGAATGTATAACCTGAGTTTTATCGACATTTAGCCTATAGCCAGACACAGAGCCGAACTGCTTCGCTAGATCGTACACTGCCGGAAGAGCAGAACTTATATCTGTCGTAAAAATGGCAACATCGTCAGCATAGGCTAATGTTTTATAAGCCACGCCATTGACCGTAGCTGCTTTGATCTGTAAATTAGCATCAAGTTTGCTAAGGAGCGGATCTATGTATATTGAAAATAATAACGGGGAGCAAGGGCACCCCTGACGGGTTCCCCTCTTGATAACAAAAGAATTGGATTCTTGACCAGAGATCCGGACACGGGCCTCAGGAGAAACATACAAAGCCTGTATGGCTGTGATAAACTCCTGCGGGAACCCTTTCATTTTTAGCATCAGCCAGAGGAACCCCCAGGAGACCCTGTCAAACGCCTTTTCAGCGTCCAACAGGATTATCCCCAGGGGTGACTTAGAGCCCTGGGCCCAATCAAATAAGGCTATTGCTCGCCTAATGTGGTCAGATGTATCCCTGCCAGGTATAAACCCATGCTGGCGAATGGACACCAGGGGAGCAATAACCTTCCCGAGCCTTAGAGCCATAATTTTAGAATAGATTTTGCTGTCGGCACAAATTAAAGAGATGGGGCGATAAGAAGAGGGGCTAAGTTCTGACTTGTCTTTTTTTTTAAAGACTACAATAGTAGTCTTGTGCCAAGATTCGGGAGTCTGACCCTTCTGGGCTAATAAGAACAAAGATTCAAACTCACCATAGAGTGTTTGCCTGAAAGAATTTTGGGTATTCCTGAGGGCAAAGAAGGCGCTGACCCCCGTCAGTTTGTGATCGAGCTTTTTGAAGAGGCTTTCCCGGATCTACCACAATGGGATTGGAAGACTCAAATCCAAAGGGCTCGCCGTTTTCCTTTTAATCAGCGCAAACTAGGGGGTCAATCTGATAATCGCCCTCGCGCCATTCTGATCTCTCTCAATAACTTCTTGGCCAGGGAATCCTTATACGATCTTGCCAGACCAGATCGAAAAAGGGCCGGGAAGGGCTGCGATTTTTTGTGCGCCCCGACTTCTGTCAAAAGACAGTTGAAAAGTGCTGGCTTCTCCGTCAATTAATCCCTGAATTTCAGGCAAAGGGAGCGCAGGTTTTTTTGTTAAACCCGGCTAAATTAAAGGTGATCTTCCATGGACAAACGCAGTATTTTCAATCGGAAGTTCAGGCTAAAGAATTCTTACTGTCAATTAAGTCAGGGTAAAACTCTGCTGATAGAAATAGGCTTCAGAAAAAACCTCTTTGCCCTTTTTTTGGGGGGTATGGGTTAGAGGTAAATTACGTGCATTGGACTCTGGACTTCTAGGACTTTAAGGTCTCTTATGATGACTAGAATGTTTTCATCATGTCTGTGGTAAATCACTGCTTTTCTCTCCTTTGTCCTTTTGTCTTGGTGTTCTTCCTCCTTTTTGTTCATTACCTGTTTCTTAATTCATGTTGATTATATGTAACGGTCTGCGGTGCGAAGGGTGGGCACTTCAGCTCAGCATCACCAGGGACCACTGGTCCCCATGCCTCATGCGGTGGGTGTGAGGGGGGGGGGCTGGGGGGGGGTGGATTGGGGGAGGTTTCAGGGGGGGCGGGTGGTCAAGGGAAGGGGTGTGGGAGGGGGGTCACAGTCCTTTTTCGATAGACGTAGTTATGGCAATTACTACAATGCTGGTAACAACCAATACACACTTAATTTTTTCCTTTTTTGTAATTTGTTTAGAAAAACTGGTGTAGAATGTTGGGGCAATATTGGACAGTTAACGACAATTTTTAGGGATGACGGATAGGAGTAACTATATTTGTATCTGTTCTCTAAACTGTTATGGCTTGAACGACAGGAAGAAGAGAGGTATCCTAGCAAAACTCATAAAGTATATGAGTATTGATGTATTATGTCTTCAGGAGACTCATGTCTCCTGGAATAACCGAGCCTGGCTAAAAGATTTGGGGCTTGATCTTCTTGCATGTACTCGACAAACAACTACTATTCGGGGGGTAGCCATAATGGGAAGACATGGTATACTAACCAGTAAACGGGTCAAGGAAGACAATTTAGGTCGCTGGGCAATCTTAGAAACAATTATCAAGGGCTCACCATACACTATTTGCTCCCTTTATGGCTTCAACCTGGACGACTCCGCTATTTTAAATTTTCTGAGTATCGAACTTGCCTTATGGTCTTCTCCTATAATTTTGTGTGGGGACTTTAATATTCATCTGAATGCTAATTTTAATTTTTACAGTAACACCCCATATTTAGGGAGGAAGAGCAAGACGTTCAAGGCTTTACGGGGGCTCTGCCAGGAACATGGTCTGGTGGATATCTGGCAAAGACAGCGCCAGGCCGAGCCCGGATACACGTTTTTTTCTGCCCCTCACTGCAAATTTGTACGGTTAGATTATTTCTTTGTATCCAATTTAATTACAGAAGGGTTCAACTGTGAACTTTTCCCCAGATTAATATCGGACCACAATCCATTAATAATACAACTTCCGGCAAGTAGATTGATACAAGCTGTGGCATCTTGGACATTCGATAGGAAGCTATTATTAGATAAGGAATATTGTAGTTATATGACAAAATGGATGGTAGAGTTTTTTTGTAGAAATAAGGACACTGCGCCCGAGTTGGTAGTCTGGGATGCTTTTAAGGCAGCAGTGAGGGGGGAGACTCAGTTTCTCCCTTCACCAACAGAGGAGGATAAAAGAGAGGATTAATGGCTGGGTTGATCAACTTCGGGATACAGAGGAAGAGCTTTTCCGGGTAATTGGTGATCTGGAGAAAAGGGAGGTATGCCAAAGACAGATAGCAATTGCAAGAACTAAAATACACCAACATTATGGAGAAGAACTCGCCATTAAATTCACTCAATATCGGGCCGATATATACGAATTTGGTGAAAATACCGGCAGACTACTGGCTAAACGTTTACAACATAAGGGTGTTTCTAATAGAGTCTGTCGCATTGAAGATCAAAGGGGGCAGATCCAGGATCGGCCGATAAAAATTCTGGAGGTCTTCCGGGAGTTTTATAAGGGGCTTTACTCTCCTGATAGGGAAAATCTAGTGTCATCGGGCGAGGAATTTCTTTGTGACTATAGAACAGCTATGGTTACACTGGAAGATAGGGGTATGCTTTCTGCTCCGATTACGAGGGAGGAGATAGAACTTGCTATAACATCACTGGCAGCGGGTAAGGCTGCTGGCCCTGATCTTCTACCTCTGGAATTCTTCCGTACTTTCAGAAGATCTCACAATTTATAAAGCAAAATACTAGATCGGTATCTTCTCTAGTGCTCTTATGGGACGCTCTGAAATGTGCCACTAGGGGTTTCTGCATCAGTTGGATGGCTAAAAAGAATAAAGATATCAAAGCCTCTTTACGCAACCTTGATAAGGCTATTAAAGATAAACATCTTTATGTAGACATTCTAGAGATCCTTTGCTGTTAGCAGCGATTAAGAAAGTCAAATATGAATGTAATTCCATTGTTAGTAAGAGAGCACACTTGGCAGTTCAGGCCCAAAAAAGCAAGAAACTGTTCTACCTAAATAAAGCCAGCAAATACCTATCATCTTACCTGAAATTCAAATACAATAGCTCCACCATCACAGCTATTAAAGATTCACAAGATGGTACTAAAACTAAAACCTCAGATATCTTGAAGATCTTTAAAAATTTCTATTCCTCTCTCTATATACCCTGAAGACTGCAGCTAGTCAAGATGCCTGTGCGTCCTTTCTCAAACATTTACCTTTGAAAACCCTCTTGGATATAGAAGCTACACCTCTCAATAACCCAATTGAATCTACAGAAATCTTTCAAGCAATTAAACTTATTCCCAGATGGTCTCCTGATTGAGTTCTACAAATCCCTATCCAAATCGATCTTGTTGACCCTGGAATCAATGTTCCAGCATTTTGCTCTTTCTGGCAGTGTATCTGGTTCGGTCGCTGAGGTTACCATAGTTGTTCTCCCTAAGGAGGGGAGAGATCACCTCGAGACTAAGAACTATAGACCCATCTCCCTCCTGAATATGGAGGTAAAAATATATTCCAAGATCTTAGCGAAACGTCTAGAATTCCTGATCTCTAGGTTAATTCACCAATCACAGTCCACATTTGTTAAGGGTAGACTTGCGTGTGCCATTACACATTTGTTCCGCCATATATTAAAGAAAGCTGCCCTCCCTGCATCCCCAGCCACTGTAGCCATCGCACCGGATGCCAAGAAGGCTTTTGATAAAGTGTTTTGGAACACTATAACCAGGTTACCTTGTTCTCTTCAATGGTTATGTCTTTATATGTCGCACCCATTGCTAGAAATAGAATTAATGGTGCTCTCTCCTCCCCCTTCTTCTTACATCAATGCACTCGTCAGGGCTGTCCTCTGTCCCCTCTATTGTTCCTTATGGCTATAGACCCTTTGTTGGTCTTAACTAATGAGACTTCTGATATCACGGGTGTCACTTTCGGTCTGCATACATTTAAAACAGCCGCCTACGTGGATGACATACATACTCATTTTCTCAGAGGACCCTGACACTGCGAACCCTAAGGTAATCTCTCTGATTAAATCTTACTCAAAATTCTCGGATTATACTTTAAATAGAGACAAGACAGAGGTTATGCCCCTTAACGTTCATTGCCATTCCTCTTGTATTGGCCAGTCTGGCCTTCAGTGGCAACCAAAAATGATAAAGTATCTTGGTATCTGGTTCTCCAATTATCTCTTCATTAACTGTCAATGAGCAGAAGACCTCGGATAAAATCAAAGAACTTCTATCCTCTTGGTCCCCAAAATTCATATCTAGGTGGAGGAAGACTGGATACCTTGAAGATGATGATTATGCCTCTTGTAAATGTTGTGGCCATAATGTTTCCTGTATGTCTACCATCAATTTATTTCTCTACAATTGATAAGTTAGTCTCAAGTTTTTTGTGGTGCAATAAAAAACCCAGATTGAATCTTACGAAGCTCAGATTGCCACGTTTGATGGGGGGATGCAGGCTTCCTTGCTGGTTCAACTACCAAACAGCTTTTCTTGTAGCTCGGGAGACATGCTGGTTAGATATTCATTCCAGAAGAACGGTTCCCTGGCTTTTAACAGAACGCCACCTAACCTCCCCATACTCCTTGATAGCGACGCTAACAATGAAGACTCTGACGCTTTCCCATTCCACCCATATTTTTCTTGACACTATTCGCGCTCTCAAGATGGTGATAAAATTCTCATCTCATACGATAACTAAATCTTCGGTCATCTCTTTATGTAATAACTCAAAAACATCAACTTTGGTCTCAGCCGAAGTGGGCCCTGTCTGGGCCACAAAGGGCATCAACCTGGCATCAGACTTGCTGGGAGATGGTATTCCGCTATCCTTTGCTTCCCCCCCAGGAGAAATACTCTCTTTCAAATATGGACTTTCATTGCTTTCTAAAGATCAAAATTAGATACAATATCCCCACCAAGCCTCCTCCCTTTTATTCAACAGACGAGTAGAGGTGGTCATATTGCATCCAAAATATATAAAGTCCTACATAGTGCATCAGCTCTTCCGTCCTCACCCAGCAAAGCCGTTGGGCTCAGTATCTTCACTTGCGAAGTCTCCCTCCTAGTCAGGACCCTAGTTGGCCACTTATCTCTAAAATATTTATTTGTAACAAACTGATTCCTTCCCTGTCCCAGACACGTTTTTCATACTGGATATTTCTTATACTGGACACCTTCTAAAATGTTTAAATTAAAGCTAATTGAGTCTGATCTTTGTTGGTCTTGTAACAAAGCTATTAATACTCCTGACCATATGTTCTTGACTTGCAAACCTCACTAATTAATGGATGAAGGATCACAATCGACTGACCAGTGTTTTCAAGATTTCCTTTCCTCTAACTGTTCCTCTTGTCATGCTAAGTCTCTAAGCACTGAATCCCTCGCTGGTCTTATCTGACAAGGATATGTCATTGTTGGACTTACTTTGACAGTGACAATCAAAATTATTTTGCTAGACTGGAAGGTGTTCAATAATGTCTCTTTTCATACTTGGTGGGCATGGGTTACTTACCTTAGAAGTACACCAAAATACTTGTCCCTTTCTCCCAGATTGTCTATTTATTCCTTCGAAGTCAATATGGCACACCCTTGACAGTTTTATGTCTAAGGCATGATATCCCCTTTCTTAACAAGTTTCTAACACCCACAAAGGGAGTACCCATTCTTGGCATACTGTTTGTCCCCTTGGAGTTTTCTTTCCCTGTTTTCTTTTGCCTTAGCTATTCCCTTCTCCTCTGATTTTCTGTTACTCATTTATGTATCTTTTTTTATTACCATCTGACTCATATATTTTCTTTAGCCATTGAGTTCAACTTTAGATTATATGCCTGAATAAATATGATGTATTGTTGTTGGTATGCTATATCTCCTGTTATTGGCTGGATGACACCATCTGGTTAATTTCCCTCCTGAACACTCAACCGATTACTAATGAAGTCTCTACCTAGGCTTGATATTTTCCTATCAAGTTTGGGTCCTTGATATATGTATGTATAATACACATTTTTTCTTTTCTGTCTTTCATTTCTCTGTTTAAAAATAATAGTAATAAATATTTGGAACAAACAAAAACAGAGAGCTAAAAGGAGGGAGAGGGAAGCTAGAGAGAAAGGGAGAAGAGAGATAGAGGAGAGAAAGAACAGATTGATGGAAAGAAAGGGATTGCGCCAGAAGGTGAACGGAGCGATGTTGCTTTGAGCACTGAGACAGATATTCAAATCAGGGTCTACAACTTCCTTCAATTTGTAACTGAGATCCCTGGCTGGGGCGTAGCTTAATCAGTGAGATTCGGGGGGGTGTGAATCGAATATTTCCTACCAAAAAAAGCAGGAGACTGCAGGGTGGAGGGGTGAGATGGCTAAGGTTCGAGATGGACTGTTGCCATGAGGAACAGGGTCAGTACTGATTTAAATTAAATGGGCCTCAGTCAAGAGTGTCACTGTAGGTGAAAAACAATGGGTTTGAACGCTAACCCCAGAAATTGCCAATGGTTAGACTATTTGCAAGCGTTCATCCCATCACCTTTTGCGTGTTTTAATGTCAGTAATATGCCTGGAAACTTGAGACTGGGGCAGCTTTCCAAGTCTACTACTGCCAATGTTTGTGAATTCCACAAAGTAGTAAATTAGCATCCATTCAAGAAGTACTCACAATGGTGCAGATTTACTCCTGTTTTTGATAAACTAGACACAATATATTTAAGATCCAGATCCAAAAAATAAACAAGTTAAAACCTCTTATTAAAAATACAATGAAAAAAACGGACACAGACATAGCAGAACCGACTCAGGACCCCCAGATCGAACTATCAAACCAAGAATGAATTTGAGGGGTGCCACACCCCAAAATACCTCAGTTGACGCTATGCCCTGCACATACCACCTGGGCATGGTAATTCTCCCTGGGAACGTATGACTACGTTCATGTACAACACAACAGCCTGGAGTTCCTGCCCTGGGATCACTTATTTTTTGTACATTTCTTTTATTGATTTTATAAAGTTAATCAATAAAAAAAGGTAGGTATGCAAACTACAGGCATATGTCCAAAGTTCCTGTATAACATGGCAGATGGTGCCAACAATCAACTATACATTATGGAATTAAAATCTTGTTGTATAGACAATGACGGTAACTCTGATTACAATGGGATTACAGGGTTGTGGAATAGTTAAGCCAAGGGCCATATTTTTGACATGTTCAGCATGCACCCTTTGGGCTTTATACACTAGTTCCTTCAGTTTGGCACAATGATACACGCCTCTGGCCAAAGGATCACTTATTTTACATGTATTTTTACTGCTCGTACTCTTCTTCGTCTGTGCTACAAGAGGCCCTGATGGTAGAGTTGTCAAATCGGTGCATGTGGCCAGGCTCCATGTTTCTAGTCCTCACCTTTTACAAATCATTTTATCAAGTGACTGACGGCCCAATGTCCTAAGCTGAAATAAATAAGGACGTGCACGCAAATTAATAGGGTGAGCTAGTCACCGACGAGCCATAAGTCTGGCTTGGATCTTTGAGTCCGCGCACAAGTCGAGCCAAGAAAACCTTTGGCATGTATATTGTGCAACAAACATAATGTAAAAATATGATGCAATCTCTTCAAAATTCAAAAGAGTGTATTTCTTTAACATGTGGAAGCCTTTTACCTTAGTACATCAGATTATATCACTTCATAGACAGACATTTATTAAAAGTGATAGCCTTTCGAAACATTCATGATCCCCCTCAACAACAACGCCTTTAGTGAACTAAGAGGCAAGTCAGTATAAATCCTAAACATGGCCCAGATTTTTTTTTATAGATGGTGCAACATAATAGCCTAATAAATAAAACATAAAAAGTGCACATCCTGAACTTAAGTATTTAAAAATGTGCTCATATGTGATAATAAAGAAAAAGGAAGATCTTAGAAATACAATATTTGCCTAGGCTCACACAATTTGGACAGGCAGAAAAGCCAGTAGTGATTTCAGGTTATCTGGATTCACATTTTGAAACCCAGCCACCAGATAGGTATGAACGTCAACTCATCAAAAAGCCTTGTGTAGCTGAAGTCCTTTGACCTTCACTTTTACTCACACGCCCATGCTTACGCATTTACACATACACACACTCTCTGTCACATAAACATTCTCTCACCCACAAGCATGCACACAACATACAATTAAAATATTATTTTTACTTACCTCAGTTGCCAGGGAAGTTCATATTCTAGCTAGTTGTACTCCATTTTTTATTACACAAATAGTAAATAATGTAATATTATTCAGTATTAGTTTAATAGAAAAAAAGACAGAAAACAAGGAGAGTGGAACTCGAACCGACGTCCGTAAGGACAAGCTCCCTTTGTGTTCCTGGTACTGATTTTACCACCTCTGAGGCCAGGAGTCGCAATGGCAGTGCCAGTGGTCACAAGGGGCCACCTAGAGGTTGCAGCAGCTACCCTTGGTGACCCCTAAATGACGTTCATGCAGATAGGTATATCTCTATCTCTACCATTTACATCAAAAGTGACTGTTTTGTCTTTCATTCTTGGCTCAAGATGAGAAAAACCAACACAGAGATAGCAGACCCAACTATGAAGCCATGAATGTATTTATTTGGGTGGTGTCAGACCCCAAACACCCCCTTGAAGCTATGCCCCTGATCTCTTGAGGCTACTTATTAAAGGTAACATAGCTAGGGAAGACCAGAACCTCTGGTTCGCTAGCATCATTGATGGAGGTTCCTTCTTCCACATAACCACAAGAGCTAGTTTGCAGTGCCCAAACATTTCGACATTTATTGTCTGTCGGCCCATGAGATCCTCCTATACCAGCTGACCTCAGATGAAGCAGTATAACCGCTTTATCTATGGAGATGGGATATCCTAAAATTACTTGAGCATCCCATTCCTCCCCACACCTCCTCCAGTATCCTGCCAGACACTGGAGTAAGTACGATGTAATTTCACAGGTGTAGAGTGCCAATTAAAAAGCATATTGTAATCTATTTCCCGATTCTTTACGTTAACTGAGCTTTTATGTATATCCAATCTCAAAGTCTCCCATTCCTTTACCGTAATCTGCTTGTTTATAGTCTTCTCCTTGGGTGACATATGAGCCCATTTAGGGGTCTGCAACAGATCCATGATCTAAGTGTACAATTTAGAAACAAGGCCCCTGTATCCCACCAATCTAGGGTTCAGTGATTCAAAAGGGGTTTTTTCTCTAATGGCTGCTAGTTTTATCTGGGAATGTCGCAGCCGGGCATATCAGAGTCTTTCCATCTCATCTAGATTGACATATAATTTACATTGTGTAAGCACTTTATCATCCCCCTTTAAATAAATTATCTACCTTTCAGCAGCCACTTAACCTCCACTTATCAAAAGGGGCCTGTTGTAGTGCTGGAGTAACCTCAATATTAACATGTAATAGAGTACATGGAGACAAGATAGACATTGGGTGGTCTATGTTTCTTCTTGTTAGAAATGGGATCTCTAGTTGGCAAGGGCTTGCACCTTTGTCCAAGTAGGGACCCTTCTTCCTCGTCAGGGTAAGGGTGTTACACTCGTGAAGTTACCCCTGCTCACCCTCATGGTAGCTTGGCACGAGCAGTCAGGCTTAATTCAGAGGCAGTGTGTAAAGCATTTGCACATAATCAACAGTAATACAGTGTAAGCACTACAAACGGACACCACACCAGTTTAGAAAAATAACCAATTTTTATATACTCAAGACAAGACCAATTACGACAAAAATCCACAATACTATACTTTAAAAATGAATACTTGATAAGGTAACTTCTTCTTTGCAGGAATAGTTCAAAAACAAAGTTCGTACGAGTCGGTAGCTCCGTCCGAGCCTACCGCGATGCTGAAAACCACAGAGTCTAACAGTTCCAGCCGACCGCGTCGATACGGGCCAGCAGAGTCGTGAACAGACTCGGTCACAGTACCTTTCTCGTGGCTGGTACGGAGTGTACGAGCCGGTCGGCGTTCGTCGCGGTTGCGGTGCAAGACGGAGCGATGCAAGGTGCGGTGTCCCTCGATGTGGTGCAGGCAGCGGCTCGATGAGCGTCGTGCAGACGGAGTCGGTGAGTCCAAGGCGTGCGGTGCAGGGTGAGACGATGCTCGATGCGGTGCTGACAGGTTGCGATGCAGGCGACCAAGCCGGAGTGCGGGAGCTGGCGTCGGACAGCGGTGCGAGTCGGAGCGGTGCGTCGCAAACGTGCGAGCGGTGCCCCAAATGCGATGCGGTCACGACTGTTGAGCCAGTTGCAGCGACCGCGTCGGTCGGGTCCGGCTGGTTCGGTGAAGCGATGCGATGCGAACTGCAATGCCCACAGGTCACGGTGCAAGCAGCGGCTCGATGTTGACGGCGTCGGACGTCGCCTACGGTGAGACCAGGGTTGCGATGCGAAGCGGGGCGATGCGGTCTGCGGTGCAAACAGGTCACCGGTCAGGGATGGATTCGGTTGACGGAGTCGGTTGCAGTTCCCTTCCTCTGTGGCAACTGAAACAGCGTTCCAGAAGCGGTACCCAGAGGCTTGTGAAGTCTTTGTAGTCCCTGAGACTTCTTAACAGGAGGCCAGCTCGGTTCCAGGCCCTTGGAGATACTCAGCACAAGTTTGTAGAAAGTTCAGTCCTTTCACTGCCCAAGGCAGAAGCAGCAGCTGCAGGCCAACCCAACAAAGCAACAACACAGCAAAGGGGCAGTACTCCTCCTGGCAGCTCTTCCAGCTCTTCGTCTTGGCAGGTTCCTTGATTCCAGCGAGATCTAAATTCATGGGGTCAGGGCCCCAATATTTATATCCCAAATTCCTTTGTTCTCTGAAGGCAGAGAGGCCTTTGCCTAGTCCAAACCAGTTCTGGAGCACTTTGTTGACAAGTCTCCGTACCTTCTTTCAGAGAGTAGGCCAGGGACATCAGACGCACCACAGGAGGTGGAGCCAGCATTGTGGAGGGAAGGCACTGTCCTATTCAGGGCCCAGGTGCAACTCCTCCCACCCATCTACATGTAGATCTTGCTATTCAGCCCTGTGCTGACTCACCCTGTCTCCTGGCATCCCCCAGCCCCTGTCACTCACACTCCAGACAAGGAATACACAACCTCGCAGAGGCAGGCTTGGATGGTTAGACAAGAAAATACCCACTTTCTAAAAGTGGTATTTTCAAACACAGAATGTTAAAACCAACTTCACTAAAAGATGCATTTTATCATTCTGAGTCCAGGCATACTAAATTCGAATTTCTACCATGTTCCCGGGGTCAGTTAGGATTATAAGCTGTAATAATCAAAACTGCCCGTTCTGGCCTATGGGGAACAGGTAGCCTTGCAATAGTGAAAAACGAACTAGGCTGTAATTCACTATCAGGACATGCCACACACACCAGGGCATGTCCTACCTTTCGCATACAACGCACCCTGCCCACAGGGGTACCTTGGGCCTATCTTAGGGGTGACTAACATGTAGAAAAGGGAAGGTTTAGGGACTTGCAAGTGTGCGCACTTGCCAAGTCGACCTGGCAGCCCCAGGCTGCGCACAGGCTCTGCAATGGCAGGCCCGAGTTACTCTTTACGGGCTGTTTGCGTGGGTGGCACAATCCAGTGCTGCAGCCCACCAACAGCATTTGGTCTATAGGCCCTGGCACTCGCAGTGCACTTTACAAGGGACTGACACATAAACCAAATAGGCCAATCATGGAAACGCCAATCCGTAACACGTTTATACAGGAGCACTTGCACTTTCCCACTGGACAGCAGTGAGGAAAGTGCGCAGAATCATTACACCAGCAAAAACAGAGTCAAAACCGGGAGGTCAGAAAGCAAAAAGTCAGGGGAAACACGCCAAAAGATGCCAAGTCTAACACTTCTCTAACTAAATTAAATCCTACAAAGGCCCACCTACTAAGGCATAGTCCAATAGGACCCAGACGTTTTCAGTGGTGGACAGGGCAGACTGGTTGTTCAATCACTGATGGCTGAGAGGTCAGAGGGTTGCCAAATATCAAAAACACATAATCTGCTTACAGGGCTATTTTATATTCCTCCGAGCCAAACAATAATCCCCATAATGCGTGGAGTGGTGAATGTGACTGGCTAGAGGCTCTATGTTTAAAGTGAACAACAGTAGGGGTAGGTGGCAACAATTTTGGGAGCCCATGTGTAGGATAAGTGGCTAACAAAGGTGACCATTCAGCGTGATTCTCGCAGTTGGTAGGTCATAACTCGCCTGAACCATCGCTGTGTATTGAGGGTCAAAAACAGTCTCAGCAAGGACATCTGAGAGGAAGCTTCAGCACACCCAATCAAAAACCTTCTCTGCACCCAAGAACATGACCTAGGCTGGAATCCATTTCCTATGTACCTTATTCACAAGATGTAGCTTACTTCTAAGGTTATCATGCACCTGCCTGTTTTGATGAATCCACATTGATCAGGGTGTGCCAATTCTGTTAAAATTCCTTCCAGCCTGAAGGCCAGAATGACAGTGAAAAGCTTACTGTCCAAACCCTGACGTGCTTTAGGACTGTCAAAAATGGATGAATATCCACCCTCAAATAGGACATATGTTTTCACTCAAGGTATCACTGCAGATAAAAATGAAAAAGTGACTTACTTTCTGTAACACTCTTTCTTGTGGCTACTCTATCTAACCACAGATGACTCAACTTTGCACTATTCTCCAGGTGCCAGACTATATGCAGAAGTTTTCACAGCAGTGTTCTCGCGCATCGCTGGGGCGTGCCATGCAGCTCCACTTTGGCCTCTTTTCACCCCCTGAAGTGACAAAGCGGAGCCGCATATAAGTGCCACCCCTGTGCATCAATGTCAGTTTCTTGATTAACTATTTCCCCTGACGAGGAGCATCGACAACTGGAAGTAGCCATGTGCATATCTCTAGTTTGGAAACTTTTTCAATGGCAAAATGGGAGGCCACTCCATAGAATAGGGAGGTGGGAGACCAATAAGGATTCTGTGGCTTGATATATTATCCACAGAAAGATGGTAAGTAACTTGTTCTTCTGATGAACACTTCTAACTGCAGATTCCTCACCTTTAGATTAGCTACCAAAGTAGTAATGATCCATCTGTTTCCTAATTTTCTCTCCAAAGCCTGGGTCTCGCACAATCATAGGAAGCAGTTTCTATGACCTGAATCGAGGATATTTCAGACCCATATTTCAGCTCAGCAGCGCAGGGGCATGTTCTGATGCTGTCAACATTCCAATCTCCACCTCATCAAGCGTGGGGGGCTAGAGCTTTGCTCACCAGATTATAACTGATGCGAGATTGCCACTGGTGAACATCGAAAAGAAGGAGTATTCTCTGTTTTCATTGAGGAACTCTCGCTACACGTCCTCAGAGCTGTTTTCTGTAGGGCTGTCCTAAGGTTCTTACAAAAAGCCCTGGCAAAGCTCCCGGGACCAATGAATCTATATTAGCGCCCTACCAACACTAATTTGGAGTCTCCAGTTAGAATGCTATCCTGCACCATGACCTCAGCCAGCATTGCCAGGAGTTCTCTTAAAATTGTATCCTGCACCATATAGAGAAGATGAAAAGTATTTTATGGTCACTGAGTGTCCCTTTAGGTGGCCCCATATTCAAGGCTCTCTCTTATGCACTTTAGTGCCAGTTACTATCAGGGGAAGGCCCCCCTAAGAAAAATAGCCACCCCATTTTCTTGGTGTGTATAGAGCAGAGGTCTTCAAACGTTTTGATGCCGAGACCCCCTTGTCAACATTTTTTAGGCATAAGGATCCCCGTCTGACAAAAATTTCTAGAACCTGGTACTTCTCATCATTGACAACCATAATCACCCCCAATACCCACACCAAATCATTTTTACGGTGGGGAAATCATATTAGATAGTGTTTAGTACGCCAAAGGTTTGTGGGTGACTGTGGTTCGGTGTCAGAGGCTTACCACACAGTCTTCAAAAAGAATTACCTAAAAATGCACAATGATACTTTATTTTTCACAAACAAAACATAATTTGACAAAACATTCAGATGATAACACCTTTCTGAATTAATGTGATGGGTGTGTCTGTTTTTCTCCAGAGAAACGGTCAATCTGTGTTTGCACCTCATTAGTACCAGTTTAACACCCAACTATGGCAATAAGCAACGAAAAGGTGATCAGCCCAGCTTTGCAAAGGTGCTTCTACAGTGCATAAACACGTGCAGCTGCTTTTTAGAAACTTTTGAACCATTTGAGTAATATACATTTTTTTTTGTTAAAATCAGAAGATTAAGCGGCAGATGATGGATTACGTGGCAGATCTATAACTATGCTAAAATCGACGCGGCCACACAATTACATATTTCCAGCGGCCCTGGGTTTAATGGCTGTAATGCATGGGCTGCAACTTTAGTGCAAGGCATCCAAGAAAAACCATACTATATTTCATGGGATGTTGACGGCTTGGCTTTTACAGCTGCATGGAACTGAAGGTTGCTGAACATCATTCATCATAATTAAAACATACTATTTACAATCATTATTGATGAAATGTAAGGTCAAAGTAGGATGATTTCTTTAATTCCAGGGGAGGAAGTTGTCCCTTAATCTTCTTTCATACTGTTTTTCTAAAAAGTTTTTTATTTTTAACATTATGAAAACAGAAGCTTCTATTTTAGCAAATACTGACTCCTGGTTATAATAGTTTGCAGCTGTTGTTGACTTCAGTCATGTTGGGGGGGGGGGGCTAGAGGGCCTTGAGACTGAGAGTCTGAACATGGGGCGGTGTCAAAGATGTGGCTAAAAACAAAATATTCTGTATGTTTTTTAGGACTTCACCTGTCAGGTAGCTACATATAAAATAACGGGCAGCTTAAATGAAAAATAAATACATATAAAAAGTTGTTACTTAGTGGGAAATACACTATAGTACATTATGAAACCTCCATTAGTTAGTGCACTGCAGAGATCTGTGTGTAACCAGAGAGCCACAGAATTAAATCTTGGTGGTGCAGTGGGGAATAGTGACTTGTGCATTTTTAGGGCTACGAGGTCACAGCCTGTGACAGAAAGCACTGTGAATATGCAAGTCTATGCTTGCATTACACACAGTATAAGATAGACTGCTACAAAATGCGCAAAAAGGTTTTACGATAAAATGTTGCTTCCAAAATATAGATTTTAGTAATACCCAGACTGTACGTAATGCTATTTGTTTTTTACATTACTGTTCCTTCAACACCACCTCAGGGATAGTAAGGGCTATGTAAATACAATGACAATTAAAAGCACGCACTTCGCAGCTCAGTTGTTAACTCTTTGCACTGCCACTCAAAAAGAAGCTTCAAGTGATTCGATCAATTAAAGCCATTACCGGCCCTTAAACATTTGCAGATTTCCCTTTTCAATTGCAGATTAAGTCGTTGTGCACATTTGCATTTCTTTCAGGCAAGCAGCACACTGGCAGAAAGACGTTTAGCTGTCTGCCAGGCTTCGGGTTTACAGCACAGGAGAGTCTCTGAACGACACTTCAGCTGAAGAGGCTGAGGATACATGCCCCCCTACCCATGGGGGTCGCGCCCCACAGATTGAAGACCTCTGGTGTAGAGGAAGACTATGCCACTGGCTAGGGATTATGCCTCATGCTTCCCTGGTCACCTCTCCTCAAAGGGCTTTCCAATAGGCATAATATTTCAAGCAAAATCACTAGTCCAAATCGCACCTACTTTAATTTACATATTCAGCCCTTTAGCATTCAAATAGATCATTTTCACCATTAACTTAACCCTAAGCACCATCATCTCTTGACCTCCAGCAGTGTCAAAATGGTAAATTAATCTAAGTTACAGGTCTCCCGAAGGATTCCAGGCCTCACCAATGCTCCAGAGCCTTAAATGACCTTCCTTATCAGCCATCCTCTGCAACATTGGATCTCCTTTGGTCAGGACATATCTCACTCTTCCGCTCCTGAGCTCAGATTGGTGTGATCCTGAACCAGAAAGCGGTGTACCTTATTGCTGTAGCAGTTAGAGATGACAGAAAACAGTACATTAAAACACATTGTACTGTATTCAAGTTTCATGAGCTGTAGTTCGCGGAGATTCAATAAAACAAGTCATACATCTGGAGTACCATTCCTTGTTGAAAGGCTGCTTTCTATGCTGTCACGAATCGTGAGTGAAAGATTGGGACAAAATATCCCCGTCATTTCCCCAGCAGTTATTTTTCTATCGGTCTAGCTCCGTGCAGCTACACTTCCTTGTGCATACTGCAGTAGCCATATTACTTGTGAGTTTAATAGTAAAGAGTAAAGATCTTATATATAGGTGGTCAGAAAAGTGACATCCGTAAAAAATAGATGTCCCAACTGTCCACTTCTGAATTCTTTGGCCTCAATTAGAGAAGGCGAAAGGCGGTATTTCTGGTGGCAGATTTACACGTGGGCGCAGAGTTGCCTTCTTCTTAATCATTTAAACTGTTCAAAAATGCCATTAATTTTATTACTGACACAGCCCACCCAGGCCTTGATCTTAAACTTTTATACCATCACCATCTGCCAAATCAAATCTCTGATGTACAAATCTCTGAAAGTGGAACAGCACATTGCCTCCCAAAACTGCTCTCTTTCTATTTGCTTATCTGCACTCAAAGACATACATTATTTCACTTTCAATGAACCTATTTTTCTCTCTTCCATCTCAGCTTTTGACAACCCTAAAAAATCTTGATCCTACTTTACCTTCTGCAAACCAAGGTCCCCCTCATTTATTTTTAAATTCAAATATTTTATTGTATTTGGATAGAGAGAAATACTATTTCAAAGCAACCGCGATACATAAATATCAAAAATCGATGCATTCATGTAAAAAGTTAGAAAGAGTTAGATGACAAACAGAACCTGAACTTAGGATGATAATGGTAAAAATGTATCATATAAAGATGACCATGTACATGTCATGACAGAGAGCAGGTGTGTCAAAATCATCAAATAGTAACTATCATCCCAAGGAAGAGGGATCAGGTGAAAGATTACCATATAGTGCAGTAAAGTCATGTACGGTAAAATGTGTATCGCTTGGTAAATAGAGGATATCAGCAAGGGGGGATGAAATCTGAAAGGAAAGGATATTGGTGGAGAGAAAGGTGCAATGGGGCATCTGCCAAACATATGATGAGAAAATCAAGAGAGGGACCCAAAAGGATTTTGAGCTACCAAACCCTGAGCAGACAAATCCATATAATTATTCAAAGTGTGCCATAACTTGCTAGTGATTGAAGGCGTAGATTGTTTTCCTTCAATAAGAGTATGAGCTCCTCGAAGATATGCAAAACACACAAGATGATGGACGGAATGCTGCACATTGGCAAACATTCACCCCCAGTCACAGATCTGGGTTTAATCCATCGTTATTTTGCTTCACCACACCACCCCAGTTCAGACATAGCCATATGCAAATCAGTCTTGACCCTGTGCCTCATGGGAACAGTCCAGACCGAACTGCCAAGCCATGTCTTCCCTGGACCGGAATCAAGCATCCTAGGACCGGTTTCAGGCTATCAGCCTTCATCAGCCAGGATAGCTTGACTCCAGTGGCGTAGTGAGCACGGGACCCACGTCTGGGCATACCCTTCCCACATAGGGCAAAATGCAAAACACACAAGATGATGGACGGAATGCTGCACATTGGCAAACATTCACCCCCAGTCACAGATCTGGGTTTAATCCATCGTTATTTTGCTTCACCACGCCACCCCAGTTCAGACATAGCCATATGCAAATCAGTCTTGACCCTGTGCCTCATGGGAACAGTCCAGACCGAACTGCCAAGCCATGTCTTCCCTGGACCGGAATCAAGCATCCTAGGACCGGTTTCAGGCTATCAGCCTTCATCAGCCAGGATAGCTTGACTCCAGTGGCGTAGTGAGCACGGGACCCACGTCTGGGCATACCCTTCCCACATAGGGCAAAATGCAAAACACACAAGATGATGGACGGAATGCTGCACATTGGCAAACATTCACCCCCAGTCACAGATCTGGGTTTAATCCATCGTTATTTTGCTTCACCACGCCACCCCAGTTCAGACATAGCCATATGCAAATCAGTCTTGACCCTGTGCCTCATGGGAACAGTCCAGACCGAACTGCCAAGCCATGTCTTCCCTGGACCCGAATCAAGCATCCTAGGACTGGTTTCAGGCTATCAGCCTTCTTCAGCCAGGAAAGCTTGACTCCAGTGGCGTAGTGAGCACGGGACCCACGTCTGGGCATACCCTTCCCAAATAGGGCAAAATGCAAAACACACAAGATGATGGACGGAATGCTGCACATTGGCAAACATTCACCCCCAGTCACAGATCTGGGTTTATCCATCGTTATTTTGCTTCACCACGCCACCCCAGTTCAGACATAGCCATATGCAAATCAGTCTTACCCTGTGCCTCATGGGAACAGTCCAGACCGAACTGCCAAGCCATGTCTTCCCTGGACCGGAATCAAGCATCCTAGGACCGGTTTCAGGCTATCAGCCTTCATCAGCCAGGATAGCTTGACTCCAGTGGCGTAGTGAGCACGGGACCCACGTCTGGGCATACTCTTCCCACATAGGGCAAAATGCAAAACACACAAGATGATGGACGGAATGCTGCACATTGGCAAACATTCACCCCCAGTCACAGATCTGTGTTTAATCCATCGTTATTTTGCTTCACCACGCCACCCCAGTTCAGACATAGCCATATGCAAATCAGTCTTGACCCTGTGCCTCATGGGAACAGTCCAGACCGAACTGCCAAGCCATGTCTTCCCTGGACCGGAATCAAGCATCCTAGGACCGGTTTCAGGCTATCAGCCTTCATCAGCCAGGATAGCTTGACTCCAGTGGCGTAGTGAGCACGGGACCCACGTCTGGGCATACCCTTCCCACATAGGGCAAAATGCAAAACACACAAGATGATGGACGGAATGCTGCACATTGGCAAACATTCACCCCCAGTCACAGATCTGGGTTTAATCCATCGTTATTTTGCTTCACCACCCCACCCCAGTTCAGACATAGCCATATGCAAATCAGTCTTGACCCTGTGCCTCATGGGAACAGTCCAGACCGAACTGCCAAGCCATGTCTTCCCTGGACCTGAATCAAGCATCCTAGGACCGGTTTCAGGCTATCAGCCTTCATCAGCCAGGATAGCTTGACTCCAGTGGCGTAGTGAGCACGGGACCCACGTCTGGGCATACCCTTCCCACATAGGGCAAAATGCAAAACACACAAGATGATGGACGGAATGCTGCACATTGGCAAACATTCACCCCCAGTCACAGATCTGGGTTTAATTCATCGTTATTTTGCTTCACCACGCCACCCCAGTTCAGACATAGCCATATGCAAATCAGTCTTGACCCTGTGCCTCATGGGAACAGTCCAGACCGAACTGCCAAGCCATGTCTTCCCTGGACCGGAATCAAGCATCCTAGGACCGGTTTCAGGCTATCAGCCTTCATCAGCCAGGATAGCTTGACTCCCGTGTCGTAGTGAGCACGGGACCCACGTCTGGGCATACCCTTCCCACATAGGGCAAAATGCAAAACACACAAGATGATGGACGGAATGCTGCACATTGGCAAACATTCACCCCCAGTCACAGATCTGGGTTTAATCCATCGTTATTTTGCTTCACCACGCCACCCCAGTTCAGACATAGCCATATGCAAATCAGTCTTGACCCTGTGCCTCATGGGAACAGTCCAGACCGAACTGCCAAGCCATGTCTTCCCTGGACCGGAATCAAGCATCCTAGGACCGGTTTCAGGCTATCAGCCTTCATCAGCCAGGATAGCTTGACTCCAGTGGCGTAGTGAGCACGGGACCCACGTCTGGGCATACCCTTCCCAAATAGGGCAAAATGCAAAACACACAAGATGATGGACGGAATGCTGCACATTGGCAAACATTCACCCCCAGTCACAGATCTGGGTTTAATCCATCGTTATTTTGCTTCACCACGCCACCCCAGTTCAGACATAGCCATATGCAAATCAGTCTTGACCCTGTGCCTCATGGGAACAGTCCAGACCGAACTGCCAAGCCATGTCTTCCCTGGACCGGAATCAAGCATCCTAGGACCGGTTTCAGGCTATCAGCCTTCATCAGCCAGGATAGCTTGACTCCAGTGGCGTAGTGAGCACGGGACCCACGTCTGGGCATACCCTTCCCACATAGGGCAAAATGCAAAACACACAAGATGATGGACGGAATGCTGCACATTGGCAAACATTCACCCCCAGTCACAGATCTGGGTTTAATCCATCGTTATTTTGCTTCACCACGCCACCCCAGTTCAGACATAGCCATATGCAAATCAGTCTTGACCCTGTGCCTCATGGGAACAGTCCAGACCGAACTGCCAAGCCATGTCTTCCCTGGACCGGAATCAAGCATCCTAGGACCGGTTTCAGGCTATCTGCCTTCATCAGCCAGGATAGCTTGACTCCAGTGGCGTAGTGAGCACGGGACCCACGTCTGGGCATACCCTTCCCACATAGGGCAAAATGCAAAACACACAAGATGATGGACGGAATGCTGCACATTGGCAAACATTCACCCCCAGTCACAGATCTGGGTTTAATCCATCGTTATTATGCTTCACCACGCCACCCCAGTTCAGACATAGCCATATGCAAATCAGTCTTGACCCTGTGCCTCATGGAACAGTCCAGACTGAACTGCCAAGCCATGTCTTCCCTGGACCGGAATCAAGCATCCTAGGACCGGTTTCAGGCTATCAGCCTTCATCAGCCAGGATAGCTTGACTCCAGTGGTGTAGTGAGCACGGGACCCACGTCTGGGCATACCCTTCCCACATAGGGAAAAATGCAAAACACACAAGATGATGGACGGAATGCTGCACATTGGCAAACATTCACCCCCAGTCACAGATCTGGGTTTAATCCATCGTTATTTTGCTTCACCACGCCACCCCAGTTCAGACATAGCCATATGCAAATCAGTCTTGACCCTGTGCCTCATGGGAACAGTCCAGACCGAACTGCCAAGCCATGTCTTCCCTGGACCGGAATCAAGCATCCTAGGACCGGTTTCAGGCTATCAGCCTTCATCAGCCAGGATAGCTTGACTCCAGTGGCGTAGTGAGCACGGGACCCACGTCGGGGCATACCCTTCCCACATAGGGCAAAATGCAAAACACACAAGCTGATGGACGGAATGCTGCACATTGGCAAACATTCACCCCCAGTCACAGATCTGGGTTTAATCCATCGTTATTTTGCTTCACCACGCCACCCCAGTTCAGACATAGCCATATGCAAATCAGTCTTGACCCTGTGCCTCATGGGAACAGTCCAGACCGAACTGCCAAGCCATGTCTTCCCTGGACCGGAATCAAGCATCCTAGGACCGGTTTCAGGCTATCAGCCTTCATCAGCCAGGATAGCTTGACTCCAGTGGCGTAGTGAGCACGGGACCCACGTCTGGGTATACCCTTCCCACATAGGGCAAAATGCAAAACACACAAGATGATGGACGGAATGCTGCACATTGGCAAACATTCACCCCCAGTCACAGATCTGGGTTTAATCCATCGTTATTTTGCTTCACCACGCCACCCCAGTTCAGACATAGCCATATGCAAATCAGTCTTGACCCTGTGCCTCATGGGAACAGTCCAGACCGAACTGCCAAGCCATGTCTTCCCTGGACCGGAATCAAGCATCCTAGGACCGGTTTCAGGCTATCAGCCTTCATCAGCCAGGATAGCTTGACTCCAGTGGCGTAGTGAGCACGGGACCCACGTCTGTGCATACCCTTCCCACATAGGGCAAAATGCAAAACACACAAGATGATGGACGGAATGCTGCACATTGGCAAACATTCACCCCCAGTCCTCGAAGATATGACACCCAAGCCCACAAAGTATGGTATGATAGGAGATTGAAGGATTTCCATTCTGTGAGTATAATCTTGACTGCGATGGATAAGCGCAAATCTAATAGCTCCAAATCTATATTATCAAGAGGTAAAGGGGTAACTGTAGCCCATGGACCCAGCATAATCATATGAAATGAGAGATTGATAGGTGTATTAAAGATTATAGACAAATGTTTCTGTATAGGGCCCCAAAAGGAGTCTAATAATGTGCATTCAAAGAACATATGTTGATGGGTGCCCGGTTTTGAATTGCAATTCCAACATAGATCACTATCTCGTCATTTCAGCTTGTGTAAGCGAGCAGGAGTCCAATGTAAGAGATTCATTGTAAAATATTTGAACTGAACCAGCGAAGGAGCAATTTTGTTACGTCGGGATAATTTCCCGATCAACTGCCAGGTGTCATGAGAAATATGCTTAAAAATATCCTCTTCAAAATGGTGAGACCATTTAACACAAGTTAAAGTTTTACCTTCTCCGCATAGCGCCAGGATGTTCCCTCCGGAGTGACAGTTGTGCTTTACAAATTACCAAATCAAATCAAGTAATTGTAGGTAGTGAAGACTGAGGCGCGGATAAATATGTATACATTTTGGAAGCAATATGGCCCGAGTGTAGCCACATAGCAAGAAGTGAGACAATAACTGAGTCTGTAGAAAGGGCTACCTTAGAAAGCTTGACTTTTTGTTTTAAAAAAGTATAAAAATCTATGTTACTGAGATTATGTTTGCTAGCTAGAAAAGACATGGGGAAGAGGGTCATGGTTATTATCATCGAGGTCCCTCACTAATCTGATACCTTTAGAGGCCCACTGAGAAGCTGTATGAAGTTTAATATCAGTAGCAAGCTTAGGATTAACCCCTTGACCGCGATCGGAATTCCGCTCGTGTGCTGGACATTCCGATCGCGGGTGGGGTCGTGACGAGCTCAGCTCGTCATGCGCACAGCGCTACCGCGCAGCATGACGAGCTGAGCTCGTCATGAGCATCGAAGGGGTTAAGCCACAAAGATGTCCATCTTGATTTATGAATGGGTTTCAAAAGTCTTCTATCAAGGTATTTTAAAGCATTGACCGTATCTGATACAATACACTTAGAGTGTGCTACTGTAAATTTCGAGCTTGAGAGAAGGGAGAGATTGCTAAAAGGAGAGCACAAGTCTCTTTCTATATGTACCCATGGAGGTATGTAATGAGATTCTAGTAAGAACCAAATTGCTCCTTGGGCCGCTAGGAAAGATATTTGGTATAAATTCCAATCCAGAAGGTTACATCCTCCCAATGTAGACGTTTCCTAAGATATTTATAGGAAATTCTAGCTCTCTAGGTCCCCCTCATTTATAATCATAACAAATCATATTCTCGAGCAACCCTTCTCATTTCACTATTCCTTTCATTTCTACCTCTTCCACTCGCTAACCTTTCCTGATGTCCTGCATGTTCCCTTCACCCTCACATCACTACATACAAATCATGATTGCCCTAATTCTTTCTTGTTCCCCCGCCTCAATTCTTCTACTAGGTCATCTTCAACAGAACTTACCCGCCACAATTCAAATCCATAGTGAACATTTCCATACAGGAGTGCCTTCAGTCAACCTCTCCTCCTTATCCACTACCACATCTAACCTGCTCATTTCAATAGAATACACAGCTACCACACCTTCAACAAACTGCTCAACTCTTCACAGTCCACCAAAAGAGCTCTTGTACATATCTCTTAAAATATTTTGACCACTTATCACAAGTTGACTCTCCTTTATTCTAATCCACATCTTAAAGTTGCCTTCAACAGTCTGAATAACAACATTTGGCCTCAAAGTACCATTCTAAATGGCACAATTGGTAAATCTGCTGCTCTAAGACTTTCTCCACTATTCACCTTCCTTTAGGCACCAACCAAGGCTCTGTTCGTGGGTCTTTTCTCTTTGTGCTATATACCACCTCTCTTTATACAATTTTCAACTGATCAATTGCCTTTTATTATCACCTTTTTGCAGATAACATCAAAATAATCTTTTCACTACCCTTCCTAATCCTATCTCTTCACACTTGCAAAACTCCCTCCCTCACCACCATCTGCCTTTGGAGCGCCCTGCTATCTCAATACTCAACGAAGACAAAAAAAAATCATTTATTACCCAATCCTCATAGCACCAAAAATCCCCCACCAGATAACCCTTATCTTGTTCCCCTCGTATTTCAAACCACCTGCCCCAAACCTCGCAACCTAGAAGTCCACTGCAACAGCGGGACAACTTTCTCCACAGTAATCTCCAGGACCACTCCTGTTGCCAAGCTCAACTTGCTCTACATCTGCTCTACATTCCTCTACCTCACCCTCAACTCCCAACCGAAAGCATGTGCAATGAACTACTCATTGCTGAATTGAACTGGTGATGTGTACTCATAAGCGCCCTCTTCACTACAAAATATTTGGGACTGCTGACTTTCAGCCTTAGAGAATCTGCCTCTACATATGCCCACAAGCAACAAGCAGTCTTTCACATCAGTTATAAAAACATTTCCTACATCCCTTAACCCACTCTTCAAATCTGTCCCTGGATGACGTTGTGCTGATCTCTTCCAAACCATCTCCCTCTACCCACGTCACTGTTTCAGCAGCTCCCAATCCTCCACTGCCTAATCTTCTTCGAGACCCATGTACTCCAAACCAAATGCTATATTTGTAAAATGTATCATCCCTTAACCTGAGAACACCCCCATCAACACCTTTGACTGCCTGCCACATACCACGCTTCAAATGTAGCTGCTTGTGTCTCTCCTCATGTTGCAATTTTATTCTAACATATTCACTGCTTAATTTGTGTCATTTGTTGCATGTAGTAGTCACCAACAACTCATTTTTGGAAACATGGACATAGTTTTCATCATCAGACTTTGACCCAGAGCAAGACTGAGTAAGGCCGAAAAGGGAGCAAGAAGAATGAAGAGAAATAAATGAAAACAGTGACAAAGGGAGAAAGCAGAAATGAAAAAGTACCTACAAGAATGAGATAACAGCCGCAGTGTTGGGATTTGTTAACCCTGCCATTTGGTAGTGCAGACTGAAAGCACCTAAAGAAATCTCTGAGTCTGTGCATTTATTTATTTATTTTGCAACTTAAGCATTGAGTAATATACTGTATTTTGTAACCTACAAAAAAGATGGTGCTGAGTATTTTACCGATATGGCTGGTATTTTCATGTCATGGCCCCTGTCCTTTCCACGAAGGGTAAAATAGAGGGTGGCAGGTATTTTACTGACAGGCTGGTGTTTTCTTGTCATGGCCAGTTAGAAAAATACAGAAAATCAGAAAAAACAGTGTTTATTTAACTTTAAATTGAAATGGAACCTTAAAATAGCAAATATAGGAAGAAATCACTTCAAAAGTATTTCAGAGCTTTGCAAATTATTGCTCAAAAATAAATAAAGCAAAAAGGAGGCAGAACAGACTTCATAAAAAATACTGAGGATTTTACACAAACTCTTTTTTTCAGCTTCTGGCCCTTCCAGAACTTCAAAACATTAACATATGGCAATGGTATTTTCTCTGTGTGAGGCAGAAAGATTATTCCTACTTCAAGATGCAGATAAGAGGCCTTCAGTCATGAATTCCTGCTGATGTGTTATCCACCTTCGTAGCAACTTCGTAGCTCCAATCATCTCATCCAAAACGGTGTATATCTGGGCATGTCTTAGTACATATTTCAAGAGCTGCAGAAAATTCACAAGGTGCCAGCCACCTTTATTACTTTCTCCCCAGTAATAAAATTATAGCCCTCATTTATAGGTGGGCAAAGAGCCAAGTTTCCGACAGCAGATCCTCCCTCGGCTGGCTTAGCAATCGGAAACATTTGACTGGATGCCCATCCACCAAAAGACTATGGTTCTGTGTAGTTTAGAGGGCCCTGCCCTATCTAGCATTCAACTGCTAAAAGAAACCTAAAGAGAAAACTAATAATGCTCACACAAGAATATATGAAACAAACTCCAACACCAGGGATCTTCTGAACTGGAGACTTTAATATGAACTCATTTGAGACACCTGAAGAGGACGGTCTCCTTTTAGCCCAAAATGCACAATGGGATAGTGCCTAACTACAACATCAATTGAACAAGAAATGCCGGGACAAAAAAGCTAGCATCTAGTAAATGAACTGGAATACACAGGTATGAGTGTGTTGAATGGCAGAACGATTGATGACATACCACCACACAATATACACTTAGGATCAAACTAGCAATCCATCCTCGATTATACCTTCGCTTTGCTTAATTTATTCCCTCTGCTAAAACGTTTAAAATAGATACAATGTTGGAGAGTGATCATTTCCCCCCAAATATCGGAATTTTGTCTAGCCATATCAAAACATCAATTTTAAAATAAAAAACATAGGTTCCCTGTATACAGTGAATTATAAATGAATAAAATGGGCAGATCTAACAATAAAGCAGACAGTGACAAGAGCCGAAGAATTAATAAGTGATTGTGAGACTAACTACAATGACCTGGTACAATTGTGGGAGGTATATTATTCAAAATTAACGTTAAGTGCATGTGTCACACACATTCTCTGGTGCCTTGAATGGTCACTGACCGACTTAAAAAGGTTACAGGAACATTATAGTTAGGAAATAGAATTTAAAAAACCTTAGAAATTCACTGAAAATACCAAAAGTTACAGGGACGTTATAGTTAGGCTCAGATTTCACTCGTACAAAACCACAGAAATTCAGTATTTATAGTTACCTGAGCTAACTATAACTTACGCCCCGCAATGCACTGCTTATGACCTCACATATTACATCACTCATGACATGGTCAGTGACATCACTGATGACATCACTGATGACATCTCAAACAACATCACTGATGACATCATTCAGTGAGTGTGTTTTCTAAGAAGTTATGAGTGTAAAAAATATATACTAAGCGAGTACAAACGTTCAATTAGTTTACTAGGTGTACTGCTAATGAGTGATACTACTTTAACATATAATATGTGAGTGCGATTTGTATCCGTATGGGAGTGGCTGTCTGAGTGGCTATATGGGTGTGTGAGTAGCTGTGTGGGTGAGTGAGTGAGTGGGTGTCTGAATGGCTGTATGAGAGAGTGACTAGGTGTGTAAGTGTGCTGTATGGAGAGTGAGTGGCTGTTTGAGTGGGAGTTTGGTTAAGTGAGTTGGTGTGTGAGTGGCGGTATTGGAGAGTATGTGTTTGTGTGAATAGCTGAATGGGTAAGTGCGCGGATGTGAGAGTACTTGTATGGATGTGTAAATGTGTATGTAAGTGGTTGTGTGGGTGTGTATTTGGTTGTATGAATAAGTGAGTGGCTGTGTTGAGAAGCTGTATCGGTGAGTGAGTAGGTGTAGTAGCAGTATGGGTGTGTGTGTGTGGCTGTGTGAGTGGTTGTATGAGTGAGTGACTAGTTATATGAGTAGCTGTATGGGTGAGTGAGTGGTTGTGTGTGTGGCTGTATGAGTGAGTGAGTGGGTGTGTGAGTTGCTCTATGGCTGAGTAAGTGGGTGTATGAGTACTTGTATGGGCCTGTATATGGGTATGTGACTGGTTGTGTGGGTGTGAGAGTGGACGTACGAGAGGTTGTATGGGGGCGTCAGTGGGTGTGTGAGTGGTTCTGTGGATGATGTCATCAGTGATGTCATTTGAGATGTCATTACTAATGTCACTGACCATGTCATGAGTGATGTAATATGTGAGGTCATAAGCAGACCCCATTCCCAGGGCCTGGCCTCCATTCTGGGTGCCCTAGTCCCACCCAGCGCACCCGGTGACTTTCGTTGGGGACCGCGGGGGGAGCCTGAATGCCCCTGCGGTCGCCTCCTGCAGGAGCCAGCTTTGCTTTCAGACAAAGGGAGCTGCTGGAAAGGCAGCTCCCTGTGCCTGAAAGCAATTCTGCTCCGCTTCCAGCAAGCAAGAGTATTTCAATGTTCTTCCTTGCTGGAAGCGCAGCGTTTGCTGTGGCTTGGCGGGAGTGGTAAATCTCCCGCCAAGCCACAGCAAATAGCTATGTCCCAGGGGTGGGCACCCCGGGACATAGCAGGAGTCGGCCCTTGTGGGTGGCAGCCCCCAGGACCCTCTATGGCTCTAGGAGGGGGGGGCACGTGGCTCCCCTCCATTGCAGTAAATAGCCCTGGGGAGGTGGTGGTCTCTGGGGTGAGGCCCCTCTTAATTAGAGACAATTGCCCCAGGAAGTGGCAGTCCCTGGGGTTGTGAGGGTGGCCCATGGGCCCCCTGCATTAATTTCATATATAGCCTCAGAAAGGTGGTGGCCCAGCGGGCACGCCCACATACATTATAAAAAATGGCTCAGTGAGGTAGTGGTTCCCCGGTCTGCGGGGGGGGGCCACGCTGCCCCCTCCTGCATTTATTTAATTACCTTTGCACCAAGGAGGTGGTGGTTCCCGGGGCGTGGGCGAGCTGAGTGGGCCCGCCTGCATACATTATAAAGAGTGCCCAGGGGAGGTGGAGGTCCCTGGGGTTTGGAAAAGCCCTAGGAGGGGGGCCCCGTATGGCCCCCTCTGTTTTTTTAAGATATACCCCGGGGACCTGACTCACGCGGGGGTTAATAAAAAGAGCCCACGCTTGTTTTTTTTTCCTGCCGACATGGCAAATTCACAGCAAATTTGATTTTGTTGTTTCAATGCTTTTTTGGCCCTGCAGAGTTTCCATGGTATTCCTACCTTGCCCCCTTTTCTTTTTTTAAAAACTTTTTTTAGTGGGACTGGGCCGAAGCCGAGTCACAAGATGGCTGCCAACACTTCCTGGTTGAAGTGTTGGCAGCCAATCAGAACTTTGCATTTCCCTGCACGAGCTCGTCTTTTTTTGCAAAGTCGTTGTGGCCAGAGATATCACTAACTGTATTTTCTTACATTTCTCAAAAACTTTTGAACGGATTTACACCAAATAAGAAAAAGCAGAATCTGCGTAAACAAATCTACCTTTCTGCCAGATTTGGTGTAATTCTGTCCAGCAGTTCGGGCTATAGAATCAACAAGGGAAAAGCAAATTTTTTGATCCCCCTTTTCCTAGGCCCCCGCTTGAAAGAATCACTAGAAACTTTCCATGCACAACTAAAATCACTAGCACACTTTTTGGAAAATGTTGTGAAGATTCATCAAACGGCACCAAATATATAAAGATATAGTCAAGTCAAAAACGTTTTCCTATGGAAACATGGTCCTAACTATAGCTACCTGCTGGCCGATATATATATATATATCTATACCTTTCAGGCAGCAATAAAAATGTCAAGATAACTCTTGTTATTATGTTCTTGCTAGAAAGAGAGATGGGACTTTTGTCTAGTGGCAGTTTTGACATGCCATAAATTAGTGTAGAGGGTTAATGTGCCTGCTGCAAAGAACAGATTTGTATTTTATGTGGATAGCTGAGTGGATTAGTAAAACCAGCTTTTACCAGCACTTTAAAACAAATGAGATGTATCTGAGAGAGGGGTTATGGAGAGACAAGAGGCACTTTTGCTGGGTGGCAGTGAGGGAATCCAAGGAGGAGGTCATGGGGGGGCCCAAAAATGACTGTCGCACTGGGCGCCACTAGTGCTGAAGGCTGTGATGAAGGGGATGTGGCAAGGTGAAGTGATACTGTGTCTTTTTTAGTCTTTTTTAAGTATCTTTGGAGACCTGCTGATTTAGGAAAGAAGACAAGGTAAGGTGACTTAGTCGCTAATTACTGTTGCACACATCATCACCAACACACCCACCAACTGTTTCAGAACAACATATCTGCCTTCTTCTGCCTCAGGATAGTGTTTTAGAAGGACAGTTTTACCAAGTAGCAGAGATGGCATCTCTGTGGATGACTGCAGCTCCAGCCCTAATTCGGGTTACGAAGGACAGCTCTGAGGTAAGATCAGAGACTAAGATAACAGATACTGAGACAGCATCTGAAGGAGAGGACAATGGAGCAGAATCTGGAAGTGAATTTTCAGTCTGCGCAGTTCAGTCCGAAGTCTCATCTTCCAGAGACTCTGAGGAACACGATGATGACAGTCGTGCTGACCCTTTGCAAGCACAGTAGTCTGTGCAGCGGGACAACAGTAGCAGGATAGACCAACTCAGAGAGCAGGCACATGCGATGTCAAGCACAGATGGAGTGCTCTTTTGGCAGCCCCCCAATTTAGTTCAGCCCCAGATTCCGCCTTTCACTGGAGACGCTGAATGTAAAGTCGATAAAGCCATTTTTTTGTCATTTGATTACGTCCATCTCTTTTTGGATGTTGACTTCCTAGAGCAAATTGTGCAGCAAACAAATTTGCATGCCGAACAATTTCTGAGGGAGCATGGAGGCACTCTCGAGCCTCATTCTAGAGCACACAAATGGACTTGCACTTCATTAGAGGAGGTGAAGACATTTTTGGGCCTTACGCTCAAAATGGGGTTAGTGCATAAACCAACCTTGCAGTCCTACTGGACTACTCGCATGGTTTGGATACCTACCATCTTCGCACTGTACATGAGCAGAGATCAATTTTGCTATTGCAGCACATGCTGCATTTCAGTGACAATTCTGCTGCATTGATCCAGGACCATCCAGACGATAACAGGTTGTTCAAAATTCGGCCTGTCGTGGAACATTTGTCTGCCGGGTTTCCAGAGATTTATACTCCTGGAGAGGATATAGCCATCGATGAGTCCTTGATCTTGTACAAAGGGTGGCTGCAGTTAGATTGTTACATTGCGAGCAAAGGAGCTCGCTATGTCATCAAGCTGTACATGCTGTATGAGAGCTCTACTGGCTATGTGTACAGCTTGAGAGTGTATACAGGGAAGGACTCACTCTAAACTATGTAGGTTGCCCTCCCTTGCTAGGAGTCCCAGGGAAGATTGTATGGGAGCTTGTCCAGCCACTTCTTCACAAAGGTTATGACTTTTATGTGGACAATTTCTATATGGGAGTAGAACTGTTCAGTGTGCTGTACAAAGTTGTCACTTTGGCATGCGGTACAGTTCGTTGTCGCTGCAAAGGATTCCCGCAGGAGCTTGTTTGTAGGAAGCTCCAGAAATCCCAGAGCACTGTGTTGCGTTCCAACTAACTTCACGCATTCAAATTCTCGGATATGCGTGATGTGTACATCCTCCCCACAATTCATGATGAGAGGACTTCCCCTGTCACGGTTTGGGGAAAGATGGCCAAAGTTCAGAAGCTCACCTGTATACTTGATTACAAGTACATGGGCGGAGTGGATAAGAGTGATCAGGTTCTTCAGCCATACAAAGTGAGTCGTAAAACTCGCACTTGGTACAAGAAACTGTTTACCCACCTGATCGAGATGGCAATATACGATGCATATCTTGTTTATCGTCAGACAATCCGAGGAAGACTCATGTCTTTCGTTGACTTTCTGTTGTCTGTCATTGAAAGTCTTCCTGCTACAAAAGCAGCTGTCTCCACTTCATATTCTCTGGAGGACTTGGCAAGGCTGCAGGAGCGGCACTTTCCTAATCGCATTCCTGCGACACCTAAAAAGACTCGACCACGTCGTCATTGGAAAGTCTGCTCTAAGCATGGAAAGACGAAGGAGAGTCGTGTTTACTGTCTCCAGTGCCCATCTCTCCCAGCCCTGTGATTTCCTGACTGCTTTGTATTGTACCATACAGAAGTGAAGTATTGGGAAATTGACTGAGGTGTACTTGCCGTTATGTAAACCTTTCAATAGCTGTGCATGGATACCTACCCCTTGTGGCAAAATTGTAAAGGCTTGACTAGACTGTGAAGTGCTTCTTAGGGAACTTATGTATACAACACAAGTACCAACCTGATTGCCCGCAAGACCAGAGTAAGAGTAATAAGTCAAAGAAATGTCCCATGGGACTTATTCACCAACACTTCTACTTGCTTTGAAAGTGTGCAAACTCAATTAGTAACTTGTATCATAACCAATGTTATTGAAAAGGGTAAAGGACACAATATTGTGGATGTTTATTGTTTTCACATCTTTAGTATTGCTTATGATACAAGCTAGTAATTGAATTTTCATCTTTTTCAAAGCAAAAGTAGAAGTGTCGATGAATAAGTCCCACAGGACATTTGTTTGGCTTATTACTTTAGAGAACTTAGGCAGTATTCCCCAGCATGTTTACTTTAGTTTCAAAGGTAGATATGCTTTGTCAGTTCGAGAAACTAGCTCTTGGAGGAAGGCATACTCCGACACTCCCAACTTGCATCCACAAACTGAAAGGAGTTGGATTTAGCACACTAGGTGCGCTGATAGCGCAGGAAAGACACATTTTCTTGAGCTTCAAGTAGCTAGGGATGGAAGTCATTAGTATAGGTTCACTTGCCAATTATACAGGATTAGTCAGGACTCTGATGAGGACAGAGACATGAACGGGTAAGAAAAGCTTACAGTAGATAAGCTTTCCCAGGGATAATGCATAGGTAGGAGGTAGATAGTAGAGGTAGTACAGGTACACATGCGTTGACTTCATCTTCACATATAGATTCAAACCCATTGGTGCCGCGCTCTCCCCAATACTGACTTACTATGGCACGCATGGGCAAATGCTTGACCTGCTTGTCATGTTCATCCTCTGTCAGAACTTAGTAGATGTTTAGTTTGCCGTATGAGAGGTGCATTACAGTCACAGCATTGCACATAAAGTTGGATGGAACATATACTCCAGGGAGGTGTGGCTTGCGTGGGTTCCCCAACATTTTCTTACCCAGAATTCCATGCAAACCTCAAATTTAGCTAAAAAGTCACATTTTCCTCACATTTCTGTGTGGGAAAGTTGTGGGATCACCAGGCCGGCACAAATTTCCGACCACTCAGCGTTCCCCCAGGTCTTATGAGGGAGTCGGAGACAACAAGGAATATTCTGGCATTGGCACTCACAATTGACAAACTGAAAAAGACAAATCAACCCCTTCATCTATGATTTATTGATTTTAAGTAGGCTTTTAATCTTGTTGACCATGGGAAACTATGGTTGAAGCTTGCCAAATGGGATACTCCTCCACTTCTCCTGAGAGGGATTCACCAGTTGTATACTAACACCTCCTGGATTCGAATACAAATAGGCAAGGGTTCTTGTGTCTCAAGGAAAATATGGACTCATTATGGCCTCAAGCAGGGTTGTGTCCTTGCACTGTTTCTCTTTAATCTTTATCTAGCAGACTTGACAAAATCACTGGATCAGATAAATTTCCACCCCACCCCCCTCGCCTGGGTCTACTACGACTCATTCACCTATTGTATGCAGACGATGTGTTTCTTTGCAGTCTAACCATAGTTAGACTTTTGCGCTCTCTGGATGCACTTTCTCAATATGTCAGTGAAAATATGTTGGAAATCAAAAGAAAAAAGACAAGTCATGACAATTTCAAATTGTAACGAGCGTCTCCAAAATTGGTCTCTAAATGGGCAGCTTCTTGAGCATATGGATCTATATATTAAAAATGTGGGGGGGGGGTTTAATCAACAATAAAGGAACCTTTTTAAGACAAAAACAAGAACTTACAAGAAAGGGTAATGCATTAACAGATGCTTTTCTTACCCTATATAACAACTTAAAAAGACTTATACTCACGCCAGTGCTGACAGTTATGGCAGGAAAACGTCTTCCAACTCTTACCCATGGCAGTGAGGCACTGCGAGGTCGAGATACAGCCTTGTTTGAAGGAATAATATTTAAAACATGTAGACAAGTATTCAAGATCTCAAGATCTACATGCCTGGAGCAGATCCATTTGGAATTCGACCTTATAAAGCAAACTATTGCCAGGCAGTGTGCTTTTATCAGGTGCTGTTACAGACTGCAACACTCTAAATGAAAATTCCACTAACAAAATACTGTGGTAAAAATTGCTAGTTCTCTGGTGATGCCTTTTAAATCTTATTTGGAAAAACTAATAGCCTCAATGCAAGCGCAAGCACAAGCCTTATGGGGCCTGTCATTCCCATATGTGGCTTTTAAAAAAAAATACTTCATAAATGTATGAGGAAAAAGTCATTGCTAGAGGACAAACTAACATTGGCAAAACGATGTCATGCCAGGATGTTGATTAACCATTATAACTTTCTAAAACCTGCACTTACTTTGGATCCACTTACTCAGTGTTTTTTAAAAAGAGAGATGTATGAAGTATTCCCGTCACTAGCAGAGAAACCTCCCTGGCTCGCAAATGAGGGAATTGCATGTGGGCTTTGTGCGGCACCAGAATATGATTTAATCCACTTGGTCTGCATCAGCCCACATTTAAACAAAGCAAGACAAGAAGTATTGAAAACCCTCTTTAACTCCAGAAGTATACGAACATGTAGGCAGGCAAATATTGCCTGTCTAAACCCAGAAGATACTGGGCTGAACTGCTAACGTATTACATTTCTCACTAAGTTTCAAGTACTTTTAGAGAAAAGATACAGTAAGGTTGAACCACAGTTAAATTAACATCTTGGCACAGTATGCATTAGCTCTATGATCATACTCTTTTTGCTTTTTTCTGTTTTGAATTGTACTAAGCACTTTATTGCTATATTTATGTTCTTTTAATTGTGTGTAGTGGTACTTATGAAGTCACTATTTATTGCGATGGCTGATGCAAATAAAATGAATAAAAAATAAATACCTTGTTAGGGGTGGCCCTTCCAACATTGGATTATCCTTTTTCTGGACTGTGACGAAAAGCCTACTCGGAACAAGCAGGAAGGAGTCCAAATGACCCCCTCGTGCTGGGAGAAACTCCCACCAACACTTGTTTTTTGTTTATCAGAAATAAGCCCCAACTTCAGGAAGGTTTGTCTCTGAAAAACAAATAAAATTGCCAAGCAGGGTGCAGCGCCAGCAGATGCACAGAAGGTATTGAGAGCCTTGAATGGCAGTTTGGGATCGGGCCTCTCACATTGTGGTGGGCAATCTCCCTAGAGGGGAGTGCAGGCCATAACATCTGCTGACCTGGTGGGCTGGTGCACTCCCTGCTGAGTGCTACATTATTTCATATATCTTGCCAGCTTTGGTTATTGGTCGGCAGCCCCCGTCACCCTGCATCAGGGCCAGCTTTAGCGCCCAGTGCGACAAACGTTTTGGGCGCACCGCCCCATGACGTCCTCCGCGGATTTCATCACTACCACCGGCAAAAGTGCCCCTCATCTTTCCATAGCCCTTCTCTCACACACATTTCATTTGTTTTAAGGCGCTGGTAAAGGCCGGCTTTACTTATCCACTCAGCTATCAACATAACTTACAGATCTGTTCTTTGTACCAGCCATATTTCCCCTCTGTGCTACTTTATGGCAAGTAAAAACTGCCACTAGACAAAACTCCGATCTCTCTCTCTCTCTAGCAGGAACATTAATCACAAGTCATCTTGACACTTTTATTGCTGCCTGAAAGCTGGACGCACGAGGATCTCTGCAGCAGGTGCTTTTAAATCTTAAGTTATTGCTAAACACAGCACCCCCAGGTTAGTGCCCCCCTCCCCCACTAGGTGAGCGCCAAATGCTGCCGAACCGGTCGCACTTCCCTAAAGCATGACCCACAAGTGATTCTAAAATACTGGTTGTTAGTTAGTTTCTACCACTACGCCACTTTCCTAAAACTCTACTGTTGTAATGGCCAGGGCCGGACTGGCTACCGGGCGTTTTGGAATGCTGCCGAGCTGGGGGCTGATTTCGTTGATGGGGACCTGCGTGTGCTGAACGAAATTCGTTTTGCTTTGTTTATATCGAAGCACACGCAGGTCTCCATCAACGAAATTAGCCCCCACCGCAGTGACATCAGCCCCCAGCTCGGCAGCATGCCAAAACGCCCGGTAGCCAGTCCGGCCCTGGTAATGGCCATCTTAACACTACCTCGTTTCACATAGGTGACAGGGCTGTCTCAGTGACTCGACTAACCTGTCAAGCTCTATATCCATACCATTGAGAATCCCTACCAATTCCAGGACACAATCAAGAACGGGCTCCTTTTAAGAAAAATCAGAATCCCCACCTGCTCCTCATTCATTCTGTTCAACGGCATAGCGCCAAGAAGTCACTTGTTGGTATACTGCAGGTTCAACGAATATAAACGTACCACAAATGCGGTAAAATGGACGCCCAGACAGCAAGTATATATTTTCCTTCAGTTCAGAGAATGAGCCCTTATGTGTTTTTCTTGACATGCAAATTCATATGCATAAACTGTAACATTTGGGCCTTGGTCAAGTTGGGCAACATTTATTGTTAGGTCGTAAATAATAGCTGTTGCCAAACGCAGAGAAAACATTCCCAGAACTCAAGAATTAATCTGCATGCAAACGGAATGTGCTTTTCGGAGTCATGCATGTCCCAGGCGCTATTGGCTAACTGGACATTTGGCTGCTCTTTGTGTTTTCACGCCCCTGTGGCTGACTGATCCCTTTCCTTCCACTCAACCACAGAAAGTATTTGTTCTCAGTAGAAAGTAATAAATTTCACTGTGGTTCACTCATTCACAGCTTAGGAGTATTGTAACCTAAGCATATCCGGACTAGTCATGTTGGCGCAGACACAGTCGAAAAGGGTTGTTCGACTTTAACTATTCCAGCCTTGTTAAATAACACTTGACAGCCATCTCTGGCTGAGGTCAGTCTGTTGGCTTCCTGATAAAATGAACATAGAGTTCAGCACTGAGTCAACGTGCTGCACTGTGAAGGAAGCTCTGTTCCTGCACAAAAATGGGAACAGACGCAAAATATATGTTGGCGCCTGGACTCCAAGGGGCATAATTTCAAAGTGGTCACACATAGCAGCGCAACTACAGCAGCGGCTTCTCCGCTAAGGCGGAGGAGCGCCGCCCCACTGCTAAATAGGAAAAATAAAATGTTATCATCATTTTATTTTTCCGTACTAAGGCCGTTTTATGGGGTGAGGGAGGGTTGGGCTGTCGTCACAGCCAGCTGAGGGAGGAGTGGTTGGGGCACTTAAGTGTGCATGACAGTTTGGCCGGCCGTCTTGGGCCGGCCAAACAGTCATGCGCACTTAGCATGTTTTCCACCTGGCCTTATTGCACAGCCTGGGTGGAGAACATGCACAGGCTCCCACTACTTGTCTGAGCGCCGAACCAGGGCGCTCAGACCAAATCACGACGCTGATGTCATGCTGGTGACAGCAGCGTTGTGATTGGTTTAAGAGAGCCTGTGTGCTTCCTTCTTCCAGGAGGAACAGAAGAGGATGGAGGAGAGGTGGCAGCTGGGAGCCAGGTAAGTGACATTTTTTTTTCTACCCCCACCCCACCCGTACTATTCTGTGGCAGCCGCCATTGGCAGCAAGTGAAGTTGCTCAATCAATCAGGCATTTATATAGCACGTCAAATCACCTGTGAGGCTCTCAGGTGCTGGAGAAGTTTGCTGCTGTGTGGTGGAGTGATCATTTGAACATCCAGGTCTTGAGTTGTTTCCTCAACAGCTGGAGCGACGGTGCAGTCCTGAGGTGGAGGGGGAGGTTGTTCCATGCCTAGGCTGCCAGGTGTGAGAATGAACGTCTTCCCCTTTTGGATTGGCAGATTCGTCGTGGCGTGTCTGCGAGGGAGAGGGAGGCGGATCAAAGGTTTCTGGTTGGTTGGTGGGGGGTGTCAAGTATTTGTTGATATATGCAGGACCATTGTTGTGCAGGGCTTTGTAGGCGTGGTTCAGCATTTTGAACTGGCATCTCTTCTGAATCGGGAGCCAGGGTAGTTTCTTGAGATGGAGAGTGATGTGGGTCCTACTGGGGAGGTCGAGGACGAGTCTTGCTGCTGAGTTTTGTATAGTCTGGAGTCTCTTCATGAGGCGTGCAGTGATTCCAACGTAGAGTGTTTTCCATAGTCCTGTCTGCTGGTGATGAAGGCCTGCATGACGGTTCTTCTGGTGTTGGCTGGGAGCCACTTGAAAATCTTACGGAGCACGCAAAGGGTGTGGAAGCAGGTGGATAAGACTGCATTGACTTGTTTCTTCATAGAAATGATGTTGAGGTTGCGGGTGTGTTGTGTCTGGGCAAGGGAACGCCCGAGTTCCACTGGCCACCATGCGTCAGTACATGGCGAGGTGTTGTTCCCAAAGCTCCGCTGTGTTGTGTGAAAGGGAGAGAGCAGCACTGTGCCATATCTTCAAGAAATGGCAGAGTTATGTTCTCTCCTTGCGCTGGCACACTTGAGGCTGCCTAGGACCAAGTAGGCACTCTTGTGCTATAGTGCAAGGGTGTCTGCGTTAAGGTCAGGATAGTTTTTGTGCAGGAAGGCACATCTATCCTTTGAGGCAATTTCCTCTTTGTATGCGCCCTGCAGAATCAAGAACACATGCAAAGAGGAAATAATGAGGAAAAATAAAGATATTTCTCCTTGATATGCCTCAGGCAGGTGCAGCATTTTGGTACAAATCATTTCTACAAGCCTTTGTAGAAATGGGTTTGCATCAGAATCCATGGGTTGATGCTCGGGAACGCCCATGCACCATCCATGGAATGCGTACCCGACACAAAGTAACGCAAGGCAGCGCAATGCTCTGTGTCGCATTACATTTTTTTACAAAGCAATGCAAATATCTATTTGCGCAACTTTATAAATGCAACAAAGGATTTTGCGTCGGGTCTCTGTCAGAAAAGTGACACACACTGGCGCAAAATCTTTGAAAATCGGACCGTCAAGGTCCTAAAGTCACTGTACTAAGAAGCAATGAGGATGATTTGTTAAGTGGTGAGTTACAGACTGAAATTTAAAATTCAACATAGAATTAACTGGTCAAAACTTTCGACACTGCTTAACCCTTTCAGTACCAGAGTGATTATGAACTCCAAGATCAAAACTATTTCAGAAATTTACTGTGACATCTTTCAGACATGTTTGCTATACATGCTTTGTAGTGTGCTAACAAACTTTACTGGGGCTTTTTGTAGAAGCAGAGCTATTGCAGGATCCAGAGGCGGCATAGATACCTTTTTGAATGCTCGCAGCATACAGAGAAATTTTAAGTTAATCATGTGCATCTACTAATTTACCCACCACACACTAATGCAAATTAGTAGGTGTGTAATTTTCAGCTGCTTTCCATGGGCCCATTGTGACTGGACCCAATTTAGTCTAGTGCTCTCACTGACCGTTTCCTAAAGGTCTATGCAACACCACCTCTCGGAGTACTACGGTCTTCGACTATGGAACCTCTCCTGATGACAGCCACCTGTTCCCCTGATGCAACTGTGTTCTCCCTTTCACCTACATATGTCCATATTTCCTCACTGACTATTCACAAGACTCCCCTATCACACCAGAGGCGACATGTGCCCCTGCCTCTAGGAACGCTTTGTAAATTGGGTGAGAGTTGTGCTGAACATCTTGAAGGAGCCCTTCTTAGAGGTTTCCCATATCTTTTCCTTTCATTTTTTAATAGCTGGTGGGTCCTGCAGGCTGCCAAACTCCTCCATTCTAGTGCAGACGCACCCTGCTCTGCTGTCCATCATGTCACATGCATAGGTCCCAATGTGTTAGATCCCTTTCAGGGTCCAGTGTTCTGGGTTGGTAAAGCATACCTTCTGTTAGTATATAAATAATGTCAGCTCTTTCTCCAAAGTACAGCTAACATTGGGCCCTGAACATAATTAAAATCTGAATATTCTGATTTATAGTTCTCATAAAACAGAAAGCAGTGATAAAGCTCTGTAGTGTGTTTTTATTTGAATCTAAATATATTGCCATCCTTAAAGGTTAATTTGCTGGAAGGAAAGATATCAGGAAGAGATTAGGCCTCCTGGTGGATGGAATCTATAATTCACAGCAATGATGTCACATCCATGAATTATGGAAAATAATTGATATGATGTATAGGTTTTGAAACAAATGGATGTTGTGCAGCCAAATATTCAACATATAGAATATATGCATAGCACCTCGAAGGTGTCCTGCAAAGCTCGCTTCAAACGTAATACATTTTACTATCTACATCAGGCCTACCTTACTCCTTGTCGCATACATGCCATGTTCCCTGTGTTGTTGCCAGCGTGCCCTCGATGCGCTACTGAAGATGCCGGCTTTTTACACATGGTGTGTTCTTGCTCCTTATTGTCGCCGTACTGGACGTCGGTCCTTCAGGAGGTTCATGGTGCCACCGATCGTGAATTTGAGCTTAGCCTTCAGCTGGGTCTACTGGGCCTTCATGACCGCGCCACAGCCTGGAAGGCTACGGATAGATTTCTGGATTTGGCCCTGATTTTGGCTCGTAGACAGATACCGATAGGCTGGAAATCAGTTCAGGGGTCAGATATTTATAGATGGGAGTTGGAGAGGTGGGCGGAATGTGTAAGGCAGGCACTTTGTAGGGAAGAGGCCAGAGGAGTGCGGAAGGTGCCGCTACTGCCTGCATGGGATGCCATCATGATGGCCTGTCCTCGAGTGAGCCGTGAAGGTCAAATTATCTTGGATGACCTAGTTTCTGAGGTCTCTTTGCCTGCTACTGCCTCGTTGAACAGGGCGTAGGCCAGGGATGTCCGCTGCTGAAGGTGTATGTTTTTTGTGATGGTCGCAGTATGGAATATTTGAGTTTCCTGTAGTACATCTGAAAGTGGATGGGCACCTGGGTGACTGTGATGGAGGGTGGTGTATTGGTTTTGTGGAGGGGCAGGATCCTACAATGGGCCTATGCTCTTCTTTCTTGGCAGTGAGGGCGCCAGCACTGCTGACCCTCCCACTTGTTAATGATACTGCCTCATAATTTTGTTTTATTGTTTTCATGTTATTTTGTATATTTTTGCTGCAATGAAAAATTAATAAAAACATTTTTATAAAAATATCTAGAATATATGCATATGTGCAGAGTGTAAAATGCCTTCTATTACCATTGTTGAGAGTGCCTCAACCGAGTCATCATGTGCCTCGCCTCCTCAATATTGGTACTGATTAGCATATTACACTCAGCAGATCTGAATGTATGATTTATTACATGTTATGGTTTCACATGCAGTAGTTACAAACAGCTTTTTAACCATGTTAAGCACAAGGGATACATCTACGCGATGTGTTGGAATCCCTGTAACTTAGCTTTATGAGCATGTCCACAGATTTTCTTTTGCAAAAATCACTCTAAAATACATATATTACCTATTTATAATCATGTCTGCAAACAACTGAAAGCATACCTGGTCCACACAGGAGCTTCTCAAGAACTATATTCTATGATATACAACCATATAGATACTAAGGGGCCGGTTCCGATCTCGGTCGGAGGCGCACCCAATACCATTCGGTCGGGAAAAAAGCCATGCGAATGCCTGTTTCCCGACCGATCCGTACAGCACACCGAACGAGTAAGTACGATGCGCACAACAGCACAGAATCCTGCCGAGCCGTACTCACCCAATCCAGGTCCTGTTCTCCGACCGAGGCGAATCCGGAAACGCAGAATCGAGTCGCACGGAAGGGAAAATGCAGCTCCGTCCGGCCGAACAAGTACGATGCGCTTCCCGTACGCGCCGAACCCGTCGCTACGCACGGCACGTCAAAGCATCCGGGAGAGGCGCACATAAGCTCCGATTCGCGCCACAACACGATCCATGGCTACGAGACGAACACGCCAGCGACGAGGACGACGCGAAGCGACGAGGACGACGCGAAGCAACGAGAAGGACGAACGACACGAACCAACCATGAATCCCTTCGTCCCGATCATACCAATATTCTACATTTACTACCGGAACAGGCACGGACGCGTACGGCGCAGAAGGTAAGTCAGACACCAACCACAAAACACATACAACACGTACACGACACATCACACACACACAGAGGGATGCAGAATATACTTACACCAGCAACAGCAGCACCATAGGGGCGGGATGCCCATCACCAATGCCACATATGCACACAGGGGCCTGAATGCGCACCACCACCCCTACCCAGGGGGGCCGGATGCCAACCACCACAACCACCCTTACCCAGGGGGGCTGGATGCCTACCACTACTACCACCCTTACCCAGGGGGCTGGATGCCTACCACTACTACCACCCTTAGCCAGGGGGTGCCAGATGCCTACCACTACTACCACCCTCACCCAGGGGGGCTGGATGCCTACCACCCTTAGCCAGGGGGCTGGATGCCTACCACTACTACCACCCTCACCCAGGGGGCTGGATGCCTACCACTACTACCACCCTCACCCAGGGGGCTGGATGCCTACCACTACTACCACCCTTACCCAGGGGGCTGGATGCCTACCACTACTACCACCCTCACCCAGGGGGCTGGATGCCTACCATTACTACCACCCTCACCCAGCGGGGGCTGGATGCCTACCACTACTACCACCCTTAGCCAGGGGGGTGCCAGATGCCTACCACTACTACCACCCTTACCCAGGGGGGGCTGGATGCCTACCACTACTACCACCCTCACCCAGGGGGGCTGGATGCCTACCACTACTACCACCTTCACCCAGGGGGCTGGATGCCTACCACTACTACCACCCTCACCCAGGGGGGCTGGATGCCTACCACTACTACCACCCTTAGCCAGGGTGGTGCCAGATGCCCACCACCACTACCACCCTTAGCCATGGGGGCTGGATGCCTACCACTACTACCACCCTTACCCAGGGGGCTGGATGCCTACCACTACTACCACCCTTAGCCAGGGGTGTGCCAGATGCCTACCACTACTACCACCCTCACCCAGGGGGCTGAATGCCTACCACTACTACCACCCTCACCCAGGGGGCTGGATGCCTACCACTACTACCACCCTTAGCCAGGGGGTGCCAGATGCCTACCACTACTACCACCCTTACCCAGGGGGCTGGATGCCTACCACTACTACCACCCTTACCCAGGGGGGCTGGATGCCTACCACTACTACCACCCTTAGCCAGGGGGTGCCAGATGCCTACCACTACTACCACCCTCACCCAGGGGGGCTGGATGCCTACCACTACTACCACCCTCACCCAGGGGGGCTGGATGCCTACCACTACTACCACCCTTAGCCAGGGGGTGCCAGATGCCTACCACTACTACCACCCTTACCCAGGGGGGCTGGATGCCTACCACTACTACCACCCTCACCCAGGGGGCTGGATGCCTACCACTACTACCACCCTCACCCAGGGGGCTGGATGCCTACCACCACTACCACCCCCACTAATAGGATGGACAATGCATGACACAACCAGCACACCACAACCTAGGGAATGCAAGAAAAAGACATCCCCCAACACCATGACAAGCGTGTGTAGACTGTGTCAAATGCCTACAACACTGAACATGACTTTGAACATACAATGTGACCCCCTAGCACATGTGCCACACATATATGTGTGTGGCCCCCACAATGCAAGCAGGCCATGACCATTCTGGCAATGGGGTCCAAACCCCCATCATCACAGTGACCAAAAGGTAACTGTGGGGTCCATAGCTGAAGCACATTCTGAACATTGTGGCAATGGGGTCTAACGCCCATCACCACAGTGACCAAAATGTAAGTGTGGGGTCCATAGCTGAAGCACATATTGAACATTGTGGCAATGGGGTCTAACGCCCCATCACCACAGTGACCAAAAGGTAAGTGTGGGGTCCATAGCTGAAGCACATTTTGAACATTGTGGCAATGGGGTCCAAACCCCCATCATCACAGTGACCAAAAGGTAAGTGATGACAAAGAAAGAGCTGCAACTGCCAAACTGCATGGATGATTCCTGGTCACAGAACAAAAAACACATCAGTGGCAAAGTAGTGCATGTGTCCCATTGCAACATAAATTGGGGGAGCCAAATACTGCAGTGCAAATAAGACATACCTTTGGCCATGTGCAGACAAACAACACCCATGGGGGCTGACACTGTCAACATTCATCAATGACACAATGACAGAAGTGACCATCAGAATGCAGACCCACATATTTGCACCAATGGGCACACAAATGCAGATACCCTGTGGAGACTGTAGATGTGAGGTGAACAGATACCATTCCATGGCAGCAATGGGACACACAAACCATGATCATTGTGCTGACCGATGACCTAGGAGTCCCAGGGACAGCAGGGGAAACCCACCAAACTACATACAGCCAATGGCACACCCAAGATATGCCAATGCAGTGGTGCAGATGCACAAACACAAACAGGCAGACCCACACTGCACATCATACACAACAGGTGAGGGGGGGGGGTGCCAGTGTCCCCAGGCAACCACACAACATGAGGAGACCTGAATACCAATCATACAGATGTGCATACAGTGCCACACAAGGGTAACTCATAGATCCAAATCCCCTATGTGGGCAAGCAGGCATTGTCAGATGAGAGGGAGCACAAATCACACATGTCACACAGGCACGTAGGAACAGCAACTGACAAAGCAAGACACAGACACACCACAGCACTACCCCCAGGGCCCCCACAATGTGGTGACCCTGGGCTGCATTACAATCCCACTGTGATGACAAAGCTAAATGTCGTTCACACTGTGAACCACAGTCATGTGTCCTGAGCAACAAACTACCATCACACCTACACAAGCACAAATCAATCAGCATGGCCAGTAAGCCAAGGCCAACATGGAGGCAGGGGCCTAGCCGGGCAACAACTCTCATCTGCACACACTCAACACCACACCCTCGACCTCCAACAATGTGCAGCAGTGAAGCACACATGCACTGGTGACATTGCACATGCACCCATGACTATTCCAGGGTGGTGGGTGGGAACCAAGGTGCAGAAACACATCACACATGGCCACTCAACAAGACTCCTGAATGTCTGACACACTGCACACTACGCTGTACATGGACATGACGGCAATACCACACCAACCAATGGGATCCCAGCCACAGTCACACACCAATGAAGAAGCCAAGGTCACCCACAAAGAACACACATAGACAACAACCAACATTGCAGCCCGGACCCTGAGGAGTGCCAGCAGTCACACACACAACGTGTCACAATCACTGAAAGATAACACAAACTGGAAATCACATGACAGGGGCAAACAACAAGTGCCAAGGGGAAACCTGACTGTGACCCATCTGCGTCTGCACACAAACTCAGCCCTGACAGCAAACACACCTATGGGTGACACCCTGATGACCAGTAATGTGCCATGCACCCACATCACAGAGAACCCAGGGAGAAGACTTTGGGGGAACATAGGTCAACTCAGCAAGCATCACAAACAGGTACAACACTAGGGATCACAGCATGCACAGCTAAACGGAAGTGAACACACAGACATGCACATACAACACACACCTTGGGCGCAGGCAATGTCACAGGAGTACACACTGCCATGAGGGGACTCCACTCCTGTGTGAGGAAAGCTGTGCCATATGTTGCCTCAGTAGGGCCCCATCATGTCAGCTGAGCACTTGGTCACACAATCAACAATTAGCACCAAATGAGGGCTCCCGTCACATCAGCCTGGTCATGGAAGTGCCAACGTAATCATCAGCACAGATCCAACACACTTGTATAGCAATGTTGCACTGACAACACGGATGAGTCCTTCCCCATTGATGCCCAAACCTGCATGTCCAGTGGAGATGGCCACACGGTCAGGGAAGTAGACGAATTGAACAATGGCAGGCACAACAGATGTGCAGGGGTGGAAGCCACAGATGTGAAATAGCCAATCTAAGTAGGAAATCCCATTGCCAAATACTGAACACATGACACCCTCAGATGCTGCTATGGATGACATGGATACACCACAGGATAGGACACATTCCCCTGGACCACATGGGTTCCTGCACAGTAACACTTCATTATCATGAGACCAAATATCACCATCACTGCAGCAAGGGCATGGTTAGCATCATCAACAACATGTACATCAGAAGCATAAGCACTAGAGAACAGAAAGTTGCTTTATTCAGCATATGTGTGTAAACAAAGTCCAGAAAAAACACAAAGGCCAATGGCCAGTCCATTGTCAAAGTCCAAACTGGGTGACAGTGGCAGATGTCACCCTACGCATGCCTGCACAAAACCAGGGACAATCCACTAGGAGGGGCAACCGGGGGCAGGCCAGGCACCGCAGGGACAGGATCAGGGCTCACCAGGAGGAAGCAGGGAAGGGGTGGTGGGTGCTGGAGAGACACTGACAACTGCAGTGGAGGTGTCTGACATGGTGTGTGCCGGCACAACTGGGGGCATGACTCAGATGTTGTGGGTGCCGGCACGACTGCAGTGGACCCTGCAGATGGAGTGGACAGGTCCGCCACTGCAGTGCCCAAGTCAGACAGGGTGGTAGTGGACTCCACTGCAGTGCCTACCACCAGGGGAGGAGAATGGGGAACAGGCAAGGTGGGCTGGACAGAGGGGGAGGACACCCTCACCACATCAGTGGCACAGACAAGCGCAGCGGGGGTGTGGTGCCGGGAGAGCAAGTGGCAGGGGGAGAAGGCCGGATCCTCTTGGGGATGGTATATCTGTGGGTGGGGGAACCTAGGGCAGGGTGTGGTGGGGGCACCTGTGGAGTGGGGGCCTGAGGGATGGAGGAAGGAGACCTGGTGCCTGAGCTGCAGGGCGGCGGTCGGGTCTTGCTCTTACGACTCCGGGGGGACTTGCGGGTGGGGGCCTCAGTCTGTCTGCGCCTGGGGGAGGGTGTCCGGGGGCACTCTGCTCCGTGTGGGTGGGCTTCCTCTTCCCCCTGAATGCTGTATCAGCTGGATCGGAGGGGAAGAGGCCGAGGTCACTGAGGAAGAGCCGCTGGGTCTTTGGGGTTGCAGGTGAGGCAAGGGAGGGTGTTTTGGAGGGAGAGGCAACTGAGGACTGCGCAGTGCTCGTGGATGCGTGTGTGTGTTCCAGGGCCCCATCCCCTGTGAGTCTGGTTTCAGTCCCCTGACTGTGCGTGCGTGTGCGTTTTGTTTGTGGCGTGTGTGTCTGTGTGCTGGATGTGTGTGTGCTGGTGTGTGCCTGGCCGGTGTGTGTGTGCTTGGGACGGGTAAGGTGCTGGGGAATGTGGATGGAGCAGAGGCAGGAGGGGTGAGGGACTGTCTGAGGAGGGACACTGCTGCCGTCAGGGAGGAGTCCATGGACCTATTGCCCCTCTGTAGGTCAGACATGCCTGATGAGATGCCCTCCATGAACGACACCAGCTGAGTCAACAGAGCGGTGTGCGCATGGAGGACACTCAGCATGGCTGTCTGCCCTACATGGAGCTGGCGAAGGAGGTACACAGACTCCTCACTCAGGGCAGCAGGGGACGCAGGGGGTGCGGTGCCTGGCCCAAAGGAGACACGCTCCCGAACATGGGAGCCTCCACGGACCTGGGGAATGGGAGCCGATGGGAGGGCGGTGGTGGTGCTGGTGGTGGCGGGGACAGCAACACTAGCTGGGGTGTGGTAGCTGCTGACACCCGCCTCCATAAGGAGTCATCCTCCGAGTTGCTCTGGTCCTCAGCTGAGGTGGATGGTGCTGAGGACTCCTCGGTGTGGCTCCCTCGCCCTCCATGCCACTGGGTCCCTCCGACCACTCCTCGGCTGCTGACCCAGTCTGGCTCTCTGGCTCCTCCTGGTCCGTGGAGCTGTCCCCTTCCGTGGCCGTGGATGTATCTGCAAACAATGGGGAAACAGACAGACATCAGTCACCTGCACCAAACGCACACACCACTGTGAGCACAGCACATTACAGAGCAAGCCCTGGCATCATTAGATGTACATTGCTAAAAGTGCCCTAACTGAACAGGAGAAGCCAATTGTCAGTCTGATGCCAACCATGGCACTCACATCCCACATGGCCTTGCACCCATCTGTCTGGTGTCTGTTGGATAGCAACACCCCAGTGTGGACACATGCACCAACTACACAGTAGTTGGACAGTGCAGAGGACACGGTGTAGCATGTGGACATGCACACATCACAACTCTTGCCACTGAGTCAGTACAGGTTTCCGGATGAAAGGGACGCCCAGAGTCAAATAGGATATGCATGTGATGCATACCAGCGACAGACACCATGATGCACCCATGTCCTGATAGCCATCGCCACAATGGTGTGCATGTAGCACATGTCACTCCCCTGCAGGATCACCAATAAGTAGACACATGCCATGGCGGAGGCATGACTGCTAAGTCATACATCACTGTCTCAGTGATGTATGACTTGGCAGCCAGACATCAACACTCTGCACTGTGTCACAATAGTAGGTCATGGGGAATGCAAGTCCTGGAGCTGCACAAGTGCACATGTACATCCCCCACACAACACATCATCTTAACCCTCATCTGTCCAGGTCATACCGATTGGACATATGGGAGACCTGTGACACTACCCTCTGAACCTGAGCCCCTCACAATCTGCTGTGAATGGGGAACAGCTGCCTGAACTTCACATTCGCATACCCCAGTCTGCACGGGCAGCTGATCAAACACCTATGTGACACACAAGTATCGTCTCCTATGGTCACATCTCCAGTGGCATGCTGAGCCCCTACCAAGAAACACCCCAGCAGTCCTGGCAACTAATCCACAGCACACTGACACAGAGGCAGACACCTGAGGGGTCAAATCACTGCGCACAATGTGTCAGCTGATACACGGGAGTGGGAGTACAGAGTGCATTGCATGGCCTGGAGTAGGCATGACTGTCCTGCCCCACATGAATGAGGGATGAGCCCTGGACAGTGGATAGCTGGCTATGTATGTGTGACACACATAATCTGCACACTCCTGGGGCCCAAACATTGTTCCCACCCGCTGCATGGGCGTGTGCCACATACCCCAGGCACATGTGGTGGCTCAGCTCAGCAAGTGGACCGCATATCAAAGCAACACGCAGATTACATGTCCGAACACAGGCGTTGTGTGAACAATGGACCCACCCATGATGCCCAGAACAGAGTTAGGGAAACAGATGCTGTCCCCCACCTTTAGTGAAGCAAACTGCAAGGACACAGTCCCAAGTGACACAATTCCCTGAATGTAAGGGCCACACCTGGGTATCAGATGAGGAGTGGGCAGTGCACAATAGAGGGACATGGCTCCTGGACAACATGACTGCTGTACTGTGGCAGTTGAACCAGGCCAGAGGAGGGCACAAAGCATGTAATACAGAGTTCACAGTGCAGTCTTTGACTCACCCCCTCCTTGCTGCTGTATGGCCTTCAGCTGCCCATCCAGGTCTGGAAACACCACCGCCAGGATCTGGAGCATGTGGGGGTCAGGGTCTGTGTTCCGCCCCTCCTGCGAGGAGGCGACAGCTTCAGCTGGACCCGTGCAATCCTCCGGGTCCAGCCCCGAAGGTCCAGCCACCTCTTCTGGCAGTTGCGGATCCGGCGCTTGTAGACCCCCACGGACCGGACAGCCCGGACGATGTCCTTCCAGATCTCCTGCTTCCGATGGGCATTAACCTGTCAGGATGACAAAGTGAAAAGGCCATTACTACACATGCAACATATCCGTGCATGACACAGTTGTATATACATGTCTCATTCACAGGGGCACATGATGTACACAGGCAGTGCAACGCTGCCCATGGACAGTTTGCCAGACGTCACTACATGATATCATTGCATGGGAAGTAAAGCACAAGTTACTAACTTGTGTAACGATATATCTGTAAGAGACAGTAGTTAGTGACAGATTCCTTACCTTAGAATATCCCCAGGCGTCAGGCTGGATCCGGAAAGTTTTTTGCGTAGCAGTACCCTTGCGCGTCGGTAGGCGGCGTCGTGTGGCTCCGCGTCCGTCGTCGGCGTCGTGATCGCCGGGATGACGTCGCGGGCAGTACTTAGGCGCCGCCCCTGCGCGCTGACGTCAGTTCTGTACACGACTTTCCGCGCCAGGAACGCAGAGCCATGCAAGAAGCTGACACAGGTGTCTGAAAAATACTAGGGCCCTGAAAGGGATGTCCTTAACCCTAGAAATCAGTTTGCAGAACGGGGAGGATGGGTGGGCGGTAAGGAATCTGTCACTAACTACTGTCTCTTACAGATATATCGTTACACAAGTTAGTAACTTGTGCATCTGAAAGAGACACGTTAGTGACAGATTCCTTACCTTAGAATAGATACCCCAGCAATACCAACCCCGGTGGTGGGTCTGCGAACAAAGATCAGACAAGGAAGTCCTGGAGGACAGAACGGCCAAAGAAGCCGTCCCTCCGGACCTGACTGTCAAGGCAGTAATGCTTTGTAAACGTGTGCAGCGAGGCCCACGTAGCTGCCTGACAGATAACCGGCAGCGGAACACCGCGGCCCAAGGCCGTGGTAGCAGCCGTTGCCCTGGTGGAATGGGCACGCAGCCCAACAGGAGGCTCCTTCTTAGCCAAAGAATAGCAGGTCTTGATGCACAAGGTAACCCAGCGGGAGATGGTCCTCTTGTGCCCCGCCCGACCTTTTTGGCACCCACGTAGCCAACAAAGAGCTGGTCATCCACCCGGAAGTGTTTTGTGCGGTCAATATAGAAGGAGAGCGCACGTTTTGGGTCCAGACGGTGGAGCCTCTCTTCCTCTCTGGAAGGATGCGGAGGCGGAAAGAAGGTGGGCAAAGTGATGGTCTGCCCAATGTGGAAAGCAGTAACCACCTTTGGCAAGAAGGACGGACGCGTCCGAAGAACAACCTTGTCTGGATGAACAGACAGAAAGGGAGGTTTGCAAGATAGAGCCTGGAGCTCACTCACCCGCCGAGCGGAGGTGATGGCCACCAGAAAGGCTGTCTTCAGAGTCAGAAGACGAAGAGGACAGTTATGTAGAGGCTCAAAGGGAGCGCACATTAAAAGGTAAGAACCAAGTTCAAGTCCCACTGAGGCATCACAAACGGAACAGGAGGGAAGAGGTGTGTAATGCCTTTTAAGAACCTGTTAACAACAGGGGACTTGAAAAGGGAGGGCTGATCAGGGAGCCTGAGGAAGGCCGAGATAGCACAAAGATAACCCTTGATGGTACCCAGGGCAGAACCCTGTTGGGCCAGAGAGAGAAGGAACAGAAGGACCTCAGAAAGAGGGGCAGAAAGGGGATCCACAGCCTTTGCTGTGCACCATGCCACAAATTTGTTCCACCTGCAGGCGTATACCACCTTAGTGGAGGGACGCCTGGCTGCCAGAATCACATCACAAACTTCGGGGGCAAGTCGAAAGGAATCAACTGCCGCCGCTCAATCTCCACGCAAGCAGGTGTAGACTGGACAGGTTCGGGTGGAGGACCGTCCCCTGCTGCTGCGACAGAAGATCCTCCCGAAGAGGCAGACGGATCGGGGGATCTACGCTCATATTGAGTAGCTCGGGATACCAAACTCTTCGAGCCCAGTCCGGAGCCACAAGAATGACTTGGGCCCGGTCGTGCCGAATCTTCTTCAACACTCTGGGCAGAAGTGGTATAGGCGGAAAGGCGTACAACAGACCGCAACTCCACTCGTGACGAAAAGCGTCGCCGAGCGAGTGCCGCCTTGGAAATTCCAACGTGCAGAACTGATGACATTGCGCGTTCTCTTCGGTGGCGAATAGATCTAACCAAGGCTCTCCCCACTGTAGAAAGAGTCCTTGCGCCACTTCCGAGTGAAGACGCCATTCGAGATCCATCATGCACCTGCGGCTGGGTTCGTCCGCCCTGGCGTTCAGCGAACCTGCCAGGTGTTGAACCATCAGGAACATGCCCTGATGTTCCAGCCATGTCCAGAGGCGCAGAGCCTCCTGACAAAGGGTCCACGACCCCACCCCGCCTTGTTTGTTGCAGTACCACATGGCGGTGGTGTTGTCTGTGAACACCTGCACTACCTTCCCTTTGACAGAGGGAAGGAATGCCTTGAGTGCAAGTCGGATCGCCCGGAGCTCCAGAATGTTGATATGGAGCCGGGACTCCGCCGGAGACCAGAGGCCTCTGATCTCCGCCTCTCCCATGTGACCGCCCCATCCCAGAAGGGACGCGTCCGTCACAACTGTGTGCTCTGGCTGGGGAAGGAGAGGGATCTGCCCATGACCCATTGCCGGTTCGAGAGCCACCACTGCAACTGTTTTGCAGTCCCCTCCGAGATCTGGACGTGATCGGACAGGTTGCCCTGGTGCTGCGCCCACTGGAACTTCAGGTCCCACTGCAGAGCCCGCATATGCCATCTGGCATGATTGACCAGCAGGATGCAGGAGGCCATGAGGCCCAGCAGCCTCAGGGTCATCCGTACCGAAACCCAGGATAAAGGCTGAAAGATCGGAATCATAGCCTGAATATCCCGGACTCGCCGTTCGGGAGGATAGGCCCGAAACTGCGTTGTGTCCAGAACTGCTCCGATGAAAAGGAGCTGTGGAGAAGGAATCAGATGCGACTTCGGCACATTGATGGAGAACCCCAGCGAGTGCAGGAGTTCGGCCGTAGTCTGGAGGTGGGAGACGACTGCCTGGGACGAGCCCGCCTTCAGCAGCCAGTCGTCGAGGTAGGGGAAGACTGAAACCCCTGCCCGGCGCAGATGAGCTGCGACCACCGACAACACTTTCGTGAACACCCGAGGGGCACTGGTAAGGCCAAAGGGGAGCACGGTGAACTGAAAATGCTCGGGGCCTACCGTGAACCGAAGGTAACGCCGGTGGGCCGGCAGGACGGGGATGTGGAAATATGCGTCCTGCAAGTCCAACGCTACCAACCAGTCTCCAGGGTCGAGGGCAGTCAAGACCTGAGCTAGGGTGAGCATCTTGAACTTCTCCTTCCGGAGGAAGCGATTGACGTTCCGGAGGTCCAAGATAGGACGCAGTCCTCCTTGTCCTTTTGGGCACCAGGAAGTAGTGGGAGTAGCAACCACGCCCTACTTCTGGGGTCGGAACATGCTCGATGGCCCTCTTGGCCAAGAGGGCCGTGACTTCCTTCTGCAGAAGTACCAAGTGATCCCCTGACATGCGGTGGAATTGAGGTGGCATGGCTGGGGGGTGGACTGGAAGGGGAGGGAGTAGCCCCTTCGGACAATGTCCAAGACCCACCTGTCCGAGGTGATGGTACGCCAGTGGGGAAGGTGATGGCGGACCCTGCCCCTACTGGCGTGCTGTGCACCTGAAAGGAGGGACTAGGAGGGTTTGGAGGCCGCGGACGGGTTGGAGGTGGTGGCCTGACCCGCACGCTGGTTGCCCGATCCGCCACGGCGGAATCCACGTCCTCGGCCACGCGAAGACGCCTGCTGCGCGGGCCGGTGGCTGGGCTGCTGACGTGAAGGGCGCCCCTACCGTGGCCACGATAGGGGCGAAAAGCAGAAGTCAGCGGAGGGCGTGTAGCAGAAAGGCCCAGGGACTTTGCAGTAGCCCGTGAGTCCTTAAAGCGCTCCAACGCATGGTCTGCTTTGGACCCAAAAAGACCGACTTCCATCAAAGGGCATGTCCATGAGAGTATTCTGGACATCCCCTGAAAAACCAGTGGTTCTCAGCCAGGCGTGGCGTCGTAGCGCCACCGTCGTTGCAATAGACCTGCCCAGCGAGTCGGCGGTATCAAGGCCACATCGAATTGTATATTTGGCCGCATCCCTTCCTTCCGCAATGGCGCGGGAAAGCAGTGTCTGGACCTCCTCAGAACACTGGGGCAAAACATCCGCCACCGAATCCCACAAGGAGTGGGTATATCGGCCCAAAAGGCAAGCGGTGTTGACGGACCGCAAGCCAGCACTGGAGGAAGAAAAACCCTTCTTCCCAAATTGATCCAGGCGTTTGGATTCCCTATCCGGAGGGGCGGTAGGGAAGGCGGTTTGGGAAGCGGAGGCTTGGACAACCAAGCTCTCAGGGGTGGGGTGGACAGAGAGAAACAGGGGTCGCCCGGAGCTGGGCGATGGCGTCGGGACACGTTCCTATCCACAGGAGCCCCTGTGTTGGGCTTGGACCAGGCGCCCAAAAGAACGTCAGTGAGGGCGTCGTTAAACGGCAGCACAGTCTCCGAAGAGGAGGCTGCCGGCTGAAGCACCTCTGTCAAGAGATTAACCTTGACCGCCACAGCAGGGAGTTGGAGATGTAAGGCTCCAGCTGCCCTACGCAACACCGTTGCAAAATTGGCTCCCTCCTCCGTAGCCACGGGAGGAGACAGCATGCCAGTGTCAGGGGAAGTATCTAGACCACTAGCATCCCCTAGACCCTCTGTCCAGTCCTCATCGTACTGACACTGTTGTGTCAGAGGGTCATCAGACCCCTCCCAGTCCTCCTGGTCCTCCTCAGGTTCAAAATAAGGCGGAGGAGGGACATTTGGGACCCAAGGTCTCATCGGCGCCGGAACCGGCGTCCGAGCGACGTCGGTCCGGGTCCATGTCCGGAGCCGGAAGGAACTGGGGAACGACGCCGCTCGGAGCCCCAGGCGGCGTCGAGAACGGCACCGGAGACATCGGCGCCGGCGGAGGTGTCGTTAGGTCGACCGGCGTCGATGGGGGTTGTGGAGCCGGGATCGAGGCCGGGGCCGAAGCCGGAGCCGGGATCGAGGCTGGAGGCACGGGCGACGCCGGGGCCGGGAGCCGTCGGCGACGCCGGAGCAACCCCATCAGGGCCCGCGGGGCCCGAAGGCGCACCGGAGGGGCCTGGAGGCCCGAAGAGGCGGGGCCGCATGGCCGACAGGAATTCCTGCACTTTGGCCGGATCCGCCCGAACCCGGGAAGGGCGGGTATGGCGGGGGCGACTCCACAGGCATGTCCGGGGCCGCGGGGGCAGGGACGGTGCCGGGAGGGGCCTCAGCCGAGTCGCGAGACCGGCGAGGCGAAGTCCTAGAGCGATGATGCTTTTTGGACTTCTTGTGTTTTGACTTACCGGACGAAGAAGACTTCGATGCCGACGACCGGTGTGGACTCCGCGATCGACCCCTGGACCTCTCACGCGACCGGGGCTTCCGCGGAGCCGAATGCCGGGCCTCGAGGAGCTTTCGAGACCGCTCTCGCAAAGCTTTCGGGTTGAGGGCCTGGCAGTCGGTACAAGACTCCGTGTCGTGGCCTCGGCCGAGGCAGAAGAAACACTCCCAATGCGGGTCGGTGACGGACATCATCCGAGCACAGGCGCCGCAACGTTTGAAACCGGGCATCCCTACGACACCTTGATAGAAAAACAGTGAAAAAATTCACCAAAAAGTATGGTCAAAAAATGACCAGGGCACTGCTCTTCCCGGATCTGCGCTTGCTGGCGCGGAAAAAGAAGAACTGACGTCAGCGCACAGGGCGGCGCCTAAGTACTGCCCGCGACGTCATCCCGGCGATCACGACGCCGACGATGGACGCGGAGCCGCACGACGCCGCCTACCGACGCGCAAAGGGTACTGCTACGCAAAAAACTTTCCGGATCCAGCCTGACGCCTGGGGATATTCTAAGGTAAGGAATCTGTCACTAACGTGTCTCTTTCAGATACCTTGTTCAAATGCACTGTCACTGCACCATACCTGTCCAGTGCATGTCACTACACACTATGGGGGGTGACAACTACTCAGTGAGCCTGCTAGCCAGTGGCGTGCAGACTTTCAGCCTTGCTAGTCAGACAAAATGCACATTCAGAAAGGCAGTGCACAGAACACTCACCTGCTCCCCTGGTGTCCCATACAGCTTGCTGTACTGTGGAAGTAGGCTGTCCAGCAGGGCCTGGTTCTCCTCAAGGCTGAAGGCTGGGGCTCTCTCCACAGTACGTGCCATTGCAGGGTCCAGAGGGGCAGAGACAGCAGCAGTGCAGTGGCAGATGTCATCCTGGAGCATGTAGTGCAGGCAAGTGAGCTCTCAGGGGAACAGCCAGCAATATATATGTGCTGGAGAGGCAGATACTGTCCCTTGTGTCCAAAGTGATAGGTCCAAGTCGTTTGCATCTTCTGAATCTGGCCAATCCATGGAATAGCAGCACCAATACACGCCCACGGCATCCTTCAAATCTTCAACTTCATGACATACATGATTTTGCAACATTGTTGTGGGTGACCAACTGAATTTCCAGCAACCGACTCGTTCGAATTTCGAAAACGCGTCCGTTGCCAGGCAAGGCCATTGTCAATGGGTGCGCACCGATCGGTCCATTGCGGTACAACGCGTACAGGGGTACAACGCGTACCCGCACACATTGAATGCAATGGGCCGGGGGCACCGATCGGTCCATTGCGGTACAACGCGTACAGGGGTACAACGCGTACCGGCACACATTGAATGCAATGGGCCGGCCGGGGGCACCGATCGGTCCATTGCGGTACAACGCGTACAGGGGTACAACGCGTGCACCGACACATTGAATGCAATGGGCCGGCCGGGGGCACCGATCGGTCCATTGCGGTACAACGCGTACAGGGGCACAACGCGTACCCGCACACATTGAATGCAATGGGCCGGCCGGGGGCACCGATCGGTCCATTGCGGTACAACGCGTACAGGGGTACAACGCGTACCCGCACACATTGAATGCAATGGGCCGGCCGGGGGCACCGATCGGTCCATTGCTGATCAACGCGTACAGGGGTACAACGCGTATCCGCACACATTGAATGCAATGGGCCGGCCGGGGCACCGATCGGTCCATTGCGGTACAACGCGTACAGGGGCACAACGCGTACCCGCACACATTGAATGCAATGGGCCGGCCGGGGGCACCGATCGGTCCATTGCTGATCAACGCGTACAGGGGTACAACGCGTACCTGCACACATTGAATGCAATGGGCCGGCCGGGGGCACCGATCGGTCCATTGCGGTACAACGCGTACAGGGGCACAACGCGTACCCGCACACATTGAATGCAATGGGCCGGCCGGGGGCACCGATCGGTCCATTGCTGATCAACGCATACAGGGGTACAACGCGTACCCGCACACATTGAATGCAATGGGCCGGCCGGGGGCACCGATCGGTCCATTGCGGTACAACGCGTACAGGGGTACAACGCGTACCTGCACACATTGAATGCAATGGGCCGGCCGGGTGCACCGATCGGTCCATTGCTGTTCAACGCATCCCTGTACAAGTGACTGGCATATGTCACCATGCCTGTCTCAGATGGACATATGCCAGCCACAGATAGCTCCCAGGGAGTGAGGGGCACACCTACAACACGACAGCCTGTCCAAACTGTATGATGAGGCATGTAAGGCTGCATTTCCTATTGTGTGTATGTTGGTGTACATGTTGTCCTGTGGGTGTCACCTGGGGGCAGCCACCCCCAGGCTGTGCACGTGTTCATGGGGACAGGATCCTGGGTGTTACGTGTACATGACCACTGTGATGTGCAACTGTTCATATCTGTGCATGTGCCATGGTCACATTTCACGGTGGTGTATGTGTATGTCATGTCACATACCCCGTGAGTCCCATGTGGGACGGTATGTTTGAGCCAGGGTGTCCCAGTGGCACAATAGTGATGGTCCTCCACAGTCTGTGTGCATGTAGTGTTTACAATGTCTCTGATTTCATGTGCACAATGGGAGACAGTCTCCACATCCACGTTGTGTGTGCATGGACTTTGATGTTGTGCGTGTGTGTGTCACAGACGTCCATGTCTGTCCTGCCGTGGCAAGTGGGACCACTACCTGTGGGGGTCATAGTTGTTTTGCTGTGGTGTATACATGATACTCCATGTAATGCCAGTGTCCATGTGGCAATACAGGGTCCCTGGGAATGTACCTGTCGTTGAGCTGTGATGCCTGGGGCACATCTGTCCTCACATGTCACTGTGGGGGGTGATTGTGACACGGCAGCAGGAGATGGGAACTGTGACACGGCCTCATGATATCCAATGGGCCAACCTGGGACTTATTGATGCCACTTGTTGGACCGTGATGACAGATGTTGGCCATGTATGTACCATACATGTCCTTACGGAACTGCACACTTCATGTAGTTGTGCCTCATAATGATGTATGTTGGGATATTGAGTATGTTCAATGCCGCATATGTGGGCTGACTGACAATCTTGCTTACTTCTCCTCTGCACTGCAGGGCTCCTGCTGTCCATCGACCATTCCCAGACCTGGCAACGATGGTGGAACGGGACAGCATCCGACGGTACCTCTTCACCAGGCAGCTGATTGAGGATTTGGCAGTGCAGTTGGCCCCACATTTGCAGCCTGGCCGGCCGTATCCTACAGCGCTGACCCCCAAGGTGAAGGTGATGGCAGCCCTACACTTCTTTGCCACCGGTACCTTCCAACATACTGTGGCGACTGCTGGTGGGATGTCACAGACCATGTTGAGCCGTGTGCTCCGCGATGTTTTGGCGGCAATGTTGCTATTCCTGAACCGGTAGATCTATTTCCCTAGACTGCGACGACTCACTGACGTGAAGAGTGACTTCTATGCCCTGGGGAGGATGCCGCATGTCATTGGCTCCATTGATGGGACACATGTGGCTTTGGTACCACCACAGGCCCAGGAGCAGGCCTACAGGAACCGCAAGCACTACCACTCGGTCAATGCACTGGTGGTGTGTCTTGCAGATATGACCATCACACACGTGTGTGCCCGTTTCCCTGGTTCAGCACACGATGCCTTTGTGATGAGTAGTCGCATCCCCAGGATGATGGCACAGATGCAGAACCAGCGTGCCTGGCTTGTCGGTGTGTACTGACTTTGTGCCATTGTGTGTGATCTGATCTGTAGTATTCCGCCCACTTTTCCAAGTCAGCTAATGTGCACTTGTCTGTCCGTAGGTGACTCGGGATACCCCAACATGCCGTGGTTGCTGACACCCCTCAGGAACCCTGTGACACCAGCCCAGATGCGCTACAATGAGGCACATGGTCGGACCAGGAGAGTGATTGAGCGGACATTTGGTCTCCTGAAGAGCCGCTTCCGCTGCCTGGACAATACCGGAGGGTCCCTCCCATATGCCCCTGCGAAAGTGTGCAAGATTATCATCGTCTGCTGCATGCTCCACAACCTGGCAGTGCGGAAGGAGTTGCCTCTCATCCAGGATGACAATGACCAACATCCGCCACCTGTGGAGGATCCTGGCCTGGACCACGATGCCAGTGATGATGAGGGGTGATGTCCGCACACAGCTCATCACCAACTTCTTTAGCTGAATGTGAGTATCCTGAGGTGTCATGTCAATGATGTGAGTTGGCATGATATGTGTAGGTGGTGCTCTGGTGCTGTTGGAGTGTGTCCATGGGCTACTTGACTGGATGTGTGTTGCGATGTGTGCTTACAGGTGGGCTGTACTCCCCAACAGTGTTGACATGCTAACTTGGTTCTGGGTGGGTATCTTGTAACATGTATTGTGCATGAGTTTTGCTGTTCTGTCCTGTTCTCCATTGCTTTTGACTGTGTGTCATTTCTGTCCTTCACAGGGTACTTTCAGATTCGTTTGGTCAACTGTGTCCTCCGACGACGTGATTGCACTTCAGGGTGGTAGCTGTTGTGTCCCTACAGGTGATGTGCGCCACACCCATGGACTTCCTTCCGTCTACAGTTGTTGACTGTGTGCCCGCTGCCAGGTGGGATTACCTTGCATCTGTAGTGGTTACGACATGTTGCAACTGTGTAATAAACCTGTGCTTCACTTTGTGATGTGCGTTGTCTGTGGTCACACATTTGACTGCCATTTGCTTACTGCACCTGTGGGCTACTTGACTACAACTGGGAATGGGTGTGGTGTCTGTGCATTGCACCGTCTTCCCTGGCAACATCAGTGTAGGCAATGAGTCAGATGGCCTACGTGTGTATGTGTTGTGTAGCCCTGGTGGTGTGTCTCCCTCATATGTGTCACGTTGCCTTTACTCACATGCCTGTGTTGTACTTGCTGTTGCAGTTCGCATACACAGTGTAATTTTGCAGTTCATCATCCCCATAACAGCACCCACGTTGGAATCACAACAGAGGCAAGTATGGTGTATTAGTGTGTTTATTGTGATACATTTGTGTGAATAGTGCATAGGATGGGTAGTGCTGTACATAAATCTTGCAATCAGAAGTTCCTAGGTGAATTGAAAGTCCTGGTAGACAAAATCCCCAGTATCGGGGCCACAGTTGTCTGAGACATTGGTCCAACTTGTACTCCCCATGCAATGTGTGGGAGTAGTGTTGCCGTCAACAGGGTGAACAGTCTGTGCACAAAGGTGAACATCCAGAACAGGTTCAGGCTTCTTGGGAGTTGCGCTTGGCCATCGGCCTCTCACTTGCCCCTCCTCGGACGACCCCTCTTCTTTGGGGGGCCCCTCAAGTACAGGCTGCTGCGGTGCAGGGGACTCTCCGCCAGAGTCATCCTCCCTCCCTGTGGCAGTTGCAGTTTGTTCAGCACCAGATGTTGTTGGCACACAGGGAGGTGTGGACTGGTTGCTGTTCATCTGGCGGAGGCATTGTAAAATGTCCCTGTGCACCGCCGTCATCTCATGCAGTGCATCCCACTTGGACTCCACGCGGGACATGTGTGAGTCCACGCGGGACATGTGTGAGTCCACGCGGGACATGTGTGACTCCACGTGGGACATGTGAGAGTCCAAGCGGGCATGATGGGCATGATGCTGCTGTTTCATGTCTCTGAGGAGCCCCACTACCTGGCTGAGATCTCCGGTGCTGGACTGGTACGCATCAGCTATGCGTACCAGTTGTGGGTCATCATGCACACCAGCAACCTCTGCAAGCAGCGACCTCTGTCTCCCACCCCTCCCACCACCCCTGCTGACATGTGCAGTGCGTGCAGTGGCACGCACAGATGACCCTGGTCCACCTTGGGGGTTGGTGGTGGTGGTGGTGTCCATGGCCCCAGGTTGGTCCAGGGTCCCTGTGCTGGTGTTGCTCCTTGTTCTGTCCATGTCGGCAGGGATGGTATTTGTGGTGACAGTCGTTGGAGGGGTGGGTGCAGGGGTGCAGCTGGTGGTCCTGCTGGTGCTGCAGCTGGTGGTCCTGCTGGTGCTGCATGTAGACTTGCACCGGATGTGCCAGGTTGGTCTTCTTCGTCCGAGGAGGGCAGAGGCTGTACGACACCAGTGAGCTCCGCATCCTCTTGAGCCTGGGACTGGGACACCTCAGCGTCTGCTGCTGTGTCCCCATCATCACCTGTTTTTGGGAGACACACACAATGTATGTTATGTTTCTGCAGGCATCAATGGTTGACACACCTGACAGTTGTGACTGTGCCTCTGGGTGCGGGCCTGTACATTGCATTGTCCTAAGTCGTCACAGTCAGGGGTTGATATTGGTGTGGCACATTGTCCTGCATTATTTGGGCATTTCTATGTATTTGTTGGGGTGTGAACATGGTCTGCATTGGTTGTATTTGGTTGACAGCCGGCCCTCCTTCCCACCCAGCCAGTCAGTTATCCCACCATGGACTGTGCTTGCATTGCAGGGAGTGGAAGTTGTCTCTCAGGATGTCAGTCAGTGGTGTCCTGCTGTTTGTTGGTGCACAGTTGCCAGCAGGGCCTTGTGCTCCCCACAGCAGTAGCCAGTGTCAGCCATCTTGCGAGTCCTTCTCCACTCCCTGTGATGTGAGCATGGTTCAGGGTAGTGTTGCTGGGACAGTTGTGGGGGTGAGCTATGTCTGTGACTGTGACTCCCATCATGCTATTGCCTCCACCCCACTTCCCAGCATTCCCATACTTACTTGCTTTTGTGGGGAGTTCAGTGTGTGTGGGTGTGAGGGCAATGGCAAGATGGCTGACAGTGGTGTCCTGCTGTTGGTTGGTGTGCAGTTCCCAGCATGCCCTTGTGCTCCCCACAGCAGTAGCCAGTGTCAGCCATCTTGTGTGTCCTTATCCACTCCCTGTGATGTGAGCATGGTTCAGGGTGGTGTTGATGGGCCAGTTGTGAGGCTGAGCAATATCTGTGACTACCACTCCCATCATGCTATTGCCTCCACCCCCTTCCCAGCATGCCCATGCTTCCTTCCTTTGACTCTGCTTCCCTGTGGGGTGGGCTGGCTGTGCTGACAGGATGGCTGGGAGTGTTGTCCTGGCAGTTGTTTGGCTAAAAGTCCCAAGAGTGTCCCTGTGCTTCACACAACATAACCCAGGGTGGTGGTTCTTTGTGGGATCTTGAGTTAGGATGGGAGGCATTGCATTCTACCAGGTGGGTTCTGTGGAGTTTATGTTGAGGGGGGGTGTGAGGGGAGGTGCTTGTGACTATGGTCAGTGCTGCAAGTCCTCCTTCCCACCCAGCCAGCCAGATATCCCACCATGGACTGTGCTTGCATTGCAGGGAGTGGAAGTTGTCTCTCAGGATGTCAGTCAGTGGTGTCCTGCTGTTTGTTGGTGCACTGTTGCCAGCAGGGCCTTGTGCTCCCACAGCAGTAGCCAGTGTCAGCCATCTTGTCAGTTGTTTTCCACTCCCTGTGATGTGCGCATGGTTCAGGGTGGTGTTGATGGGACAGTTGTGGGGGTGACCAATATCTGTGACTACCACTCCCATCATGCTATTGCCTCCACCCCACTTCCCAGCATTCCCATACTTACTTGGTTTTGTGGGGAGTTCAGTGTGTGTGGGTGTGAGAGCAATGGCAAGATGGCTGACAGTGGTGTCCTGCTGTTGGTTGGTGTGCAGTTCCCAGCATGCCCTTGTGCTCCCCACGACACAGCAACAGTGTCAGACATCTTTGATGGGCCTTTCCACTCTCTGTGGGATGTGCATGCGTGAGTGTGAGCTTGCTGGGCCATGTGGTGGGGGATGTAGAGCTGTGACTACGACTCCCATCATGCTATTGCCTCCACCCCCTTCCCAGCATGCCCATGCTTCCTTCCTTTTGACTCTGCTTCCCTGTGGGGTGGGCTGCCTGTACTGACAGGATGGCTGGGAGTGTTGTCCTGGCAGTTGTTTGGCTGAAAGTCCCATGAGTGTCCCTGTGCTTCCCACGACATAACCCAGGGTGGAGGTTCTTTGTGGGACCTTGAGTTAGGATGTGTGGCATTGCATTCTCCCAGGTGGGTTATGTGGAGTATGTGTTGAGGGTGTGTGTGAGGGGAGGTGCTTGTGACTATGGTCAGTGGTGCGAGTCCTCCTTCCCACCCAGCCAGCCAGATATCCCAGCATGGAACGTGCTTCCATTGCAGGGAGTGGAAGTTGTCTCTCAGGATGTCAGTCAGTGGTGTCCTGCTGTTTGTTGGTGCACAGTTGCCAGCAGGGCCTTGTGCTCCCCACAGCAGTTGCCAGTGTCAGCCATCTTGTGAGTCCTTCTCCACTCCCTGTGATGTGCGCATGGTTCATGGTGGTGTTGATGGGACAGTTGTGGGGGGGCAATATGTGTGACTACGACTCCCATGATGCTATTGGCTACACTGACTTGGCCTGCATACACAGAATTCCTTCCTTGCAGTGGTCTTCACTGTGTGTTGGTGTTGTTGTGGTGGCTACATGTCTGGATGTGTTTGTTAGTTCTATTTGTGCCACTGCCTAGCTGTAGTTGTAGTTGTTTTGTACATGTGATGGCACGGTTGACTGTAACTTTGAGATGGCATGTGTTGTGTTTCTCTGACTGACATACACATTTTGGGATGATTCTGTTCTGGTTGCTGTGTAATTGCTATGAGTGCATGGTTTGACTCTCCCCTTGACAGTGATGTGTGTGTATTGTGGCAGAATATTGTGTACATTTGTTGTTTACTCACCAGGCTCTGGGATGTTCTCTAGTCCATATACGCTCACTGGCGGAAGGATGGCCCGCACCTTCTCCTCCCAGGGGCTGAGGTATACTGGCTTGGCAGGAGGGCCACTGCCAGTGTATTGGCTCAGGAGGTAGTCTTTCTTGAGCAGGTCCCGTACCCTCCTGCGCACGTCATACCACCTGTTCTGGATGTCGGTCTTTGTGCGCAGACATGGTGATTGTGCGTTCACCCTGTTGATGATCCTCTCCCACATCTTGGTTTTCTGGGAGATGGGGGTCTGTTGGACCAGTGTGCCAAACAGCTGTGGCTCTACCCTGAGCATCTCGTCTACCATGACTTCCAATTCACAATCTAGGAACTTGTGATTCTTCTTGGGGGGCATGGTGATGGGTGGTGATGGTGAGTGATGTGTGGGTTGGTGTGCAGGTGAGGGTGTGTGAGTGTGTGTTTTGCTGGGTGTATGTGAGGTAGGTATTTGTTGGTGTGCTGATGGTGTGTGGCTTGTGTGAGGGATGAGCTGTGGGTGTGGGTTGCTGTCTGTTGGGTGCTGGCAGTGGAATGGCATTTGCAAAGGATCATGGTTGGGATTTGTGTCCTTTATATGGGTGGAGTTGTGGGTGTGTCTTTGTTCTCTGTCCCCACCCCCCACAGTATTTATTGGCTTTGTAATTGCTTGTTTGGCCTTTTTTGTGTCATTTTTCCTTTGTACTGTCTGTGCATGTTGGAAACGTTCTTGTGACCGAGTCGGACCCTGCATTTGTCTCGTACGGTGTTCTCCGTTTCGTTCACGCTGTGTTTGTGCAGTTTTCTATGCTGCGTACGCGTCGGTCGCGGTGTTTTGTGTTACTTCGGCTCGGTTTTGTATGCGTGTCGGTCGTACGGCTTGTCCTCCGTCCGACTCGGTCGTGGTTTTCGCGCCTTGCATCGTACTTTGCGGTTTGGAGTTCGCGTGTACGTTTCGGTCGGATTTGTTCCGGGTGCGTGTCGGTCGGTACGATTCGCGTGTTTTTCCGGCCGGATTGCTGTTTTCCGTGCGGCTCGGTCGTTCGGCTTGGGTTCGGTACGTGTCGGTCGGATTTTGCACGCTTTGCATCGTACTTGGCGTGTCGGGCGCCACAGGTACGTGTCGGTCAGAATAAATTCCGGCTCCGACTCGGTCGGTGCTTTTTCCGGCCCGAATCGGAATCGACCCCTATATATCTTTAATTTTGATAAACATACTTTAGAAAATGTGAAAGATCATGGGATGCCAAGACTGGATTTATGTAGCAAGTGCTATAGAATTCTGTAGGGTAATACATTAACCCTATATTGACCCACAATTTATAACTGCATCTGTACAGTCACTTGGAAGGGGCGTCCTTCCTTTTCAGGAATCAAGGATCTTGGCTAGTTAATTGTACTCCCGCCCAGGTAGGGATTTTCACCACGGGCCTGAGAAAGAGATAAAGTACATCATCCTGGCACTATCCCCCCCTTCTTTTTTCTTTTGCATTCCTTCCACCCTTCACCTGGCTGTGAAAATGAAGCCCTTCCCTGCCTAATGTAGTATGGAATGTATGCACATTCTGATCAGGATTTCATATTTGACTGCAATAGTGGCCATGATTGATGAAACTCTCCAGGCAAAGACCCCTGCTTGAGCATCATCATTCAGTGTGTCGTGTGGATACTGCCACTACCAAAGATAAAGATACGCATGTTAAAGACATCCTGCTTTAAAATGAATGGTATGTAAGAGGTCTAATGGCTCAGGCAAGTCAAGCGCTGGGTCTGTGGACACCATTGGCAAAAACTAACCCTGTAGACATCACAACCCGTTAGTACATTCACATATTCCAACCTGTCAAAAACAACACAGCCCTCCTGCTGCGGGGCATTCTCCAGAGTGGAACATCCAAGTCCTCCCCAGCATGAGCAGTGCTCTTCACAAGCCTGAGAATATTTCAATTCCCAGTCAGTGTGTGATCCAGAACACAATATGCGAGCACATGGCACATGTGGGGTGTTCGTTAAAGCCGCAAGTACTCTCCATTGTGAGCTCTGCTTACCCCACACTTGAGGGTGTTTCGGTTGTCAACCAGTGCATGCTCCAGAGTGTGATCTACGAGCACTTGTCAGCATGTGCGGTATTGTTAGAACTGGGGGTCTCTAGTTGGCTGAGGCAGGTACCTTAGTCCAAATAGGGACCCTTGCTTCTAGTCAGGGAAAGGAGGGACACACTCTCAGATAACCCCTGCTCACCCCCTAGTAGCTTGGCACGAGCAGCCAGGCTTATCTCCAAGGCAATGTGTAAAGTATTTGCAACCACACTCCCAGTAACACAGTGATAACACCACAAATGGACACCACACTGGTTTTTATAAAAATAGCGGTATCTTTATCAAAAGGGATACGATGAGACCAAACGATAAAAATCCAACGTATGCGTATTCGTAATATTTCACTTCCCCGGTTATTAGGCCAACAATCACTTGTAGGTTCTTGTGGTATTAATGAGCAATTCTCGATGATCTAATGCAGTCCTAATGCAATACTATGCAGTTCGTAATGCAGTTCGTAATGTAGTAATAAGACAGTCCTTAATGCAAGTACTAATGCAGTTCATAACGCAAGAATCAGGCAGTTTGTAATGCAAGAATAATGCAGTTCGTAATGCAAGAATCAGGCAGTTCGTAATGCAAGGAATAATGCGGTTCGTAATGCAAGAATAAGGCAGTTCGTAATGCAAGAATCAGGCAGTTCGTAATGCAAGAATAATGCGGTTCGTAATGAAAGAATTAGGCAGTTCGTAATGCAGGGAATAATGCTATAAGCCAATCTGCGCGGTCAACTCGGGCAACACTAGGCCCCAACAGCAGAGACAACGGTCGTACGCTTAAAGAGGCGGCCCCGGTACTGCTGGGCAGGTACGGGCCGCTCGGGGACTCAGCGCGTCTAATGCGGATCAGCAGGAGAGAGATCGGAGCACTCCTGTACTCCTCCTGCACGCCTCCCCAGGCCACACACGCTTGCGGCTCCCGACCGGAGTCCAAGCCTTACCTGGGGGTTGCGCTGCCTCGCTCTCTCTCTCCGCTCGTCGGACGTCCTGCTGGGCGGCCCGACGATGTTGCAGCTCCGTTGCTAGGCGACGCTGTAGCCGGACGGGTTACGGCGCTGCCTTTTCCTTCGTTGACGATCTTGGGCACATTCCTCTTGGCGAACAACGATCACGATCCCTTTCGCCATGCAGCTTCCTTAGCTTCAAGAAATCCTTTAGCACGTTGCGGCTCGGGCCGGCGGCGGCGATCCTCCCTCACAGCCTCAGTTACGATGATGGCTCGAGCCACAAACAGCAATGCAGCAGCATGGACGATGTTTCACGCTGCGGGGGCAATGCGGTCACGGGGCACCTCGTAAACAGCACCACAGACCACACAGCAGTCGCAGGCATGCAAAAGCACACGCACCAAGCGTTGCTGAGACACGGTTGGAAACTTTGATGTTCCTGAGTTTCCACAACAGGGGACCAGCTCTCCTCGGGCCCTTGGAGACAAGTTACTTCAGGACACAGCACACAGTAAAAATCCACTCAAGCAGGGGGACACAGCACACAGCAAAGTCCCTTGTCCTCTCCTCAGTCAAATCAGCAAACTGCAGGCCAGCTCCAGAACACACAGCAAGGGCAGTCCTTCTCTTCAGTCTCTTCAGCTGTTCTCCTTTGGCAGAGGTTCCTCTTGATCACGAAGTAGTTTCAATCCTTTTTTCAGTCTGGATTGCAGTCTTGAGTTCAGGGGTTTCAGCTCTTACTTTTATACCCCTAAATGCCTTTGAAGTCTTTGTGTTCAGGAGGCTCTGAGCCCGGTCCAAACCAGTTCTGGGTGTCTTCCTGCCAGTGCACATCTTCTTTCTTTGATAGTGAGGGTCTGGGCCTCAGACACTCTGCAGGAGGTGGAGCCATTCCTTTGTGGCAGCAGCACAGGCCTCTTCGCATCAAAGTGGCTACTCCTCCCACTACACCAAATGCAGTCCAGCCTGTGCTGTCTCACCTACTCCTCTCTGGTGTCAGGACACTCCCCAGACCCTGTCACATCCAAACCCAGACAGTCAATACACAACCAGGCAGAGACACACAGGATGGTTAGAACAAGAAACCAGCCACTTCTAAAAGTGTGGTTTCTAAACACACAATTTAAAAACCATCTTCATAGAAAGATGTGTAATTAAATTCTGAATTCAGGCACACTAAACTTCATCTCTCCATCTTATGCCTATGGGAAGATATGCTGGAAACATGGGAGCCAGCATTCCCCATTCTGTCCTATGGGCAAGATGGCCTTGCAACAGTGAAAAACGAATTTGGCAGTATTTCACTGTCAGGACATGGTACACACCTCAGTACATGTCCTACCTTTCACATACACTGCACCCTGCCCAGGGGGGTACCTTGGGCCTACTATAGGGGTGTCTGATGTGCATAAAAAGGGAAGGGTAAGGCCTGGCAAGTGGGTGCACTTGTCAGGACAACAAGGCAGTTAACAAACTGCGCGCAGGCACTGCAGTGGCAGGCCTGAGATCTCTTTTTAGGGCTACTTGTGTGGGTGGCACAATTAGTGCTGCAGGCCCACTAGTAGCATTTGCATTACCAGCCCTGGCACACATAGTGCACTTTACTAGTAAGACAAACATACCAATTAAGGACAACCAATTACCATAACACTTTATACAGGGAGCACTTGCACTTTGACACTGATCAGCAGTGGCAAAGTGCCCAAAGCATCTAAGACGGCAACAAAATGTCAGAAAAAGGTCTAGGAGGAAGGCAAAAAGTTTAAGGAACTTTAGCCAAAAAGGGCCAAGTCCAACACAAACCCCTCCCAGCCTAAAGCCAGGGTAGGCCAATCAACTACCTTGATGGACTCCCCTGCTTGGGGCGATAGAACCCGGACGCGGGCCCGCCACCGCAGGGACACCCTCCCGTTCTATGCCTTCCTGACCCCAGGGGGTTCCCTCGGTTGCAACTCCCTGGGCCAACTAAGCTACTCCACTTATACTTCTTGGCAGTCTGGGGCCCTCTAGGGGTGCTTGTCCCTTGCCAACTCCCACCTGGAGCGGTACCCTTGGAAGACCCAGCGGCCAGGGCACTGTTTACAGTTATCCTGCCCTTACGGTTAGAGGCGGGGTTACACTGGTGATTTCTAGGGGACCCAGCCCTTCTGGCTGGGCCCTCACCCACGGGTTCTCCTATTGGGGAACACACCCCCCTCTCAACCTTCCATCTAGACTTCTGGGCCTGCCACTTAGGAATGGCACCAACAAACTTCAGGACCGCAGGAGCTCTGGTTACAGACGCCCCACGACCTCCGGGCGCTAGGTGTTCTTCCTTGCACAGCTGGCAAGCAGGCTCTAGACCTCCAACTGGGTGCTCTCCTAAGGAACCCTCCAGTCTCTGGGGCGGGGCTGCAGACCCCCGGGGACGCTGCTTACACTCCCTCCCTCTCCTTTGAGACAGGGTGCTAGCCTGCACGCCCCCTCCCCACTACTCTGGGACCTGACTGCGCCACTCTGCCCTTCTTCCCTCCCACGGGACCGGAAGATCTCTGAGTCGCTGCTGGAATTTCCCCTTACTGTCTCTTCAGACCCCCGGTCCCTTGACCAGTGGTCTGTCTCTGGTGCAAGCTCCTGGGAATCAAAGAGCTCGCACTCCAACAGGTGTTGGCGCAACTCTGAAAAATGATTACTGAGCCGGGGCTCCCTGGGGCCCAAATTGAGCAATCCCTTGAAATCATTCGCCATGCTAACCATCACCCAATCATCCAGTGCACGCGTGTACTCATCCACACCCCCACCCTAAGGACTGGATTTTAGTTTCTTGAAGTTCCTGAACTTCTGCCTGTACTGTTCAGGAGTGAGCCCATACCTGAGGCATAAAGCCTCCTTCATGTTGGCGTAGGTCAGGGTTCCCGCCCTCTCTAAAGGTGGTAAAACATCCCTCCCAGAGGCCTCAAAGTGTTTCCACAGGCCCGTCCCCCAAAGCTTCTCAGGCACCTCATTCATCCTTAGTGCGATCTCATAAGCCGTGAACCACGCTTAAATATCATCACCCCTTTGGTAATCTCGCACTAAGTCTTTGGGAATGTACACCTTACTCGCTGGCACTGGCTGTGCGCTGCCACCATTTGAACTGGACTCCACCTGTTTAGCCTTAATGTCCAGTTCCCTCATGCTTAACTCATGAGCTAAGAGAATCTTCTTCTCTTTCAAGGCGAGAGCTTTCTTGCTCTACTCTGCTCGCTTTTCACTTTCAATGAGTAGCTTTTTCCTCCTCTGCTTGAGCCTTGAGTTTTAAAACCTCCAACTCATGCTCTCTGACCCTTTGGTTTTCCTCCAGCTCCTCTGGGGAAAAGCTCCTCCCTGAATGGTTACTACCAGCCCCTGAGGCTGGTCCTCCCACTGGCAAATCCTGTGGACCAAATCCATTCCCTGGGTCATCCTCATCCACCTCAGCATCACCTGTCTCCTGAGCCTCTTTGGCTTCCCACCAGGCCCTCAAGGCCGTTTGCAGCTCCTCCTTCTTGGCGCTACTTTTCATGGGACATCCCAAAGCTCTGCAGAATTGTCTCAATTGATCAACTTTGTAGGTAAGCAATGCCTCAATGTCGAAATCCAATTCTGCAACCTCACTGGCTACTTGACTCCTTTGAGACATGATGTGTGGCTTAAAGGTCGCTCAAAAATAGAACCAAAAATCAAAAACCCAATATGTGGTTGCGTCGTGGTCTGCGCTAAAACTAGTGATGTACACCAGTCACTGTGAGTCAATTGCAAAAACAAGTTCAAATCCCCAACCGCTGACCACCAATGTTAGAACTGGGGGTCTCTAGTTGGCTGAGGCAGGCTTAGTCCAAATAGGGACCCTTGCTTCTAGTCAGGGAAAGGAGGGACACACTCTCAGATAACACCTGCTCACCCCCCGGTAGCTTGGCACGAGCAGCCAGGCTTATCTCCAAGGCAATGTGTAAAGTATTTGCAACCACACTCCCAGTAACACAGTGATAACACCACAAATGGACACCACACTGGTTTTATAAAAATAGCGGTATCTTTATCAAAAGGGATATGATGAGACCAAACGATAAAAATCCAACATATGCGTATTCGTAATATTTCACTTCGCCGGTTATTAGGCCAACAATCACTTGTAGGTTCTTGCGGTATTAATGAGCAATTCTCGATGATCTAATGCAGTCCTAATGTAATGCTATGCAGTTCGTAATGCAGTTCGTAATGTAGTAATAAGACAGTCCTTAATGCAAGTACTAATGCAGTTCGTAACGCAAGAATCAGGCAGTTCGTAATGCAAGAATAATGCGGTTCGTAATGCAAGAATCAGGCAGTTCGTAATGCAAGGAATAATGCGGTTCGTAATGCAAGAATAAGGCAGTTCGTAATGCAAGAATCAGGCAGTTCGTAATGCAAGAATAATGCGGTTCGTAATGCAAGAATCAGGCAGTTCGTAATGCAGGGAATAATGCTATAAGCCAATCTGCGCGGTCAACTCGGGCACCACTAGGCCCCAACAGCAGAGACAACGGTCATACACTTAAAGAGGCGGCCCCGGTACTGCTGGGCAGGTAAGGGCCGCTCGGGGACTCAGCGCGTCTAACGCGGTGCAGCGGGAGATAGATCGGAGCACTCCTGTACTCCTCCTGCACGCCTCCCCTGGCCACACACGCTTGCGGCTCCCGACCGGAGTCCAAGCCTTACCTGGGGGGTGCGCTGCTCGCTCTCTCTCCGCTCGTCGGACGTCCTGCTGGGCGGCCCGACGACGTTGCAGCTCCGTTGCTAGGTGACGCTGTAGTCGGACGGGTTACGGCGCTGCCTTTTCCTTCGTTGACAATCTTGGGCAGATTCCGCTTGGCAAACAACGATCACGATCCTTTTCGCCTTGCAGCTTCCTTAGCTTCAAGAAATCCTTTAGCACGTTGCGGCTCGGGCCGGCGGCGGCGGCGATCCTCACTCACAGCCTCAGTTACGATGACGGCTCAAGCCACAAATGGCAATGCAGCAGCGTGGACGATGTTTCACGCTGCGGGGGCATTGCGGTCATGGGACACCTCATAAACAGCACCACAGACCACACGGCAGTCTCAGGCATGCAAAAGCACACGCACCAAGCGTCGCTGAGACACGGTTGGAAACTTTGATGTTCCTGAGTTTCCACAACAGGGGATCAGCTCTCCTCGGGCCCTTGGAGACAAGTTACTTCAGGACACAGCACATAGCAAAGTCCTCTCAAGCAGGGGGACACAGCACACAGCAAAGTCCCTTGTCCTCTCCTCAGTCAAATCAGCAAACTGCAGGCCAGCCCCAGAACACACAGCAAGGGCAGTCCTTCTCTTCAGTCTCTTCAGCTGTTCTCCTTTGGCAGAGGTTCCTCTTGATCACGAAGTAGTTTCAATCCTTTTTCAGTCTGGATTGCAGTCTTGAGTTCAGGGGTTTCAGCTCTTACTTTTATACCCCTAAATGCCTTTGAAGTCTTTGTGTTCAGGGGGCTCTGAGCCCGGTCCAAACCAGTTCTGGGTGTCTTCCTGCCAGTGCACACCTTCTTTCTTTGATAGTGAGGGTCTGGGCCTCAGACACTCTGCAGGAGGTGGAGCCATTCCTTTGTGGCAGCAGCACAGGCCTCTTCGCATCTAAGGGGCTACTCCTCCCACTACACCAAATGCAGGCCAGCCTGTGCTGTCTCACCTACTCCTCTCTGGTGTCAGGACACTCCCCAGATCCTGTCACATCCAAACCCAGACAGTCAATACACAACCAGGCAGAGACACACAGGATGGTTAGAACAAGAAACCAGCCACTTCTAAAAGTGTGGTTTCTAAACACACAATTTAAAAACCATCTTCACAGAAAGATGTGTTATTAAATTCTGAATTCAGGCACACTAAACTTCATCTCTCCATCTAATGCCTATGGGAAGATATGCTGGAAACATGGGACCCAGCATTCCCCATTCTGTCCTATGGGCAAGAAGGCCTTGCAACAGTGAAAAACGAATTTGGCAGTATTTCACTGTCAGGACATGGTACACACCTCAGTACATGTCCTACCTTTCACATACACTGCACCCTGCCCTGGGGGGTACCTTGGGCCTACTATAGGGGTGTCTGATGTGCATAAAAAGGGAAGGGTAAGGCCTGGCAAGTGGGTGCACTTGTCAGGACAACAAGGCAGTTAACAAACTGCGCACAGGCACGGCAGTGGCAGGCCTGAGATCTCTTTTTAGGGCTATATGTGTGGGTGGCACAATTAGTGCTGCAGGCCCATTAGTAGCATTTGCATTACCAGCCCTGGCACACATAGTGCACTTTACTAGGGACTTTACTAGTAAGACAAACATACCAATTATGGACAACCAATTACCATAACACTTTATACAGGGAGCACTTGCACTTTGACACTGATCAGCAGTGGCAAAGTGCCCAAAGCATCTAAGTCGGCAACAAAATGTCAGAAAAAGGTCTAGGAGGAAGGCAAAAAGTTTAAGGAACTTTAGCCAAAAAGGGCAGAGTCCAACAGGTATCCTTCACAACCTGCAGAAGCAGGGTGTGACATAATAGGCAGCAACACACATTTATGTATAATTCTTCAACCAATCAAATGCTTCATTCTTTAAGGGCACAATGTATATTGTTGTTGTAATGGTTTTGTGTCATGTATGCTTCATTACAGAAAAGAGCAGCATGCTTATGTAAATATCAGAAGTTTGAGGTATTTAAATAGTTTGCGTGCTTATGCAAGTGGTAAACACTTAAAGCAATACTCTTAGCTACCAAAAGTGTAAACACACTTACAGCAAACAGGCAGACCAATAACAAAGAGAATATATTAAGGCAAGAAACCTGCTTTGTACGAGAGAGGTAAGCACCTGTACATTCAATAAACAAAGTAAAAGAAATATATTCACAATGGTGACTATCTGTTATGCTAGTTAATTATTTTTTAGAGACAGCGTTGCCTAATTTTAATATTTAAGTTTATTTTAGAAAAAAATCTAAATCTTTCTAAAGACATATACATATATCACACTAAAATACTTCATAATGGCTCAAATGTCATGTCCAGCAATTTTTCTATCTTGTATCTAGAGGAAAAAGTTTGTTGTATGATAAAAACAAGTCATGTTATTACATTGTTTGAATAAAGAGGGTTTAAGAATTTATCACAACTTCCCAGACTTACATGTTGAAGAAGGTGTTGATAATTTGGCATGATATTCGAAGACATTAGAACATTCTAAATAATTTTCAAGAGTTTAGGGATTTACCAAATTGATTGATAGATTTGTGACTGCTTTGAGGGTTTTACTGGTAAACTATGCTTTTACTGGTAAGCACACAGAATACATAAGAGACCAAATGATGATGTGCATGTCGAATCACTGACATAATATCGAATATAAAAATATCTACCTACACAAATAGCGATGCAAAAATATCAATAGTCAAAATATCGACATCCTATCTTTATAATGTAAATGTCTAAAATATCGAAAAATAATATCGATGTAAAAATATCGATGTAAAAAATATCGTTTTTAAATATAAAAAATAAAGTTAAAAAATTAAATAATAAAATTAACTTAAAAAAATTACTTAGATGTAATGTACATTTAAAAAATATAATAAACAAATTTAATTTAAAAACTTGAAACATACATATATAAAATGTAATATATAAATGTATATTTACTTTAAAACAATTAATAAACTAATAACTATTTTAAAAAAATATTATAAATATATAAAAATTAACTATTAAATATATATATATATAAACATACACCTATAACACAAAATCTAAAAATAAAAACATTATATTATAAAATAAATTGTTAAAATATTTATAAATTTTTAAACTTACATTTTGCACTCCATTGAGTGCAACAGTAGGGAAATTGTTGGATAGCGGAGGGGTTCAAATTACTATTCCCACTCCAGAGAGTGCAACAGTAGGGAACGTGTTGGATAGCGTAGAGGTAAAAATTACTATTCCCACTCCAGTGAGTGCGACAATAGGGAAAGTGTTGGATAGTGGAGGAGTAAAAATTACTATTCCCACTCCAGTGAGTGCAACAGTAGGGAAAGTGCTGGATAGCAGAGGCGTAAAAATTACTATTCCCACTCCAGTGAGTGCAACAGTAGGGAAAGTGTTGGATGGCGTAAGGGAAAAAATTACTATTCCCACTCCAGTGAGTGCAACAGTAGGGAAAGTGTTGGATAGCGAAGGGTAAAAATTACTATTTCCACTCCAGAGAGTGCAACAGTAGGGAAAGTGTTGGATAGCGGAGGGGTTCAAATTACTATTCCCACTCCAGAGAGTGCGACAGTAGGGAAAGTGTTGGATAGCGAAGGGTAAAAATTACTATTCCCACTCCAGTGAATGCAACAATAGGGAAAGTGTTGGATAGCGAAGGGTAAAAATTACTATTCCCACTCCAGAGAGTGCAACAGTAGAGATAGTGTTGGATAGCAGAGGGTTAAAATTAATATTTGCAAATAAATAAATTCAAAATAAAAAGAAACAAAATATCAACTACAATACAAAAATTTTCAATAACACAAAAAATATATAAAAATATAAAAAATTACAAAAGATAGAAACATTATAATGTTTAAAAATACTAAAAATTAACTACAAACATTAATTTATAAAAATTAAAAAAACATTTTACAAACAAATAACTATATTTAATATAAATTAATTATAACCAAAAACATTAATTATAATAAAAAACAATACTTTTTATTTCCTACCCTATAACCACACATTTCACAACACACATCTACATTTCTATAAAACTGTACCTCCATACTTAATCAAATAAACAATTATTAATTAAAAATCAATTTAAAACATATAAAAATTAATTTACTCACAAAACATTACCCCTATACGTTCAAAATCCACACACAAAATAAAAGTAAACATTTACCTAAAAATGTATCAATTAATAAATCAATAATAATTAGCAAATATTTATTAATTAATAAAACTTTAAATAATTTCCACCCTCTACCCTAACAAACACCACAACACACATATAAAAATAATTACACAATTTCCATAACTAATTTAACATTATTAAATTATTATCAATTAACAATTTATTAATTAATTGAAATTAATTTACTTCCCACCCTTTACCACTATAAACCCCACAACTCACATCTCTAATTAATTACACAATTTCCATATTTAATTTTTAATTAATTAATTACCATTAATTATTAATTAATTTTGAATAAATTACTTCCCACCCTATTGCCCTATAAATCCACAAGCCGCTCCCAAAAAAATAACACAATTAACATAATTATCAATTAAATAATTAATACAAATTTATAACCAACTGATAATTAATGAAAATTTATTTATAAATACTAATAAGTAAAAATTATTAATTACTTTATTATAATTAAATGACTTCCCACCCTATTCCCCTATAAACCCACAACCCGCTCCTAAAAAAACCCACAATTAACTTAATTATCAATTAATTAATTATTAAAAATGAATAACCAATTAATAATTTTTTTTATTTTTATAAATAGTAATAAATAAAAATTATTAATCACTTTATTATCATTAAATTACTTTCCACCCTATTTCCCTATAAACCCACAACCCGCTCCTAAAAAAATAACAATTAACATAATTATCAATTAATTAATTAATAAAAATTAATAACCAATTAATAATTAACTAATAAAAAAGTATTTATAAATACTAATAAATAAAAATTATTAATTACCTTATTATAATTAAATTACTTCCCACCCTATTCCCCTATAAACCTACAGCCCGCTACAGAACTAAAAAACGCAAAATTTAATTAACATAAAATTAATCACTTCTAAAAATTTAACACATACATTAAAAAAAAGCAATACTTATACAAAAAAATTAGATTACATACTTTTAAAATACATACTAAAATACATCACACTAATATAAAAATCGATATTATAAACAACGATATTTTTACAAACGATATTACTGACTTCAATATTAAAAAAACCGATATTTCTTACCTTAATGTCGATATTCTGGACCACAATATTCTTGCAGTCGATATTCTTGTATCACGATATTTGCAACTCGATATTATGGTATTTCGATAATCACAACTCGATATTCTGTCTGTGCACCGTGCATGTCAACCAATAGCATTCAGGAAAAACTTTGGAGTGCAAAGAAACATTAGACATCGCAAGGGGAAAGGAAATTACATCCAAATACGTAAAATATGTCAATAAGCAGAAAAAAAAGAGGATGGTGTCTATGAAAGTGCAAAACAATGAACAGGAGGATGAGTGTGAAGGTACGTATATAGTTAAAACTAAAGATTACATGAAAGGTAGTAAACACACAAGTAAAATATGTAAACAATAAACAGGAAACGTTTAGCGAACCCGAAGGACAGTTGTATAAGGTGTGGCAATGTCATTCGCTGGGCCAGTGAAAAGAGCTGCCTGACTAACAACGCAATGTGCATGAAATGTAAAGAAAAAAAATAATAATCGCTATGCCGGAATGTTTATTATAGAGAAAGAAGTGAATCAATGTACAGTGAATGTGGTCTTGAATAGCAAAATTGGGTGAAATAAGGATGAGGATTATTATGAATATTATATATTGAGTGCTAAACAATTAGAATCAATTGACAGTAAAGAAAATGACAGTAAAAATGAAATACAAGACCTGCATGGCATTATGGAAAAACATATGAAAGACTTGAAATGTGTCATAAAAAATGACAATGTGTCGATGTAAAAGTGTTAGTATTTGGGAGTAAGGTTAGGGTGACCAGAATTTTAAAGCCAAAAACCGGGACATTTCACAAAAATAGAAGAAGGACTACAATTTTACTTCAAGCGAGCGCACAGAATGACAGCGCCCCTCAGCAGAGAATTACAGAACAGGCAGTTAGAACATACATAAAATGCAATTTTTAAACCCATTAGCTTGCCTGTTAATTCATGTACTTTCTTGAAACAACTGCTAACTATCCCTGCTTGGTAAAACATAAAAAAGCACCTCCCACCGTTTTCAGCCGACCCTCTCTAAAAACCGTGACATGAGCTAAATTTCCTGAAATCTGCCGGGACAGCTGGTGAAAAAAGGGGACCGTCCTGGCAAATCCAGGACGCCTGGTCACCCTAAGTAAGGTCCAACATCATATCTCAATAAGATTGTCAATGTATGTTGATAGGAAAAACAAAGAGGTTTATGAGAACAACATTAGATTGAAGGGTTAGGGAAGATAAATAATTGATATGTCTGAATATTTTGTAAAGGAAATTGTGTTCAAGGATAAGAAGAAAAGTGGAAGGTATACATAGCGAAGGAAGGCACACTACTTTTAGGTTGGATACATTAGGCAGTTCTGGGATGCAACATATACATGAGGCAAAAATACAAAAAATGTGAGTAGATCCTATTGAAGAAATTAGAGACTGGACTGAAAAATATTCAACATTATTTACCTCTGAATTGGGAAAACAAAATGGATTTCCAAACAAAATAATTTTAAGGTAGAGTCAAAACCCTACGATGCATGAAGTCAAAAATATATCTATCGTGATTAAAGATCAGGTTAAAACTGAGATATTGAAACTATGTGATGCCAAAATCATAGAGGAAATCAAGTCTTCAAAATCGCTTGCCCCAATTGTGATAGTAAAAAAGCAGAAAGACTTATTTAGAGTATGCATAGATTTGCGTGATTTGAATAATTCCATCTGAATAGATAGACACTTGGGGGCCGATTCCGATTCGGACCGGAAATCTCTCCGACCGAGCCGGACCCGGAGAGATTTCCGACCGAATCGGACTCGGGCAGTCCGACCGATCGAGTACGATGCGCACGAATGCCATCGGACTCGAGTCGGTCGGACTCCCATTGAAGTCAATGGGAGCCTGTCGTACAACGCGTACGCAGGCTCCCATTGACTCAATGGGTGCGAGGCAGACAAGGGCGCCCCCTACAGCGTGTACGCGGCGAAGCGATTTGCGCCGTACACGCACAGGTAGGGGGACCCATGGGTCCCCCTGTGTGCGACTCGCGCGCCTACGCATACAGGGGGTCCGACGCGGACCCCCAAAGTCCGGCTCCGACAGCTTTTTTGAGCCGGACGGCGCGAGTCGATCGGACTGCTCGCGGGGCGCATCGTACTTACCCGGCCGGGAAACGTCTCCATAGCGCGGTGCGAGTCGTGTCCCTGCGAGTCGGTCGGAGCGTGTTGAAGCCGCGTTCGAGTCGGTCGAAGTTTTCGCGGGTGCCTGCATCGTACTCGCTCGGCCGGACCCGCGTACGATTCGGTCGGGAAACAGGGCTCCGAATCGGATCCGGTAAATCCGAATCCGATTCGGAGCCCTACCGGCCGAGATCGGAATCGGCCCCTTGCTATCTAAAATAGGAGAAATGTTAGCAACAATAGGTACAACTGAATGGTCCTACACCATTGATCTACCCACAACTTATCATCAAAGCAAGTTATATCCAGCAAGTCACCAGCTGACTTCATGTCTAACACATGTTGGGGGATTCCAGTACAAACTGCTGCCTTTTGGGTTGGCATCTGCATTAGCAATTTTTCAAAGGGTGACACTGAAGATGTACGAGGGCTTGCACTGAGTATGTTATTTCCAGGACGATATTTTAGTGCACAGTAAAACAGAAATGGAATATGATGGCATGCTGAGTAAACGATTAAAAAGATTAAAGGAAAGGACCTGACAGTAGAAGAGACTAAATAAAGGTATAAGGTAGACAATGTAGCCTATTTGGATCATACCATTGACAAAAATGGATTCAGGACAAGAGATAAGTTAGTGGACATGGGATTGGAGACATGCTAAGTTTGTTATGAGACAAAGAAAAAGAAGTGATAATAGCACATCCACATGCATCAACAACATCTTTAAGGAGGTTGAAAGTGAGACATTGGCAGTTTTTTGGGCTTTGAAACATTTTAGAACTTATGTTTGGGCATACCTATTTGGGTTCGTTCACATTATAAAACATTTTTTCATGTTTTGACCACAAAGGGTCAGGAATGGTGAATCCCAGAACTGCTAAGTGATTGGCAAATTCGAAGGGTATAACTTTGAAGTGGAATTTGTACTTAGAAATGGTAATGACGTGGTGGATTGATTGTCACATGTGAAGGATAATAAAGGAATGACAGCATAGAGAGAGGGAAAGAGGTATAACAATGATGGGTGGCTGTGGTGGAACCATAGAATTAGACATGATTATGAAGGAGGTACGGAAGAAAGGTAGTAGACTGATCCCTCTCAAAAGAGCAAAAAGAGAAAAATTGATGTGTTGCACTTCAGGGTCATATGGACCACATCCATACAAAAATGTGACTGAGTGAATACTCAGACCTGCCCCCATGCAACTGTGATAACATCTCGATTAATGACACATTACATGTGGTTATGTTTTGCCCAAAATATAGTTACCTGCGCCACAATTTTATACACCTGATTTTATCACCGCTTAATTTTTTGTTTAATATCTGTTTATTGAACAGAAGCAAATAGAAAACAATACACGCCACAGGAAGCGGAGGGGCGGGGGGTTAGCAAATAAACATCAAGGAAAGTGAGGTCCCCAATTTGAGGCCCCGACATCAAGGAGGGGGGTAGAAAATTCAAGAAGGATCATCACATATGGAATTGGGACAAAGCAAAAGTCCAGGACTTAAAAGTCAGTCTTATGGGGAGGGTTCTCCTTCAGTTCTCAGGGAGAGGCCGTGGAGGGGCCAAGGGACCAAGGTCCAATAAGGACGAGTTTGACTACCATGAAAGGGTCCCGACTATATGGTGGGAAGCAATTAAGGACTCAAAATTAACAAAAGTTTGGCAGAACAGAGCCCCCGTCCACTCGTAAGGCACAGGTCACAGTGCAATATCACCATTACAGTTTGTGGCAAACAACATAGAAACCATCATAGAACAGAAAAAAAAAAGAAAGAAAGAGGGAGACTAAGAAGAGACAGAAGAGAAAAGGAAAAGACAAAGAGGAGAGGAAACAAAAGGTGACGAGGGTAAGGAAGAGAGGGGTGAAGGGAAGCGGATGCGCCAGGCAGGGGAAGGGGAGGGACCGAGGCCAAGTTCTAGAGTAGAGGACGGTGATCTCAGGGCTCAGGGGGCTCGTCCAGCAGGCGTCGCTGATTACTCTGAGGGGTCTGGCCTCCTGCCTCTAGAATAAGGTTCCAAAGGATCGTCAAACAATTGCAGAGCCCGCAGTCTAGGAGGCATCAGACGGGAGTGTTCAATTTTAGTAAGGTGGTGCACGAGAGGACGCCATATGCGATCAAAGCGTGTGTCAGTATGGGTAAGACGGGCAGTAAGCAACTCTAGGGAGAGGACGTCCCATAGTCGGAGAAACCATGCAGCAATAGGCGGGGGTGGGGCCGCTTCCAGCAGGAGGCAATGGTCTGTCGCGCTGCGCCCAATAAGTGAAGGATGAGGTGCCAGCGGGCCGAGGTCATGGCTTTTAGCGTGTTGGGTCGAATGCCCAGGAGCACCAGGGACGGGGCAGTAGGGATCAGGAAACCCACCACCTCCTTAATGTGGCTGAGGACCTCCTTCCAGAACATAGTGAGCTCCGAGCAAGACCACCAAATATGCAAAAAATCCCCTCTATCAGTCTGGCATCTCCAACAGATCGGAGAAGTGCCCGGAAACATCTGATGAAGGCGAGTAGGAGTATAATACCACCGCGTCATTAGTTTATAGGCGGATTCAAGCTGAGTAATGCTACGGTACACCTTAGGAATGTCCTTCCATAAGCGGTCCCATTCCTCCGGGGAGACATCAGCAGCCAAATCAGCGGCCCAGCGAGTTTGATAACCATGGAGTGGTAGACGCCCAGAATGGTGAAGAACCGAATAGGTTTTAGAAATGAGGCCCTTAGATCCATCAAATCTACGGACCAGGGATTCAAAGGGGGTGAGTTGCCGAGTCACTTCCCGGGAGTACACTGGAGAAGACAGCCAGTGACGTACTTGGCAGTACTGGAAGCGCTCCTTGTCAGTTAGGCGGAAGAACTGTTTACATTGATCGAAAGAGCGAAGAGCAGAGCCCTGAAAGAAGTCCTGGAGGACATGGCGTCCCTCTATAGTCCAAGCATCAAAGGACCGAGGCTGAAGAGCAGGGGGAAACGCAGGGTTGCGTGTGAACGGGGTGTTAGGGGAAGGGAAAGTTGTGAGACCCCGGGAGAGCGCCAACCTATCCCATATCTCCAAGACTGTTCTCGTTGGCGTCGCCAAGTATGCACTGCGTGGGCGCGCCTCACGCGGAAGCCAGCCGAGGTCCCAGAGCGGTCTACAAGCCACCGCACGGTCCATATGGAACCAATGCTTTTCACTTTCAGGGACGATCCACTCCGATATAAAAAGGAGGTGGCAGGCCCAATATTATTCCAGCCGATTAGGAAAGGCCAGGCCCCCCCGAGATCTGGGGAGTAGGAGTATCCTGTGGGAGAAGCGGGGACGCGATTTCCCCCAAATAAACATAGTAAATTCACGTTGCAGGGCTTGAATATCCGCATGCGGGATAGGGGTGGGGAGAGACTGGAACAAATAGAGGATTTTAGGGAGAAGGGACATCTTAACAGCATGAAGATGGCCCAACCATACCAAAGGAAGACCCTCCCATCGTCGCATCTCCTCACGAACAGAGTTGCGGAATCGAGGCCAATTCGTGGAGGTCCAAGAAGAGAGTATAGGGGTTAAGTCTAAGCCCAGGTACCGAATCGACTCATCAGTCCACTGCACTGGAAGCAGGCCCCGTAAGCGCTGGACCTCCGATGCCGATAGCGTGAGATTAAGAGCATGGGATTTCTCCAGATTAATGCGATAACCCGAAGCAGCCTCAAAGGAGTCCAAGAGCTCGGCCACAGCAGGCAGGGAAGACGACGGAGGGGATAGAGATAGCAACAAGTCATCAGCAAAAAGAGAAGCTTTATGCTCCAACCCCCCATACGAATACCTTGAATCTCCTGATGACGTCGGATGGCTATAGCCAGGGGCTCGACAGCGAGCGCAAAAAGAAGGGGAGAAAGCGGGCACCCCTGCCGTGTGCCCCGGTGAATAGAAATAGGGGCGGTGGTAGAGCCGTTAAAACGTATACGAGTAGTAGGTTTGGCATAAGAGGCCATCAATTTAGAAATAAAGCCCGGTCCCAGGCCAATCTTCCAAAGAACCGCTCGAAGGAAGTCCCAGTCCACGTGGTCGAACGCCTTCTCGGCGTCAAGAGAGACCAAACAAGTAGGGATGTCTCTGATACGTGACTTTTCCACCAGGTGGGCAATGCGCCGGATATTATCGGCGCCCTGACGGTGCCGAATAAAACCCACCTGGTCAGGGTCAATAAGCCCCGGAAGGTGGGGTTCCAACAGGTTCGCAAAAAATTTTGTGAAGAGTTTGGCGTCAGTATTTAACAAGGCAATAGGGCGGAAGGAAGCCGCCAGAGTCAGATCCTTTCCAGGCTTAGGGACCAGGACAATCTCCTCTTCATTCATCGTAGGAGAGAGGCCCGTACTATCCGTGAAACTATTAAAGAGATGGAGTAGATGATCCCGTAATTGCGGGTAAAAGACCCGGTAAAAAGTTAGCGGAAGACCGTCAGGATCCGGTGTCTTGCCCGACGGGAGCTGCTTCAGTGCCTTAGCAAGTTCCCCATGGGTGATAGGTTCATCAAGTAACCCCTTGAAGTAAGGGTCGATAGGGTCCCAGGGGCAGTCATCAAGAAACTTCTCAACCACCTCCAGGGGGCAAGGAGCCTGAGCATAGAGATCCTTATAAAAGGCCATGAGGGTACATCCCTTGTCCTTCTCCGAGGTGGCCCAAGAGCCATCAGGACGCGTGAGCTTGGAAATGTGAGAGCGAGCAACCTGGGCTCGCAAGCGGCGCGCTAAACACGCTCCAACTTTATCGCCCCCGACGTAGAATTTCTGTTTAAGATTGACAAGTAGCCATTCAGCCTTATTAGTACGTTGCAAGCGTAGTTGACCGCGCAGGGCAGCCAGTCGGCGTTTATTAGCAAGTGAAGGAGAGGCATGGTCTTCACATTCCAGATCTTTAATATCGTGGGAAAGAGTGGTCTCAACCAAACGGGCCTCACGGGTCCTGGCATAGATATAGAGGTGATGACCCCCCGAACAGTAGCCTTGAAGGCATCCCAGTGAACATCCTCAGGCGTATCGTCAAGAGTATTAGTCGCAAAGAAAGATTCGATCTCCTTACGGATGTCCGCCACGTCTACCGGGTCGCAGAGAGCTTGGGGGGGCAACCGCCACCGTGTAAGGGGATCATCTCGAAGCGTGGGAAGTTGAAGCGTAAGCAAAACATGCGCATGATCAGAGATAGAGATGTCCGAGATATCCGCCGTGCAAAGGTCACGAGCCAGGGAAAGCGAGAGGAAGAAGTGATCAATCCGCGAATAGGAACGATGGACATGGGAATAAAAGGAGTAGTCCCGGGAGTCCGGGTGAAGATACCTCCAGGCATCAACCAAACCGAGGTCAGTTATGGAGTTTTTCAATTGCGCCGACATTGCCCCCGAGACATGGTGCGCCTGCGTCGTGCGGTCCCGCTCAGGATCCCTGACTAAATTGAAATCGCCTCCAAGGACAATAGGGGTAGAGACCGACCGTAATAACGTCCCTAACTGCTGTCGCAAATATACATCTTGTTTCTGATTGGGGGCGTATATATTAACAAAAGTGCAAGAGCCCCGATCCCAAACCATATCAATTTTGAGAAATCTCCCGTCATCGTCAGCTATGCATTGGGAGGAGGTCGCTCGCCAGCCAGGCTTAAAAAGAAGTGCCACCCCCCCAGCCTTGGTAGGGGAACTCGCCCAAAACTGGGTGGGATATTTGCGGTGGGACATAAGGTGAGTGTCAGAGGAAAGCAAATGAGTCTCCTGAAGAAAGACCACATCAGGATCGTGCTGGGAGAGATAACGCCAGACTTGCCGACGCTTAGAGGGAGAGTTGAGGCCCTTTACATTAAGGGAAAGGAATGTGACGGTGTGGGTCATAATGTAAGAGAGGGGGGGCAGCGCGCTTCAGCACAAACAATGCGCAGGAAGGAGCGAGACTCCAGACCAGCCAGGGGCAGGCCCAAGGAGATAGACCCCAGACCTGGGAGATCCATCGCCCCCGAGAGTCGCACATGAGAGGGGTGGAGGCAAAGTGACAAGGGCAGCCGCAGCGAACACAAAGCAGACGTAGGGGTAAAGGCCCAACCGACCCCACACAGTGGCCAATGGGTCCTCTCTGCGATCCAAGCGTAATATTGCCGTTCAGACGGTAGGGAAGGCACATCCGGAGAGAGCATAGGAAAGAGAAAACAAAAAAGAAGAAATAGAGAAAAGAAAAAACATGAAAGATAAACAGGCCAACTGGGCCAATGCAATGTAGAGTCTATTCGGGACAGTCCCGGGTCCCGAAGGCGGACCATCTCGGAGAAGTCACTCTCCTATAGGACTCCAAGGAGGGGGGGGGTGTCGGGTACACACGAGGCGGAGAGCCTCCGCCGGCAGCATCCCGTGCATGGATGGAAGAGAAGCACACTGAAGTCCAGCCACCAGGTCCTAGTTAGGGGACCCCAAGGGTAAGGCGCAAGGTGAAAACACAGCCAGTCACATTGCAATGTCAAAGACAGCTATTTCGTGAGAGACGGGGAGGCACTCAGGGAACGAACTTGATTGATGGCCTCCTGCTTAGCTTGAGAAGATTCCAGATCTCTGGAGAGGCGCCTGGAGCGAGGAGGAGGAACAGTGGACCACTCCGGCCGAAGAGAGCCCAGAAGACATGTACCAGGGGGCGGAAGGCGATCGCTCTCAGGGTTAACAGGAAGATGGAGGAGACGTTGCGCCTCCTGCAGGGATCGGATACTCCGCCTTCTACCTTCCCAAGAGAACATCAAAGCAAAAGGGTGGCCCCACTGATATTTAATCGCAAGATCCCTTAGTTTGTCCATCACGGGTTTGAAGCTCTTCCTCAGCCTGAGCGTAGAAGGTGCGAGGTCCTGGAAAATCTGGATAGAGAGTCCATTGTAGGAGACCGTTTGAACTCCCTGTACTTTGCGGAGGATAGCTTCCTTGTCAGCGAAGAAGTGAACCCGCCTAATGATGTCCGGGACAAAGTTAGGGCGGTTGCGAGGACCAGATAGTCGATGGGCCCTATCGAGCATAGGCGGGGAGGAGCCCTCGCCTTCACGAATGGCATGAAGGAGGTCCGCTGTGTATGTCAATGTGTTCGGCCCCTCCGTTCCCAATGGAACACCCCGGATGCAGAGGTTGTTCCGCCTACTGCGGTTCTCCAGGTCCTCCTGCTTCAGCTGAAGGGTGATATTCTGGTCCTCAAGTTCAGACACTTTTTTCCAGAGACCATCTACGTCCTCCGTCCTCGCGTCCATTGTTCGTTCGAGTCCATCAACCCTATCGCCAATTTCAGTAACGTCTCTGCGAATGTCCTGCAACCCAGCCTTGAAGTCCTGACGGAGGGAGCCAATCTCAGCCTTGATTTCTTGCAGAAATGTCGACATATAAGCCTGAGTGATGGGCACCCCAGAGGAAGGCAACCCAGAGGACGCCAAGGAAGAAGCAGGATCCTCTTGCGTATTGGGAAGTGTCTTAGACCACAAGGAGGTCACCGGATTCCCCCGGGTGGCTGCAGCATCAGGATCCTTAGCGCCCCTGTGCTTAGGAGGCATGTCTGCAAAGGCCGGAGAAGCTGGGAGCCCCGTCTCAGGGGAGAACCACAGTCGAACCAGGGAGCGGGCAAGCGAGGACCTGGGGAGGCCAGTTAGGCAGTAGAGGGTTGCGTGACCCAGAGACAGCATAGTCCCCGGCTCCCAGGGTAAGATCAGGGGCCAGTAGCTCCCAGCTGCGTAGGGGCTGCAAGGTGGTGAACAAGCCCAGGCAGCGGCGGCCAGGGAGCAGCCAAGCAGAGTCAGCAAGGTAGAGATCCCTCCCTAGGCAGGGTGCAGGCCCAAAGCGGCGTGGAAATCACAAGGCTGAGATGAGGTTGGGTGGGCCAGGAAGGGGCCAAGGCGAAAGTCACTGGGAAGAAGCAAGGCCTCACTGAACTCAGAGCGGGTCCCCACAGGAGCCAGAGGGTCCCCAAAGGCCACGAGGAGCAGGTACGTAGCAAAGTAGGACCCGGAAAGCAGGAGAGGCCAAGGCGAGCAAGCAGCGGGGAGGGAACCACGACGTGAGTCCCCAGGCAAGCCTTCCTCCACAGCCGAGGGTCAGGCGACAGGCAAGGGCACCAGCGTCAGGGCCGGGGAGCGCAGGACGCAGAGAAAGACAAGATGGCGGCGCCAGCGCCGGGGAGCACACTGAAAGCCTCCCAGGCTGCCCGCGCCTTCAATGCTGCACCCCCCATCCCGGTACCTCCTGACGTAGAGCAGCACAGCGATGTCCCCTCCGTCCGCAGGGCCCGTCGATGGCGTCGCTCTCCCTCGCGGCGAGGTCCAGCAGGCCCTGGGAGCCGTCACCGCCGTCCCCGCAAGCTTCAGGGCGCAGATGGGGAGAGCCGGCTACACACAAGACCCCAGATGGTGCAGGAATAGTCCGGAGCCTCCGAACCTCCCCGGAGTGCGAGTGCCACACCAGGGCAGCGAAGGAAGGCGTCAGATATCGCCCGAGGTTCCACCACAGTCTGTAGGCAAAATGGCGGCGGGAGCAGGGCGGACCGTCGCTGATCAAGATCACCGCCAAACAGGGTTCGCGGGCAGCCTCCGCAGCGGCAAATGCTGGCAGCAGATATCCCCAGAGGACTCAGGGCTCCACAGAAGACATGACGGTCCCGGTGGCCGGGAAAACAGCGTATTCGGGAAGCGCCGGAGCGGAGACTCGATGGCACACGTCTCACTCCATGCGCGCCCAAGCCACGCCCCCACCGCTTAATTTTAACCAAGTTAGGTCAGCCTTACTTTTTTTTACAGCTGTTGAATTCACCTTTTACCTGCTTTTTTCTTGTGCGCTTTCTGGTGGGAGTTTTAAAACATGAATGACTATGATACTGATATTCTATATGTTGTTTTTAAATGAAATGTTTTGTCTTTTGTGATTTTTATCTATAAAATCGAATAAAGATTATGATGATGATGATGACCGAGTGAATTCTTTTGGTGGTATGGGATAGATAAATACACTGAAAGAGAAGTAAGAAATTGTGTTATTTGCAGTAATAATGGCAAGCTACACAAAACGAGTGTACAACCACAGAACTAGTAATATTTCGGATGAGACCATGAGCTAAGGTGGCGGTGGACATCACGGGCCATTTGACATTTTAGGTGCACAGAATAAATATGGTATTGGAATAGTTAAAATATTACTCAGAATGATTCACTATAGAAATTATGATTGATATGCCAAGCCATACAGTGATTAGATTTATGGGAAGAGTATTTCTTAGTAAAGGATACCCTGAAGAGCTCATATAAGACAACGGGAGAGAGTTTTGATCTATAGAAGCTGAGAAGTATTTTAAGGAACATAATACATATCATGTAACAATCTCAGTACACAATTAAGGGCAAATGGATTGGTCGAATGCATCCATTGAGTGATAAAGGAAAGCATGCAAACTGCTGGGGCAAATGGTAAACCTTGTGTGGAGACTGTAAATCAGATGATGTGGTTATATAGAACCACTGAGCCTAATGTCACAGTGTAGTCACCATTTCAGTTACTGAGAGGTAGGAAACCAAGAACTGCTCTAACCATAAGTCAACTTGATTCGGGTAAGGAATTGAGTGCAGTTGTAATGGAAAGGAAGCTCTGTAAAAAAGAGAATATGTACATGTGATGTGATAAAAAATGGAGTGTGAAAAGATTGAATGTAAAAATCGGGCAGAGGGCTAAGGTAAAACAAATCCTTGTTCAGTTGCCAAAGGTGTGCGACTATATTCAGAGCCTAAGGAGGTGGTGAGGGCGAGATGGTAAGTTTGAAGGATGGAAGTGTGTGGAACAAGGGTAGAGTGGTGATTTGTCATTATGGTGGGGAATATGGAACTGTACACAGAAGAAACGAGGACGGTGTTGCTGGAGTACCTAATGGCAGAAAAAAAAAGAAGAAGAACCATAACATTTGGAGGATTATGTAAGATTTTAAGAAGAACATGTTTTGGGACACCATTGCACTCTCCATACCAAGAGTGTAATCATTCCAAATTGAACATATTTATTTTGTATATACTGTATATAGATTACTGATAATAGTCAGTATTACATTTTCAATCTATTGTTAGGGAGGAAGATATGTAGTATAGAATGTATGCACCTGTATGTTGCAGGTTGATATCATCAAGGTATGGAATGCAGGTTGAACACATCAGGGAGAGGCTGAAGGATAGGCGGTGCAGTCTTGATGATCTCCTAGAGAGTTAATAAACAAACTTAGCTGCAAACCTCATCAAGAATTTGTAGAATTGATTACAACACATTCCCTTCAAGGATGTAGCTGCCGCCCAAAAAGACTTGTCTATGGACGAGAGAGGAATCTCGCCATCACACCATCGTGCACCCAAGTACAGATATATTCCCTTATTGGGAGTTTGTTTATCATGGCCCCTCCTCTTTTCTTCTGATAGGCCTGCTCTCTGGAACTGCTCCTTATTGGAGAACATCCTCATGATCTCCATCCTTCAGACTCTCCCTCCTACAAAAATTGACAGTGCCCCCTTTCTTTGTGGCGGGGTCCAAAGAATATGGAGAACAGGAGTAGAAATTCTTCATATAGTGTGGGGCTTGGAGAAAGCTCGAAATAAAAAAGGGAACAAAAGAATAAGGCCGGCTCCATGACCTATCAAAAGCAATGCTCACCCACCCGCAGTAGCTGTCCCTGCTCGTGGCGTTCCTGCAGAGTTTGCACAGACATGTGCTATGCCAAACCCTCTGCAGCCGGTATGTCTGACATTGGCAGATGCATGTGGCAGTTGCTCTGTGAGACAGTAAGGAGAGTGGCTATGGGGAGCCCAAGCACTTCGTGAGCCACTGTTTCCAGGTGTAACAGAAATGATACAGAGGTATGGGCAGTAGCCTATCACATATACTATTTGATGTAATTGCACAGGCAAGGTTTCAGTTGGCTAACCTTCACCAAACAATGTTCAAGAGTTAGGCAAGAGCCCATTTTGTAACCCCTTCCTTTTATGGTTCAAATTTCTTCAAGTTGTCGTGGTTGTGAAATTTCATTAAGGCCACTCACTTTTTTGAGATTGAGATGTATGTATTTATTAGTTTGCTATTACTCATAAGAACACATTAAACTTAAACAGATCTTGACCGGAGTTAATCTGTAACTATAAAATGGTTGAACAGATCCTGTCCAAAACTAGCAGGTATACAGATTTTTTCAAACTAACCCTTGTGACATTTTAGTAAACCTGCGTGGGGAGAAATATGGGGTTAATTTTAGTCTCAATTAAAATAAAAAAATGTATAAAAATGTATTAGTGTGCTACTAGAATACATTATCTGTTTTCATGATTTTCATCATATCTTTTGTGAAACATATTGTCCTTGATGCCCAAACCACCGGTCTCAACGACGGAATAGCGTGAGCAAAAGAAACAAGCATTTGCAAAGCCAATAGGTGTATGCTTCAGAAGGCATTTCTAATGCTATTGTCTTTGCCAATGCTTTTTGCCAATCATACACATTTCCTTCGATCTTTCAAAGGTTTTTCCATTAAAGAAAACACATCCCAAGAAGGATGCAGATGAGCGCGCTGGTGGAGTGACACATGGGGACATTTTTTATTTACTGTTTTAACATGTTGGATGGCAATGTTATAACAGTAAATTAAAGAGTAAACAAAAGTGAAAACAGAAGTGAATGTGAAGTGCAAATAAGGAGCAAGCAGCTTGAAAGCTACTGTCAGCCCCTCATAAAAAATAAATGCATATATAAATAAATTAATAAAAATTAACATGGGCGGAGGAGGTAGGAGGCTGAGAAACAAGCAGGTGGGGATAGAAAGTAACACATGCACTTCCATGGAGTGCTGTATCAAAATAAAGGTGTCTGCTGGGTTATGCAGTGGAAGGATAAACTCATCCTATCAGAATACTGTGAGACTGAAATGCTCCTGGGTGGGACAAACAAAAGAACAGGAAAGAAAATCATCACATCAAGAGCAGACACCTGAAATAGAGAACAAAGCCATCTAGTCATGAGCAAGAAGCTGACTCAAAATCTACTCTGTGTATTTTTTATGAATTTTAAACAAAACTGTCCCTACAGACAACTGAAGCTCTCTGTAAACGAGACCTAAAAATATAAACAAGGTATAGGTTGAACACAGTAGTGAAATACTAGAGTTCCCCACAAAGAAACATAAGAATCTACTGTTCTTGAGGTTATCTTCGGTAGCATAAAATTAACTGGGTAGACCTTATTGTAGTCACAATATCATATAAAAATCAAGCACAACTTCGATGTTGGTTTTAGGGGATCACTCTTTTAAGCAACCACTATACTGCATTCAAAACATGCATCACTTTTGTTACGGAAAAAAATAAGACTGTTCCAAGCAAAAAGCCAGTTTTGACCCAGAGCGTCGTGGAACTTGGCGGCATTTACACACACACTTTATATGTCTCCTGTTGCAACATTTTTTTTTATTGACACACCACAAAGTACTCCATAGCCCAGGGGCAACTAACATTAAAAAGCAATGAGCTCGTGTTAAAGTAGAAAAACTCTTCAGAACCAAGTCTGTTCAAGTTGTCTGTACTTGTTTTACCACAACTAAGAGCCTTCCCATATTTTAAAAGACGTTGTTCCATGGATATAAAAATAAGAATGCATTTTGTAAATAAGTATTTTAATTTAGACTGGTAAACTCCATACCAAATAAAAAAATGCAAAGTTTCACATCTTTTCACTATTATAAATTAATCATCATGCTTCTTTTCTCCTTCCACATTGGCAGATTTTAGGAAACTCTACTATGCCTCAGGTCAACTCTAAGGGGCTCATTATGATGGCGGGCGGATCGCCACCGCCGGCCCGGCGGTGGCGATCCGTCCGCCATCATCATAAAATTTACCCCCCGCCACATTATGATGGCGGTGGGTACCGCGGCGGACAGAAAGTCCGTCCGCCGCTTTTCCGCCGCTAGCAATCCTCACGATTGCCAGGCGGAGCGGTCAGCATGCTCACAATGGCGGCAGAGCCTAGCAGGCTCCGCCAGCACAATTATGATGCCGGCGGAAGCCAGCCTTTCCGTGGCGGTTGAACCGCCATTGAAAGGCTGGCGAAGAATGCCTTCAGGGGCCCGTTGCGGGCCCCCCTTGTGTTGGGGGGAGGTGTGGGTGCACTGGGGGGTACCCATGGTACCCCCCTACATTTCACTGCACCAATTGGCAGGCACAGTGTAGTGCTTGCCACGTAGTGCAGTGAAATGCACAACATGCTCCTTTCAACATCGCGGCGGTGCTGCTGTCAGCAGCCACCGCCGCAATGTTAAAGGTGCGGAATCCGACCGCAGTGGTGGCGGTCCCATCATAATTGTATAGGTGGGACCGCCGCACGCATGGCGGTCGGACCCAATCACCGGTACGATGGCGGGCGGACAAAATCCACCCGCCATCGTAATGAGCCCCTAAGTGTTTGGATAGGGCATCATATTGTCAGTTTTATTCTCCCAAAGCCCCCCGCGCTTTGAGACCCTTACGGTTGAGTAGTCGCACTGTACAATCCATCTGATTGATTTGCAAAACAATACCAGTGAATGGTTAAATACTAAGAAAATAAGCGAAGTCCCTAAGAACAAAACCCATGCAGTGAGATAATTTGGTTGGCTAGTGTGTGGTCTTCAAGTGTGAGCAAGTAGGTGAGTAGGTGAACGAAAGAGAAGACTTGTGTAGAGGAACTGCATTCTGAAGTAACTGTTTGAGTAAATGGAGGCAGATTAAGGTGAATTAGCACAGTTATGTATCAGTTTGGAATCTATGTATGGTATTCCAAGCTCAAACAAGTTCAACATAGTTTTGGGGTGCAGTTAGTGTAATTATGAATAAGGTAGATATATGACTAGTTAAAAATGTGAAGGGAAACTATCAATTTCTCAACAGCAAGTTAACTATTAGTAAAGTTTCCATTTTCTATCATGAAGTTTACCATTCTTATTATAGTACAGGCTTGTGTGTCCCACTAATAAACCACATGTTCTGGTAACACAAATATGAGAAATTGGATTGTTGGTTGAGGGGGTGAAACCCTCCTCAAGCAACAGCCACAATCCTTGTCAAGTTGAACCACAAAAAGTGACCAAATTAACCTGTGCTTAACCCTCTGGTAACTTGGCACAAAAGCAATCAGGCATAACTTATAGGCAAAGTATAAAGTATTTATGCTGTTCTTGTCTTAAACAGTAATAAAGTGAAAACACATCACAAGAAAAATTCCACAAAATTTAGGAAAATAGAGCAAATTTCAACAAAATATTTGACACCAAAATGACAAAAATCCAATTTGCAGAACCGGAGACATGCAATTTTAAAGGTTTGGTAAACATAGTGCTGAAAAGCACAACGTGCCAACTGGGGTGATCTGGTCGCACCAGACCGGGACAAAGTAACAAGTTCAGGCCGACTGCAATGAAGCACAGGCCAGACACAGGGGCCAGGTTAGGCCTGCTAACAATTGTACCTAATGCCCTTGATGTGGGGCATTGCACAGCACAGCGGGGGTTCCGAGCAGTGATCCAGGGTCCTGAATCGAGTTGCGCCGGTTCTGATGAGAAGCTGCGAGGGCTGCGATGCGAGCTCAGCATAGCGTTGCGCTGCTTCGGTTCGATGGGGACCACAGCGAAGGTGGCAGAGCACCTTCCCCACTTGCAAGGGTCCAGGACTGGGGAGGGACCACTTGGGGGGGAGCGGGTTAGGACTCACAATAGGCCTTTGCAGGGTTCAAGAGTGCTGGAGCTTGCTGTATTCCTTTAGCTCAGAATAGGAGCCCCCTTTGAAGTGGTAGAAGATTCTGGAGTTTTCCCCCTACAAAGTCTGTCTGGGGCACAAAAGGCTAGTGTGAAGTCCTTTGTGAGTGTGCTGGGCCAGTGCCTTTGAAGTTCAAGTGTGGGAAGTGACAGCTCCGCCCCCCCCCCCCATTAAGTTAGGATGGCCCATCCTGTCCACACCCACAACCTCTATTGTGAAACTGTCTGGGAGAAATACACAAAGGCTAACTGCCAACTATACCTAGCCATGTGACCCTGGATACAGGCACTAAATGGTCAGGACAAGAAAATGCCTACATTCTAAAAGCGGCATTTTCAGAATTGTGACTAAAATTCCAACTTTACCATTAAAGATGGTTTTAAATAGTTATAATTCCTCAGACACCAAACATAATATTCCCACCTGCTCCCACACAAACGTTCTCACTTATTAAATGTATTAAGGTAACCCAATGTTATCCTATGAGAGAGGTAGGCCTCACAATAGTGAAAAACAAATGTGATAGTTTTTCACTACCAGGACATGTAAAACTTAAAAGTACATGTCTAACGTTTTAAATAGAACATACTCTGCACTATGGGCTGTTTAGGGCTTAACTTAGGCATGACTTATATGTATTCAAAAGGAAGGTTTTTGCCTGGCAAAAGGTTTATTTTGTCAGGTTGAAGTGGCAGTTTAAAAATGCACACACAGGCTGCAATGGCAGGCCTGGGACATGTTTTAAAAGGCTACTTAAGTGGGAGGCACAATAAGTGATGTAGGCCCACTAGTATAATTTACAGGCCCTGGGTACATGTGGTACTACATTTTTAGGGACTTATAAATAAATAAAATGTGGCAAATGGGTGTAAGCCAATTGTACCATACTTAAAGGAGAGAGTACAAGCACTTTAGCACTGGTTAGTAGTGGTAAAGATCACAGAGTGCTAACAGCCAACAAAAACAGGTTCAGAACACATGAGGTGAAGGCAAAAAGTTTGGGGGTAACCCTGCAGAGAGGGCCACGTCCAACAACAAAACTATCCATTTTTATCAATGGGTGGCAACATAAGGTGTGAGTGGGAAGGGGCAGGGGAGGGCTTCCTCTTGTGCCTTTTTGCACTTGAGGGTTCTATCAGTTTGTCTTGCTGTTTACCTGTGCACTTGAGGGTTCTATCAGTTTGCCTTGTTGTTTACGTAATCCAAAGGTAGTAGGATGCAAGGCAAGAGGGGAGGAGGTACTCCAGATGGTACAGAAGGACGTAGGCCCACCTTCCATCAGTGGATTTCTTCAGGGGGAGCATAGCGACACAGGGATTTCTAATCAGGCCGGGTAGAGGTGTGCATTAGGTTTGTCAAGACTGGAACCAGCAAGGGAAGAGAACAGGTTGAGGCTGGAGTATGCAATTAACGGTAGGAGTAAAAGCGCTCTGAAATACAGGAAGGCAAGTAAGTCTGATATGAAGAGGCAGAGTGCGTACCACATAGGTTTGAGGGCAATGCCTCACCACTGAGGGTGACACAGCTGGGTTAGGGGGTATCTATGGTAAGGGCCGGCGAAGGGTATGGCATAGCCCTTTGCCTTTCTCAGAGCAGGGCTGCCAGCAAGTAGAGTGGGGAATGTGGTTTAGAAAGTGTGGCATGGAGTAGGGAGAACAGGTGGTTTCAGATTCAGTGGGGCTGAGGGTTTTGGTCTATGGCAATAGAGTGTATAGGCAATGATTACGGCTGAAGCATCGGGAGCAGTTGCGAGAAGTTGAGTTATTAGTTGTAAAGAATGTGAGTCCTTCACATGTAATAAATCCACAATTGTCTTTTCACTGGGCACCAAGTACCCTAGTGTAGCGCTTGACTCTCTCAGGGGAGCGAACCAGAGCAGTACAAGGCTACTCAGGGGAGGTGGTGTGGCATAGTAATCTCAGCTTGTGGGTACACAACATCTCTTAATAAATCATTTTCCAGGCAATGTTTTTACTTTTAAAAGGAAAGTACTTTTATTACAAACACACCAAGAAATACTATGCATTCATTTACAAATATATTCAGGTAGATGGAAATACCTTTAGTGACCCCTCTTATCGCATTATGCCCATTTTGGGTGTTGCACCCTATAACCACAACACCCCAACCTACACTAAAAGAAACATCACAATACAAGGGGTGACATTTTAAATAAGGCAGGCCTACTGAGTTTGACAGGGTGTCATCACATTAGTATTATCAACCACATGTTAATATTCAACATTGCACCATCATTGAAATCAATGGGCATGGGTCCATGATCAAAAGCGTTCATTATAATGTAAAACACTGCATTGTCAACATCCATATTTTTAAATAAAGTATTTCAATTCAAAAACATGAGTCTGAGTCTTTCTTTACTGTTATTAGATAGCCACTGAAGCCATAGGACCAACCACAAGGGGTCATCCAGAGCTCAATAGCTCCAGCTCTGGGAGTACATAAAATCAAGGTAAACATCTCCCTAGGTCAGGGATATGATTCCCTGATAAAGGTTAGGTGTATCTATTAAAAACTTCTTGGGAGGGTGGACAGGGGCAAGATTGTTGCACTTCTAGCAATCCACCACAACACATTTACTAAACTTTGGTGGTGCCCATGCTCATTTTGGGGCACCCCAACACTCAAACGGTACGTAAATTAGCTAACTCACAGGGCATTATGGGATGCTCCAGGGCTGATCTATGAATTTTAAATAAGCGGCTTCCCAATACGGGGAGCACAATCCTTTTTCTTTTTTATTTGTGGGTGCCCTGGTCCTACCCAGGGCACTCACAGGTTTGGGGACCGCAGGGGGGGACCCTAAGGCTCAGCAGCCCCAGCCGGCACCCCACATGTGTGTGCACCTCCACGGCCGTACATGGGAGCTGGCATCTTTTTTCTGCTCCCACTGCGACAGAAGCAAGCTCTTTCCTTCTGCTTCCATCCGCTGGAGGGGAGAGGAGATGCTGGTGCACTCTGCCCGCCTAGACACGGCAACGCCCCCGCCCCTTTGATGTCTTCCTCAGCCCCAGGACATGGGATGACCAGGACCTTGGGTTTATGCGTTGGCACCGGGGGAGCACACTGAACTCAGTGAGTGAGCCCGACACACGCCACTTCACCATGGGAAAACTAGATGCTCTGACCCCAGGCCCTAGCCCACTCCAAGTGGTATATTTAGGGAATTGGCCATAATGCTATAAAAGCATCTTGTTCTCCATGGGGGCCAGTGTATACTTTGGGCCAATTGTAACAGGTGTGGGCTCATTTGCTTATGATGGCCAGCCCTAGCCACCAGAGTATTTTCTTCAGGCCTCCTGACCTCTAAAGAGGGCATTTTTCATTGAGAGCTGGATATTCTGGCTCCCTGCGCCAGACCTGTACTCTGCCTAGCTCCTGGTGCTCTTATCCTGCTGGTGGATGCATCATGTGCAGCCCCTCCGAAGTCAATCACCAAAACTCCCTCCCTGCCACACTCCCCACAGCCTCCTGGCTTCTTGAAGGGCACCTGTGGGTCAGCAGAGTCCAGGATCAGTCCACAGAAATCTCCAGGGGAACTATTCAACGTCCCCCAGCAAGTCCATTCCCCTAATGTAAAACATGGGACTTAAGTGGCCAGTCCCACTGGCCTTGGAGAGACCCATCCTACTTCTGGGGTCAGAGTTAATGTCCTTCAGTCCATCCTTGCAGGGCATTAAGTGGCTCAGCTTTCCAGCTCGGCATCCTTTTGCCATTGCTAGGGAGCAGAGTAATTAACTTCACCCAGTTGGGGGGGCGGGGGGGGGCAATGGTTTGTAATCTGATTCTGACCCAGGGAAATAATACAAATCTTAAAGTGCCAAATTCACACTCGAGTGCATGTTAATCCCCAGATTGTTTGTTTGCTGGACCTTGCAGGCCAAATAAAGTGAAACTGTACCTTAGGGCACATTTCACCTGCAATTTGTACACAGCATAAGCACCGCAGACCTTAGAAAGCACTACAGACCTCCACTGTGAATGCCCAGTCACAGTATAAGGCGACCCCTAGATAAGCACCAATCCCTGAAGAGTCCCTTCTGTGACAGACTACCTGTGCTCAGATACCGGGTGCGTAAGACCATAGTCTCACATACACAGCCTTCACACATGTTGTTTGTGTGCTCACGTGTTCATGTGTAACCAGCTCAGAGCTTCTTACCCTAGCTGCGCAGCAGTGGTCTTATCTGAAAAGGCGGGCACTGGTAGTTAACACACTCAGTCCAATCACCATGAATTTACCATGAGTGAGACTCAGATAGTGAGGCTTGATCACAGTAAAAATCCAAAAATGGGTAGTCAAAAGCGAAACATCCTGGGGACTAACTGGGCAGAACCCATTTAGCAGTAGGTAAGTAATGCATTTAGTAGTTTGCTATGTGGGGGGGAGCAGATACATCTACGTTTACTGGTCATTTTGTAGACGGCAAGGGCTTAAATGAGCTTTCTTGATAAGGAAGTAGATTTATAAAGGTTTAGCAACAGTTTAGATTACAGAAAGGCTGGTTGGGATGGCGTTCTCGGTAAAGTAGTGCTGTGGTTACTAACCATCAGCGGGAGATGTGGCGCAGATTATTAGCAGGTAGGGAGAAAGAAATGCGGATGGATGATGTGGATGGGTGGATGAGTCAGGTGAATTTGTAAAGTTAAAGGAGAATTGCAATTAGCTGAGCTGGTAGACATGTTCGGAGTTGACAGAGGGAGTGTCTGAGACAGTCACCATTTTTCAGGACTGTGAGCAGGGTCTGGGTGGGGATAGAGTGTTACTGGTGAGTAAATTTTGACAATCTAAGACAGAGTAAGGACGAGCAAAAGGGGAGGTTGGGATGGAGACTTGTAGAGTATTTTAGTTTTTCCAATAAATGGGATAATGGTGATGGCACAGTAGTGGTGCATAATATGAAGCACCATTTGTGGAGTTCTAACTGTTAAGAGAGGAAACTGTTTGCTCTCGCCTTTTCTCGTTATGCTGGCTGTAGACTGGATCATGAAGATTTCCACAGCAAGGAGAAGAAATGGGATCCAGTAGACACCTTGGATGCAGCTCGACGACCTAAACTTTGCAGATGACCTGGACCTACTCTCCCATATCCATCTGCAGATGCAAGAGAAGACCAATAATGTGGCAGCCACGTCAGCACAACTTGGTCTCAACATCCATGGGAGAAAAACCAAGATCCTGAAGGCTAACAAGGCTAGCACACCTGCAGTCACTTTTGCAGGTGATGCACTAGAAGAGGTTGAGGCCTTCAACTACCTGGGCAGTGTCATAGACAAGCAGGGCAGCACAAGCGCCAACATCAAGGCAAGAATAGGCAAAGCAAGGACTGCCTTCATTCAGCTAACAGGTCTGGAGCTCCAAGGACTTAATGCTACAAATCAAGTCCAAGCTTTTTAACACCAGCGTAAAATCGATCCTTCTGTATAGAGCAAAAACATGGAGGACAACAGTGACCACCTCCAACTAAGTCCAGACCTTCATGAACACCTGTCTGAGGAAAATCCTCCAAATCGGCTGACCAGACACCACCAGCAACAACAACCTATAGCAGCAGACTTTCCAACTCCCTGCTCATGAAGAAATCATGAAAAGACGCTTGTGCTGGATAGGTCAAACCCTCCGCAAGCCAGGATCAAATACCACCAAGCAAGCCCTGACCTGGAACAATCAAGGGAAAAGGAAAGAAGAAGGCCAAGAAACACCTGAAGTAACATTGAAAGAAAAGCCCAGGACAGAGATGGCTGGAGAGTCCTGGTTTATGGCCTATACCACAAGAGGAGCAGTAGGCATAAGTAAGTAACTAACTATTAGGAGGTGTTTAGAGTAAGGGAGAGTTATGTGGTTTTCTTGAAAAGCAATATGGAAGGCATTTCTTTGAGAAGGAACCAAAAGCTGAAGCCAGTGGGTTGCTATCTATGGAGGTGCATGTGGAAGGTATTAGACTGCGGAGTTCTGCTGGTATAAGGGTTAGGTAGGCTGAGTGTTTATTTAGCATAATTAATGGGTGGCGGGGCGGAGGGGTTAATAAAAATAAAAATACAAATAAACGTACCTCCTTGCCCCATCTCTCCTCCGTCATCTCTCAGTGTCTAGCCAGAATAGAAAGCACCCAGGCTCCCCTAAGCCAATCACAACGCTGCAATGGTCTGAGCACCATATTTTGGTGCTCAGACGGGGACTGGGAGCCTGGGCATGTTCTCCACCCAGGCTGTAATACAGCCTGGGTGGAGAACATGCAAAGTGCGCATGACTGTTTGGCCGGCCCAAGACGGCCGGCTAAACATTCATGCGCACTTACAGAGTGCCTATCACTCCGCCCCCTGCTCTATGAGCTGACCAGCCCGCCCCGCAAAGCTGCTGCAGCAGGAAAAAATAAACTGATAATAACATTGAGTTATTATCAATGTATTTTTTCTTTATGTACACTGCTGAAAAGCAGTGGGGCGACGCTCCTCCGCCTTAGCGGAAGAGCCGCCACTCCAATTGATGGTTTTTCTAGAGCCCCCCCACCCCAATCTACTTTATGCACATTGCATGCAGAGATGGCCGGCAAGGGGATACTCAGGCAGAGTTGTGATCAAGTCATAGACATCTGAGTACAGAAGAGATATGGGTAGATAAAAGGTGAGAATAGGAGACGTGTTTGAGGGTTTCACCTTCCATTGCCCTATTGAACTGTGCAATAGAAGGGGCTTTCTGGATGAATTGATACATCTGAAGGAGGGGTGATTGTTTCAGTGAATATGTGATTTTCTGACGAAATGAAAAGATGTATTTAATGGAGATGGCATACAGTGAGCAATTATATGAGTAGAGGGTTTGAGGCTGGTGCTCAGTTGGCATGGAAGGAAATGTTGAAGCCGCATGCGGCTGATAAGGCTAGCACACAGGTAAGCCATGAACTGACAGAGTTATATGGAAGGGGGTATTGAAAATATCAGGTAGAAGAACGTTAAGTAGGAAAAATGTCAGGGCTTTAGAAGTCACTGCTAGGAAGAGGTTATTACCTTCTAGAGTTGGGAATTAATGTTAGGCCGATGGTTCTGAGAATTTGGTGGGTTAGTGATAAAATGGCGAAAGAAAGCATTGCGGGGCATGAAGAGCAGGAATAGCAAAGGCCGCCACCGAAGGGGGCCTAGAGGGCCGGCGCCATAACCGACGCCGAGCCCCGGACGAAACCGGTTTTTCGCGCCAAGGAGCAGGGAAGCTCCCGCGCCCCCCCCCCGCTGCGACCGCCAGAGAGGCGCCGGCCCCCCCGGCCAATGGGGGCAACGGCGCGATACAAACCCCCCAATGGGGGGGGAGGCCATGCAGAAGGCGGCCCAGCACCGGGGGGGGATATAAGCACCGCTCCCCCAGGTAAGCTCCTATCTTTTGGGAGCGGGGGAGCAGCACCGGCGAGAATCTTTGTTCCCGAGGATGGCGCGGCGAAGCTCTGTCGACGAACAGAGCAAGGTGACGACCAGGCGCCGGGCTGCACTATCGAGCCAATTGGCGCCAAAAATCCAGCAGCCCCATACAAGCGGCCACCGATCCGGACGACTCAGCAATCCGGGCAAAACAGCGTCGGACGACCGGGTGCCCACCCCGGCCACCGGCGGACCGCCAAGGACAGGACCATCGTGCTGCGGTCGATCAGGAGCCCAACCCGACCTCCGTGGTCCACTGAGGACATCGCGGCGTGTACAGCGACGATCGGGAGCCCACCCCGACCCACGTGGCCCCCCCCACCTGGAAGACCGCGCGGCAGACGATCGGGAGCCCACCCCGACCTCCGTGGCCCCCCCTGAAGACTTAGCGGCGAGTACAGTGGACGATCGGGAGCCCACCCCGACCTCCGTGGGCCCCCCCCTGAAGACATCGCGGGGTGAGAGGTGGTGCGGCATAATCACATCCCCGACTGCCCACCCCGGTCGCGCTGCTCCAGCACCAGCCGATGCGGCTCGGCACCCGCTGCGAGTAACTCACCCGCCGGTCCGGTAGCAGCGGACGACACGGCGCGAGGCCCTGCACCCCGCCTGGACAGGAGCTGTCTGCTGCCACACCGCTCCCGGTCTTTCCGCTACTAAGCCGGGAGCGCGCGCCAACGAGAAGGCAGAGCCGGCGCCGGAGCGAGCCTTAAAGGGGCAGGCGCATCGGCTTCGGTGCTCGGCAGAGCAAAAACAAAACAAAAAAAAGAAGGCGAAAAGGCTGCACAGCTGAGGCCACGAGTCCCGGGGGCTCACCATTGCAATCAAGCAACAGCCTGTGCAGCCAAGAGGCAGTGGTCTTACGAAGATTGACTCTGCAGGGTCTTGGTGTATATACCTGCGGCAGCACCCCGCATTAAGAAGGTCACACGCGGCGGAGCCACAACAAAGTTTGGTGCATACATTGGCGGCAGCACCCCGCATTGCAGCACGTGAGGAAGAAGCGGCAGGAGGAACGCAGTTGGGACAACTGCGGCTTGGGGCAGATGGCAAAGAAGGGGAACAAGAGGCAACAGAAGGATCTCGATGACCTGCTGCGCCGGATCCGGGCGGCATCAGAAGTCCACGGGAACGACTGGCTGCAGCCCCATCTGCAGGAGGATCCAGAAGAAGGGCCAAGTCACCGGCAGCGGAGCGTGCCCAACGCACCGGCAGCCAAGCGGCAGAGGAGGGCTCCGGCCAAACTGGCAGATGCGGCAGCTCCCAAACAGGACCCCAAGAGGAAGACCCAGCCACCTGTAGCCAGCACGGCGGCGGCGGCGGGACTGAACGGGGGGACAACGGATACAACGACAAGCGGTGAGCATATCAGTGCAATTGTGCAGGAATGCTTTAAAACTATGGCCCCACTCATTATGCAAAGGTTAGCCAGGCAGGTTAGAGCACCAGGTGTGCCGGCAGGGGAGGGGCAAGGAGACACGGGAGGGCCGGGAGAGGTAGATGCCCAGGCAGAGGAAGTGGCATCGGGGTTACCATGGCACCTGATAGACCCTGGCCACGTACGCCAACATCGCTTAGGGCACCAGGTCACCTTAGGGGGTGGGGGCGAAGCAGGATCACCCACATTGGCTTGGGGATGCACACCCCCGTCACCCATCCCGCCTCCCGCAACAGCGACAGACGCATATTCACGCCCCTCACCGGGCCCTGCGTCCTTAACTACCAGGGCCACAGGGCTAGCTAGCCTCATCGCTGGCGGTCAAGGAAAGAATTTGGAGGAAAGAATTCATTGACATATTTTCATTGCTAGAGATACAGTTAGAAGGGCTTGACTTGACCACCTGCGATAAGAGGGACGAGGACAAAAGGGAAAGGAGAAAAGAGCGCAAGGAGAGAAATTTTGATAATTGGCTAGACGCGTTCCGTATAATGGCCTGCATTATAGTGGAAAAATTCCCACGCTGCGCAGCTGACCTATGGCTGTACGAGTCCAACATCCACAATGCGCAGAGACAGTTCCCAGGCGAAGCATGGCTGGAATATGATAAGGGGTTCAGGCTAAAGATGCAAACACACCCAGAAATGGAGTGGAACGAGGAGGACGTATCTGGATTCATTCACAAAATGATGGTTGCGAGGGAGGCCAAGTCATGGGGGGGTAGAAACGAGCAGTCCTTTCGAGGGTCCGCCCACAAGGGGAAGGGGAGGCCATTTAATAAGCCCAAGCAATTCAGCTCGTGGAGAGCACCTCACAACAACGGAACACCAGCTATCTGCTGGAAGTTCGAATCAAACGAATGTACCTACGGGGCAGCGTGCAAGTTCCAGCATACCTGCTCCTCTTGCGGGGGGGTCACCCGGCAGCAGGGTGCAAGCGCAAAAAAGACCACAAGGGAGACAGGAAAGAGAAAAAGAAGCAATGATCTGGGGGAAGGGGGTGCGGGGGGGACAACGGGTTTACAAACCTACAGGCTGGCATGGTCCCCCATTAACACGCACATGTTGCGCAAGCTAGCCAACAGCTACCATAACAAGACTGACGCCGACACCCTAGTCCACGGCTTTGAAGAAGGTTTTCCCATCCCGTTTACAGGCCACCTCCCACCAGGCAGTGTCAGAAACTTGAAATCAGCAATGCAACACCCGGGGTAGTAGCGAAAAAATAGAGAAAGAGAGGGTCCTGGGGAGGATAGAGGGCCCCCTGCCCGATCACATGATCAAGGAACTGGTGATCTCTCCTTTAGGGGTAGTCCCCAAGAAGGAACAAGGGCAATATCGATTAATTCATCACCTGTCGTTCCCCGACGGCGCTTCCGTCAACGATGGGATTAGCACGGAGGTATGTTCAGTGACCTACTCCACGATAGACGATGCCATCGACCTAGTTAGGGCGACGGGCCCAGGGGCCTTTATGGCAAAAGCAGACATCGAGTCCGCCTTCCGCTTACTCCCAGTCCACCCCTCCAGTTTTCATCTACTAGGTTTCCAATGGGAGGGCAAACTATACTTTGACAAAGCTATGCCCATGGGGTGCTCGGTGTCGTGTGCCTATTTTGAATTATTTAGCACCTTTATGGAATGGGCGCTACACGTAAGACACCCGTCAGGCGGAAAGCTCCACTACTTGGACGATTTCCTATTCACGGGTCCCGCGGAATCCGACGAGTGCGGAGACACCCTATCAGCATTTATGAAGTTGGCTGGGGAACTAGGGGTCCCACTCTCAGCAGAAAAAACAGTAGGCCCGGCGACAAAAATCACATTTCTGGGAATAGAGCTAGATTCCGTCGCCGGGACGTCCAGGCTCCCACCAGAAAAGGTGGAAGATTTCAGGGGGGAAATCAGGAGCCTCCGCGGGCGGGAGAAAGCAACGCTGAGGGACCTCCAGAGACTCATAGGCAAACTGAACTTTGCGGCTAGGGTAATCCCAGCCGGCAGGGCATTCGCCAGGCGTTTGACCCAATTGACATGTGGGCTCACCCATAGACACCACCATGTCAGGCTAGGAGCAGAAGTCAAGAAAGACCTAGCAATGTGGGACACGTTCCTGGCAGACTTTAACGGTGTACTCATCTGGAGGGAAGGCTGGGTGACTAGCAAACAAATCGCGCTATACACAGACGCGTCAGGTAGCACAGGCTTTGGGGCAATCCTGGGTAAGAAGTGGTGCGCAGGGCAGTGGCCTGGCAGCTGGCACAAGACGGGCAGGACCAATAATATCACCTTTCTGGAGCTATTCCCCATCATAGTAGCACTCACAGTCTGGAAGCACGAGTTGCAGAGCATGAAGCTAACACTATGGTCCGACAACAAGGGGGTAGTGCAAGCAGTTAATAAGGGGACAGCCAGATGCCCAGACACACTTCGACTAATGCGCAGATTGGTTAAGTTACAGCTGGAAGGCAACATAGACCTGCGGGCGCGCCACGTACCAGGAGTGGACAACGAAGTGGCAGACGCCCTGTCCCGGGCACGGATGGAGAAGTTCAGGGAGTTGGCGCCCAGCGCAGAGCAGGAAATGACCCCTTTCCCGGGCCAGCTGTGGGACCTGGCGGGATAGATTTGTCAGAGCTGGTCAGCCAAGCCCTCACCCCGGAAGCCGCCAGGAGATACAAAACGTATATCAGTACTGTAATGCCGGTGGGGGGGATCCAGTCACTGGGGAATATGAGAGCCACCTGCAGGGCAGCAGAGCAGTTCATACAGTGGGCATTTGACGCCCAGAAGTCCAGATCATGGACACAAGCCCACCTGTCCGCCGTGGCATATTACGCCAAGCTAGAGACCGGGCTGGATCCCGTGGCCACACACTACACCAAGGCAGCAATGAAGGGGTGGAGGCGCGCGGAGGGCGCAAGAAGGGACACCAGACGCCCAATAGACTATACAAAGCTGGGGGCCCTTTTGGGTGCACTGCGGGGCACAACAAAGGACAATTTTGAGCACCTACTACTCAGGGCAGCTTTTTCTACCGCGTTCTTTGGGGCGTTCCGCAATAGCGAATTAGTAGCGCCCGCAAGGACAGGCCCAGCGGACTACTGCCTACAGGCGGGCGACGTCACACCGAGAGCAGGGGAGATAGAGCTACTACTAAGGCGTTCAAAGACAGACCAAACCGGTAAAGGGGCGGTGGTGAGGTTACGGTGCATTGAGGATAAGAACTGCTGCGCGGTGTGCTGTTTGCTCGCCTTTATGACAATACGTCCAGCCGGCGAGGGCCCTCTATTCAAGCACAGCGACGGTACTTACCTTAGCAGATTCCAGTTCACCTCGATCATGCGCCTCACACTCAGCGAAGCAGGGCTGCCACCGTCAGTTTTCGGGTCCCACTCATTCAGGATAGGGGCCGCCACGACAGCCGCACAGCATGGGATGTCTGAGGCTGGGATAAAGGCCGTGGGGAGATGGCGGTCTAAGGCATACCAGACATACTTAAGGCCCCAGCTGGTATGATAAAAAAAAAAAAAACAACAACCGCCGCGCCGGCCCAGCCGAACAATTAAGTGACATGTTCTCATTCCCCCGGCAGGACGGACGGAGACCGCACTTGGTGTGGGTGGTGGGTCACTCCTTCATAACCCGGATGCAATCCTGGTGGCGCCAAAAGGGGTACAAGCAGGAAGGACGGCCAGCGGACACCTGCATAAGGTGGTTTGGCCAGCCGGGAATGAAAAGGGAGCAGCTGCCCGCAAAACTGGCTGAACTACAAGCAGAGGCGGTTTGGTATCCGGACATTTTGGTCATACACCTAGGGGGGAACGATTTGGCCAAGCAAGGGAGGCGCAATCTGCTTCAAGCCATACAGAAGGATTTGACTGAGGCAGGCCAGGCGTTTGGGGGCACCACCATCATTTGGTCAGAACTGATCAGCAGGAATGAATGGCGAGGGGCCCAATCACAGAGCGCAGTCGAGAAACGCAAACGCAATGTATAACGAGATGCAAACAAGGCACGACACAAAGATGACAGCTCGCCAATAATGATTTATGGCAGGATGCACAACAATAGGCAATATGTATATACGTGTATTCCTAATAAAACTGCGGCCAACAAAGGACCACCAAAAGAGAAAGTGTACGTTGGCTTATTTATGACAAGGAATACAGGGAGGGAAAGTTGGGAGTGGGCAAAGTGCGGGGGTTATGGGTCAAAGGAGTTTTCCTGGGTGGTAGTTTTTTTTACAGGTATGAGGTGCTATAGGTGGACTGGGAGGAATCCTGAGTATACGAGATAACCAGTGGTGGGGGTGGGGCAAGGGTTTATTGTGTTGAGCTGTGACGCTCTGCAAATTTATGAATTACCAAAAGAAAAAGGATATAGGCTGGAAAGCAGCTTACGGAGACTGCGAGCAATTTAAGGAGTGCTGACTGGGTGGTTTTCGGTGCTGTGTAGGTTTGAAGTTTTATGGGATAGATAGTCGTTCTCTTGCATTAGTGTGGCCTTTGGCTTAGTCTGTGAGGCGTTGCCGAGGTATGATCTTTGTTAGCGCAGGCCTGTGTCATTAAAATAGTAATTGACACATTGTAATAATTAATGTCCCGCCCAACGGCTAGACTCCGTTTATGAGAGTGTAGGGTGGCAGTGAGGCAATTACTTCCACGAGATTCCTGGGATACGTGAGATTCCAAGTTTTCTTCATAACATTGAGGAAATACATGTGCGATTTGTGCTTTCTACTCTGAATTCCACGTGTTTTTTACCAGGCATTTTCCACCCAGTACATTTGGGCAGGTTTGAAGTGATTAAATTTACTGAAGCAAAATTGGGAGGGGTGTAATACTGGCTGCAAATCTTTGAATTCCGATTTCGGCCCAAACTGGGGCTTGTGCAGGGATCAGCATTTTACAGCCCACCCGTGGTCAAGGCCTCTACGTTGTGATTTACCATTGCTTACTGTAAGATATTTGATATTGGTAGACAGCTGTTATGTTTTTTTTCGTTGAAGGCTCACATCAAGAAGTGTTTCAATATTCGGTAATATTTCATATTAGGGTACATAGTGGTAAAAATGATGCATCTGCTGCCACTGAGGTACTTGTTATTACAAGGGCAAACAAACAATAGGTTTACTTTTCTGGTAACTGCAGCACAAGGACGTCCAAGCAGGACTCTTCACTCTGAATTTCTCAAAACGCATTAAAAAACAAAACAAAAATAACTCAAGAGGCCCAAGTGAGGGAAGCTTCAGTGTAATTATAAAGTTATATAGTCGCATCTGCTTATTTAATAAAACACAACTTCTGCTAAAAATACAGTTGAGCGCCCATTCTTTTTCTGCCTTCTGCAGCAAAATGTTGAAATTCAGTGCTGCTCTCTACCTTGGGGGTCCGAGTAACGAAAAATAGACGTCACAGACACGTCTGTTATTAATGTTTAAAGCAAATACTCGCTTATCCAGCTCTTTCTCAGTTAAATCTCTCCAGCAAAAGCAGCGTCATTACCTCGGTTCACATTCTTATTTAAATACGATTTTATAAATACCTTTTTATTATTTTGAAACACAATGTTTTTCTGCTGCCTAACCACACTTTGAAAATGAGTTGGCTAATCAAGTAAGAAGAGAAAAATGCTCTGTACTGACATCTATATTTTTATCCACAGTATATTTATTTTGTCTGTTTATGGCATATGTTTTGCTTTGGCACATCTGTGTTCCAGACAGGATTCCAATAATTGACTATACTAATCCTACTCCTGCAGAGCAACCGGTGTGCAGTCTAAACCTAGAAAAATACTTTTGCAAAGTTCATTTTCCCTCCAATTTCTCTTTTATGAAAATAAAGTTCTACTGTTTTATAACACAATTGCTCACAGCCGCATTGAGCCCGTGAACGACTTCCAGCTCACGGTCGGACATTCTTACGTCTCCTTAGTGTTTGTACAGCCACAGTACTGCGCCAAAAACCCTCCATGCCTCTTCAGCTCGCCCCCAAAAATCAAACAATTTGTGTACCTCGTGGAAGAGTAATCATGCTTTCAACTCCAGTATTTTCAAATCCACCCAGCTCTTTTGGCTTAAAGTTGCAACTGAGTACTTAATATTCAAGCACCAGTAAAAGCAAGTGACCTATTGGCTTAGCCAATGCTTGTATCCCTGCTCCACTGATTTCTATGAGTGTGTTGTAGTACCAGCGATTGGCTATGTGTAGCACCTGAATTATCACAAGACTTGGTGAAGTAGATAGATTAGAGACTGTCAGCAGTACCACTGTAGTAGATGCTGATGTACTTTTGTGAATTGCAATTGTCATACTCTATTGTGGGTATGATTTTGTATTTGAATATCTTTTCCAAAGCCCGTCCTCAAATTCCCCCCTCCCATTTTGTAGCACATTTTGCCCATTTTTCAACCACGTCTCCAAGCTCCTCCCATATTCCCTACTACTTGTGCAGTGATCTCCCACTCTGCACACAATAGAGACGATAGGTGGATATCATGTGTGAGTGCAGGAAGTAGTACTACTAGAATACTATCTTCCCATACTCAGAAATACCCAACTGAATAGGCCCCATTGTCTTTAACTGTCAGAGGATGATCTTCCTTAATGATATACAGAGGAATGCCCGATCACAGAATGGATAGTTGTGATACGCTAACCTATCTCCTTGGGGACAAGATCACCATTTGTTTGTGGGAATTACAAAAAATATATAAATGTGAGCCCTATCCATAAAAGAGCACAGACATAGGACCTAGCACTAGAAACCTTGATCAATAGTCTAAAGGCAAAACATAAAAACATTTCCTGTGACTCAAAATCTAACTTTTAAAAGACCTGTCACACACATGAAGTAGGCAAATGAACCCTTTGAAACTGTATTCAGAGAGAGCACCATCAAAATGCCAAGTGCATTCAAAATATACAGTCATAAGAAAGCGTGCCCAAGAAGTTAAAAGCAATGAAAAGTCTAATCAGTGCAGAGAACAAGCATTTGCAATGCAATCGGTCTCGCCTTTGGGACCTTATATGTATTTAGCTATGCAGCACATTAGCCTGGGTGCTGAAACATCTACTGTACTTTAACATGGAGAGAAAGTAAGCACCAAACTGCGTGACACACCAGGTATGGGAACACATGGAGAGAAATATTGCCTTTCAGCGGTAAATGGTATAGTCCAAAGCTCTGTTTTTAATATAAAATCAGGGCCTTCGGAGGTCATATCACTGAAAATACAAGATTTGAAAAAAATATTATTGTCTACGGGTGCTCGTGGAAGACAATTTCTATGGACTGGAATCTAGAGAATGCTAAAGTGATACTGATATTTTACCGACCTCTGCTGGTCGTTTTCTATCATGAAAGTTAAATAGAGGCAGTTGACAGATAAATAAAAATAAAAAGTCACTCAGCAGAAAGCAATTCTGGTATTTTACAGACCTCTACTGGTCGTTTTCTATCAAGACAGTTAAATAGAGGCAGTTGAACAAGCAGAAAGTAATTCTGATATTTTACTGACCTGTACTGGTCGTTTTCTATCAAGACAGTTAAATAGAGGCAGTTGAACAGAAAAAAAGTCCCTAAGCGGAAGCAGACAAGTTCTAGGGCTGATCTCCACAGCCCACAAAGTACATACACATATAAGTATATACTAAAGTATATACAAGAGGTCTCGAATGCTAGACCTAAAACTATTACACTAATACGCATTTTTGTGGTCTTAATAGCATGAATTGCAGTACTAATCGCTTATCTTGAGATTATTATACCTAGTTGCTAGTGTCCATGCCATCTGTACTTCCAGATGTATTTAAATGTGGCATACACAAAACACTGGTTGAATAATGGATTTCCACTGTCCATCTTTAGCTTGCTGTAGAAGAATGGAAATCTTCAATTCTGGTTCCTCAATGACTCTAGAACCACACTAGCTAACTGTGAATGACTTTTACTGTGGTTTGCGCTAGGAAAGAGTAGTTTGTTAGCAATGTTTAGAATAGTTAGGTGTTGGACTTGAATTGGATCTTCCTTTCTGTATTATTTATTTGAACTTTGTGTGCCGATTTACTTCCTGCTACAAAATGAAACTCTTGTGAATTTTCTGAATTACCTTTGGGTTCTGAGATGGAACAGGAACCATTTTATTTTATTCTTCAAAGTTTTACTATGCAGTTCTAACAGGTGGGGATTATTATATTTTGATTGTCCTCGTACATATATTAAGTGAGATCTGATACTGAATCTAAGCTTGTCTTATACTGCACCCCTTTTAATTCAGGTAGTGCCATCTGACCTACAGCCCTCATAGGCTCCTCTCACTCTTTCCACTACCATCACTAATCTGAATAGCATTGACTATAGAGTAATATGGGATCACAGGTCCAAGTTTCGTTCTGAATGATTGCACAGCATAGAGAAAACGTTACAGATTGACAAGGCCTTTAGAGGTGCCATCCTAAGTGAACATGGATGCTGGAAATAGCAGGCTCAATGGACAGTGTTGGGACGGAAAACTCCCTTGCATGGTGATGGACGTGTACCCCTGCTCTGAGTGCCTCGGCTGCAACAATGTCTGGATCACTGTTGCTGATCTTTGTTGTCATGGGCGGACCTGGATCATGCGTTTGTGCCATGATAAAGGCATGCGCTACAGATTCTGGTCTTGCTGGACCGGGAGGGATACCCAAACCGCTACTCTCATAGTGGTGAAAGGCTATTGCCTTGGCCAGGAGTTAAGCAGCACGTTTCTGTGGTGGCAGCATACCGTGTAGTGATTAGTAGACGTGAACTCGGCTTTTTATCTGTGTTACTGGAGTGAGGCCTAAAGGCCCACTCATGTAAAGTTTCACTGCTGTGTGCTTAACTCACCCTTGGCCCACAAAAGGTTAGTATGTAGGTAGCGCTTAGGGGTGTGTGTGTGTGTGTGTGTGTGTGTGTGTGTGTGTGTGTGCGTGTGTGTGTGTGTGTGTGTGTGTGTGTGTGTGTGTGTGTGGATCGTATGCATCTGCTGGGGGTATGTGTGTCTGTGGGTGCTACAATACATGGAATATTCTGGGTTCTATTCTAGAAGACCAATGGCTGGCTGGAGGTAGAGGAATCCCCACGGACAGATTTGTGGATTGCTGCATTCCTGTGAGCAGGGTAGGGTGCACACTGGAGAAAGGAGAGCTGGGCTCTTTGATTCAGAGAGAGGTCACTGGAAGGGGGCCTGGGCACATCTCAGGCAAGAGAATCATAGAGAGTAGGGTTGGGCCTCTGAGGCAACCTTCTGATACACATTACTGTAGCTGACATCTAGACGTGAACCTCTAGTCACTCCCATGGCCTGTATTGTGAAGCTATCAAATTTGGAGTCACTCCTGCTGTGACAGACTGCTTTTTAGAGGAAGGGCAGAGGAGGGGGCACTTGAAAAGGTAGCAGACCCTGAACACAAACTTCAAAGTCACAAACCCTAAATTACATGTAGCATCTGGAAATGGTCTATAAAAAGAGGAGCTTGAGGCCCCCAAAACTGTCACCTGTCAAGCAGCCAGACAGCCTGTGCTAGGAGGGGAAGGTCTGCAAGACTTATGTCTGTGACCTGGGCTGGAGGCTAAGGCCTGCCAATCTCCCAGCTGGGTTAGGGGACATCACCCAGGGACATTCAAGACTACCTGCCCCAGGAGCCTGGAGCACCAGTACCTGCCTGCCTGTTTGCCAAGACTAGTGAGCCCTGTGGGGCAGAGGAGAGAGCTGGAGGGAGCGAGGTCCAGTGGTGGATCTTGGAAAGGAGAATCCTGTAGCAAGGTGTGAGGAGACAGCTTTTGCACCAATGCCCGTGTGCAGGTACAACCCAGTAACCCCATATGCCAGAGGGGGCTGCTGTGAAGTTATGCGTGGTCGTCATCACTGCTGTGCCGATTGGGCCGTCGCCCTAACAAGGAGCATGTGTGGTGACCCTGTTTGCCAGAGGGGACTGATGCGAAGAGGAACCTGCTGCTGTGCTGATCGGGTCACCTCCCAAATAAGGAGCTGGTGTGGTGACCCTGGATGCCAGATGGGGCCACCGGCGAAAGACAAGGAAGCCTAGTGGATGCCATTGTCACGAGGAGAGATTTGCCATGGTGACCCATGCAGGCCAGAGCCTCGATTGAGGACTGGAACCAGAAGCTATTGAAATCACCCCCATGCTACCCTTGTGGGGAAGACCAAAGGAAACTTACCGTCAACTCGGAGGAGCGCCTAGGACACAGAGTGTGGCCCCTGCAGAACTGTGTGTGTGATTTGCACCTGAGGCAGCCACTACAGCCACCATGACCACGGGAGAACTGCTCTCAGAGACTCCGGTCGGACAATCCCTGCTGGAGCAGGTAAGACTGAGCGACGGGTCAGAAGGCCCCAGGGAATTTGTCTGCCAGATAGTGTTTTGGCGCTGGAACACTGGACATTCCTGACAGAACTGGAGTGGGACTCCAGAGACTCAGACTGCTAGTGGAGCCTTACTGAATGCCACCTATAGTGAATGGGGAATAACCACTACTGCTAGGAAGAGGGAAGTGGATTGCCTATTAAACATTACAGCCCTGACCTAGAGGGACTGTGTGTATTGCCTGTGTATGCTGTGTTTTGCTTTGGGGTTGTATAAAAATACTTCTTTTGTCATTAAAGAAATTACTTGACTGGCCAATCATTTATTGCTGCTTTTGAACGTATTTTAAGTTGTCAACCTGTGTTGACGCCCGTGTCTACTTCCCCCCGAAAAGCCTTGGAATGCTCTACTCGCGCTACCACTTAGAGTTAGGTGCTGAAGGAGCACTTAGCCCAGTTGCTCAGAATCCATAGAATCTAGGCTCCAGGGTCAGGCCCAATAGCTCCTGCTTGCATTGTGGCCCTCTGAATAGGATTCTGACAGATAGATTGCAGCAAATGCAATTTGACCTTGCTGTTTCTGATACAGGAACACAAAGTCTGCAGCAGAAATCAGCAGCAACAGGTGCAGCAACCAGTACCGTAGCAGAAAGGCTCACATAAGGTAACAAATCTCTTCTTTACTTTCTGGTTTACACTTGTCAAGTCCAGCTGACATAAAGCCCCTAAGGTCGGCCTCCATCTTATGGTGGCCTCGACTCTATCTTAGCTAATTGAGATCGCCATCTTCTCACTCCCAAACAATGGAAGTCGCCATCTTTCCTGATTTATGCAGAATCATTGTCATGTCTGCCATCACACAGATGTCGTCTGACCTTTTCTTTCTAAGAACTGTGAAAGCATCAAGTCATTTGATTAATGACATAGATCCAATTCTTAATGCGACATTCGTCTGGATTAAATGTCTACTCTTTACCATGCCAAGGTTACATAAGAATTCATAAAGACATTTAAACAAAATACTGTAGTCTGAATTGAAATCCTTTTACCTTATATGCTCATTAGGAAATGCCTGGGAGCACACTTTGATTTTTTTTTTTTTTTAACAAACTTTATTGGGTTTTACACAAGCTTCCAACAGAGGACTTCTGGGTACAATTTACATTCAGTCAGGAGTTTCTTCCAGTAAGCTTCTATTACTTACTGAATCGATCTAGAATATCGTATCAGTGGCCCAGGCCCCCATATCCTCTGCCCCCTGCTTATGAGTAGTACAATACACATCTTTGGTCCATAAAGTCCTCTTCAATTCGTCTATGTAGTCACTATTCTACATCACCCAATCACAACTAACTCCCCGCCCTTCCCACCCTCCAGGCGTGTCACACACAATCAGACTCATATCCTTCTTTATCCGGGTTGCCCTAGTCTGCGCTCCGCTGTCCGCCATTATAATTCTGCATCGCTGGACTATCGGTGGGGGGTAGCTGCACCGGTTTGTTTGTACTAATATTCGGCATATGTCTTGATTTGGGGTGTGGAGTTCAACCTACATCCTAAGGGGCCTCCTCTATTAGGTCTTCATCTCTCTCACCATCTAGGTTCTTTAGCAGTTCCACTAATGCTATCCATGCCCTGGCTATTTCACTCCCTGTTCTTTTTGCTATTTGCATTCTGACTGCCCCCTCGCATTCTGCCGATTTAACAAATTCTTTTTGCCATCTGGCTATGCTAGGGCCCCCTCTCCCTTTCCAGTGCATAGTGATGTCTCTTTTAGCCAAGACCAATCCCAGATGCAAAAACTTGCTCGTTACCTTATTCTTGGCTGTGTGGGGGAACCAGTGCAATAAGCAATATCCCAGTGATGCTACTATCTCTCTATCGGTCAAGTCAGTCAATAATGCGGTTACCCCTTCCCAGACGTTTCCCAGTGTCGGGCAATCCCAGAACATATGCAAGAATTCTGCTCTTTCCATATTGCAACGCGGGCAAGCATCCGTTTGCGTATCAAAGTATTTATTAATCTTATCTGGGGTAAGGTATGCTCTGTGCAAGACATGGAAATTTACTAATTGGAACCTAGCATTTCTTGTTCTCTTCCATGCTCTTTCCACTAGCTCCCCCCATGCTTTTTCTGCTATTGCTCCCCCCAGATCCGCCTCCCATTTTTGTCGCAGCTTGGTCAGGGGCAAGAGTGTTTCGGGTGTTATGCGCCTATAGAGGCATGTGACCGCCTTAAAGATACCTGCTGCTGTCACCACATATTGGCACCCTGCTGACATCTGCGTCTCTGTGAGTCCCCCCCCCCCCAGTGCTTCCGTATGGCCGCTGGGAGGGCTGAATGTAATAAGAAATCCCCGCCTGGCAGGTCATATCTCTCCCGGAGGTCATTAAATGGGATCATAGTACTTTCTTCATATAAATCTCCTATTGTGGATATCCCCAGCTCCCCCCAGGCCTTCAATATACGCCAGTCTGCTCCATGGGGCAGTGCTTTGCATACAGTCAGTGGGATTTCCGGGGCGTAAGGGCATTTGATCCGTGCTCTTCTCAAACACCTATTCCAGCATTTGCGTGCTGTTTTTAATTCAGAGGGGATAGTATGATCCCGTATGGGGAGCTTCAGTATTACTTGAGATAGTAGTCGTAAGTTCGGGATGTCATCTCCCTGACCTTCCGTCCCCCTAAGTCGTCCTGCCACCCACTTCGTGAGCCACTGCAATTGTGCCGCAAGGTAATAGGCCTCAAAGTCAGGCACAGCCAGACCTCCCTCCGATCTTGGCCTCATAAGGGTGTTGAGCGCAACTCTTCGTCTACCAGTCCCCCATAGGAACCCCGAGACCATTGTTTTAAGTTGGGTAAATAGTCGCGCCGGTTCCCAAACTGGTGATGTCCCAAAGCAATACAAAAGCCTTGGCAGTGTCACCATTTTTAGTAATACAGCAAACAAATGATGGACGGAATGCTGACAATGCAAACATTCTCCCCCAGTCAAAAGATCTGGGTTAAATCCATCGTTCTTTTGCCCACTACGCCACCCCAGTTTGGACCCAGCCATATGCAAATCAGTCTTGACCCTGTGCCCCATGGGAACAGTCCAGACCGAACTGCCAGGCCAGGTCCTCCCTGGACCGGAAACAAGCATCCTGGGACCGGTTTCAGGGTATGTCACCCTTCTTCAGCCAGGCTAGCTTGAATCCAGTGGCACAGTGAGCAAGGGACCCACGTCTGGGCGTACCCATCCCACTTAGAGCGAAAAGTGTTACAGCAAACAAATGATGGACGGAATGCTGACAATGCAAACATTCTCCCCAGTCAAAAGATCTGGGTTAAATCCATCGTTCTTTTGCCCACTACGCCACCCCAGTTTGGACCCAGCCATATGCAAATCAGTCTTGACCCTGTGCCCCATGGGAACAGTCCAGACCGAACTGCCAGGCCAGGTCCTCCCTGGATCGGAAACAAGCATCCTGGGACCGGTTTCAGGGTATGTCACCCTTCTTCAGCCAGGCTAGCTTGAATCCAGTGGCACAGTGAGCAAGGGACCCACGTCTGGGCGTACCCATCCCACTTAGAGCGAAAAGTGTTACAGCAAACAAATGATGGACGGAATGCTGACAATGCAAACATTCTCCCCCAGTCAAAAGATCTGGGTTAAATCCATCGTTCTTTTGCCCACTACGCCACCCCAGTTTGGACCCAGCCATATGCAAATCAGTCTTGACCCTCTGCCCCATGGGAAGAGTCCAGACCGAACTGCCAGGCCAGGTCCTCCCTGGAGCGGAAACAAGCATCCTGGGACCGGTTTCAGGGTATGTCACCCTTCTTCAGCCAGGCTAGCTTGAATCCAGTGGCACAGTGAGCAAGGGACCCACGTCTGGGCATACCCATCCCACTTAGGGCGAAAAGTGTTACAGCAAACAAATGATGGACGGAATGCTGACAATGCAAACATTCTCCCCCAGTCAAAAGATCTGGGTTAAATCCATTGTTCTTTTGACCACTACGCCACCCCAGTTTGGACCCAGCCATATGCAAATCAGTCTTGACCCTGTGCCCCATGGGAAGAGTCCAGACCGAACTGCCAGGCCAGGTCCTCCCTGTACCGGAAACAAGCATCCTGGGACCAGTTTCAGGGTATGTCACCCTTCTTCAGCCAGGCTAGCTTGAATCCAGTGGCACAGTGAGCAAGGGACCCACGTCTGGGCATACCCATCCCACTTAGGGCGAAAAGTGTTACAGCAAACAAATGATGGACGGAATGCTGACAATGCAAACATTCTCTCCCAGTCAAAAGATCTGGGTTAAATCCATCGTTCTTTTGCCCACTACGCCACCCCAGTTTGGACCCAGCCATATGCAAATCAGTCTTGACCCTGTGCCCCATGGGAACAGTCCAGACCGAACTGCCAGGCCAGGTCCTCCCTGGACCGGAAAGAAGCATCCTGGGACCGGTTTTAGGGTATGTCACCCTTCTTCAGCCAGGCTAGCTTGAATCCAGTGGCACAGTGAGCAAGGGACCCACGTCTGGGCATGCCCATCCCACTTAGGGCGAAAAGTGTTACAGCAAACAAATGATGGACGGAATGCTGACAATGCAAACATTCTCCCCCAGTCAAAAGATCTGGGTTAAATCCATCGTTCTTTTGCCCACTACGCCACCCCAGTTTGGACCCAGCCATATGCAAATCAGTCTTGACCCTGTTCCTTGTGGGAACAGTCCAGCCTGAACTGCCAAGCCAGGTCCTCCCTGGACCGGAAACAAGCATCCAGGGACCGGTTTCAGATCTCTGTACTGGGGTGAATGTATGACATTGTTCTGCATTCTGTCCATCAATTGTTCTTTTTACCATTTTTAGTAAGGCAACCCGGCCGGCCACCGACAATGGGAGGGTCCCCCAGAAGACAAAGCTACTTTTTGTTCCCCTTAGAGCTCTCCCTATGTTTCCCTCCAATAGATCCCCCTGAGCATGGTATATTTGTGGGCCTAGATATGTCAAACAGCGGTCCTCCCACTTCACTCCTTCTGTCTCTTGTGGGCCTACTCTATTCATCTTGGTAGGTAAGAGGCATGACTTCGCCCAGTTTACCCTGAGACCTGCCACTCTTCCGAGGCCATGCAGTAGCTCCTTAGCCCCACAAAGCGCGTCTCTTGTGTCTGCCAGGAACATCAATAAGTCGTCTACATATAGTGCAATATGGTGCATCTGCCCGGATACCTCCAGGCCAGCGGCTCCATAGCCAGGGCTAACAAGAGAGGAGAGAGTGGGCATCCATGTCTCGTCCCCCGGTCAACTTTGCAGGCGTTCGATATCAGCCCCCCCGTCTTGACACCGGCGATGGATTCCTTATAAAGTAGAGCCGTCCATCCCACAAACTCATCCCCCAACCCAAATTTCCGCATCACTTAGAAGAGATAAGGCCATTCAAGACCATCGAATGCCTTTTCAATGTCTACAGCGAAAACAGTCGCCTCTTCCCTCCGATAGGAGTCCGCCTCCAACACATGTAGGAGACGCCGAACATTCAATGCCGTATTTCTGGTGGGGATAAAGCCCGCCTGGTCTCTGTGTATCAGTGTCGTCATATGAGGGAAGAGGCGGGTGGCCAGGATTAGGCTCAGAATCTTGTAATCCAAATTAAGCATGGAGAGCGGTCGGTATGCCATTCTGTCCCATGCCGGCTTCCCCGGTTTAAGCAGCGGGATGATGACCGCTTCTCTCGTCGATTCAGGCAGATGCCCCACCTGCTTTGCCCTGTTATATAGGTCTACCAGCTTAGGAGCTAATAGCTCAACATATGTTGAGTAGAATTCTACCGGCAGTCTATCCGTCCCTGGCGTCTGATTCCTGGCCATGCTCTTAATAGCCCCTCTCACCTCGCCCATCTCTATGTCTCGACCTAGGCTGTCCGCTACTTCCTCCTCCAGTCCCGGAAGCTCTACGTCTCGTATGAACTCGTCTAGGCCCTTGTCTGTCGGGGCCAGCCTGCTCCTGTACAAGTCAGTATAGTAATCCAGAAACAGGTCATTTATGTCCTGCTGTCTGTAGCAGGTCTCCCCTCTTTGCCCCTTGAGCTCTAATATTACTGTCCTCCTCCTAGCTGGGTTGGCCTGCCAAGCCAGTAGGGCCCCAGATTAGTCCCTCTCAGTATGGGCTTGTGTCATATATTTTTTGTAATCGATGCTGCGTAGGCGTTCCACCTGTACGACTATTGCTTCCTTAGCCTCCAATAACTCCCCCTGTTTGTCTCCCCTTTCAGGCCTTTCCTTCTCAATCTACCGGAGTCGCTGCTCTGCCACCTGTATGTCTTGTAAGAGCACCTGCCGTGTTCCCACCATCTCCGATATACAACGCCCCCGGATGACCGATTTAAAGGTGTCCCACTCTATAAGTAGTTCGTCGCTGTGTTAGCATTTTCTAAGAAGTATTGTCCAATAGCGGTGCTCACTGCCGCGTGAAAGACCTGGTCCTCCAATGTTTCAGGCCGCAACCGCCAGGTGGGTATTTTGGGCCTTGCGCGAGACCACACCATCCCTAACAATACTGGGTTATGGTCTGAAATTGTTCTGGTAAGATATTCACTAGTTTGATCTCCCTCATGCACATCAGGGGAACATAGTATAGCATCTAAGCGGACATGGAGCTCATGCATTACCGAGAAAAAGGAGTAATCCCTATCCCGCAGGGTGGTGGGCCCTCCAGGAATCCACTAGTCCCCACCGCTGCTGCCACTGTCGGCACGCCTCTGCTAGTTTATGTATAGGAGCGTCAGGAAGTGGAGGGTGAGAGCGGCCTAGTCCAATGTCCGGAATACAATTGAAGTCACCCCCCAATACTACTAATCCCGTCAATACTGAGACCAACGTCCCAGAAAGGTGTGACAGGAAGGTGGGCTGCTCCATGTTAGGGGCATATAGACTCCCCAATACAATATCTCTGCCATCCAATCAACCAGATACAACAACAAACCTCCCCTCAGGGTCAACTATCTGCCGCGTGCACTGAAAGGGCACCCCCGCCCTCACCCCGATCAGGACTCCCCTGGCGAAAGCCGAGTAGTTGGTATAAAACACTTGACCCCTCCATCGACGTTGAAGTGCAGCTCCTTCTTTTGCCATTATGTGAGTCTCTTGAAGCAGCGCAATTTGCACCCCTCTCCTAACCAGGTACGCATGTATCTGATGGCGGCGCAGCATAGTGTGCATCCCCCGTACATTCCAGGATATACATTTAATATCTATGGGGGTACCATTGTGCTAAATGGATCTCGCACCTAGTGACTTTCCCCAGTGTGACACGCCTGGCCCCAAGCAACAACCCCTTAACAAAATGAAACCCCCAACTCCCCCTCCCCAGGACAGGTACAAGAAAACTAGTTCCCATCCAAACTTTAACTAAGCACAAAAAGTCTTCTGGTAGTTGCGGGGGGATGTAGCTTACACTACCGGGCCCGGAGCACCACCAAGTGCACCCCCCAATACCTTAACTGGATCAGCAGATCCGGTTCACATGTCGCAGTTCATCAGCCTTATTAGTATAGTTGGTAGCCCCCACAGTCACGTTCTCCGCGTCAGGCCCTCTCAGCATCTCGGAGGTCTTCAAGTTTACGCCGCAGGGTGTACCACTCAGGCAATGTCATCCGCCGTCTGTGGTGTGACTTCCGGTAATTCAGTCTCAGAATCATTATTTGCACCGGCTGCCAGCGAGCCTTCTGATCTTTCCACTTCAAACCCACTTTTGCTCGAGCTAGGGCTAGTGGCACTCTGACTAAGTTCTGCAACTGCCTGCAGTGCTTTGCGCCGTTCCGATCTGAGCTCGTTTGGAGATGGGCCTCAAGTCATACTTTTACTGTTGTTTGTGCTCTGCTGTGTCAGGTCCGGCGAGGAGTTGCGACGTTCCTGGCTTTGTCGAGAGTCCAACCATTCCCAGGCATCTTGCGGTGTAGTAAAAAACTTTGCTCCTGCCGAATCAGTTACCCGAAGGCGTGCCGGAAATAGCATTGCGTAAGGGATCTGCAGTTGCCGAAGCTTCTTTTTGAGGGCCAAAAACAACGCTCTTTGACGTTGTACTTCTCTTTTTCTGTGGTTACGACGCACTCCTTAAGTTTGCGGTGGGCGTCTTTCAGCAGACTTAGATCTTCCCTATTGCGTCAATTTTCACCTCCAATGCCTCTCTGGAAGCTGTGATGGCCTGCATAATGTCCGTCAGAGTAGGCCTCGTGAGAGCGGCATCCTTTCCCGCCTCCACGGTCTCATCGTCATCGTCCGTCTGGGTTTCAGTGGCCCCGTACTAAGGGCGCTATACCCCTTTTTCCTGGGAACTTTCCCCATCTTCCTCCACAATTTCTTGCCCTTCTGGCACCGGGCGACTCAACTTATTCAGGTGGTGGCCAGGCGATGCTCTCTGCCTTTTTGTGTGTTAACTGAACTAGTTTCCGTGTGGGCTGCTGGTGCGTGGTTCAGTTAATTATCACGGTCACTCGTGCCAGCTAAGGTCGGTGCTGCCTCTCGCCGAGTTCCAGGTCTGTGGATCACACTACTCCTTTAGTATCACCTCCTCTACTCCTCCCCGTCAGTCACCGCTGAGTTTGTGCAGTGCGCTCTATCGCCTTTTCAGCACCTCCTTGTGCCTCTTTGCGAGTCTCACCTGCATTCCATTGGTTCAGGGGGGCCCCTGGCCAGACTTCGTGCAGCCCCTCTCCAATTTGTTTATGATCGCGGTCACTGTACTCCACGTATCCAGGTGCGTGCCAGCCCGGTGCCCCCTGGGCCTTGTCCTCTCAAGCTTCACTGGGCTCTGGTTGGCTTATAGTCCTAGAGGCCCAAGCCCGAGCAGCTGTTGTTGTCTCCTGCAGGGCCACAGTAGGTGGACCACCCTATTCACCTCACTCCAGAACAGTTATTGCAGATCTCAGCAGCGCGGCCCCAGCCGGGACTCTCCTGTGGTCTTCCCGGCCCTCCTCACTCCGAGGCCTTTTCTTAGTGCCCAGGCTCTCGCCGAGTGACCCCCCGATTTCACTCGGGGCACTCGAGCCCCCGCGAGCTCCCGGGACGCGCCTCCCCTCTGTAACGGCCGGTATAGGTCGTCTGCCTCCAGCGAGGCAGGTCCGTCTGCGCACCCCCGCTGTAGCAGGCGTCTTCTCCCCTCCACAGGGCTCGCGCAGCGATGTCCATTCGACCCCTATTCATACCTCTCTGCGATGCGGGCAATTCAGCCCTGGGGCCCCTCCTCCGCCGCCTCTCGGTTCTGCTACCCGCCTCAGGGACCTCCAACGATTGCTTCTCAGCCCGCTCCTGGCTTCCCACTATACCAGGATCCGCCCCGCTACCTCGCGGTCGCCATTTTGTCTCCTTCAGCGCAGCTTCGTATCAGGTCAATTGTCGGCGATTTCACTGCCGCTCGGGGTCTGCGGAGGATCGTCCCTCGGATCGGCGTGATCCAGGGATATTCCGCCGTGCAGTTTTATAAAAATGATTGCGCCCGGGGCTCAGGATGGTTGTTGACGGGGGATACAACGGCCGGAGCTCCGTAGCCCACTCCTGCTCACATCGGCGCCAGGCCACGCCCCCCTGCGATGCACACTTTGATGCACATAGTTTATGTCAGACATTCCTAAACTTATATCAGAAATTCCAATTTCTGGTAAAATGTAGAATATATGGACTGTCACTTGACCACTTGTCAGGAGAGGTCCTATGCCCAGATTATCATCTGAGATTCTGCCAGAGACGGTCTCATCTACGGCCAGCACACTTTGCAGTGCTACATCTCATCTGAAGCCTAAAGCTGATCAAGTCGAGTTTGAGGAAGGTTGACTAACTGCTACTGCAGCATGTGTTTGCTTTTCGTGGGGAACACTGTTTTCACGCCTCTGTTGATAAAGGCAGCCTTTACTGTCAACAAGGTATGCAGTGCGTCTCTTCTCTCTAGGAAACTCTACACTGCAAATTGTTCTGCCTTCCAACGCTCTTAATGTAGCGCATAGAAGTAGACGTTAGAGTGCTAGGTTTTAGATGATATTTTAAAACATGCTAGAAATCTTCATTTTATTCTTGTTATTTATTACATGTCTGCTTGCCGTTTTTATAATATTCTGTGTAGTTATTTTAGACGCACTGAGAAACAGGTTATTTCTGTAGTAATAAATACTTTTTACTTTAAATTGTTCATTCTTCTTAGTACAGTGTGTGTGTGATAATGTGAATAAGGAAATACGGTTTGTTGCTGTTATTACAGTGCCCCCGATCACTTTATGGATTGTTAGTAACCCAAAAGCAATACCTCAATGTCAACTACACATTAAATAGTGTCTTGGGGAGCAACAATAACCTGTCTTTCACATTCATCACTGGTGCATTTGAACCAAGTTCACCCGTGTCACCCGTGGGTGGGAAAGCACACCTTGGAGAGTTACGCCAAAGTTGTAACTTACGCAGCACAACAAATACTGTAGTATTCCAGGTCCCCCATGTTTGTATGACCACTGATTGGCCTGATTGGATAACAAGAAATATATAGGGGAGTCCCTCAAAAATGTTAATTTTTCTCACTAAATGAGATTTACATTTCCTTGGCAGACCACTAATCTTCTCCGATGACTAGTCTGAGGTGAACTATTTTGCCTCATATATGAGCAGAGATGCTGCTTCTTGGGCTATTCCTTTGGTTAACAGTAACAGACCACTAATGTATGACCAGGACATTTTCTGTCAGAATTCAAAGGGTATTTAATCATAAACAAATAAAGCAAGCAGCTGATGACGAACTGTTTAGAAATAAAACAGGGATCCTCATTAGTTATTAAAGTCAGTTTACTCATCTTGTACATGAAAGAGGATGGCCAGAGGAGAAAAGTGCCACACACGTCTATGGTGGCCTCAAAGATAAAAGGAAAGATGCTCTTGCTAACATTGTTCCCGAACCATCCACCTGCATGGCCCATATTGATTTAGCATTACAGCTTGATCATCATCACCTAACTGAAAGGAATGGGGAGAAAAAGAAGAATGAGGCCAGAGTAGTTTACTCACAAACTGACAGCTCAAGGCAAAGGTTCTTCATCATTGGATAGAATAGAGACACCCATCCTAAACCAATTAAAATCATGGGAATCTACAATTCTCCTTTAATATCTGGCACATTCATAAGAGTAAAGTTTCTTTAGTAATGACAATGACAGACAGGCACACTGAGACACTAGTATTAGACCATACACCCTAATTCAAAGTGATTGTTGGTATGTCTTGGGTGACATTTCATAATCCTTTGACAGATTTTGTAAAAAAAGAACTGTATCTTTTAATTAAGAAACTTGCAAACTTCCTTTAATCTCATTCGACTGGGGCCACTAAAGTAACTATACCTGTTGAATGTGAAGATTACAGAGATGTCTTTAATCATGTAGAAGCCAATGTTCTATCACCTCATCAAGAATTCTATTATCAATTAGATCAAAAACCTGGAGCTGCACTACCTTGCAGTAAAGTCCATGCACCAACAGAAAGAGAATTGGCATATCTAAGACAATACCAATATCCAGCTAACATTTATATCATGCTTTCGCAAATCACCTTCCTCATTTCCACTACTCACATAAAAAATGACAGGAGCCATTCGCACCTGCCTAAACTAAAGAACCTTGAATAAGGTTACAATAAAAAAAAGTTATCTATTGCCTTTGAAACAAAATGTAATTGACCATGTCAAGTCAGCACTTACAGTTTGAGCTCCAGAGGGCCTATCACCTGATATATGCGAAGGAAGGAGAAAAAATGGAAACTGTCTTTATATGAAATTCGGTCTTTATGATTATCAGGTGATACCTTTTAAATTATGTTATGTCCTTGCTGCATTTTAATACCTCATGATTGAGGTTTTAAATAATCGCTTAGACGTTTTTGGATAATTCCCATGGAGGATTTTTTACATTTATTCTAGTGCCTTTGAAGAGCATGTACTCCATGTTACCCAAGTCTTATAGTGTTTAAGAAACATTGTTTTCCAAACTGGAAAAGTGCGAGTTTCATAAAACTACAATAGACTTTTTCAGTTATCAAATTACACCAGAAGTAGTATTCAAGGATTTCATCAAGGTGTAGGCTATTTTGGAGTGGCCAATGCCTACCACTGTTAAACAGCTTCAGAGCTTTGTGGGGTTTTCCAACTATTGTAGACCAACTCTCTGGGCGAAAGTCAAGTCAAGTCAAGTCAAAAAATCTTTATTTCGGCTATACAGCCATAAAAGCACAGATGATTAAGACGATACATAAGATACAATTAATTATTATGAACAAAAAAGTTAAAAAATTATTATACAAGTGTCATCAAATATGTGAGGGTTGAGATGCCGCATTTGTTATCCCCCCCAACTACTCAACCCCATAAAATTAGTTGATGACCCTATGGATCAAGTGTAGCCAGGATATCCTATGTAGGAGCGTATAAGAGCATTTAAAACAATTAGATTTAAAACATTAAAAAAATAATTTAGAGAAGAAAGATTAAGATTAGACATCAAGAGATAAAAATTGCAGGACATTTCCCCTGAATAAAGTGCTGTGCTAATATAGTGCAAAACAATTTCTAGTAAAGAGCCACAGTTTAAGTATTGCCCATCTCATTTCCCTTTATAATGCCTTTACGTATGCACCACATCGCAAATAAAAATTTCGAGGTAACAACTACAAATAGTGGGTGTGTCTCGTATTTCAGTAGCCTAAAAACCTCGATGTGGTTTCTCAACCCCAAGTTTCTACAAAGCTGGAGAACCCACTTAGATTTAGACCTTTTATAGGCAGGGCAAAATAGCATGACATGGAGTTCTGTTTCTTCTGAAAGATTACACCCAGGACAATCTGAACTGGTTGCTCCCTTCCATTTTTTGTAAATGTTCGGAGCGGGAGCGTCCCATGTCTAAATTGTAAGAACAACTTCTTTGCCATAAATGGTTCTATATTGTCCAGGACCAGTTCCAATTTGTACTGCTGCTTGACATCCAGAAATTTAGATGTCAAGCAGCATGAATTCATACTCTGGGACAATAGGGCCAGTTTATGTTCTTTAAAGGCTAGAGATAGGGATTTTTGGGGATGGACGGGCAGGTCTCTTCGGGGTTGCCCACATGTTTACCCATCCTAAAGAATGGCAAGTACTCCTAATGTATGACAGCCAAGGTAAATTTCCAGCACCCAATATGGACATAACATCCCTCAGTTCCTCCCTATAAGTGGATAACTCGGGGGTGCTCCATAGGCGACGCCAGAATAAAAGAGGGCGAGAGGCAATTATGTCAGCAATAGGTCCTATACCCAAATCCATCCTAAGTGGGGTTAAAGGAGTACTTTTTGGGAGGCCCAATAATTGCCTAATAAATGTGTTCTCTGTGGCGGATAGGGTATGGGATGGGCAATGTCCCCAAAGTTCAGCTCCATAAAGTGAGGCTCCCCTCGCTTGGGTTTTATAGATTTCTGCTGGCGGACCAACCACTTTTTGGGTGCAATTTTTGTGGACTTTTAAAATGCCCCCTATTGACTGAGCTAATTTCAAATTAGCTTTCTTGATTTGGGTCCCCCAATCCATCTTATCATTAAGTGTGAGACCCAAGTAGTCAAAGAAGGAGAATTTCTCTAGAAACCTACCCTCCAATTGTGGGTGCGGGCAATTGGTGGTGTTGGCATGGAAGACCATGTATTTTGTTTTCTGGAGATTTAACTCCAGATTCCTCTTCCTGCAAAATGCACTAAACTCTTCCAGAACCCGCTGCATACCCATTGGTGATTTAGACAGGAGTAGGGTATCATCCGCAAACATTAAGGCCGGTATTTTGCGGTTCGCTAGCCTTGGTGAGTCTATGTCCTTCACTGACAGGAGCGTTTCTATTAGACCATTTAGGAAAAGGGAAAAGAGGGTTGGAGCTAACACGCATCCCTGTCTCACCCCTTTCTCCACTGGAAAGGGGGCTGTCAATTCTCCTTTCCTACCATATCTAACCCTCGCGTAAGTGCCTTCATGTAGGCGCTTCAACTGCTGACAGAGATAAACTGGTGCACCCATGTCGTGGAGAAGGCCCCAAAGCTGGTCACGCCGCACCATATCGAATGCGGACTTAAGATCCACAAAAGTTAAATAAAGGCTGCCACCCTCCAAGGTTACGGTTTTCCAATGGATCAGCTGCAATCTGAAAATCTGATCAATGGTCGAGGTTTTAGACCTAAAGCCTGCTTGTAGGTGCGTTAGTACATTCATCTCGTCCATCCATGATTGCAGCCGACCCAAAAGGACTCGGGCAAATAGCTTTTGGGTGACATCAATAAGGCTTATTGGCCGATAATTTGCTGGATTGGGCGGAGAGCCTTTTTTAAAGATAGGAATAATTTCTGCACCGGCCCAAGTCGGAGGGAGCGCCATACCCTGGAGGATGGCATTGAACCAGATCTGTAGATAGGGTGCCCACACTGTTTGTTCATTTCTAAACAGGTCACCTGGTATTCTATCCAACCCCGGAGCTTTGTTTGGTAGCAATTTACCCAGCGCCATGGTGACTTCTGCCAATGTGCAGGGTGGTGTACCCGTGTTTAGGGGGATTTGGTCTATGTCAATTGCACTATTTACTACACCTTCATCTATGGGGCTAGAATATAAAACTTTGAAATGGGATCTCCAGGCTTCTTCCCCCAGGTTTGGTTCGATGGCAGAGTTGCCTTCGAACTTACCGGTCTTTACAAGATTCCAGAAGCCTCTCATGTCTCTATTGTCTAGGGCTATCTTAATTGCTTCCCATTTTTCAATCTCCCAGGCTGCTTTGGCTTCAGCTAGGGTTTTTTTTTATAATGTGTCCTGCTAGCTTTAATACATAGGGTATCCTTGTTCTTTATCCCAAGTAGCAATCCGCGTTTTGCTTCCCTACACGCTTTGTTATACCAGGGATGTTTAAGTTTAGGGTCGGGGTTGTTATTGTTTTCGGGGGTATAGAAGAACTCCGCCAAATTTGAAAACATGTCTTGGTGGTTCCTGCCTAGCAACAGCAGGAATTCACAGCCTTGACTCTTTTCTAACAGACAAAACGCGATCTCTAAAAAGGGAATAGTTTGTTTGTACAAAGTGGCCCTTTTTTCGATAGAGGCTGCAAATGTTCCCCAACGTACTCTTCTCCCTCCTTCTGCTGCGATTAAGTTTGGGGCAGGTTGTCTTGTCAGGCCCTGGTCGTCTTTGAATTGGGAGTAGGCTATCTCTAACACCAATGGATTATGATCACTTTCACATCGAGATTGGACCGAAAAGTCCAAAATTCTATGCCAGTTCTCGACGTCTACCAAGATATAGTCAATGGTGGAGGCCTGTCCCAATTTGTTAAAAGTTGGGTTGCCTGGGCTGTCGGAGGGCAATCGGCCAGTACATGCCCTAAGCGAGTGGCTGAGTGTAAGTGAGTTCATTTGGAGAACAAGGGGAGTCCAGCCCCTTATTGGGTAGATGTTACATTCAGGAATGGCCCAAACAGAGTCTTCCTCGCTTGATATAGTAGTGCATAGGCCATTGAGAGGTTCATAGTGGCAATTAAAATCCCCTCCAATAATTGTATGTACAGACTCAGGTAAAGTGGAGAGGAAGTTGGCCAGGCAGTCCAGGGTCTGTGAAGTTTGCCCCTGCCTAACTGGTCGAGAGTAGATGTTGATAACAGCCATCTCAAGGGAGTCATCAAAAGAAAGAAGAATACATAGGATATCAGGGGAGTGGGTATCTATTCTCTTAATAGTGCAACACAGGTGGATAGCGACCCAGATACAAAGGACCCCTGAGGGTCTCCCCCTAGGCCCCTGGAGAGCTGGAGTACAGTATGCAACGTAGGCCGCTCTATGCAATGCTACGGTAGACCAAGTTTCCTGGAAAAGACATAGCTCATGTGTATCAATGTACTCTCCCCAATCTGGGAGGTCCATTTTAGAGGTGAGACCTGCTATGTTCCAGGATAAGATCTTAGTGATCTGCTGGGCTTTTACTGAGTCGGTCTGTGTATGCAGATGGCCCTGCTCATGATGGAATGCTTGATGGGGGATCCCTTCCTGACCCTGTGGGGTACCTTCCAAGTACCCTGGTGAGTTAGTGGAAGCACCCAAGCTGTTATATGCCACTGTGGCCTCACAAGTCGTCCTAGGGGATGATCCATAGGCTCAGATCTTTCACAATAATGATGCTCGACAGGGTGGTTTGCTATGCATTCCTTTTGTTTAGCTGTGGGATTCAGTCAATCGACCAGATCTAGGGAGCTGTATCTATTACTAACTGGAATGTTAAAAGGCGAGATAGTTTCAAAGCCCCGCCCCGTGTGTAGTGAGTTGCCAGTCTGAGCTCTCGTTTCCCATTTTTTGTATACACTTCCCATTCTTCCTAGCAGGGGACTGGGGGGGGTAAAAGTAGCCTAAGGGGAGTGTCTGTATACCACCAAACTCCCCAGATGATCCCCATTTAAAAATGTGTTGGACCGCCCTGGTATCCCTAAAGTTAATCAAAATGCAGTCCCCCGGGAATTCTTTCCGCCTCTGTCCCAACCAACTGACCCTGCGTACAAATAGAATTTCACTTTGTATTAGAGGTGGGAGAGGTCTATGTTGGTTTAGCCAAAAAGTACTTTTGTTCTTTAGTTCAGAGTAGGACTCCCCACTACCTATTTTCAACTCAGGTACTCCGACTAGTATAACGACATAGGGAGTAGAGGCTGATGGTAAATCTATGCATGGCAGGGTGGAGTTTGTTAACCTCAGGTTGGATTGGCATGTACTCCCATTGTCTCCAATGCAATTACTAGGTGGTTTACGTTCCACCATCGAACCTAAGCTTGTTGTCGTTGTCCTGGAGCCGAGGGCTTCATCTTCGGCTCGTGTTGCCCCATATTGGATAAAAATAGGGGCTGTGTCTTGATGGGGATGGGAAGTAGGCCTAATTGGAGCATTAGTTTGCACTAGTGGGTTTAACCCATGGGATACAAAGGGGGCCGTGATAACAGAAGGGATCACATGATTTTGTTGGGAAGTTGGAGCCTGGTCCAAAGATTTAGTTGTTTCAGTAGTGTTTAAAATTGTAGCAATTTTACTCCCCACGGTGTCTACCAGCGAAGTCAGCTTCTCTATTTGTCTCATTACTACTTCTAGTTCAGCTTTTATAAGATTTTCGAGGTGGGTTTTAAGATCTTTAACCAAGTTCAGCACCCAAAGTGGTTGCTCCATTAGGTCTGGATGACTTTCACTAACTACATGACCCACTGTCTGTTCCTTTGGGTCTACCAACGATGGGTGCTTCGCTTGTTTCACCCCCTTGCGAGCTTTTCGTTTCGGCTGGCCACTTTTCCTATTTAACCCCCCCGTGTTAGTTTTATTTGCATTATCAATGATTATGAGCAAGCATTAAATCAGGAGTAATCGATAGATTTACTGTTTGGGGGGAATCGAGTACTCTAGTTCCCATGGTCGGTGTAGTGCTTGGGATCATTGGTGTTAGGGAGAGTCGTCTCTCAGTGCGTTTTATCTCACTAGAGACAGCCCCAATTGCCTGTCTTAACATTTTGTCAATAGCTGTGGGTTCCATACTAGAGGTTCGCACAGATGGTTTCTGTCTAGTGCTTGGTCTTAGGGTCGGGGCTGTACTCTTCCCCATACTTATACAATTGCTGTGCTACCTTGGTGCTACCTTGGTGAAAGGGAAATTCAAATAGGATTGTGTTTCAACTGTGCAAGATGAGCGAAGTCCCAACAATGCTAGCTGTACTTCATGCCCAAAGCAACACACCTTAGAACCCAAAAAAATAACTCTCCCTAATTCAACAAAATGTAGCCAAGGTCAATCATTAGGCATATCAAGACGGCTTGGCGGTGGGTGGCCCAAACCAGTCCCAATCAGTCTCAAATTAACCCGCCCTGGTCCCGAGCAGCGCTTGACGAGTACCTGGAGGCGCTGGTGTAACGCTGTTTTACCGTCAGCGGGCCAGGACCGCTGGGGTTGTAGGCCGTTCCCCTCCCGGGGAGTAGGTAACTCCGGTGGCACGCCCCTACTGTCTGACTAAAGATCAGTTTAACACAATTTGAGCACTAAAGTGCAGAGTGTAGTACAGAAGCTTGGAGTACGAAACCTACTTAAAAAAGAGTGATATAAGCACTCCTTAATCGTCAGTGTCAGTGCAAAACAACGCTAAGGATGTATAGATTGCGAAGCGACCATTGGGCTTGTTGTCATCCGAAAGATAAAATCAAATATGCCACAGAACCAACAGTACCTCCAAGCAAGCTCCTGTCCCTGCACAATGATCCTCAGATGCAGATGAAATGCGGGTGGCCCTGCCCTGCCTCTTCCTGTCGCTGCTGGGGATTGGAGTCTCCTCGCGGTGGCCGTTCCCCTCACGGCGCGGGAGTGGGAGTGGGAGAGAGCTGTCGTTCGTCGTTCGCCGTTCCCCTCACGGCTGATGCAAAGGTGTGAGTGAAAGTAAAAAGATCAGTGATATTTCTGTGCAATACATATTTCCCAAAAGGTTAGTAACTTCTGTTACCACTCCCACTGGAATGAGGGTCTATGAAGCAGGGACGCCATGGTCCTCCTCTGCCAAGAGTCTTTGGAGATAATTAGATGGGTACACTCATTTTGTAAAGAGTGTATTATTATTAGGGCTCCCGGTTTTCCGTTTTTACGGATTTATACATATAAATACAGACGGAAATCTATATTTCCTTTGTCTGCATTTATATTTAGAAACGGCAAAACACTAGCAAATTTTGCCGCGCTGCCGTGCCTCAGTGCAGTTTCCTTTCCACGCCCCTGGAAATTCATTTAAATCCCTTCCAATCAGGGTCTTTTAGCGCCCTCGTGTGGACCTCATTAAGGGAGCCTGCAGTGTCGTGTTATCAGGGTGTCTCAAGAAGAGAAAAGCAAGGGGTTGCTTAATGGTTTATAGCGGGGTGGAGGGAAAGGGACGCCGTCGCGCCGCTCCATGATTGATTGCCTAGTGAGAAGGAGGGTTACGACCTGGGGGGTAGGGGTTGCAGGATAGGGTCGGACCGACTCGAGAGCCATGATTCTGTCCCTCTGGAATGCAGTGTGTCTCCCTCAGCTGTTCGCCCTTCATTGATCCCTCTTCACACATGAAAAGCCTCCCTGCTGCTTTAAACGCCCTCCTGCTGCAGCCAGCCGTAAGGTTGTGCTAGGCTGGCGCCACCCTGCTGCCTCGTGAGGGATGAGGGGATGTGTTTTGGAAGCTCTCACCACGGGCGGGGAGTTTCAAAGCACTGGCTGGCCCTGTCGCCTCCAGACAGCCTCGCTTCGCCTACGTGTCCGCCCTCCCATGTGCAGCCTGGGAAGTTGTTTTCGTGAGGTGCCTTGAGGATGCTGCGCCCACTCGGAGAGCTGTCTGAGGCACCTCGGCCCCCGCCGCCGCTCTCCCGTCCTGTGTCGGTGTGTTCGAGTCGGGTACGGACGGCAGGCCACATTATGCAGGTGCGGGTATAAAACATCGCGCAGCCTGTACTCTAACCTGCCCCAGAATGAAATATTTTCCAGGCTTCCTCGTGACATGCCTTTGCAGCATGCTTCGAAAGGCACATTTTTTTCCGATTTTGTCCAGAACAGTCGAGGCCTGAGGGCTAGATATGCCGCCCAGTGCGACTAGTTATTTATCTTGGCTAGGCTGTTCAGTTTGTAGACCTGTTTTATTTGGTCTGGCGCTAGGTTTCTCTGTTGATGTCCAGACAAAACAAGAAACCAGGTGTCAAGTAGTGTCCTTAATAAATGAAATCGCCTGTACCTCGCTAAACACCTAATCCCGCAGTGCCCGAGACGAGGTGGAGCGACCCCTGGCAGTGTACTGTATAGAGGTGGTCGAGCAGGCAGCATGCCGTCGGATGACTTTTACAGCGCACCACGGAGAGAGCTATCACGTGGCTCTCCCTCCCAGCAGCAGTAAGGAAGGCAGTGGTGGTGCCCCGGTGGGTACAGTGGGAAGCACACATCGAGATTATGGCAAGAGAGGCAGGAGCAGCGGACACAATGGGGAGCAGTCATTGAAAAAGGGAACACCAGGAAAGAAGCGTTCACTTCATGGGGCTGGGAGCATTGTTTTTAATCTGCATGGCGTGTTTTCTACTGGCTGTGAGATGGGAGGACCGGTAAGTCAGTTCTCATGTGTACCTATATGCAAACTAGATTCCCGTTACAGATGGAGTAACATTGTAGGCCATTAAATCAAACGCAAGACATGGGAGAGCATGTGGTATTACCACAACAGCTGCAGACTTTGGAACTTAGGAATCAGGTTCAAGACTGAGCATTGGCTCAGCATCATGTAAATATTCACAAGTGACTTAATCTTCCTGGTCCTAAAACCAAATTTGACCTTCACTAATATAACTGGTGCTCATGTAAAGTGCTCCAATGCACGCTATATAAAACTGCAACGAACAGGAGTCCAGTTTGCATCTCAAAAACCAATTTGTCATTTATTTTGTGCGGTGGTCATTTACTGGCAATATTTTAGCCATGGTGTCATTTAGAAAATACTTAGTAATCCCAGAATACTTGTCCTTCTTCTGATTCATTTGTACAATATGTGCGACATGTTATACATGTGCAGAGTACAGTCAAACTCAAATATATGAAGGAACTTTATTGCACAATTAGTTGTAACCATCACAATTTGTACAAACATGTTTTTGTATGACACACATATTTGAAGGCACTCCAACATGTGATAATGAACATACACAAGGATGTGAAATAAACAGTTTGTCTAGGATCACACAATTTGGTGACACCAAGAAGCTGGGATTTGTCCCAGTTTTTCCAGTTTCACTCTGAACAATATGATCATTAGTGGGTATCTCTTTCTGATAGCGCATGCTAATGCTTTGTGTGTAATTCTTGGAGAATATGATTAGAGCATAGGTAACACTGCCTGCTGCTCAACCATGCTTAGTGCTACTTTGGGTGTATGACGCTTTCCCACACCCCTCTGATTCCCTCAAAACCCCTGAATCTGAGGCTTGGCTGCAACAACACACAGCCTCCAGGTAGCACCCCCATGTATGTAGCCTTCTCACACCTCTCCCTTCCATTTAAAAAAACCTGAAACTGGTGCTTGGCTGCAGTGAGGCACTGCTTCCAGTCAACACGCTTTTATAAGGGCACTAGCTTAGTTTTGCAGCAGTTTTAAGATCTTCTTAAAGTTTCTCATTGCTTAAATGTGTGTAATTTCTGATATTTATATATGTTTTCCTTGTCTTCATTGCTTGATTTTGCTTGCGAGAAAGTGTCACTCATAGTCGTTGAATGTCACTCATTATTACAGTGAAATTCTGAAAATGTCACACATAAGCAATCTGAAACCTTGGCAGCTATGGATTTCTCATTAATTTCCAGCGGCACATGTAGCCCTAATTATCTGCCATAAGGCTGGCACTTCACAGCCTCACCAGCATCTTGCCGGGAAAGTCTTGGCCCGCAGATTTGTAGCAGGAGCTGTTTAGATGGCTTAACGACGCACGAGCAGTTTTGTCACTGGTTGCTGCATGCATGATGAGAACTGATTAAAGGGAAATTCAGCCCAGCAGAGGCCAGTATGTAGACATCACTGGTCTTCCAAGGTCGAGATGCAGTTTCATGCTCTCATCACACCCTAGTCGAAATTCCAGTCGACCAGTTACAAGTGGTTTCTTCTCGAGCCAGCTGGCAACACGTGGGCTTTGGACCGCTCGAGAACTACTATGGAGTAAATTCTATTAGAAGCCAATTACATCTTGGAACTAGTAAGTTGTGTTTTAATTTTGGTTTCAGGTAGTATTTTATTCTTTTTCGCCAGGACAACGTAATTTATTTTTGGGCGCTAGACACGTACAGTCTAAAACTCATGTACTGCAATTTCATTAACAAACCAGAAAGAGCCTCAATGTCCTCAAAGTCTCTTGAAATGCACATGTGCTTGTACTACAATGGCAAAGTTTTCAGATGAATGTATTATGTTGACCAATAACAACCAGGCGCATGTGTGCATTGTCAATTTAAATAAATGTGGAAAAATACTAGCTGTAGCGTCGTCTTTTGCTTGTGGCAAAAATAAATGCGGATAAATACAGAAAAAATGCCCCAAAAATAAATATGGATAAATACAGACGGAAATGGCAAAAAAATAAATACCATAAAACCGGGAGCCCTAATTATTATTTTAAGATTTTTTTTTAATTGCTTTCAAAACAGTATTCTTGGTTCTAACTTTGACACTTGACAGGCCTGCAACAAACCCAAAACACCTCAGTTCCGAAACTTTCCTGTCAATTGCTTCTAAGGTTGTTGAACCAACACTGCCTCCAACACCCACTTTTAAACTGTAACATCTTCGAGGGGCAAAACTTGCAAATCCCGTGATAATCTTACTACAACAAAGCAACTGCCTGTTGTTACAAAGAAATCAGAAAACACACGTTTCAGACAACCTTTATTTGATTCTGAAATCAGCATTTATAATGCATTTACAATTGGTGGCAGTACTCTGAAGGAAGCTTTAGGGTCCTGTAGCTGTATGTATAAATATGGATGGGGAGAAAGACATAAGAGCGAGTTGAAACATTACTCATGAAGTGGGGCGCCTAAAGCAGGAAGCACCAAATCAGATAAATCTGTTACAAACCTACAAGTCTATGCAGCAAATTACATTACTAAGGAAATAATTCGGGTTGAAGGTTCATGTAGCTATTACTATTATGTTTACTTGAGGGAGAGGGTGCCATACAAGAACGCTAAATCAAATTCAAATCAATTTAAGCACACATGAATGCCAAGGGGATGCTGGCAGCACAGTAAGGGGCATGATATTAACAGATGGCTCTAGGACAACTACTGACATACGGTGTAACACAGGAGTGTCCAATGAAATTCCAGGAGGACAAATCCATGCCAGATTTTCAGTAATGCAACTGACTATATAAACATGTTCATTTAATATTTACCATGTGTGAAATAATTTATGTCGAAATCTTGACAATCTGTCTTGACTCTATGTTCATTGGACTTACTTTGGACATCCCTGGTGTAGCAGAAAGGCCTAGTTCAAGATACAAACAAAAAAAATTGCCTTCCCTTTGTTGATGTTATGGAACACACAACGAACAGCGATCATAGCGTGGTTACGAGTGGAATAAAAATAAATAAATAAATTGCACAATTGGAAATAACCCTATTTGTAAATTTAGCTTCAAATGAAATTTCTTAAAATTTGTTTTCAGCAGAGACTGGCTCTCACAGAAAGTGTGTTACCGAGAGACATTCTGTGCATGAACCAGTCTCGTGGCAGTTTCACTCGATGCACTTGCAAGCAAAGAGTCATGTAAAACCACGTTTCTTGCAAAATGCATACATTTGTGCAATTTCAAAAACATTTCTTGAAATATCACAAAAGTTTGGGGAAAAATCAACAATTTTGCACACCCATAGATATTATATACAAAATGTTGAAGTTTAAAAATGAATGCCTAAGAAGCAACTCATGTGTAAGCCCAATTAAAAGGAGAAGATGTGTTTACAATCCCAGATTTAGTTGTCAACTGGAATGTACTCAGATTATTACAGAAAATAGGATCAGTATACACCTATCAAGATAAAATGACCAAAAAACATGTATGCCAGCTTAGATCAACACAGATGTTCTGACTTCAAAAATTTCAAGTACAAGTGCATTTACATTTTTTAAGTTGGTTGGGAAATGAGACATTGATGCAACATCGTGAATGTGATATGCATTAAGAACAGCTGCTTGGAGCAAAATTAATCACAAAGTTCTATTTAAGTGGTTCAATTACAACAAGTTGGATATTGTTGGCATCTTTTAGGAGTGGGAAGGAAGACACTTACATGATGAATGGAAAAAGCAGACATGTATATTTCCCTTCCTTATTTACAGATGAGAGTGTTATAATATTTCGTGAGGCAGTGATAAAGTTGACTGCTAATGTAAATGTGAAAACAATTTCGCTTACTGAGAAGAAAAGAAGGAAACAGCTTGAGTTAATTTATAGAAACTGCAGCCTCCTGCCAATAGTTCTTAAATAGGGCAGTGTTGGTTAATATTTATACTTTATAGTATTTGAAGCGCCAACTTAATCTTGTTAGGTACCAAGGTTGTGTGCAATCCTATAAAATGGCAACTGTTAACACTGAACACCAAGGTGGCCCTGATTAAGAGTTCAGAGCTAAATTGGGATCCCTGTGCAAACATGAGTTTGCACAAAGATTGGAATTAAGGTCTAGATGTACTAACAATAGTAATAGTGATTACCAAATAGCGACTTTTGGCAAATTGCTATTTGGTAATCGCTATTACTAATAAGCAAATGGGTTATTTAGCCCCTATTCCTTAAATAGCGATTCATAGTGCATCGCAAATGGACCTACCTCATTAATATAAATGAAGTAGGTCGCAATTTGTGACCCACTACAATTCGCTGCCAACACAGGGATGATGGTCTGCTGGGGTCAGCAGACCACCATGTCAGTGACTGCTTTTAAATAAAACAATCTTTTTTTTTTTTAAACACAGCCCGTTTTCCTTAAAGGAAAAAAGGGTGTGTTTAAAAAGAAAAAAATTAAATTTTTAAGTTTAAGATTTTGAGAGTAGGCAATAGTCCTCTGGAGGCTGGTTTGACTCTAGCTGCAGGACAGAAATTGACTGCAGCAAGATCTGAAATGCCTTCCACATACCATTTTGAGAAGCACCACCACCGATAACCGTAAGGGCTGCAGTCTTGTGCAGCCAGCTACGGAAGGACAACAAGAAATTTGGTAGATGATCTCACATTTGAGTCAACCTTCGAGGCTCAAAAATATTTTTTTTAATTCAGGAAATCCCTAAAAATAAATCTTTTCATCTAGTCCTTTAATTAACCCCTCCTTAAACCTGATGAGAAGTAATGGCTTCTCTATTCTAACTCTTCAGCTGGTCAGACACCTACACCTGGCTAGCCACCCCACCAATAAAAATAATTATAGACTCTGTTCTCTGCATTTCTCAAAGCGCTGTCATTCTTCATTCACGTACAAAGTTACATGCACCAATCAAGTCTTTTTTGATCTATTGGATTACCTGTTAATTTTGAGTGCAACTTTCATCTCCCTCTTTGTCTCTTGTCCCTGAGAGCACTGAGAGTATATTAGCTGGTATGCAGCGTGCTCCAAATATTTACAAATAAATAAATAAAGCAACTAAAGTTGGAGACCGGGTTAATAGAGTGATAAAGAATGAGAATGCATGATGTGTTTATACTGGTTCGAACACAAATGATCACTATTTAAGGTCAACAGTTTTTACCATTCACAATGGTAACTTTAACATATGGATTTACCATCAAGGCAAGGTGTGCTTTACGTAGTATGAAAAGGAGTTTACTACGTCTCTGTAGCCAAGCAATTTGTTCGTTGATATTCATAATTTGTCTACATCATGGACGACATTGCTTTGTGTCTACCACATGGACGACATTGCTTTGTGCGATTAATTGCAAAATCATATAGGACCTTCCAATGAGTGATCAGGAAACCCATAAATATTTATTCAACAATTTATGTAGTGACCCTATGCAGGGCCATTGGAAATAAATCATTTGACGGCGGCATGAAAAATCTTAAAAACAGCCCTGAATTCAAACTTATTAAACAGAGAACATTTACTGATGTATTTGTTGGTCACAAGTCAGGCCTTCCTGTTTTTCGATCTAGCACTTTTCAATGAACATGCCTTTCAATGAATGTTCAGTTTAGCGCTTTTGAAGGTTTTTAAAGCAATGGCTAAAGAAAACAAAAACAGAAGCCAATAAGCAAAAGCCTTCAAGCTGCATTCCTGCTTGGTGGGGTCATAAAACTGGAACTGATGTGTGTTTCTTAATTTGTGGTCAGGCTTTTTATAGTCGGTCACATCTGCATGACCGGTTGCATTTCACAGCTTTTATGTTTGAACTGTTCCGAATTGATAAAATAGCTCTGCCCAGTTCACTTCTCACCCTCAGTCAGTCAAATTCTTTCACCTGCAGGTTTTTCTGTTGAATGTTTTGTTGCCATTCAACCTCATTTTGCTTCTCTCTATTAAGCACTGGTCTTTTAGCATCTGTCATTTCTTCTTACTATTTAAATAAAACCATGTTACTGAGGTTCACTGCGAGGCTAAGCATCAGGAAATTAATAACAGACATAATGATTCAAAATCAACTTCACAATTTGTGAACTGCAAATATGAATTTGCACTCAAAAATTAAGCTACCACCAATGAAATTACACAAGAAAATGGCTTTGTTAATCAATCCTTAATCTGTTCCACGTCCTAAAAAGTGACAGGTGCCGAACAAATGGTAAAGAAATGTCTCAGCCTGAATGTGGCAAGTGACTGATAATATGTGGATTTTACTACCCAAAGGGAAGGAATGTTTAGCACAAACCACTACAAAGTAATTCACGCTTGCAGTACAACTGAAAAGCCCAGTTGTAAGAAACAGCCAGCAAGGGGGGCGTGGCTTGACACCAATGTAGAAGGGAGCAAACCTTGGAGCTCCGGCCCCGGACTCCCCCATCCGGCAATATCCTGAGCCCCAACACCTCAACAAAGCTGAAGAATCGGTGGCGGTTCCCCCTTGGAGCCAGTGGGCGCTAGGTGGTACGGCGATTAGTAGCAAACACCGAGACCAGCCGCAAGAAGATCCCGGAGAGCGGTGCGCAAAATGGCGCCTGCGGTGCGAGTCGGACTCTGACGCCTGGCACCCAGGACTGAGAGAAGCGAGGAGTGATCTGAAGGGAGCGCTCACCGTGCGGAGGTGAGAGGACACCAGCGGTGAGAGCTGACGGCCCCTCGTGTCGGCGATCAGGCGACTGCACCAAAGCTCGGAGGCAGAGATGGTGCACTGAGGGGAGCAAGCAGCGATGAGCGTGCTGGGAGGACGTACCTGGACGAGGCTGCAGAGGAGGCCGGGACAAGCTGCGGTCGAGCGACTGTGGTGAGCAGGAGCAAGCTGGGAGAGAGATGAGCACCCGGCCGGCAACCCGTAAATAATAGCGGCATGAGCCCTGAGAGGGGCCCAGTGAAAAAGGAGGCCCTACCAGCAATGAGAGCGGGGACTATGAACATAAATGCCTGGAACCACTGCAAGAGGCAGCATCGAGGAGGAGACATGCCCTGAGGTGTGAAGGTACGGAGCTGCAGGAGGGAGATCAGGCCCTCGGGGGGAAAAAGAGCTGCGGAGGCTACAGACATCAGAGGGGCCTCGTTCATGGGCAGGAGGGATTAGAGAGCCCCACGGACAATAGGGGAGAGCATAGAGCCCCCTGGGAAGGAAAGAGGCGAAAATCTGCAAGGGAGAGAGAACTGGGCCAGGCTGGGCCAAGAGAAATGAGCATTGCGAGGTGCAACAGTGAATGGATGAGTGGAGGAGGCCAGCCTGAATAGATCACCATATTGAAGACTCAGGGAGTTTATAACTGGGCAATCTTGCTGGGAAAATTGGGAGAAGGACCTAAGTGAGATAGCACGCAGTAGGTGGGCTGAAAATAGACCGCAGCAACCCGCGCGCACAGAGAAAGAGCGGGCGGCCACCATGGGGAAGGTGCCCAAAAGGAGAGATCAAGGCACCGCCACAGCGGGGGGTGGGGGCACCCACACAGATGAAGAGGATGATGCCTTGGAAACGAGGAAGGATATATCAACCTCGAAGCCCACACTAGCAGATATTATGGAGGCCATCACAGCGTCCCGAGAGGTGCTTGAAACAGAGATAGACACCATTGGTACCGACCTCAGCCTCCTAAAGGACGATCACTGCCGATTGGCAGAAAGGGTCACTGGCACGGAGAAAGTGCTTGCGGACATCCCTCCGGAGGTCACAGAACTTAAGAAATCTCTCACGGAGGTGGTAGCGAAAGTAAAAATCCTGGAAGCACGAGCAGAAGACAGCGAAGGGAGGTCGCGCCGAAATAATTTGCGCATAGTAGGGGTTCCTGAGAAGGAGGAAGGCGACGATATGGTGCAGTTCTTGGAGGACTGGGTCAGGAAAGAAGTGGCGCCAGAAGGACTTTCGCAGTTTTACGCAATTGAAAGGGCGCATAGAATACCGGCCAGGCCTCCCAAACCAGGGACTCCACCGAGACCAATCATAGCTCGTCAGCTCCATTTTAGAGACAGGGACCATATACTCAGGCAGGCCCGGCAGGCGAAGGACCTACAAATCGGGAACAGTAAGGTGATGGTGTTTCCGGATTTTACCAGGGAAGTACAGAGGCAAAGGTCTACGTTCCTTGCAGTGAAAAGAAAACTACGGCAGCTGCAGCTCCCATATGCAATGCTATTCCCAGCCAGGTTACGCGTCATTGGACCCAAAGGCGTACAGGTCTTCCAGACACCACAGGAGGCCTGGGATTGGCTGGACTCTGTCCCAGGATGGAGATCGGGAGGCAGCTCGCCGAGATCAATAGCAGTGGATGGTGGAGCGAGTCGTGGGCAGACGAGAGCGCCGACCTCAACAGAAGTTCGAGCTGAACGGAACAAGGCCATCAGGGCGGTGATCGAACTTAGCCAAACGGGGTCCAGTCCTAGGTCAACGAGGAGTGATCGGAGAGCTCCCCAATAATGAGCGCAGCAGAAGACTCGGAAACAGAGTTGCCAAACTTAACGCCCCACACCGCTGAGGAGCTGGGCTGACTTTGAAGAGCCAGAGTCCAGGAACTGCAAATATTGGCGAACTATATCCTTTTAGATAATACCTACCATGGACTGTATAGGAAAGGGGGGCTACAGTAGGCAATGCCAAAGACACAAGGGGCGAGGGGTTGGGGTGGCGGACCAATCGCTATCACTAGGGGGGGTCCGGGCGGAAGGGCTTTAGAGGATGGGCGACAGCCACGACACCCATTAAATCAGCACAGTTGAAGAGTTTGGATGGGAGGGGAGGGGGGTTACTTCTACCTATCCTGGGGAAGGGGAGTTGGGTAATTCAGTTGTTCTGGGACTGTTCAATGGGGACCAGGCGTGTCTGGGGTAAAATTTTAAACAGGACTAGCTTAATGTCTTTTCAATGGGACCCAACATAGATTACAGGTGTATTTCCTGGAACGTACGTGGGATGCACTCCATGACAAAGCGGCATAAAGTACATGCATTTTTGGTGCGTAGAGGGGTGCAAATTGCACTGTTACAGGAGACACACATAAATGCAAAAGAAGGGGCTGTATTGAAGTGCTGCTGGCGGGGGCAGATATTTTATACAAATTATTCGGCATTCCCCATAGGGGTGTAGATATGGGTGAGAGCAGGGATCCCCTTCCAATGCACTAAAGAGCTCATAGACCAGGAAGGGCGATATGCGTTGGTAATGGGTAAACTGGACGGGAGGGATATAACAATAGGGAGTATCTATGCCCCGAATATAGAACAAGCTTCATTCTTAGTAGCTCTCTCTGGGCCACTGGCACATGCACTGACTGGGTCGGTACTCTTGGGGAGAGACTACAATAGTGTCGAAGATGTTGGGCTTGATCGTCTCACCCCCCACTCCAAGACTCACAAGCTTACAGGGCTGCAAGGGCGAGGAGAAACTGGCAACAGCAATGGGGATTGACAGATTCCTGGAGGGCAGAGCATCCGGGGGAACGGGACTACTCATTATTTTCCCCTATGCATGAATTACACATTAGGTTGGACGCCATCTTGTGCACTCCTGACGTGCCTGAGTGCGTGCAGACTAGCGAGTACCTGGCACGCACGATCTCGGACCACAACCCCCTACTGGTCAGTCTCAGCTAGTCCAGGGTTAGAACAAGTATTATTATAGTCACTGAGGGGTAGCTGTTCCTAAAGAAGAGAGAAGAGAAGATGAGGCAACCTATTGTGGTTGAAAAAGGTGTAAAGGTGTTCTCTCAATAAAGTTGGGTTCAAATGAAGGTGGGGGAATTCCTCCTTTTTAACTTAGTGCCCTCACACACCCTTGCGAGTGTCATGCTTCATCATCGGGCGTTGCTCCTCGTGGTGGTGGCGCTGCTGTCCTCCACGGGCCCCGCGAGAGGGCTCTTTAGCGGAGATCTTTTAAGGAGACGCCGCAGTTGTGCATGTGGGTGTGTGGGCCTGGAGAAGTGAGTGGGTGAGTTAAAATTACCTTCACGATAACCAGAACCAAGTTTTATTCAGGGGTCCGGAAGATAAGGTTAAAAGATGGGGGATACGGAGCACCTCCTTGAAACAAATGTAGAGGAGGAATGAGTGTCTTCCTGCTGCTCTCACATCCGTGAAAATAAGTGAGAAAAAGTAACTGCTCCCTGTCCCCCCCTTCATAGTGTATTGTGACTTAGTACGGCAGCCAGCCGTGGGACACTATTACGGTCTATACTTCCTCTTGCTATAACCCCCTATCTCCCCCAATCATACACGGTCCCTGACAACTTTTCAGGGGCCACCACCATAGGCACACACATATATATCAGAAAATGGACAACCCAGGTTTGAGTTTTGATGACGATACTTTGGCAGAAATTCTTAGGGCACCCTCACTCCTAGCAGGAGACGGTAGTGCAGCAACAGGCAGCAAGAATGATGACTGGAAAGCCTTACAATCGCTTAGGAGACAACAGATAAAGACAGCCCTACACGGGATAATTATGACAAAATATCTACGAGCTAACATCGCCCCTAATGGGCTTCTGGTTACACTGACCCCAAGGATCTTCCTGGAAGATCTGACCTTCCGCCGAGAATGGTCCAAAATTGCATGGAAGTGTACACGAGATTGGCTCGTCCTAATAATCAACACGGCTAAGCGCCTGTCAGACGAACTTTTGATCCAGATCACTTTAGCTGAAAATGGACTAAAAGCTGGGATTTCTATTACAGGATTTAAATCACGATTGGCAGAGATAAATGAGGAAATGAACGAACACAAGGAGTTCCTCACGAAACAAAAGATCACCAAACTCCAGAAGGACGTAAAACGTTTTGACCAAGAAAAGATATATCCGTATACCAAAGATGACTACGTCTTTCAAAACTATGAGACGAGATCAGATGAGGGGAGCAGCAACCACTCAAGGAAATCGGGATCAACTAGTAGCGATTCCAGCTACGAAGGCAGGAATTATGCGCCTCACTCCAGAGGAACTCAGAGACAACATCCGCCACCCTTATTCAAGAATTTTCCACCTCATCCATTCCAACCACAGATGTACCTGGGACAGTGGATGGGACCCCAACCGATGTGGAATGTACCACCAGGACACCCGCTCCAGGCACCCCAATACCACCAATTCCCGAACCCCCCTTTTTACAACAGAGGGAGGGACAAAGGAAGAGGCAGAAGAAGAGGAGGACCCAAGACTGTCCACTGGCAGGATCCAGAACCGATGACGCTACGGAGCAAGACATCAGGACAGAAACATTAGTGGTGAATCTATCCTCTAGGCCTCTGTCCGAGGGCGAATCCAAGCTCTTGGAGAAGGGCTTGGGCTTTGTCCCGACACCGTCCGAGGATTCATTCCGACTTCATCAGGAATTACATCAATTTTTCCGGAAGATGAGATTAAGGGCCTTTTTCCAGGACAAACCAGAGACCCCCACAACTGGTACGGGTCTGAAGAAGAAGTCAAGGTTTACTCCGACGGCTGCCATGACACCCAACGAAGTACTCACCTTTGAGCAAGCTATCCTGAAAGACATCTCAGCCCTCACACCCAGACGCCCATTCAACAATATGTCCAATGAGGAAAGGACCCTACTGAAGGCCATCACTGAAGACACCAGCATCGTCCTAAAACCAGCCGACAAAGGCGGTGCCACAGTCATCCAGGATGTGGGCACATATGATGCGGAGTGCCGCTGCCAACTTACCGACACCAAGTACTACCTGCCCATTGAGGAAGACCCCACGCCTCGGCTGTTGGCCAGGATCAAGAGCCTAGTCAATGAAGCAGAAACCGAAGGTTGGTTCTCCTCACAGGAAGCAGCATTCCTCATCAATGACGATCCCAGGATTCCTTACTACTACACTCTACCGAAGATCCACAAGGGGACCAAACCCCCTCCAGGACGCCCTATTGTGTCTGGGATCAACTCACTGCTGGAACTACTAAGCAAGTTCTGCGACTTCTACCTCCACCCAGTTGTCACGAAAACTCCAACCTATCTCAGGGACACCACTGAAGTCCTTAACCTGATCGAGAACTTCAACGAACCTGAAACTATCAACTTCTTGGTCACTCTGGATGTGGAGGCACTCTACACGAACATTCCCCAAGATGCCGCCTTGGAAGTGTTGGAATCAACACTGCAGAACATTGACCCTTGGCCCTATGAGACACCTATCTTGTTTATCTGTGAATGTGCCTCCCTAGCCCTGAAAGAAAATGTCTTCGCCTTTCAAAAACAGCTTTACCATCAGATCCAAGGCACCAGCATGGGGAGCACCTTCGCTCCGAGCCTGGCTTGCCTGTATATGGCCAACTTTGAGGACAAATTTATCTTAGGGGATAATAATCCCTACAGGACCAACATTGTTATGTGGCGTCGCTACATTGACGATATCCTCCTCTTCTGGAGGGGTGACGAAGAACAGTGCGTGGCGTTCTGTGGATGTATCAACACTCTGGACCCATTTCTCAGGTTTTCCGTAACCAGATCACAAGATAGCATCCCGTTTCTGGACCTCCGAATCTCCTTACATGAAGGGGCCCTCCACACAACTAACTATAGAAAACCCACGGATAGGAACAGTCTCCTTATATATGAAAGCCATCACCCGAAAGCACTGAGGAACAACCTTCCAGTGGGACAATTTTTACGCCTCCGCAGGAACTGCGACATCTTAAATGAGTTCGAGAAACAATCTAAAATTCTGTCAGACAATCTATCCGAACGACATTATCCCAAGACAATAATACGACAGGCTCAGAAACGGGCCAAGAACAACCATAGAGCAGCCCTCCTAGAGGTTAGGGACAGACCTAAGACAGAAACAATCACATGTGTGACCACATTCACTCCCAACTCCAACAGAATGCAGAAAGTGATTAGAAAGCATTGGGGCATTCTGGAGACGGGCTTTTTCACCTCAGGGCCACCCCCTCTTTTTGCATTCAAACGCACCCAAAATTTAAAAGACCTCTTGGTCCACACACGTCCCAAAATGACTCCCTCCACACAATCTACCTTATGGACGTTACCCCCGGTAGAGGGTCACCACCCCTGCGGGATCTGCTCTGTATGTCCCCTGACGTCGGTTTCCAAACAGATTGACCTAGGTCTGGCCAGACCTTGGCACCAGAGAAAACATACGAACTGCAATACAAGAAATTGCATATATCTCATCACTTGTCCTTGCGATAAGAGATATGTGGGTATGACCACGAGACCAGTGAAAATCTGAATCGGGGAGCACAGGAGCACTATATGTTGTAAGAAAACTAACATGAAACTGTTGAGTCACTTCTCCGAAAAGAATCATACCCCTGACAGTCTCAGATGGACAATCATCGATTCCAACCCCAGCTGGACTAACAGCACACTATTCAGGCAGGAACAACGCTGGGTCTTTCGATTAAAGAGCAACTCAGGGGGCTTGAACGATGAGATACCCTGGGCTGAACTGATCAATTAGCACCTCTGGGCACTCTCCCATGTCTAACTGCCCCTCCCGCAGGCAGTACTCCCGGGCACTCTTGTAGTCCTCCGCTTACTGCTTGGCAGGTACACTATTGCACATCTAGGGTCCACCTAGGATCCCCGTTTGACCCCACGCACACTTTGCGTAACAGATACAGTTTCAAATTGGTGACATACCATATCCACAATTATACTACACCTCAGATCGGTACAGTAGCCTTCCAACTAACAACATGCAACCCCCAGTTGGAGTGACTGCAGGCTCTACTGTCCGCAGCTGACATTTAGGGCCAGCCCACAATAGGCACTTCACTGCAGACTCCCGGATGGTACATGGTCAATCACATCGTACGATGTACATCACATCACTGACGACTGACAACTCACACCAGCTGTCATTCGATAGTAACGACAAACTTCCATCCTTGGTTACATCCGGCATAACATTACTTGAAATGAGCAAGTATACCCTCCCAATATGGCCACCACGGTTGCGGATGCACACAGAGCAAGGCTACGCACATTATCCACACGTACTGACCCATGAATCCACCACGCTCCTCCGAACGTCATTTCCGCCTTAGCTCCAACTCGCGTCTATATCCTGACGAGCCGGCTCCGCTCACACTACCGGTGATCCACGAGCGGAGGGGCAGGTAATGGGCTTCCTGAGAGGTGTTTTATTGTGAGTACCTTCCTGTTGTTTCTTCACACGATCCCAGGTAAAAGAATGTTTTTACGAAATGGGCGCAAAGGGAACACGAGCTCACCAGTCTGTAATGTGTCAATCCATCCACAGATATTCATCCTCATTTCTGCTATGATTACCGGTGAGGTCAACCATTCTAAATAGAGGGGTAGGCGGTTTTCATGATTTTACGAGTGGTGTATGTGTCATATCGCGCTCTGTTTTATCACCACTGGCACTGGGTATCTGAATCTACCGACACGCTTGTAACATTCAGAGTAACACATGCTAAGGCTAACGGACTGCCACGAGCACCATGGCAGCGATGCCTTGACTTTTCTGACATCGTTTTTGATATCAACCTCGTAATCTGGGGGTTTATAATCAAGATATTTATGCATGCATGATACTGGTCACCTCTGGCTACACTTTGCCAATTGAGGGTGACTCCTCACCTGTGTTTGCATCTCCACACAGGTTGAATTAGTGTGCAGCACTCTGTCACACATGAATACTTGACCGCATGTTGTTAAGGGCATTGTACACACAGCATGCCCACTACAGTGCCCTATTATGTGAATGGCAATCTTTACCTCTTTCAAGGACCAGTGATTGCCGTTATTAACATGTGACTCACATGTTTGTTTGTGTTTGTGTCTCTCTCTTTCTTTTTATCACCAGGTTGGGTAATGGAACTCGATTCAGACGTTCCAACTAGCGCCTAGACGCATTGACACCTGATTATAGGTACAGGAGGATTATAGGGTGTCTCCTCCCTGATTCCTAGTTTTACTTTCACTTAATTTCACCTTACGGTCCTGACGAAGCGCTCCCGGATCCATCAGGGACCAACATGAAGCGCAAAACATGTTGACCAAACCTCACTTTTTCTCACTTATTTTCACGGATTTGAGAGCAGCAGGAAGACACTCATTCCTCCTCTACATTTGTTTCAAGGAGGTGCTCCGTATCCCCCGTCTTTTAACCTTATCTTCCGGACCCCTGAATAAAACTTGGTTCTGGGTACCGTGAAGGTAATTTTAACTCACCCACTCACTTCTCCAGGCCCACACACCCACATGCACAACTGCGGCGTCTCCTTAAAAGATCTCCGATAAAGAGCCCTCTCGCGGGGCCCGTGGAGGACAGCAGCGCCACCCCGACGAGGAGCAACGCCCGATGATGAAGCATGACACTCGCAAGGGTGTGTGAGGGCACTAAGTTAAAAAGGAGGAATTCCCCCACCTTCATTTGAACCCAACTTTATTGAGAGAACACCTTCACACCTTTTTCAACCACAATAGGTTGCCTCATCTTCTCTTCTCTCTTCTTTAGGAACAGCTACCCCTCAGTGAGTATAACGATAGTCTTTGGGAGCATCAGTACTGGACCTTTCCTTTTCTAACTGCTCCCTGTCCCCCCCTCTTCATAGTGTGTTGTGACTTAGAACAAGTATTCCCACATGGCGCCTTAGACCGGAGACTTTAGAGGATCAGGTGTACCATACTGCGATCCGTACAGCTATTGAACTATACTTCGCAGAGCACACAGGAACGGCCCCAAGCCTTATAACAGAGTGGGAGGCGTTCAAGGTGGTGCTTGGGGGCAGATGCATCTCCGAAGCGGTAGGAGTGAGGAGAACTCTTCTGAGGGACACATCAAACGCAGAGCAGAGGCTACAACATATTGAAAGTGAAAGGCCAGAGAACGTAGAAAAGCAAAGGGAATTACTGGAGGCTAGGGAAGAGGTGGCGGGACATGTAGAGAGATTGCGCTGCTTTGACTACAAGAATTATATGACGAGGGCTCATGCCGAGCGAGATAAACCCGGGGCTCTGCTGGCATGGCTGGCCAAGAGGGGATCAGTTATCTTAGAAATGAGAGGTGACCAGGGGGAGGTCTGGTACCGTCAATAAGCACTTCTGTGACTACTACACTGAGCTTTATAAAAGTAAAGCTTCCCCTACAGCTGCAGAACTTGATGAGTATGTGGAAAGTGTTGAGCTGCCAACAATATGCAAGGAGGAGGCAGAAGAATTGAGGAGAGAGATAGAGTTGAGCGAGGTTAAAAGTGCCGTTAAGACCATGGCCAGGAACAAGATGCCAGGGACAGTTGGGTTCCCCATAGAATTTTATGACAAGACAGCATATCGACCACTGTCCATGCTCAATCTAGATTATAAAATCTTGAGCAGGATATTGGCCACAGGACTCTTGCCACACGACGAGTCTCATACATTGGGACCAGGCGGGTTTCATACCAGCGCGAAATACGGCGATGAATGTGCGGAGATTGCTGAGAGTACTGGAAGCAGACTCCTACTGTAAGGAGGAGGCAGCTATTTTGGCAATAGACATTGAAAAGGCTTTTCATAGTCTTGAGTGCCCGTATTTGTGTAGAGTGATGCGAGCTTTCGGGTTGGGGCAAGAGTTTGGAGCATGGACGGCCCTGTTGTACAGAGATTCCACGGCTCGGGTTCGGACAGGAAAGATCATATCGGACAGATATGGGGTAGAGAGAGGAACTCGACAGGGATGCCCACTATCGCCCCTGTTATTCTAAAGCCAGAACTGGAACCTGGTACCACGGGTTGGAAGTGGAGGGGCGTGTACATCATATAGACTTGTATGCAGATGATCTGATTCTTTTCCTTAGAAACACGGGAGCAGAAATTGACTGAGCTAAGGAACTGCTGTTAGCACTAGAGAGAGTAGCAGGCCTCAAGGTGAACTGGAGAAAGTCGTGTCTGTTACCCACCACGCAGGGGCGAGAGAAGCCGCAAACGGTAGATGGGATTGAGTGGGAAGGTAGATGCATCCCATATCTCGGGGTGCAAATATACCACAACAGAGTAGATCTCCTGGAGGGAAATGTGGGAAAAGTCATTAGGGGGACAAAAGCCAGTTTTGACTTCTGGGGAACCCTCCCCTTGTCACTAGCTGGCAGGACATCATTATTAAAGATGTTGACTCTCCCGAGACTCCTGTACGTATTTGGAGTTCTGCCGGTATGGATCCCAGCGGAGAGGTTTAAGCAGCTCCGGAAGATGGTGACGGAATTCTTGTGGGGGGCTGGAAGACGGAGAGTAGCTTTAAAGACCTTAATGAGGCCAAAAACTGAGGGGGAACTGGCAGTACCAGATTTTGAATACTATTATATTGCAGCTCAACTGCAATGGCTGACGAAATGGGTGGCAAGCCAGCTCCGGGGGACGGTGCAGCAGGGAGACGGATGCCCGGCTCCAGACCTCCTGTCCAGAATAGTGTTAAGGCTACCTGTACAGGAAAGGGAAATGACTGCGGAACTACGAGTGGCTTATAAATGCTGGGTCAGAAGCTTGCAGAGGGCTAAAGTGAGACGCCCCTATGCGCCGGAGATACCATTACGATATTGCATGGCACTACCACATAGAGTGGACTGGAGGAGACTAGAGGCATGGGAGGCGACAGGAGTGCTCACAATGGGGATGTTATATGAGGATGGCATGTTACTACCCTTTGAAGCATTCAGTGAGAGAAACGAGATACCAGGGGGCGACTTTCTGCTCCATGCGGCCTTAACTGCAGAAATACGTAAGCACTGGGGGAGAAGGTTAACTGAACCACCTCTAGCCGAAGGATGCCAATATGTGGTATCGGCGGTGGGGACATTTAAGGCTGTTACTTGCTTATGTAGAAGGCTGAGTCGGGCGACACTACCTCCACTCAATGAATTACAACATAAATGGGAAGAGGACCTGGGAGAGCCTATAGAGGAAAAAATATGGGGGGAACTAACGGAGAGGGTCAGCAAGGTCACCAGAAATGCTAGATTTCAATTTATGTATTTCACAGGGCGTATCTTACCTCAGGGCGTATTAACAAGTACTTCAACATGATAACGGCGGCTTGTCCCCCCTGCGGGGAGATAGGCGCGGAGTTCCTACATATGTTTTGGAGTTGCCCGGAGATAGAGATTTTCTGTAGGGAGGTGGCGTAAACGCTAGCGGAAATAACGGAAAAAGAAGTGACCATGACTCCAGGATATTGCTTGCTACACAGATTCCCACATACTACCAAGAATAAGATTACCAGTAAATTCCAGGACCTGGGACTAATGCTAGCGAAGCGGGACATGACGAGTCACTAAAAGGCAAGGGGAGGTCCTTGTATAGGCAGATGGAGGAGAGAGTTTGCGCGTTGGGCAGGCTGCGAAGGAACGACACGGCTAAGGGACGCCAGGCGCAATGGGAGTGAGAAGACGTTAGAAGCAGCTAGGGCATGGGAAGCTCTGACGATACACCTTAAGCAGCTCAATGACATTTTAGAAGAGGGGAGCCGGGAGGCACAGCAGGAGAATGAATCATAAAATACTTTGATATAAATGCATGAAAGAGAGGGAATGGTGCAAGGAGAGGGGGCGGAGTACCCAGCTAGCGGAAGTACATAAGGGAAGACGGAGACCACGATGATTGGATGGAGGTCCCTGGAGAATAGCCCTGAGAAGGCAGCCTAGACACAATAATTCAAGATACGCTTGGGGGGAGGGAGGAGAGGGTGGGGGATGCCACTTGGCAGAAGGTGAGGGGTTAAGTTAGCCATTGTGCTAATTGTTGACATGTGATCCAAATATAGCTATCATTACAGCTCTTGAGGAAACATCGAACGAATATAGATATCGGTCCCATAGTAGTGGGACACCTATCCATCAAGAGTGTATTTATAACTGTTCACATAGTCATGCAAATGTCTGTATTGTTATACCACATGTCTCATAAATGCCCAATACAGTTTTGTTAAAAATGGGGGTCTCTAGTTGGCAGAGGGAGGTACCTTTGTCCAAGTAGGGACCCTTGCTTCTAGTCAGGGAAAGGGGGATACACTTCTAAAATAACCCCTGTTCACCCGCTTTGTAGCTTGGCACGAGCAGACAGGCTTATCTCAGAGGCAGTGTGTAAAGCATTTGTGAAAACATACAGTAACACAGTGAAAACACTACAAATGGACACCACACCAGTTTAGAAAAATAAATAATCTTTATCTATTTTTAAAACATGACCAAATGGCAAAAATCCACAATACAGTATCAGAAGTATTCTTGAAAATAGGTTATTCACTTAAATCAAGCTTGTAGCAACAAATAACTCCACTTTGAGTTATACGATGTCGTGACAGATAGAAATCCCAAAGTACGGCGCCGACCGCGAGTTGCGCGGCGTCGGGCCCGGAGTCAAACAGACCCACAAAGAACAGTACCATGGAATTGATGAAAGCAACGACAGTTCACGGCGTCGGGGAGGTGCGGCTTCGTAGGCGCTGCGCGGCGTCAACTCCTTACGACCCCAGGGGAGGTGCAGCCTCTGTTCCTTACTGCAGCGCAGGGGAGGTGAGACGACGGTTTCTTACTGCGTCGGGGAGATGACGTCACGATGGCGCCGAAACCACTATTCCTTATGATGGCGCGATGTCGATGGATTCGGGGATCACCCACGTCGAGGATCGGCTCCGCGATGATGAAGTCGGCTTCGGAGTCGATGCGGCACAGCAGCGGGCGTCAGGCCCACGTCGCAAGTCGGAGCAGCGCTCATGGCTTCGGGCAGGTTACGGCGTCGCTCGCTGGCGTCGATATGGCATGGCAGCTGGCGTTGGGCCTACGTCGCAAGTCAGAGCAGCGCTCACGGCTTCGGTGCAGGTTACGGCGTCGCTCGCCGGCGTCGTTGTTGCAATTTCCTTCTGTAGCAGCAAAAACAGCAGTTCTAGATGCAGGCAGACAGAAGGGGTGAAGTCTTTGTGTTCCTGAGACTTCAGAACAGGAGGCAAGCTCAGATTCAAGCCCATGGAGATCTTTTCTTCCAGCAGGTGCCAAAGCAAAGCAGCAAAGTCCTTTTTCTCCTTTCCTTGGCAACAAGCAGCCACTGCAGGCCAACCGAAGATAGCAAACAGCACAGGGGCAGTATTCCTCCTCAGCTTCTCCAGCTCTTCTCCTTGGCAAAGGTTCCTCTTGATTCCCAGAAGTGATCTAAAAGTCTGGGGTCTAGGCCCCACTTGTTATACACTCAAATCCTTTGTTCTCTGAAGGCAGAGAGTGTCTGTACCCAGCCAAAATCAGTTCTGTCCCCACTGGTGCAGCTTCCTGGCAGGAGGTGGAGACAGCATTGTTGAAGGCAGACCAGGCCCATTCAGGTGAAAAGGAAATCTCCTCCCCCTACTCCAAATGCAACTCAGGTCTATTCAGCCCAGCCCTGACTCATCAGACTTCTGGAGCCACAGCCCTCTCCAGCCCCCTGTCATCCAAAAGCCAGACATGCAATACACAAACCTAGCAGAAGCACACTGGATGGTTAGGCAAGAAAATACCCACTTTCTAAAAGTGGTATTTTCAAACACAGAATGTAGAAATCACCCTCACTAAAAGATGCACTTTAACAATCTGAGTTCAGGCATACTAAACTTTATTTTCCCATCTTGTTCCCAGGGCCAGTTATGTTTATAAGATGTTATAAACTAACTGCCCATTCTGGCCTATGGGAACAGATAGCCTTGCAATAGTGAAAAACGAAATTGGCAGTATTTCACTATCAGGACATGCCACACACAACAGGGCATGTCCTAACTTTTACATACAATGCACCCTGCCCACAGGGGTACCTTGGGCCTACCTTAGGGGTGACTAACATGCAGAAAAGGGAAGGTTCGGGGACTGGCAAGTGTGTGCACTTGCCAAGTCGACATGGCAGTCCCAAACTGCACACAGGCTCTGCAATGGCAGGCCTGAGTCACATTTTACAGGCTGCTTCTGTGGGTGGCACAATCAGTGCTGCAAGCCCACCAGCAGCATTTGATTTACAGGCCCTGGGTACTAGGGTCTGACAAGTAAATCAAATCAGCCAATCATGGAATCACTAATCCATCACACAATTTACACAGGGAGCACTTGCACTTTGGCACTGAACAGCAGTGGCATAGTGCCCAAAGCATCTAGACCAGCAAAAACAGATGAGGCAACAGCAAAAAATGGAAGGGAGACCCACGCCAATGGTGCCAGGTCTAACAAGTTTGTTTACAAAAAAAAAGAAAAACAGCCAGCAAGGGGCAGTAGCATTCCCAACTCAGCTCAACAAAATAACTTGGGAACGAGTAGAGTTGTTGGATTTTTACCAATTGTAGAGTCATATACAGACACAGGCACACACACACTTTTATTTGTTTTTTATGCACCAATTGTTAACAAAACCTTGCAGTTTAATAGAATTATTTGGAAAATATTTTTATTCGATTTAACATGAAAATACGTGGCACTGTAAAAAAATTAATCTGGTAATGTATGCATCCCATTATCTGGTACAGCTTGCCTTGTGCTATTATCTAGACTAACAGTTAACATACGAGGTTAGACCATTTCTTGTGTGTTTGCACTGTTTAGTCATGAGCTTCAAAAATCATCTTCGCCTCTAAGTCACAGAGCTACACAGGTTTACATATTTGCTATTGGGACAGGCTTTGCCACGTGGTATGAGCAGTAAGTTTCACAACAGTGTGCTGCTACATTGTGAAATTCTGATATACTCCTGTTACCTACGTGGGTGGGGTGGGTTTCATCATTTCTTTCTTGCAAGTTTATCAAAATACTGCCCCAAAGACTCACTGATGGCCCACTCTCCATCAAACATTAATGTATATTAATAGTTGTGCTCTGGCTTCCGCCAATTTCAGGCGTTCTCTTCTCCGCAGGGGGGTCTGTTGGACACTATGGGATTTCCAGGTCATTGCAATTTGTCCTTTGGTCAGATCTAATGCCAGATCCAAAATCTACACTCCATCGTCTTGGTTTTTGACCTTGACATGAGGTGCAACAGGGAGGAATATTAGCATGCCAGCTATCTTACCAGCTATATCTGCTGGCCAATTGCATGCAAGAGTAAAGACACCTTCTGCAGAAAAGTAGGTGTATCCAAACATTTCTTGGGGTGGCACTCTGTAGCTCAAGTCAGATATGCACTTAATACAGAAATCTGTGTGTAATTAGTTGGGTACTGGTTTGAATCATTGTAAAATATTGTGCCTGCTGCAGGGCAGTGCGGATAACCTGCAGCTCACATCTCAGATCTAACAAGATAATGCACTAGGTTCCAGACATCTTTTTATAACGCGGAGGTCATAAGCTCCTAGCCTTCAAAAATGTCAGTGGGTTACACGCCTCCTGGAAAATCTGCATGTAACCAGCAAATAAGCAGAAGGAATCCATCAAACTTTCACTCAGATACGGCTAGGTGAGATGAGCAATAGTGAGTTGCCAAGTGAGTAACATCTATTATTAAAGGCTACAAATATTAAAATGTTTAGTCGGGGCAATATAAATAACCAGTTGTGGCATACATTTTCTGGCTGCCCACAACTGTCTCAATGTGTAAGGAGAATTTATTTCCAAGTTCTCTAGCTAAGTGCAGAATTACACAGTAGGATGCTTCTTATTTCTCTATGGCACTTTCAACATGCGTCTTTCTGCCTAAATTACTAGTTGGTGTAAGGCCTGGATGAGGGGAAGAGCCCACTTCCTGCAATTTTGCACTCTCCTGATCAAATTGTCTCAATTTTTTCATTGGCCTCCCAAGGACCATTATCTTAGAATTTCAAGGCAATATAACTCTACTACTTGAAGTTCTGATCAATGTTTTTGAGGGTGTAGGAACTTAAGATGGAATCATTAGAATACAACAGTGTTGGAACTTTAAAATCTTCCTTCCACAGAAACATCCTAAAAGGCAGACTGCAACTCCTTGAACAGCCTGTTTATATAACGGGAAAAGCAGAAGCATTAGAAAACATCCCTTCTTTACTCCTCACGTGGTTTTAAATGGTCTGTTCAGGTTCCTGTTTTGGCTCAGACTCACTCATGAGGTAGTTCCAGTATAAAAAACCTTTTTACACTACAAAGTAGGTTTTTCGTCCATTCCCATGTTAGACAACTTTCTCCAAAATCTGCCTCTGGTGACCCTGTCAAACGTGGATATAATCCCAAAAATGCCACATTAAAAGGCATCTGCACTAATGAACTATACTTGTGGACAATGTGAAAAAATGGTTGAAAACCATACACGCCAACCCTCTCGATTCAGGTGGAAGACTACTGATTTCATGGCTAGTCTCCCGCTTCCCGATTCCTGCATGCAAAAACCTGATTCCTCAGCGGGCTTCCAATGGCAGATACTGGTCCTATGTACCTCGGATTATGCACGGTCAGTAACCGGCTACTGCAGGCCAGTGCACCACATTTTTGTCACGCTCTCTCTGCCTGCCATAGCGCTTTCTCCATGGTCCTGACACGTAAAGAAAAAACATATATTTGCATTTTTCATATCCGATCCAGCAGCAGAACACTTGCAAGTCCCATACATGCCAATCGACCTTATGCAGGCCGCAATACAAGTAAATGGTAGAAATACATTCTCCCCATTATTTTTTTTAAAGTCTCCCACTTACCTCTTCCAAAATGTTGGCATGTATGGACAACTGTGTTGAATTACTTTCACTACATTCGTTGCTTTCAACGGCCCGTAAGATCATTTTAGAATATAATAGGCAGTCAATGTCAATAAGACAAATTGGTCGGTATTATTTTTGGGGCCTTTTGTGTACACAGGAATTATAACACTATTTAGCCATGAGGATGGACAGTACTGAGATGCATATATTTCTGTAAAAATAATGGAAAGCAGAGGCACCCACTTTCCTGCAGATATTCCAAAACCTGAGGCACAATCCTATTCGGTTCAGGAGCCTTGCCTTTTACTAGTTCCTTTATTGCCTCCAAGATGTTTACCTCTGTGAAAAGTGGGGCAAACTTCTCTCTATCCACACAGAGCAGTCTGAGATTGTCTTTCTCTAGAGTTCCAGAATGACCTTGTCACCTCTTCAGCTTACTCTATTTTTGTTGACATGGGGCTAATAAATGTCCTCTAAAAAAAGGTAACCCACACTTCCTCAGCAGTGTTAGCTTCCAGGATGGCCTTAAATCTATCTGGTCCTTTTTAGGTCGAGCCTAGCAGCGCACATGCGCTGCTCTGTGAGGCATGCTGTATTCACTTCTACGGGCTTTGGCCACATCCTTGCTGCTGATTAATTAATGTGTGTGTCGTTCCCAAAAGCTTCATTCTCTATGGTTTCTTGTCGTTACATGTCCTACCTTCTCGTGTGTTGCTCCTCCCTTGGAGTATTGGCCTGTTACATGTCCCCCGATTCTTTTGTTTATTTCTGGTTTGTAGGCACACTCTTTTCTCTTTGTTCACCTGATCCTTTAGTTGATGAAGGGCTTGTACCTGTGGTGTTCTGAGCGCTTTGTCTACCTCACCCATCCCTCCACGTTATTTGTATTGTTTAAGTTTATTTCTCAGCAGCTCTGTATGTTGCACCACATTTTGCAATGCCTGCAGCATCTGGAAAGCGCTTCCCCCTTCAAGAAGAAGCACTCGGAAGGCAGCGTGTGGTGAGCGCTTTGTCTGCCTCACCCCTTCCGCCACGTTATTTTTATTTTTTTTAAATCCTTTCGTATTTTCATATTGTTTACGTTTATTTCTCGACAGCTCTGTATATTGCACCACATTTTACAAGCAACGAGCGCATGGCCAGCGCTTGATGTCCATTTAGAATCAGCGTGTGTTGCCCACTTCACTTGTGGCACAATTGTGTGGAGTGCTTCTCCCACTTTGGCAGAGGCCTGCAGCCTGTGCACAGCACTTTCCCCCTTCAAAAAGGAGCACTCTAAAGGCAGCACATGGTGAGTGCTTAGCTTGATTCCAAAGCGCGCACTCCCTACATTTTTAACTGATCAGCATTTAAGATGGCTGGCATTCCTTTGAAACGCACAATTATTATACGTTTCAAAGCAGCACCGGTCATCTTTTTTGCTTTGGGGCATTTAAACAAAATTTACGCTTTCTTGCTGCGGACCGCACCACCCGTCATTCACAAGGGGGTGGGACGCTCAGCTAAAAAAAAGGTGCCACCGCGATGAAATTGTGAGTTGCAGATCCCTGCTCAATTTCAGTAAACTAAGTATTCTTTGTCGGAAGAATCCAACCACTCGCCAAAACCTTACCTCTGGTGATGCCTTCACACCAACACTGACTCTCACACCTCCACTGCAACATACTCGCACACACAGTACATACACTAAAAATAACTTTGCACACACTTGTTTCGTTTGCTTCCAGCACTCTTTGGCAGTGCATGTATTTTTTGGGTCTTTCTTCACCATCTGCTGCTTGCCATTTCAGATCCATGCCACCCCCCCCCCCTTCACTTTCTCTATGTTGCTCTTCCAACCAAATGCTTTTTTTTCATTTGTTTACATCCCCACCATCGCTCCTCCCTCTGAACATCCTCCCACTGCAATCGAAAAACATAAGTAAAAACATTGTTATTTACAACGCCAATAGCGCTAACTTTCCCAATGCGAGACCAATTGCATTGCAAATGCTTTTTCTACTTTTTGCCAGAATCTTTGGGTCTTTTTTTCAGCTACTAGTTCGAATGGCTGCCATCTCTCCTTGAAAAACTAATTTTGTTCATCATTATCATGGACTAGTGGGATTGTTTCCCATTCTGATTTCCTCCGAGTTACTACTATTGCTGGAAAGGTAATTCACACTTTCTTTCATTCATTTCATACCAGCCGACTAGGTATGCTCTAAACACAATCTTTTATACTGCTATTAATTGGACATCTGATGACTGGTAACTGTATAGTTGACAGTAAGTTATGATCGCCTTTGACACAAATTACCATAACCCCTTGATGCCTGGCCCATGTGGGCAGATTCCCTTTTTCTGAAGTTATGATGCCCTTCAGATCCAAATCTTCCAAATTAGGTACTAGACCATTATACCAACGTATTTGCACCCTCGAGGTAAACTCTCAGCTACTGCCTGAGACGTGGACTTCTGGAGGGCTGTCATCAATGCTTTCTTTGCATTCAAATGGAGTGCATTATAGTCACTCTCCCGTTTCCAACCTACTTCAAAGTTCTTATAGTGGTGACAATCTTCTGCTCTTAGCAGGTTATAATCTATCGCTGTTGAGAACCCATACGCATTTTAGGTAGGAATTTGAATCTTCATTCTCAAAAGAGGTTTGCAGATTGATTAGACCTTTCTCACAGAAGGAATTTAGGCATTTGATGGAAAGGGTCTTTCGTTTATGTTTGGGGCAAGCATTAGGTCTTCTATTTTGGACGTTTTTTGGTCTGGCAGCTGTCTGCACAACAGACTGTTAATATTTCATGGGTTTTGGCTCCACTCAGAGGAACATTACTCTCTCTCCTCATTCTAATGGCTATTTGAATATTAATCTGTCTTCCAGGGATCGGTCCATGTTGAATGCATGAGGGACTATTTTACATCTGAAAAGTCTACTCAGTCATTATGCTTGTGTACAACAGGTCATGACCCCAGAAACCGTCACCAATTATGGTATTTCCGGTTTCATCCCGCAAAAACCCATGACTACTCAACATAAAATAAATCCCATTAGAGAGCAATCTGAACGTCGGACTATTCACAGCAGCCGGTAATCTTTCAGATAATATGACAAGTTTGCCTAGGACGCATTACATGCTCCATGGAGTGTAACCTCCCTGCAAACTACAGAATGACCCACAGCATTCTTGCAGTCTGTACAGCTAAGAAAAACCTCAGTCGCACCATTCCCACAATGATAAGTGAAAGGTAGGATCCATGCCTCATGTACAAACCCTTCTCTTAGCGCTTCATATCTGCCTACTTAGTGCTGCAAGCAGTATTTGAAGTGAAAAGTTGAAATTGGCAGAGAAATAAATCTGTGTGTTATCCAACTGCACTCGGTACCTCAGTAACAGTAAATGGTAATTTTTCTAACTTTTCTATGTGTAACATTAGTGTATGTTGCATGTTTCTTAGCCATGGTTTGTGTCAGGTGGTCCCAACAGAGATGCCTATGGCATGAGTTGGGCCAGCATTTGAGTTGAAATACTTCCGTTTTGAGGAAGTAGGAGACGGTCCCATCTGCATTACATCAATGGGTCATGTTTTAGACAATGCTGGGTAAATCAGGTGGGCGGGGAATCATGAGTCCAATTTTGACATTGGGAGGTTGCTAAAATGTCTTGCCTAGAAATTGGAATTTTGGTAATGTAAATATTGGGAAGTTATTATAAAAAAATGTGGAATGCTTAACAGTGAGGGAATCTTCAAGTTACCCATGTGAATGTTTTTAAATTCTTTGAAAAAATGTGGCCCGAGAAGTTTCTCAAAACCAAGTCCAATGGTCTAGGGTCAGTTATAGAGGTATTTGTATTTGGGGTCTCTTTCCCGGCTCAACACATCCTGCTCCTACTAGTGATCACCTCTTCACTGATGTTGCAGATGAGTGTAGCAATAATACATTTAAACCCATTTTCAGGCGCTTCTGGAGCATTTGCTTTGTGGTGTGCTGCATATAATAGCCACTGGGCAGTTTTGTCCAGTACCACCCAGAGGCGTTTTAAGACTTGGGCAAAGTGGACAATTGCCCAAGGCCCCAACTTCCAAGGGATGCCCTTGTGAAAGTGAACTTTCTCTCTATTTGACCTCTGTCTATTCTATTTTTCCATCTAAACATCTTTCACTCCATATCCTACCTCCATTTCCGACTCTGGGCCCGATTTATATGTTGGCGGGCAGCTTGTTTCTCTGCCACAGCAACGGAGTAAATCACTGCTTCATCCTGACAGAGGTGCTTCCCGCCAAATTCAGAATTGTCCGCTGGCCTTGCGAATATTTCTAGCATTGACAGGAACCGCCGTCATTTGGCTCCTGTCAATGCATTGTAAGTTTGACTGAGCTATACGGCAAATTTAGAATGTTATTTTTTATATTCAAAAAGAAAAACCCAAAGCGGGATTTTCATTGTGAAAATAAAAAACAATACCTCCCTCACCATGGGAGGAACAGGTTTTTCTTGCAGTACCGAGCATTAAAGAACATCTGTATGTCTGACCATCTAAATTAAGTGGGTGTACATACAGCCAAACCTCCCGGACGGCTCTTACTCTGTCATAATGTTGGCGGGGTGGGAACTCCATCACTGTTGCAATGGAGTTCCCTCTCCACCAACATATAAATTGGGCCCTCTGCCATACTAAGCAGCGTCCAGGGCAAGACTTATTTCAGCTGCTTTTTGTGACCCCATTAAAGTTAAACATTTAACACAGTATTGTTTGGCAGTCTTGAATTAGCAGGAAATGTGTAATAAAATTCAAATTCATTCCAAACAGGGACTCCAAAATATTTCTTGCCTGGGGCCATCAAAGACTTTAAGATGACTCTTTACACCCACTGAAGGCCAGGGTGAAAGACCTTTGTTGTGTTGTCCCTGCTGAAAAGACGACTTGTAATTGTGGCTGGCACACAGTAGATCACAAGTGTTCCATTTTATATAGAGACATTATGCACTTCAGAAACACTTAAAAGTGACAGGACATTTCTTTAAAATAAAAACAGCACAGGAATAACTAAAAATAATTCTCAGATGGTAAAATAACATTTCTCTGAAATGAGCATCAAAGTCAAGTCAGAGTCTAAGAATCTAAACCTCAAAGCCCATAACAACGCCAAGATGTCATGGTGCCAAGAGGCATCAAGTGACCACCAGAACTTGAAAAAGCCCCTTCAGGCACAACTCCTTCCTTGTTAACGTTAGACGAGGGCGTGTTTGTTTTAGCTGCTGTTTATTATCCACAAGCAGCGAGACACATGCACTGGTAGGCCATGAAATATTATAAACCACTTAAAACCTGCAGGCAAAAAAGACATAATGCACTCAAGAGAGTTCTATAAAAAAAACACAGACGCAGTAGGTAGTGGCACACAAACACGGAAAACTAAACGCCCCACAAAGTCAATAAAGGGAGGGAATGTACTGGAAAATACATTGCCCAACACTTGGACACACTCTTGACAAAAATAGCTTTTATAAAGACCTCAAGGACACAACAGAACAACTGGGAGTAAAAGGTGTCAACATTTTATATGTCTGGGAATATAAAAAATAATAATCCTGAATGATCAATTTTGAAATAAAAGACACACAATATCAAACCCTAGCTCTCTGTTGTTGGATTCTTTACAGCAGGGCGTCAACCATAAGGAAGGGCCAAAGCCATGAGATTTGCAAAGCTGGGAAAACATGATTTTCCCCGTTTTAATACAGTGCTTGTTATACACAGCTCTGTTTTTGCCAGAAAACACACAAAAGCAACATTGGCTCATTCATGCTCAGGAAATATCCGCTGCACCTCCAAGTCTGTCTATGCAGATCTAACAAGCTTGCCAGACCGACAGAATACACAAAGGCAACCGATACAGCCCAGCTCTTAAATGTGGAACATCTTCTTTACAATTTTACAAATCCTAATATGCTTATCACTTGCCGCCATACTACGAGTTCCAGCCTCCTTCAGAATAGACCCTGTCCCGCTCGCGAAGCACTTTGCCCCATCTTTTCAATATATCCTTGTTAAACGATGTCACAGGCTCCAACCACGCTTAAGTAAACTTAGGGAAGAGGTGGCTGCCACAAGATGGATTCAGGCCATGGGCAATTTTTTTGAGGAGGGTGAATTTGTGGAATTCATCGAAGCGCAGTTACCTTGTGTTGTATAGAGGCTCATTTTACGCTGTGAGGGGTATTGTTTACTATAAAGGGCTTGGAGCAGTGAACCTAGTTGTATTCCCAAAAACGCGAAGGTGAAGGTAAATACATTATTTAAGGAGTTTTGCGCAGACACAAGAATGGAAAATGAGTTATCCAAACCTTCTGTCTTGAACTACTGTAGTCTCTTATTAACAGGCGAACCCCTTATGTATCTATCTCTAGGTTTGACAAGATGGGAGCGTTCTCTTCTTCTCCGATTTAGAGCAGGGTCAATTTATTGGTCCTTTTGTTTTAAAATTATTTTAGACGCAGAAGGAAATACAGTATCTACCTGTCCCTGTGATAGTCATTCTGCACAATCACTTTTGCACTTTATGATTTTTTGTAAATTGTACAGCTTAGCACGTATGCACTTTCTGATCCCCTTGTTATGCAAGTTAGGATTCCGGCACTGTAGACTAGCCCTGCTCCACTTAAAATTTCTAAGTTCTCCTGAAATCGTTTATTGTGTCTGCGTTTTTTTTAAAGCAGCCTTTAGGACCAGGAAAACTATAATAGATTAATTCTTTGAAATGAATGTGTGATGTGGATTAGTAGGTGGAAACTGCTCTCTGCTTTTCTCCATAATTTTCTTTAAACCCCAGGCCAACTTCCATATGAGTGTATTGTTGCTTTAAAAGATTTATTGCTATTTGTACGTTTTGTTCTTTTATAAGAACGGCTATTTGATGTACTGTGGAAATCTTAAAGCTTTTATGTACATATATTTTTAACTGTTCTTAAACTAATGTAAGATTATTCTTCGCTGTTTTATGAGATTATGGTTGTGTAACACTTTTTATGTATTTTTATGGTCTATTTTTAATTAGACCGAATAAAGATACTGAATTGGATTGAATTGCCTTGGAGCCCGCCCTTTGCTTATTATCCGTTGGCATCATTGTCACTCTTCCGTGCCGCCTCTCAATTGGCCTGTGCATATCGAGACTCTCTTCCTTTTGTATCTGTGGAGCAAGGAAGGAGCACAGATGGTTTAATCATAATTTGTGTCCGTCCACGCTGGGATTAAGGTGTAAACCCCCTCCCCCCCATCCATGGTGCTTCTTCCGCCTCCCATCCCCGCACCCCAAAGTCTGAGAGAGTCGTCATAGAGCTCCACAATTTTCAACTCTGGAATATCTTATGGTTTAAACCTCTGACAGTCTGTTCTGTTCGCCTCTTCTCATAACAAGGTGATTGTCACTCACTATCATTATGTCATGACTGAGTACTGACCCTGTCTGCTTCTCCTGTTTAGAAAAGGCTTTTAAAATGTGTAGCTCCACGGGGGCGTGGCCTAGATGGCGGCGGAGTAACACCGACTTCTCGGGGCTCCGCTCGCCGAGGCTGTAATCTGGCAATAATCGGCGATTTTGGGACCGGCATTTAAGCCCTGGGGGTCCCGCAGCAAGTGCTGTACTGTTGACGACGCGGGGGTGCCCCGCGATCCCCTCGGCAGTGTGGCGATCGGCCGCGACGACTTGCGGCGAGCGGCGGCAGCGGAGCCGGAGGCCGCGGAGGATCGCCTGGACCTGGCCTTGGCGGGCGCGTGGGCCGGAGGCGGCCCAGTAGACGGCGGAGGTGGCAGAGGCCCGCCGGAGCTGAATGCGGGCACTCGGGGGTCCGTAGACCCTGTGGAGGACTTCCGGCTGCTGTGAGGCCTGGTGGGGCCCCACTGGACGGGGAGCTGAGGTGGAGCGGCCCGATCCGGTGAGGCCGAGGGGCGAGGGGGAACCGGCGCTCATCTGCTGGCGGCCTCCCGGACGCAGCGCTTCCCCGCATCCTTCCTCCTGTGCATTGCCGGGCGGCCGGTGCCCCCGGCTTCTTGTGGTGAGCTCCGGCGGAGGCCCCCCGTGTGGCTGCAGCGTGGACGGTGACAGGCGCCACTTCTCACGAGGAGGTTGGAGTGCGCCCTTTCTGCTGGTGCCCCTTAGAATCCCGGGCGGCGGTTAGAGCAAGAGGGCCTCGCTGGACACACGCTGGGAGCGATCAAACCAACGCAAGTTACCCACGTGGAGCCCGGTAAGGGGTTTGCCAGTGCCTGGGGCCTTGGGCGGCGGTGGTGAGCGGCCGGTGCTTGGCGGCGCGAGACTTTGCGGTGGGACTGGCCTCCGGTGGGGCGCACTGGGACCCCTGCCCGCGTGCAGGGAGTGGGAGCCGTTGAGCCTCGGTGGTAGGGGTCGGGGAGTGGCCCCCCTGCCTATTTTGGTGAACGCTGAGACCCGGCTGGGGTGCCCCGTCCCCCCGCTGCTGCGGCCGCACTCTGCGCCCATTGGACTGCTGTCATGGCCACACAGAAGTCCCGGAAAGACACTGCGCATAAGGACCCATCCATCAAAGACCTGCTCCAGAAATCAGGAGGGAGGAGGGCGGGTGAGACGGGAGCCGAGCCAGAGGGTGGATGCCCGGCGGACCCAATCACCAAGGACTTTTTGGAGAAGCTCTTTGGCACTCTCCGTGAGGACTTCGCGAGCCTGCGGCAGGAGATGGCTTCCGACGTCCGGCAGCTCCGGTCGGACCTCACCGAGGTGGGGGATAGGGTGGACACCCTGGAACGTAATGGGGACCGCCGCGAGGAGGAACTTGCCACACAAGCCCGAGAACTCATAGACATGCGAGAGCGTAACGAGGAGCTACACCTCAAACTGGAAGATCTTGAGAACCGCTCGAGACGCTCTAACGTCCGGCTCAAGGGCGTACCACTTCAGGCGGACGGAGGCAAGTTGGAGGAGTGGGTCATCCGGTTCTTCAAACACCTGGTTCCGGCGCTCAAGGACACAGAAATAGTGCTGGACCGCACACATCGAGCTGGGCGCCCTGCCTCTGGTCCGGGCCAGCCTCAGGATATCCTGACCTGTCTACATTACTACCGCCAGAAAGAGCTCATCATGGCGGCCACGCGTGATCGCGCCACGGTGGAGTTTGAGGGGCTTCAGGTGGGGGTCTTCCAGGACCTCTCCCCTCTTACCCTCCAGCGACGCAGAGATCTGCGACAGGTAACAGCCTTCCTCCGGGACAAGGGGATTCGCTACCGATGGGGCCACCCGTTCCGCCTCTCCTTTATCTGGCAAAACGAAACTCGAGGTGTCCGCAACCTACAGGAAGCGAGAGAGGTGTTGGGCGAAGCCCTGGCCGGGACGGGAGATCCCAAGGAGGCGGAGGGGGGTCACCCAGAGGGGAGACCCCCTCGTACCAACGGGAGGCGAGGCCCCAGGAGAGGAACCCAGCTGCGACTGACGGAGGAGCAACGTCAACAGGAACGGGAAGCAGTGCTGCGACGACTGCAGAGCCGGGAGGGCACGGATGATGGCGGCGACTGAGGGACCCCTGGGAACACTTATTCGAGCCACGCTGGCAGGAAGTTCGGTCCGACTTCATATGATAGGCGATCGGTCTTGGTGAGGGGAGCCCCATCCCTGGATAGTCGATGCCGGACCGTCGGACTTACGGACCCTTGCACATTTGTGCCTACAAGTTCCATTGGAAATTGCCTTTTGATCTTTTTTCATGTTTGTCTTTCACTCCTTTCAACCTCTTCTCCTTTCCTTCTCTCCTTTGTCTCTTTCCTTCACCCCGGAGGGATGTGCCACCGGACTGCAGTCAGGTAGGGAGCAACAATGTCTTGGGTGGTGGGGACAGGCGGGGGGGGCAGGCCATGGGACGACACATCTGGGAGGAGGGCAAGACCACCAGGTTCGATGGGGCAGTACGACCCGTGGGTCCTGGATGTATTTGGATGTTGGTTGGATCTCGGGGCCCACCTCCATACGTTCAAGCGGGGTCAGTGGGAACGCTTTACCTGGATCTTGCTCGCCGCCCTTATGGGGGGGTGGGGGGAGAGGGGGTGGCGCCTGCGGGCGGGCTGCTGGGAAGGGGGGGCTGCCTTATATGTGCTGGCTACCCTGGGGGGGGCTTAGGCTTGCATACGCTGATACCATTTTATCTCTACCATGCCCGGACTTAAAGTAATGATTATGAGCTTCATTGTGAGGGGTCTTAACTCGCCTGTCAAGCGGCGCGCGCTGCTTGCCCCGTTGAGAGAGGCTGGATGTGATATTTGCCTCCTACAGGATACTCACTTGCTGCGGGCGGACTGGCAGAGGCTTAGAAGCCAATGGTTTGATCGACAATACTTTTCCTCGGGTCCGTGGAAGACGGCTGGAGTGGCAATTTTACTTGCCAAGCACTTCCAGGGGAAAGTTGTGAGTACCCATGCGGAGTTGGCGGTGCTCCTCTTGGCAGTACGGGTGCTAATGGGGGAGCGCACTTACACGATTGCTTCAATCTACAGCCCTAACGAACGGCAGGAACTCTTCCTGCGAGACACGATTACTTCTATTCTGGCATCCCCTGATGAAGACCTCATCATTGGGGGCGACTTTAACTTAGTCCCTGTGGCGGAGCTAGACAGGTCGACTCTTAGGGTAGGCCATTCTGGCTCGATTTCCGATACCACGCTCAAGAGACTGGGGGAGGCCGGCCTGGTGGATGCGTGGCGTCATCACTTTCTGACAGCGCGGGAGTACACCTTTTTCTCCGCGGCTCACCAAACGTACGCCCGCATTGACCTCTTTTGGACCTCGCCCAGGGTTACGGCATCTATTGTGGAGGTGGCTATAGGGGCGGCAGCATTCTCGGATCACTCGCCGGTGATCCTGAGGCTACTACTTCCAGGGGGTTCCTCCAAGCAGAGCTCCTGGAGGCTGAACCGCAAATTGCTCACCTATGACGCCAACGTCGCTGAACTCAGGGAGGCTATTAAAGCTTACCTGGAGCTTAATGACAACGGCTCGGTGGAGGTTGACACCATATAGGATGCCTTGAAGGCTGTCCTCCGCGGTAGATGTATAGCGATAGCGGCGGGCCTGAATAGAGACCGTAGGGCAAAAAGGGCGGACTTGGAGGCTCGAATCAAGGAACTGGAGGGGGTTCATCAGCGTACAGGGGCGGTCCAAACACGGCGGCTCCTCACACAGACTCGGAAGCAGTTGCGGGCACTGGACCTTGATCGTGCCGAATATGCCCTGCTCCGCACCAAACAGCGTTATTATGAGGGTGGTAATAAAGCGGGGAGACTTTTAGCAAATGCTTTGAGAGCGGAAACGGCGGCGCTTCGGGTGGCGGAACTGCGAGATACACAGGGGGAAACCCTGCGGCAGGATGATGATATAGCGTGCGAGTTCGAATCATTTTACCGAACCTTGTATTCTGCGGAATATTTGGATCCAGCGGCGGTGGGAGATTATGTCCAGGCGGCGCCGGTGACTCCGATCGGGGCATACACGCGACTGACCTGGAGGCTGACATTGGTCCGGACGAAGTCCAGAGGGCCATCCAGAGACTCGCGGTCGGTAAGGCCCCCGGTAAAGATGGCTTCCCGGTCGAATTTTATAAAATCTTCGCGTCCGACCTGGCCCCGCTTCTGGCGCGACTTTTTAACTCCTTCAGTGCCACGGGGAAGCTGGCTCCTTCGATGGACACGGCGGACGTGGTGGTTATCCCCAAACCAGGGAAGGACCCCAGGGAATGTGCCTCGTACCGCCCTATCTCTTTCCTTAATGTCGACCTAAAATTTTTTACCAGCGTTCTAGCTTCTCGACTCGCCCCTCATATGCAGGGCATGGTGGACCTGGACCAATCGGGTTTCATCCCTGACCGCAACTGCGGGGACGGGACTCGACGGCTGTGCCACTTATTAGACAAGACGCAAAGGACGCAGACCCCGACACTACTCCTCTCGGTGGACGCCGAAAAGGCGTTTGATCGGGTCCACTGGCCCTACCTGCGCCAGGTTCTTAGCCGTTTCGGGCTGGGCGAGAGATTCCGGAAATGGATAGACTGTATCTATCACTGCCCGCGAGCCCGTATCCGGGTTAACGGAGTGGCCTCCCAGCCATTCTGGGTGGAGCGCGGCACGAGACAGGGGTGTCCTCTTTCCCCCCCTCCTCTTCGCGCTCTACATGGAGCCGTTTGCGGAGAGAGTGCGCCAATTGCTTAACGCTACTGGGATCCGTATGGGGGATAGAGAGCATAAGATCTCCCTATATGCGGATGACGTGCTCCTCTTTTTAACGCACCCGGAGGGGTCCCTCCCACCTCTGCTGGCGGAGGTGGAGGCTTTTAGCGCGGCGTCGGGGTTTAAGATTAACCTGACCAAGACGCAGGCCCTGAGCCTTACCATACCGGCAGCGGAGCGTAGTCAACTTTCGCGTCAGTTTCCGTTCTCGTGGGCAGAATCAGATATCTCTTACCTGGGGATTCGGGTTTTCTCCACCACACTGAAGACGGCCCAGGTAAACTACTTGGAGGCTTTAGAAATGGTCCGCAGTGAATTAAACAACTGGAGGAAACACACCCTCTCCTGGCTGGGTAAAATTGCTGCAGTCAAAATGAAGATCTTACCGCGTCTGCTCTATATCATGCAGACACACCCTCTCTCCCCACCCCCCATGGTGTTGGCTCAACTGCAGCGATTGATCAACGGCTTCATTTGGGGGGGAAAGAGGCCGCGGATGGCCTATCATCTCACCTACCTCTCACAAGACGAGGGCGGTCTCGGAGTTCCCCATCTTGGGCGATACTATGAGGCGGCGCAACTGCGCTGGATGGTTGAGTGGTATCAACTTGAATCCGAAAAACACTGGTGTTTCATAGACAGGGGAGTGGCAGGGATGCACATATGGAAAGTTCCCTGGCTCCCTCGACGCCACCGCCCATTGGGGGCCTATCTTTCCCCAGTTCTCCGAGCCACCATGCGGGCATGGGACAAGGTGCAGGAGAGGTGCCGGCTGTCCTCCGTGGTCTCCCCTTTGACTCCCTTTATTGGGAACCCGGATTTCCCCCCCGCCCTGAGGGGTGACTCCTATCAGCCATGGCAGGATGCCCAATGTAAACGTATTGGGGATCTCTTTGATGAACGAGGGATCTTGGACTTCCCCGGATTGGTGGCCCACTATGGCATCCCAAAGTCAGCATACTGGCAATACTTGGCTCTGCGCCACTGGGTCACACAGCCACAGATTCGCCCGCACGCGGGACGGCTCCTCACAAAATTCGAGATTTGGTATATTACCCGCACCTCCAACAAGCGCCTTCTGTCGGACATCTACGGGTTTCTCAACAGGGCAAGAATCCAGACAAAGAGCCCAGCGCAGCGTCGATGGGAGGCGGAGCTGGGTCGCGAGTTTTCACTTAAGGAATGGACGGACATTGTACACAGGGCCCGGGCATCTTCCTGCAACACTTCAGGGAAGGAGATGCTCCTGAAAATCGCGCACTATTTGTACTATACCCCGGTGAGGGTGGCGAAATGGAAACCCCGAAGTAGCAGTCTTTGTTGGCGCAACTGCGGCCAGGAGGGTACCCTCTCCCATATTCTCTGGCAGTGCCCCAAGATCCAAGCGTTCTGGGAGGCCATATTACCTATTATCGATCGAATATACCAGACAGAGCTCCCTAGGTTCCCTAGCTATATTTTGCTGGGATTGCCCAATCCTCTCACGTACCCTCTTAGGTCCTGTAGGGGCAGGGCGATTACCCTAGCATTGGGGGCGGCTAAACAGGTTCTCCTTGCTAAATGGGGTACAGTGGAGGTTCCGACTCAGTTAGATTGGCTCCACAAAATGTGGGACGTAGTGGGGATGGAAAGAGTCACTGCCGGGATCCACCGCACACTGCCTAAGTTTGATAAGACCTGGGGTCCACGGTGGCATACCTCTCTTCCGAGTTCGTGGAGCTTACCTGCCCTCGATACCTCAGAATCCTACGCTTCCTGCCGACCCGACGCCTGATTCAAAGGCCCCCTCAACAGCCCCCCAACCCTAGGTCCCTACCGCATCTGTTATACTCTGCGGGTGGAATTTTCTTTTTCGTTCCTTTTCTGTTTCCTCCCTTTCTCATTGCTCTTTACGAAGGTGCTCTCGTCCTTCCTTCTTTCCTATTAACAAAAGTTTGAATTTGACTGAATGTTCCCCACCGGCCGGTGGTTGTAGGTGGGTGTAGTGTGTCGTCTTTCATGCATACTCAATAAAAACTACTTAAACCATAAAATATGTAGCTCCACAACACTGCCGCCATCTGGCTCTATCTCCTTTATCCCCCAACCGGTATGATATATGTTGTTCCAGGCCCTCTTGCCCCTCCCGGTCTAAAACGCATTTATCTGTAAACAAACTGATTCTCGAAGAAGCATTGTACATAGTAACAAGCTCCTACATCGGAACATAGGCCTCATGCATTTTGTTTACATAAATCGTAGGTCAAGATAATTGCATTTATATAACACAAGGCTCGACGATGAGTGAGGTAGTGGCCTCGGCCATCTCTAAGGTAATTGCCTTGGTCAGCTCCGCCTCGTTAGACATTTTCAGTAAGACTGGCAGAAATTGTGGGACAAAAGTTATTAAAGTGCTCCCAAAGACATCTGGGTAAGAGGAACTGGGACACATAAGGACTTGAATTGCCTTTTCAAACTCCTCCTTGGTTATCAGCACCTCCCAGCTTGACTGCTGAGGGGTGAAGGAGCGCTGCCCTCGTTAGATATTTCTTCCTATCTCTAGCATCAGTGAGCTCCCTCCGATTAAGCTTTCTCTTTTTGTTCTCTATACCCAATCACGTCTGATTTTGATAATTCCAAGATGAAGATGCATGCTTCCTTCACTCCTAGGACATTAGCTAGGAGTCTACCTGCCTTTCTGTCCCCCGCAAAAAAGTTTGCCTAAATGAGCATGCAAATAGAGTGCTTGATTTCTATGCTTCTGATATACCCTCTCAGAGTAAGTACTGTTTGCAAATATCTTTATGATTTCTTGTGTTCATGCATTCTTTCCGCTTTAGACAATTCTTCCATTAATTTCTGCAGTAGAGCTTTCCTCCTTTTCTTGAGATGAGCAGCCTCGAGTATAAATTGTCCCCTTACTACTGCTTTCAAGTAGTGCAATACAGTGGGTGTTCAAACTTCTCCATTGTCATAAGTGGCTAGGTAGTCCTTGATGATCTGCCTTATATTCTTCTGCAATGCCGGATCTTTGAGTATGGCATTATTTAACAGCCAAGATTTCCCCCCTTTCGCCGACAATTTCGAGTGTCAGTCAGGCACACAGGTGTCCAGGTCATGATCAGGACTCTGGCACAGAGGACTTTGCTCCACTACTCTAAACTTCGCCAATAGCCATTTATTTAGAGGAATATGATCTATTCTAGTGTATTTTTTGCATCTGACTAGTGGAAAAAGTCAATCTGCAACAGATACCCAGAATGCCAACTGCAATAATGCCTGCATGTTGTAGCCAAGTCTTTCCCTCGCCCAAGATGGTGACAGTTCCCCATATCAATTCTGTATTTTATTGTTCACCTCACTTATGACCAGGGTCAGTGAGCCCAGGCTGTTAATATCTGTCATATCCTCCAGGAAGGCCTCCTGACCTGGTTTGGAGTCCAGGGGTAGAAGCTATTACCACTCATGTCCCCTTTTTATTGCGCTTGTGGGCCAGTTGGTGACTTAATAAGTTTGCCACACCTGCTTCTTCCTTGGGAGCTTAACACAAACACTGCATGGAGTAGTCTCAATAGGTGAGTCTTCTGCAGGGCTCAGACCTTGAATAACGGAGTAAATTCATACAAAATCCTTAAGCGTTTGGAAGGAGCATTCAGGAACCTAACGTTATAAAATGTGATCATAAACCCCATCTTGCACTAAGGAGGAATAAAAAATACTCAATGCAGTTGTGGGAGTGCCACAGGGGTCCCAAGCTCTGGATGCTGTTTCAGACCAACTCTGATAAAATCCTTTTTTTAAAATTGTTGACTTCTGCTTCAAACCTCTGAACACAGTAATTTGGCAGGAGTGCACCTAAGGGTGGTTGCAACCATGTAGTGTGTGATAGAAGTCCCTGACACTCTATCTCACCAGTGATAATACCTGAACTGCCACTAATTTTGATGAAATTACACCATTTAATATTTCTAATACCCATTTATATCTTCATGAGAAACCGGATGCAACCCATGAAAACCCATTCCCCTCAAATATGATTTACGTATCAGAGTCTTTTGCGTAGGAGACAGAGGTAAGCAGTCTGTCAGTGTCATTTGCATTAGGTGATTGATAATATATCAGAAGGTGTAATTGCTACATTAATTCATTAATTTACTTTCACTAAAAGCAGTTTTAGTGTTTCAGGCAAAGCTACAAAAAGGGATGAATATTAACTGAATAGGTGCACCCAGACCAAAAACACTACTTAAAGTCAAATTGCACCTGGTTTTCTAAGCATTCTGTATAATAGCCTCGGTTATTTGAGAAATGTTCTCTACTCTGTGAATACAGTGACCTACTCCAGAGTCCAACGTGTCACAAGCAAGAGGACAGAAAGGGGAATATTTAATACTTCAACTAATGCACAATTTGTTGGACATTAGGTTCAAATCTTTTTCTTAGGCAAACAGCACAAAGTAATACCATAGATAAATACCTTCCTTGAATGAACACCTACATGTAACAAAACAAAAGACTCAATCAACAGCAAAACCAAAAGAGCATTTTAGCATATTACTTTCTCTTTTGCGGCCTAACTCCGCCTATAAGAGCAGTAACCCAAGGCGTAAGCAAGATGGAAGAGACAGACATAGGAAACAACTGACCACAATGCAAACAATATAAGTTCCTGGTAACCAGCCAGCCTCCCCAAGAGAAGACCTGCAGTTCATTCTGTGAACCCGGGCACTGTGCGTCAGTGTTTAACTTGCCTAAGAAAGCTATGGCAGCTTCTACTGGTGTAAACAGAAAACCTTTTACTTTATGCTCCACCTTTAGTCTCACCAGAAAGCCGGTCGATTGTGTCAGCCCTATTGACACCATCTTGTTTTTAAACTCCAGGAGAGCAATCTTGCTGGATAAAATCTAATAGGGTTTGGGCCTGGAAGAAAAGGAGTCTACAGCTCTTCAGTATCACAGATAACAGATTTCATATGGCTGGCCACTCAAAACCTGCTAGTGACTTGCAGATTTCAAGGTGACACCCAGAACTGACTCCTCGACAGGAGCTCTGTCAGGGAGTCTATCAGCAGTCTTCAGCAACCGCATAAATTCTTAACTTCTAGTCCTAACAGGCTTCCCATCACTAAACAAACAAAAGCAGCCAGGGACTCAAAAGCCGCACCACTTGAAGTAATCACTTTATCAAAGCAACCGAGTTGCCCAACTTCAATGAGCAGCTGCTTATTGACTATACATTTAACAATTTTTTCACAGAAAAATATTAAAGATATTAAAAAGGAAATGGTGTCAAGAGGCCTGACACAATTGGCCAGTTTTCTGGTGACACTAAAGGTGGAGCCTAAACATTAGTCATTCACTCCACCAGAGACTCCCTAGTACCTGAAGAGGGTGTCCTGTGCAGATTTTTAAGGAATTCAAACTTTACATCCAATTTGAGAAGACTTTCTAATAAATATTGTTTTAAAGAGAATAGATGTCTCATTTAGAGTTTGGTGGGCAGGGTTTTTTGTTAAAAAAATGTGACAGATATCGCGTCTAAAGTGCATTATAGTCACTAGCACTCTAAATACAGTGGATGGGACATCCACTACAATTTGATGGTGTACCCTGCCCACATATTTACTATTCTTAACTGCATGTCCACTTTTCGAAACTTACATTGCGATGTAATGGTCAGACAGATGTAGTGGATGCAATGTTTATGTCATGCGAAACATTACATGTAATATGGTGATGGGAAACACCTGTTACATTACGCTTCAGAGGATCTCTGCTAGTCACAGGATTTGGTGCTGATTCACACTCAAATAGGAACCGACCACAGTGAGTGGTTATGAGCTGCCCTTGGTCCACTGAGAGTGATCTTCAGTCTCCTTCAGATGTACGCTCTGCCTTCTGACCTACGCGAGCAGCAGTGTGCGGCTAGAGAACAATGGAGGCCATTGTCATAGAGCAAGAAATGCTAAAAAAAAATACCCAAAAGCGATGTCCACATGTGTTTTCACTGAACACAAACCTTAAAGTCCTGAAGATAAGAGTAAGCATGCCACACATCTTCACAGTGAGCTTACAGCTTAGGGGCAGACAGTGCCTACTAGGTGACACATGTAAAGGGGTTTCAATCTCACCATGTACCACTTTGACAAAGTCCACTCCATTAACACAAGAGATTGGTAAGGAGATGAGTGGAAGAGGAATGGCGATTACATTTTCAGCAAGCATGCTCCAGAGCACTTTGTGAGAGGGAATAAAGCCTTCATGTAGACAGTTTGATCAATGAAATATGAATGCCTGTCATAGAAGTGAAGGGATATTTTAACATCATTTTGTAATACCTTGGAATAAGCCATCACCATGTGCTTTGGCCTGGTACATCCACAGCAGCATCTATATGGACTCTGAGGACAATTTACATATCGATGGCAGCAACATGGTATGCACTGTTCCAGTAACTGATGATTTAAGAAAAAGACCATTATCATACAGATGGGTGACACCTCTCCGGTGAGGGACAACTGTCAAATTTCACCCATAAATGTATTGTAGTAGGGCACCCCTCCAAGAGGACACCTCCGTAACCACTTAGAGTGGGGGCTCCTTTCCCTATTAATTCTCTGTAGGCATCATATTTTTTCTCCCTACAAGTGTGACACAGAGGCTGTGCAACTTCTTTAGGGCTCACATTTAAAAAGCAAGGAAGGGCCTCATTCCATTAATGCCACATTTGAGGTGCACTATTAAGATCCTATTTTGGTACCGTTTCATTTATATTTTCACATTCTAGCATCGATCAAAACCCCACAGAAGGCACAACATTATTAGGACGAGTGGGAACTGCAAGCTTTAACATACTTGCTTGTGGATGTATAGGGATGTGTTACTGCTATGAATGAGAAATAAGTAAAGATGCTGTACAACTTGCTTTCCCCTTTGGTGCAGTTGAGTCTGTGCCCATCTGTTCAGTAACTCATGTGCTACCTTGCCGTAGTTTAAAAAGGCTCTCCTTAAGCTCAAGAAATCAATGATGCTGGGTTCAAGCTATCAGACATGCTGTTTTCAGGCAAGAAGAGCATTCCCTGGGGAAGGCAGGCATTGGGCCGGGCATAATGTCCCCTGACTTTCCTTGTCTAGTGGCTAGTGGAGGACTTTCTGCTTGGAGTTTGCAGTACTGCCACAGTCCACAGGCAGGAATGTCTTTGGGGGAAAGTAGAGGGCTTCCTGTTTCCAAATGTCCCTCTGATGTCTGCATGGGAAGGTACTTGAATTGACACCACTCTGACATTATAAACTTATCTGTGGAGCCTAGTGGGCTTTAACCATCCTTCATGAGGCATGGGGCGGGGGGCAGATCAGGCACAACTTCGACTTCTGGACAGAGGAGGTTTGACGAGGAGTGACGACAGGCATTTGCTGGTTGGTTTCACATCGCTTTATTTTCCCTGGTGTCCAGTAGTAGATATCCTGCTTGGGAATGCAGCCATGCCAGGATTCCTAAAGAGGTATCCCTCCTGGAAATGCATTGTAAATGTACCTCTGAAATTCTCTTGTAAGCACAGGGAGCTACATAATCCCCTCTTGATTTGGCAGCACTGTGAAGGTAGAAACATATCCTCTGTGCTTAGTAGATATTCACATTCCCTGGGAGGAAGATAAAAGGTAACGCTCAAGGGGGTGCCTTCAGCCATGTTATAGTTTTTCCCACCTGAAATCACCCCCCTTTCAATGCAAACCAACAGTGAAAAAAATCACCCAATTATTTTATTTTAATCTCCTCTTTCTTATTTCCCAGTGTTGGCATAGTATCCACAGCACTGACCTTCAAGTACTGCAGCTCCTTCACTTCTACCGAGATCTCTGCTGTGCATCCCTCTAGTTTTTTCACTCTGCTCTTGGCACTTCAACAAGTGCCAAGTTCTCTAACTTTTTCTCTGCAACTTTCGCAGCCCTTACAACTGTGGCAATCTGCATGTTAAAATGTGCCTGTCTTTGTTAGGCGACTACAGCCACTTTTACTCTTTCCACAGGTCCCTCAGCTTCATCCTTACCAGCTTTAACTGCCACAGTTTCTGCTTTTAATATTGTTCATGAATCTTTATCATTTCAAGAGGGCTGGCAGGTTGAAAGGAAAGTGCTGCCATCTTGGAATAGTAAAGAAAGAAAAAAAATGAGGAAGAGGGATTTCAAGACAGTTTCTTTGTGTGGACACACTAAGCAGCCATCTTTGAAAGCTTTGTCATTTTTATCAGCCCACCCAAAGAAAAAAAAAATACAGTTTATAAGAGTGAAAGATGATGTATTTTTTTAAATGTCACATTAACCAATAACGCTGGCATTGGAGGGGACTACCATTATGCGGCTGTGCACAAACAAAACCTTGTCACTCACAGGAGATCCAGTTGCTGAAGCGACTGACCTATTTCCCCATGCTGAATGCAGTGGTGGCCATACGTAAACTGTGAATGACAATTTACCCGACCACTGAATGAAGACAGCTGACCTACAGCTTCTCTATGCATGTATATTATACATGATTTAAAAAAATCAATAGTCTGGCGAGACAGCTACATAGGTCTCAAAGGTCACACATAAAAATGTGGGAAAAAGCTACTTTTCCCCTTTCAAATATGAAAAGAAAACAGCAAATTTAAGAAACATCAATATCATATCAATATAACAAAATATTTTACAGTCAGCTAAACAACTGCAAATTATTATTAATACAAACAGAGCAGAATTACCATGTTAGAAAAGGATACTGAATATTTTAGACAAAAATCATATTCATGTACCGGATAATCTGGACCAACCGCAATCACTAAACATAAATATTGGGTGGTATTTCACCCGAGAAAGTGGAAACCATGGCTTGAGTTTAGATATAACCATTTCAACAAGCGCCATTGCATAGATAGTCAAAGTATGCAAGCAGTTAACAGCCTTTTCATTGGTCGCGTACATTAACCCAGTAGAGGACATGGATGAATCTGTGTCCACCTGGAGTAGGGGCGACATCCTTGGGAAAAGGACGGTATTCTAAATTTCTGAACCTCATTACAAATACCCATGAATCCCATGAAATGGGACCTTACACTCAAATCGAGATTATATACAGTGTGGAAAGTTTGCATATTTTCCATGTACAAACAGCACCAAGTAAAAAGTAGAAAATATCTCACATTCTGAGCTTTGCATCTCAGAACGAGGGGAAATGTAGCATGACAGTGTTATCCTCCATTTTGAGGTGCAGAACCCAGAATGATATAGTAACAGCACACCTGGTAAATACTGCTTTCTACGGTTGCAGTATTTAACATACATGGTATTACCACTGTGAAACATAGGGCTCATGTAATGAGGCCTTCTGTCTTTGAGTACCTCAGGTATTGATACAAAATGAATGCAAATCACTGATTCATAAACCCTTATTCCTCAAGATATGTTTTCGCCAGTGTTGGCATACTTTCAACAAACATGCATTGTCTTAAATGGACACATTTCCATTTGCATGAACCCACATCACACCTAACTACTATTAATTTAATCTACCACAAAGAAACTAGAGTAAATTCGTGGATTTTTTTTTTCTTGAGCCACGACTAATCTCAGTAGCCAACAACCACTGGGCTACCCAGTAACCTTGGGTTCAGGAGTAGCGTGCTACTTGCTATAAAGCGCTACAATGGCTCGTCACACATAGTAAGCAATGACGTTTCCACCAAAGCGCCTGGCAGCCATCAGGCACTTAGGACTGAAGGATAGATAGCACCACTTTAAAGGTGAAGTGCGGGTTATGACCTGAGCAGACATGATTGTCAGTCGCTCTAATTAAGAGCCAAGCCACAAAACAGAAGATTGAACTGAATCTGATGACTATAGGTTACAAGAACATACCGTGTGCCACACGTGTTATCTGCAGCCTTTCATTTGTCACTTACAAACGGGTATTTTGCACATTTTTCCTTAAGAAAGGTAGACACGGGTCTCTCTGGTAGGCAACACTAACTGCCTTTTAAACCGCTGAAAGACGCGTTCAATGACGTCACACAGTTTACCACAGAATGCCCCAGGAAATAATTTGGTGCACCACAAACAATGCAACCATTGATTTTCTTCAAAATAAAAATCCTTAAATGTGTTCTAATTGCAGTCAAAACGACTTTAACTATCACTGCCGCCCTTGTAGAGCTTTGTTTACTGCTACTCACTATTCAGAGGCGAGTCCACGTAATGTAGGCTATTATGGAGAAAGGAATAATTTGTTTTATACAGTCAGATTATACCTTCTAATCCAGATTCTCAAATATCCTTTAAAATAAAAACGAACACTTCTTTAAGTCACCTTTAATTGTTTTTCTTCTATAACTCACTGGTTCTAAAAGTCTGATATAAATGATTTTAGGCCATACCCATGAAGTCTCCTGTCTTCAAAAAAAAGAAAGACAAACCTTGACGGTACTGCTATTGAGTAAAAATTTAAAATGTCCCACAGGGACACTGATGCAGCGAGAACCTACTGAGGAGATCCGTGACATCATCGACAAAGAAGCCACAGGCAGAGTCATCTGTGGTGGATGAAAAGTAAGTTTAGCTACCATTACATGTAATTTATTCTGCCCAACACCAGAGGTGAAAGCGTGCTTGCACGCACACACACTATTTTTACTTAAAGAGAAACCCACATCTGTGCTACAGAAACTAACAGAAAAAGTTGCAATAATTTAGTCTGCAATTAAACTTGACCAGGAAAACCCAATAGGACCGAGAAAGAGTCTATGGGTTCAAAATCGAATGAGCAGCCATACTACTAAGGAGTTGCCATCTGAGGACACACCATGCCATTACCAGTCTTCACTAAGGTAATCGCTACTGCCACATCTTAACAGAAGACTAAATGTGTTAAAACAATCCCTTGTGGGCTGCAGTCAATTATTTGATTGGAATTTCCCTGGATCAGGGGACTCAATCCTGTGGTTGTATGATACAACGCATGCCTTAACCATGCATGCCTAAACAACGCGGTCCGAACCACGAACGGGTCTTTACCACGCATGCCCTTACCGCGCATGCCTTTACAACAAATTTTGTTGTAAAGGCATGATTGGTAAAGGGATATGTGTGGTAAAGATCACACCGCAGCCTCCCCGTCCTGAGCCCTAGAACCAGATACCCCAGCCCTGTAATCCACTCTGCCCCAGATCTAAAAACTACCTCGACTCCCCACCCTGAGCCCTAAAACCCGGCCCCCTGCCCAAAATACCACCCTGACCTCAGCCCCCCTCCCTGAGTCCTAAAACGAACCATCGGCCCTGAAAACTGCCCTTCCCCCCCACCCGAGCACTAAAACCAAAACCCCAGCCCTAAAAACTACCCCGATCGCCCCGAGCCCAAAAACCGGCCCCAGCCCTAAAAACTACCCCCCCTAAAACCCAGCCCCACTTTCAAAGCCGCATCCCGGTCCTTCCTCTCCCGATCCTTACTGTTCCTCTCCCTGCCCATCCGTTCTGCATCTAGACCACTGACTGCCTTAACCACGCAAATATCTTATGACGCAGAATCCTACTGGTCATAAGATATTTAAACAAGGTAGATGACGTCTTCATAACACTAAACTCGAACATGTTCACTGTTATCGTTATCTGGGAGTCTGGTTTGAAAAGAAAGTCGGGATTTCCAACACCAGGTATCTTTAAAAATTAAGTGTTCCATACTGAATTTTGCCATATACACATCTTCAAAGGACTCTTTAAAAGACTTTGTTCAGAAATTACTAAAAATGAAACCTAAGCCGTTGCAGACATATTATGATTTAACTGTCTTTCCAAGTAAGTTGGTATGTTGAACCAATTTGTCATAATATATAATGTAGTACTTATGTTTTTTATTTTTAAAATGTATTTAATTTTATTTCTAAGAGCATAACACGTTCAAATATTTAATAATTCAAACAAATATAATAGCAATCCAAGTCTCATAAAAAGCACGAACTGTGTCTAGAAATATCAATGTTAGCCATGAGTTAAGAAGGCAGATCAAAGTCTTTCTCCTCATACAATACTATTATGATGCAGTACTTTTTAGATAATTGTTTTAAGGGAATTTCATTCAGGGAAAACCATGTATTATTAAAGGGAAAAAGTACGCTTACTTGCTGCTAGAACTGTGTATGCTGGAGGAAAGTCAGGAACATATGTTTCACTCTATTCCACTATGCAAGCTGTTGAGGCTCAGGATTTGTTCTGCTCCCTTCTGATGCCTTTAGAGATGGGTATATGTGAGCAGTGCTCTGCCTGGACACTTAAAGCAGCCCAGTAGCACACCAGCCCGTCCTTCCCTGAAGCTTTCTCTCCACAACAGCAGCTTGACCCTATCATACGCCTCAAGATTTCACTTCCTCCTTTCGGGTTTTGGTCCTATATCAATAAAGTAACATAATATAACATAATAAATAAATTGGTTTTCACTGTCCATTCTTGTCCAACATTGTCCTACCTTCCAAGATGAGGCGGATCTTTAAAGAACCTGTCAGTGTTCCTGCTCCTTTACACTATATGGTAGCCTAGTGTGCTGTCTGTGTTCTGCAGTAATTATATTACGCCACTACCCACTTTAGCTTACAATTATAATTAGAGAGGGGAGTCTGAGAAGCTTATCACTGCAAGGAGGCTATGCTTCTGGAGGGAGTAAACAGTAATTTATGGAATAGCAGCCCAGGCCTTCCAAAACAGAAACCATGCTCATTTAAGTATTTCATTTAGTGTTTTGATTGCAATTCTGTGCACAGACCTCACTATGAGATGCCTTAACTTTCCTCATAAGAGTGTGCTCAGTTAATTATAACCAACATATTTTTTATGTACATATAATTGTTTCTGTAATCTTACTTTCAGTTAAAGTCACAGCAAAAACATTAATTTCACCCTTTCCTCAGGGTTATCGGAAAGGTACCTACGCTATTCATGAATGAAAGCAGGGGGCATGAGGAATAATTTGATGAATTTATCAGTTACAGGAAAAGATTCTACACATAGTTGTGAGATGGAAGGAATGAATGAATGAATGAATGAAGGGATTTGTAGAGCGCTCAGCTACTGTGAGAGTGTCCCAGCACTGGGCATGGTGCCACTGGGAGAATCAAGACCACCGTATCTCTTGAACAGGTGAGTTTTCAGTTGTTTGCGGAAAAGCTTTTCATCCAGAACGCATCTGAGGGGAAATGGGAGCTCATTCCAATGTTTGGCTGCCAGCACCGAGCAGGCAGAGCAGCCCCATTTCTTTCGTTAGGTGAAGGGGATGGTCAGCAGACGGGCCCGCAAGGATCTTTTAGGGCAGTATATGGTCAACCTGTCAAGTAGGTATTTCGGAACTGTCTTGTAGAAGGCTGAGTGCGCCCCACTGTCAGTGCTTTAAAAATGACCCTTTTCGTCACTGGGAGCCAGTGTGACTGGCTGCAGTACTGGAAGATCGAGGAGTGTCTAGAAAAATTGAACATAAGGCGGACTGCCATGTTTTGTTCCTTTTGTACTCTATAAATAAAATAATCTGGTATTCCTAGGTACCATATGTTGACCTAGTCCAGCCTAGATAGGATCAATGCCTGTACCACTGTTTTCTGGGCTTCCCATGGCAGGAATTTCCTTAGCATACTTAGAGTCCAGCATTCAGTTTTTACCTCGGCTGAGATCTGGGGTTTAGGGGATAGATATGTGTCGACAAGAACCCTTAGGTTTCTTGTCACCTCTGCCAGGGGGGAGGTGCAGTGTAACTGGCTCACCAGGCCCCTGACCAGCCAGGCAGGGGGTTGTTACCAAACAGCAGGAACTATGTTTTTTCAAGGTTGCGTTGTATGGAGTTGGTTTTAAGCCATCCCATCACAGCTATAATACAGGCCGCAAATTTAACTTTGGCCCCTGACTCATTGTTGTTATAGGTCAGCAGAAGTTGTGTATCATCTGTGTAGGAGACCACCTGGATACCAAAAGATTCAATAAGGTATGCCAGTGGCGTCATATATATATTAAAAAGTGTGGGGCTCAGGGCTGAGTCCTAAAGTACTCCATACTTGAGTGTTTTCGCTTCCGAAAGAAAAGGCTTGAGCCATACTGCCTGTTTCCTGTCCTCTAGAAAAGGACTCAGCAAGGCTAAGGCCCTCCCCTCCACCCCAATGTGGGTGAGCCAGTGTAACAGGATCTCATGGAAGATCGTCAAATGCCGCTGAGAGGTCTAACAAAATGAGTGTGGCATTATGGCTAGCGTCCAGTGTGAATTTGATGGAGTCTGCAATTTCCACCAGTGCTGTCTCCATGTTTTGAAGCATTAACTGGGTACTAACAACTTTTTCAATGATCTTTGAGACGCCGGAAAGCAGGGAGATGGGTCTAAAACTTGAGAGCAATTTAGGAACTGCATTCTTCTTTTTTTTAAAAGGGGGGGGTGATGTTTGTCTTTTTCCAAGAGGAGGGTACTATCCCTGAACACAAGGAAGTAGTGAAAAGCTCATGGAAAATAGGGAATAGACTTTCCCCTATGAGGCTCCTAACCTGTGGGGGGAAAGGATTCAACGGTGAGCTCGATTAACATCAGTTTATCCTGAGCCAGTGGCATTAAATAACATACATCACTCAAGGGCTCATTGTCTTGCATTTTTGCAAGGATGTCCTGAATTTTTTTACTTTTCTCTTTAAAAAATGTGCTCAGTTGAGTACATAGAGAGGTGCTTGTTTCAAGGGAGGGTGCAGTGCCTTTAGGGTCTGTAAAATCAGACACAATTCTAAACATTTCTTTTGCATTATTGCATTATGCTGGTTTCAGGTTAATGTGAGAGGTGCTAAGTGCCACTTGGTACCGGCTTTTGTTGGCTTAATTGTATTGTTTTCGCCATACGCGTTCAGCTTTTTACAATGCTTTATTTCTTCAGTTAGTCTCTTGTGCACCAAGGGGCGGACGGCCTAAGTCTAAGGATCCTGTCGCTTACTTCAAGGGTAGCTATAGAGGCGGCTTCCACGCACCAGTTGGTCACACTGACCTCGTCTAACTATGTCACCTTTTAGTGTTGGTTTGGTGGCAGCAAGAATATCCTTCAATAGGGATAAATCCACCTTATTCCTGGCATGATTCTTAGGGGGAGGCCCTGTTCTTCCTAGACACTTTGGAGAAGACCAAGGCCAGGAGAAGCGTAGTAAAAATTATCTGACCATGGAACTTCTTTTGGCCTACAGAGATCTAGTGAGGTGTTAGAGAATATGGTGTCTATTGTGTGGCCTGCTCTATGTGTAGGTACCTTTAGGGTTGAGGAAAGATCAACGTCCACCAACGAATCTGACAGTTTTGATACTAGGCTGTTCAATGGGTTATCCAATTGAATGTTAAAATCTCCCAAGATCGTGAAGCATGCATAGTTAAGGATTTTGTGACCCAGTGCTATGGAAATTAAGTTATTAATAAAATTTCCCGCATAACCAGGGGGGCAATATAGCAGGACTTCTGCAAATGAACATCGGGGGAAGGGAGAGATGACAAATCCTAAGACCTCTGCACCAACTAGGTTCTCAATCTGGAATGTAGTGCATTATAATGACTTCTTAAAGGCTATGCAAACTACTCCACCCCTCCAGCCTTCTCCGTCTAGGTGTAGGCAGGCATAGAGTGGGGGAGAGCCAGTTGTAAGTCAGTGCAGGAATCCTCATTTAGCCATGTTTCAGTCATAAGGAGGACATCTCATTGTTCTTTCTCAATCAAATTGTAAATGTCTAAGGCATGGTTTGGTAGAGAGCGGACATTTATTAGTGCTGCTTTTATCTTCCTATGGGTATCCAGCTGCTCCCTCTTGTCACTGACTCCTTAGTTTATAAGATGGAGCAGCATCTTACAAGAGCGGCAGCAGACTGGACCCTTGCGGTCTGAGCCCAGGGTTGTTACACCGCTTACTGCGGGGGTCTCAGATTGAGAATCTTTGCCAAGATGTAGGTGGTTAGGGATCTTCCCTCTAAACTGCCGCCAGCAAGGTGTCTGGCGCTGGCTGCGGTTGGGACACAGATTGGTGCGGACGGACTTGCCTTTGGCGTGCCAGCGGCGCCTCCGCACTGCGGCTTTTATTCTAAAAGTTACTCGGGCGCCTTTAACACTAGAGCATTGCCTTCCAAAAATGGCACCTCTGTGTTCAGTGCCCCGCCCCCTGATCGGACCTCATTGCGCCGTAGAGCATGTGTCACAGTGCAGGATCTTAGTGCTGGTAGGCAGATTAAAACATTTTGCGATTCTATTAAGTTTAAAAGCAGTAATGTTTTTTAAAATACAAATACGACATGGTAGCACAGGTTATTACTATTTCTATTGTGGTTTATATGGCATTCCAATTCAAAACACCTCAGTTCTGCAATTGGGTAATTCAATTCCCCCAGGTTCCCAGAATGATGGCGATTACCTCCCAACTGGCAGAATGCCTTGCGCGTCCGCGCTGTGGCCATGCTTTTATTTCTAAAAGTTACTCGGGTACCTGAAACACTAAAGTGCTGCCTTCAAAATAGCACCTCAGTGTTCAGTGCCCCGCCCCCTGATCGGACCTCACCGTGCCATAGAGTGTGTGTTACAGTGCAGGATCTTAGTGCTGGTGGGCAGATTAAAAAGCTTTCAAATTCTATTAAGTTTAAAAGCAGTAATGTTTTTTAAAATACAAATATGACGAGGAGTGCACAGGTAATTACTATTCCTATTGTAGTTTCTATGACATTCAATTTCAAACCTCTTCCGTTGTGCAATTGTGCAATTCAGTTCCCCTAGTTTCTCACAATGAGGGTGATTACCTCCCAATTGGTAGAATACCTTGTGCTAATCCGCATATGTATAATTTTGCATACGTTCAACACAATGAATCCCTGAGTCACCAGAATACAACACTGAATGTCTTCAGCTGCTTTAAAATGGCCCCTCCACCAAAAATAAATTTGTTTTTTTTTCTATCCGAAAGAAGAAGAGGTGAATGTTCAGAACTCTATATCTCAATCATCCCCTCTACGTTCTCCGGCTACCATCACTAAATATGCCAAATCCCTGCATTCAATACTGATATGAACACCTTGTGACGATGAATCATATCCAATCTCTCCAAAACTGCATCACCTCCTCAACAAAATCAAATCCAAGCTCCAACCCTTTGTGCAGCGCAACAGTACAGTCCCTGGCGCGAGCCCATTTGGATGGAGGAAACACTACTCTTTGGGGTACTCAATGCTAGACTGAAAGCAAATCTGTGGTCTGCAATTCATATAGACCCTGAAGCAAAGGAGTCAGAACAGAGGAGACCACAAGGATGTGAGGATGTAATAGCTGTGTTATCTGCAAGCTCTTCCACAACTGTCCATGTATGGTCTACCAATGGTACCAATCAGAATCGAGATACAATCAACATGAGGGAGGTTCTTACACCAGACAATCCTATGCAAATGAAGGCAGAAGAGGGCTGCAATTATCCTTCATGCTTCCCCATGGCCCAGTGACCATGGCGTCAGTAACTGGAAGGCTGAGAATCATGAAAGAAATTTGCAACATCTCCGGTTTAACAGCCTTGTCCTGCAGCCAACCTTAAACAGAGGACGAGTGCTCAAAATGGGGGTGATAAACTGGTATGATGGTCTGGAACTCAGCATGTAAGGTTGCTGGAAACCCTGCACCATACTACCAGCTTGGAGAAAGAAGAGAGATAGTGAAAACCAGGACAAAGAGATGTTGCTTTTAAGCTGCAATGAGTTGGAGCACCAGCCAGAAGTTCAGTAACAGAGGGATTTTCAGACATAGTAGCGGAGGCACCCAACATGGAGTAGGTTTGCAAGAACCGTGCAAACTTTAAGGGGAAAAAGAGCCATTCGATTGTTTGTGCTGTCAAAGGCTGCAGGGCATGGAGGAGATTAAGGACAAGGGAAGCATGGTTGCGATGACACAGGTAAAGAAGCTGTACACATGGGAGAGAGACATTACTGTGCAATGGAGTGTGAATGTTATGTGAGCATTTGGGTGTATTATATGGTATGGTTGTGCGACTTTATCATGTAATATACTCGCAAAAACTGTCTTGGTTCCAGTAAGGCTCATTTGTAAAACCTTAAACTCAACCATGGGTAGCTATGGCTTTGAGGATCATGGCTTAAACAAAGGACCTAGTGTAAATCATTTACCAATACCAAACAACGAAATAAGAAAGCCACATGACACAAAAGAAATCCGGCACCAATTTATAAAATTAGATTATATTTTTATGAATTTTTAGAGTCCCAGATGAGCAAAATCCACCATTGAGTTTCGAGATACAAATTTTTAAAGAAAACTTAAATCTCATTTTAACCACAAGCAAGCATTGGTAACCGTAAAGTATGAAAACTTGGGGAAAGTTTGTAAAAGTTGCATTTGATTACTGTGGCCCGACTTAGGTGACCAAATCCGACAAGGGGGAGGTCTTGGGGGCCAATAAGTAGCATTTGCACAGTTACCTGGTGATCAAAGCATTTTCCTGTCCAGTTCCAAACTTTGCAGCATGACCGCCATAGACTTCAATGGAGTGGTCTTGATGCTGCAGATGCAGGGGATGGAAGATGCTCAAGGAGTACCATATTTATGCCCAGAAATTGGCCGGGGGATGATGCGGCCACTAGCCAATTGGCTACCAGGTCCCCTCCCTCTTGGTGAAGTATTTCGGCTATGTGTGGCAACTAGCAATCCCAGCGTGCACTATTCTGCCCACTCTTAAGATGTCTGAACCCTTCCTCTGATGTTAGGAGCTTGGTAGCCCACTCTAGAGGTGCAGCACCTGTGGGCTACTCGCCCATGGGAAAACCGTTTTGGGCGCCGGTCACCCCTCTCTGTTCCCGCCGCCAACCTGTTCAGCCCCTCAAGAGTGTGATCGCCATTTGCCCACCAAAGGCAGCTTTGCATATGGAGCTCACCTTTTGGGCTAACACCCTGAGTGGCTTTCTGCGAAGGGGAGGTAACACCTCTCCCTGTAGCAGGCTAAGCCTGGGAGTTGGTCACACTGCTCCCCAGGAGGGCAGAAAGCTGTCTGGTAGCTAGGGACCGTGTGAGGCCACTGGACAAACTGGGTGATAGAGTGGTGACTTTCTAAAAGTTGAATTTCTATAATAGTGACAATAAATTTGAGGTGGACATTGAGTGAGGTTTTATGCCATGATTAATTTGATACCTTACAGCACCCATCTCAGTAGTCCCATTCAGAAGTTAGCCGGGCTGAGTGGTCAGTCATTAAATCTGTGTTAGCCAATAGGGCTACTGCCTCTCCAACAGCAAAACGACAATTTAGAAGTGTTACTGCTAGGACATAAATATAAAATACATTTCCTACTGAATAATATACAGCTCCCTACCTTAGGGCTCGATAGGCCTTCCTTAGGGGAGACTTACATATATCGTTAATGGAAGTGGGGGCTTTGCCATTGGTTTGAATGGCAAAGTCGAACTAGCGGTGTTACCCTTCCAGTATGCAGTGGCAGGCTGGGAGCCATTTTGTACTTTGTCACACACAGGGTGCCACAGTGAGTGCTGCAGCCCTGGGTGGACACTCTGCCTTACATGCCCTGGGAACTATATACAAGGGACTTATAAGTAAGTCAGTCTCTGCCAATTTTGGGTAGCCAATTCGACATACACTTTATAAGCGGTTAGAACACTGGCACTGAGGTCTGGTTAGGAGGACTCACTGCACTCTCAGAGTTGAAAAACCTAACGTGGTAGTCCAAATAGGGGCAAAAAGCGTGGATAGGACCTGCGAAAAACCTATTTCCTAACAAGTTAGAATAGAGAGAATTCAGTAAGTTGTTGAAGAACAGAGAGGACTGAACTTGGGTGAACACTAGCAGCTGAAGGCTTTTGAATATAAGGGGAGTTGTTAGACTGGACAGTAGTGAAAGAGACAGGTTTTTGGGGTAGTGATATCACCACTGTGAAAGAAAAGCATTTTGGGTAGATTCCAGATGAGAGGAAAAATAAAAATGTTTAGAGAAACAAGTGAGGACCCTGAATGTGAGAGTAAAATGTTTAATATTTTGGGAGTAGACTTGGTTACTGGGATCATACAAAGGATTCACAGTTTTGATTTATAGGATATAAAAATGTTGTTCTGGGCGCAAAAGAGGTAGGTTGAGTGGAGCAACACGGGGAGGGTGTAGGTTTGTGTAGGAGATGGAAGTGACAAAGCAAGAGAAATGTGGTGTTTCTGACTGTGCTCAAATTGGCCGGGCAAAAAGAAGCAAAGTCATTAATTAGCCAAGAAGTTCAACTGATTTAAAATTGAGGAGGGAGATGTTGTGATTTAACATGAAAATTGTAAATAAAGCTTAAAAAAAAAAAATTGGGGAGGGAGAGAGAGTAAGGAGTTGGTTTTGCATGGACACAGAGACAGAGACAGAACGAGAGAGAGCCTTTGTGGGCAAAACTGGACTGAAGTGATAAGCACCTGATAGTATGAAAGCTTGGCATCCAGAAGGGCACATTTGAGGACAGTAAGAGATTTATTGTGATTGTTATGATGATCTTGAAAATTAGATGTTCCCCATTTGCAGAGACAGCGAGCATAGTGGTCTTGATGAATTGAGTAATGGGGTAAAATCGAATTTAACTGTAGAGAGTTACAGAGGAAAAGGTGATACACACGAGCACGAGATTTGAGGACACAGTAAAAGCTGTCATTGAGCACATTAAAGGATCATGAGTTGGGAAGTAAAGCAAGGTCAAATCTGGTCAGTGTAGGCCGGTATAGTAATAGGTTGAATATTGAATTTACACATGGCTGTCCTGTTTGTTGAAGTTGTGTTGATGATGGCGGTGGGCATAAGGGCATCACTGTTGGGTGCTGAATGAGTCAATTCACAGGAAAGGAGGATAAGGGAGATAAGCAAGAGAGTAAGTGAGGAAGATGTGAGTAATTGATACCAAGTAGTGATCAGAGGGTAATTGAGTAAATATGGCATTTTAATGGTGGCTATCTAAGTTGAACTTCTGATTGCCAGGGATAATGAGTTGGGAGATAGCTGCTGGACAAAGATGACATCAAGGTCATCAAAGAATATTTAAGTTGTGCCAGGGATCGGTCTATCCTAGTATCTGTGCTTTGGATAGTGTGAAATGCAGAATGCCCTCTTAAGAAAATGACTTCAATAAAACTTTTTGAACACAAAAAAAGAATGTCTAAACTCTCTGTTGAGTCCAAAATGCTGAGGGACCTAAGGCCTGCACTAACTGTATTGGGCCAGCAGAGCTTGGGTCTGCTGGATCAGTGGACTAATGTACCCACTCCAGTAATCTGAGGTTGACTTTACTCTCAGAAGTTCTGCTGGACCAACTCAGCCCTTCATCCTTCTGAAGTCAATAAAATGAATACCATTGAGTTGGGTTACCATAAACATTTGTTATTCATTGGCAAAATGCCCCAATTTTGTGAGCATGTGCTTTTTATGTTATGTTATTTTATGTACTGTTGGGGAAGTTCTGTAGTTCCTTCAAGATCCCAAACGTGAGTGCCAAACTCTGTCAACAATCATGCAACGGCACATGTACTGTAAGTGGAAATGGATCAACAAAAAAGGGAAAGTTGATGAAAGGTACAAGGAATGCAGACATTGGCAGGTTGGGAGACAAACAGCAAATCATTTGCGCTGTTCCTGCTGTGGAGCCTTCACCACCTTATATTGTAAGAACACACAGTGGAGATATTATAAGCATCATTATGACCTCACGGAGACAGCAGAGACCTATTCAGGGTCAGATAGAAAATTATAGAACTTCAGTACCCTTATAAGATGCCACTTCTATTTCAAAGGAGCGCTCACAGACATAAACACCACTTTCAGGCTCACAGACTTGCTCCCTAAAGTAGATTCCTTGGAGTTAAAGAACAGCTGCCATTGAATCACAGTGTTTTGGTGTCAGGACACTTTGAGAATTTCATTTAACGGCAGCCATGTCATCAACTTTGTGAATTCAAGATACCATAGGAGATTCAGTGTGACTGCCAAGATTCATTTTATAATGAGCTTTGAGGAAACCAGGATCCTCTCTTCCAAATACAGTGAGTCTGCTTACAACCCTGCCCGTAAATCCATCTGTGATAAGTCATGGGTTAGGCCCTCGAGACAAATATATGGAGGACCAAAAAACATTCTTCACTTTTTTAGCACAGTCTCGATGGCATGTTATGAGTAGTATTAGGTGGGCAAGGCAAACCCAGAAATCAACAGGGACCTAGGGCATACATTTTTATTGTATTACATTAACGGGCCCTGTGTTATGACAGAGACTTACTGGCGATTAAAGACACATTTTTCCATGGGCGTCATTACTTGGAAGGAGCCAAACAAAAAGTATTAGTATGGACAGATCATAAACATCTAGGGTTCCTAAATGCTACGAGGTGTTTAAATCATTGTCATGCCCACTAGATCTTCTTCTTTACCCATTTCAAATTCCAAATCAATTACCACCCTGGAAACTGGCATGGCAAACCAGAAGCATTATCGAGAAACAATACTATGGCTGAAGACACTAAACCTTAAATTCTTTCAGTAATTCATACGACTTGATCATCTAGCACATTTCTGAATGACTTGAAGATAAACACAGATCTGATTAAGACACAATGGATACAAGAATTACCTACAAAGAGAAAGATACAGAATAGGTTGTTATATCCTCAAGACAGATTATATGTGCCTACGAATAAGCTATAGAATGCTTTTTTACAATGGCATCATGACACTCCAATGTCTGGTCATTCCTGAATCCATCAAACAGACGAGTTGTTAACCTGTAATTTTTGGTGGCCTCATCTCCATCAAGCAGTTCATCAATATGTATCTACTTGTAGCACATGTCCACAAGCCAAAAGCAGGCACAATCAACCTTGAGGAGTGTTACGACCCTTACCTATACCTCAGCAACCATGGAACATCATATAAATGAACTTGATTGTTGATTTACCAACTTCTGAGTCATGCAGTTTTATGGTTAGTAGTGGATCTATTCAGCAAATAAGGGTATTTAATTCAATTTCCTACATTCGCCACAACCACAACACAGACAGTCCATTTACATGGTCTGCCTAATACCATTGTCTCTGATTGAGACTCAGAGTTCACATCAAAATAAAGGTCAACTTTAATGTCATTTTTGGGTATCAACACCAATGTCTCTAGCAATTACCATTCACAAACTGATGGACATAGAGAGAATTAATCAAACCACTGAACAGTATTTAAGGTGTTTTATCACTCAATATCAGCCTGATTGGTCTGTTAGATTTCGCAGGCTGAATTCATGTGCAGAAACTGTTTATACAGTTACACAGTTCTTTGAAGACGTCCACATATCTTGTACCTCAGATTCCATGTGAAAATGCTTCCTTTACAATCGCCTCAATTATTAGCTCCCTCAGCTAATGCCTTAAACCAAACCATGTGACTGAATCATACAGACACTGTGAAGCACCTTCAAAAAGCAAAGGTAACTTACAAGAAGTTTGCAGATGTACATCACTTGCCTGCTCCTTGCTATAAACAAGGAGATTCTGCATGGTTAGCCACAGGGTACCTCCGCTTGCCTGAATATCATGGGAAGCTCAAACCCCATTTTGTAGGTCCTTTTCCCATCCCCAAGATAATTAACCTAGCAACTGTACAGCTACAACAACCCTCCAGTTGGCATATACCATCCTATTTTTAAGGTTTTCCTGTTAAAAACCACTGCTGAGATTCCATTATGCACAACTCCTTCTGCACCACTTGTAATGCAAGGAGAAGATACAGAATATGAGTTAAAAGGAATAGTAGACTCCAGGATAAAAAATGGTCAACTACAGAATCTGATTGACTGGAAGGGTTATGGACCAGCTGACTGTTCTTGGGAACCTGCACCCATATCTGGTCAAACATTCTATTATTAACTTTTCTCTAGCAAGCTCGGGGGGAGTTCCTGGAATGGGGGTACTTTCAGGGTTGAAGGGAATCTCACTGTCTACATCGTCAAGCAACGTTGTGTCACCCAAATGCAGACAATACACTAAAAGAACCTGGAGGTTATAGAGACAAATAACACATCATAAGAGATGCTGTATAGTGCTAGAAGATCCCTCCCCTTCTATCATGGATTCTGTGACTAGCCTGGAGTATGTATCCTTTCCCAATCCAAGATGGTGGAGGATAGTACTTCCAGGGTAAGCTGGGAAAGGACAGTATATATCCCTGTGCTTCCCAAAACTCTTTGAATGGCAAAAGTGTGTTTTGTTTAGGTTTTTGCCGCTGTTGTACCAGTTAAAATCGGGCGTCTCCCTCCATATATACCTTCATTGTTTTGTTGTTCCCTTTCGGCCCCCTTTCGTGTTTACCTGCTTGTCTTTCTCAAACTACATTCCTGCAACCTGCTGGTACCAATATTACTTTCAAAGAATTGTGCTCTTCTCACAATCTTATCTGAGGCTGCCATGGGAGGTTAATCACAATGTGGGTGACACTGCACACACAACCTACAGTGGTGAGTACAACAAAGAGGGAAAATATTAATTTCTGTGGTGCAACGGATTTCACTATATCTAATCTATACTATGTCTCTCTACAGGTGGTGGATGAGTACAGAGAGAGTGGTGGTGTCCTCTGAAATCCACAGATCTACTCAAGTGTTTCTTCCTTTCCTGCCCTTCTTCCCTGTTTCCCCCAAATTAATTTATGTAGTGCTTGTTTACAATTAAGTACTTGTACTCAGGCTGCATCCATAGTACAATTCCTGACAATGGACACTGCTACAGCGTGGGAAATGGAGATATTTGTAGGCTGCATGCTTGAGTTTTGTGCAATCAATGATGTGCCTTATGGTATTGAATTTGAGTGTTAGTTTATGGCGGTGGACTTTTTGTATTAGGGGGGACTGTGAGGAAGGGGTGGATGCAAGGTTTGACAATCTAGATGAGGACTTTATTTTCATGGACGGATTCTGTGATGGTTTTGAACATATTTTGATTGCAGGTTATGTAGGTTGCCTTTATTGTGTGAGGTGTAGGCGTGAGGGTATTCAATCTTTTTTTTTTTACATTTGTATCTTCTAAATATTGAGAGCCAGTGTAAATAATGTTCTAGAATGGTTTTTTTTGTTTTTAGTGGAGAGAGTATGGGCATCCCTTATGGTGTATATTGCTGTGCAGAGTGTGTTCAAGAGTTTTTGGTGTCAGTTGCTGTTGTGGTTGGAAGTGTGTTGAGAGTTTGTGGCTGCTTGTTGATGGGCAGGGGATTTAAAATATGGTAATGAGTTGTGTAGGATTTGTGCAGAGTTATGTTGAATGTAATTAAGATGGTGCAGAAAATGTAAATCCATCAATTTGGACAACAAAATTGGTAGATCAGGTGAAAGTTGACTGAATGAGGGGCTTTAGGGGCTAGGCAGTCTGGTAGGCAATAGCAGAGCATGGTGGAAGATGAGGTGAATGTGTTAATGACAAAGTGAATTTGTGAAAAGTAGCACATACATCGTCTAGTTTGCTAATGCAGATCTAATAATTTATTGTATAACTATCAGAATGAGCTCATGACAAATGGTGGGCGAGCAGGGGAGGGTGAGCCACGTCGCTCTAATGACATTTCCCCTTACAGGTCTGAGTAGAGAGTTATTCTGTGTCTGCTGTAGGTCCATGTGAGAAGCTGATACAATACGATATAAATGTTTGGTGTTGGGATTGTAATTGGTTGGATGGAATGTACGTTAGATGGCAAATCTGGATGAGCATGTGTGGTTCAGTGGTGCTTTTCTTGTGATATTGCTAATTAGGGTAAAAATGGGGAAGAGAGTGAATCAGCATGGTCCTGAGAGTCAGGGACCACTGATAGCTGTTGGACAGTTTCTTGCCTTAAGCCCTTTCGTGTCCCAAAGAGATCCATATGGGAGTCACCATAGAGAGACACCCATAATGATTTAGGTCCTTTGCTTTGATATTAGAACTGGAGACCCTGGGAATATGGTACAAACAGGAGGAGGAAGCAATGCACAATAGTTCACTAACCACTCACAAGCTGGCTGTGCCAAGTGTGAGATTACTGGTAGAACACTTTCTAGTCACAGGGGAAATACAGACTGGTGATGCCCACATGGTCCTCTCATCATGCTGGCTGGGTGCCGGGCTCTGGACCCCATGAATGGAGAAGACAAAGCCTTCTCAGGAAGGACAGATCATGATCTCTGAGGTGTTTTTATGCCACCATGGCCACTAAGGGGAGATCAGCCATTGAATCATGGGATAAGAATGACATCACATGGGAACACAAACTCCCCATAAAAGAGCACAAAAGAAAAATACCAACTGGGGGGGGTCAATATTTATTAATTATATGTTTCTACATGGGAGACATCTCATCATGATGGATGTCTGCTGAAGTTAAAACCACCTGAAAAAAAAACCTGTTGTGTTACTACAAGACATATCCGACAATATCCCCATTAACAAAAATGGCGAATTCTAATATTATGCTGCCATGATTGCTTACTTCCTATATTTGTGCACAGAATTTTAGAAGAAAGGGAATGACCCTTTCTCTGTATCCTACCAAACAAAGCATTTTAATAAAAAGCATATTCTAAACAAAAAAACATTCTAGGCGCATAGATTTCTTTTAATGTCAAACAGAACTTTCCCACAATTCTCACCAGTCACCAAATATTAAAATCTAAGAAAATAAATCACAAACACCCGGTGCAAGAACCCTTAAAAGAAGGAAAAACGAGCTCTTAGAAACATGTGTCTGTGCTGAATGCAATGTGTTTGTCTGGACAAAAAAAATGATTTCACAAAAACGCGCTGCTTATGCCAGAGGACATGAACTGATCCAAAGGCTAAATATGAAATATTCAGCTTTAATATGTTCAATGTACAGTATGCAATTCCAGCACTCGATTAACCTGCAAACACCATCGCTAGCGACTGCTTGTGGCCCATCACCAACATGGTTTGGCCAGGGTCACTCTCTTCTGAAGGCGTAATTCAGAAAGCTTTTTGAAGACGTAAGTCAGAGATATCTCTGGAAACAGTAGTCATGCACGCATGAGCTCACACCACATGATTCGCAAAAACATGCGTTGGTAAATAATTTCCAAGTGACTGTGACAAGATGGACGCCCCCAAGGGAGCATTCACGGCATGACAAGGCACATGCAATGCATACCCACATGAAGCAAGTGTATGTTGTGTTGGATAAAGTGCAACAAACCCTGCATTTTTTTTCAGCTGTGTTTAGGAAGGCATTGCATTTATAAAGGAAAAAAATTATAGACATTGGCATGAACATATAGCATTTTAGATGGCTAGCTGTGAACAATGGGGGTATTTTTCACCAAGGGGTTGTGACTGGCACCAAATACACAACGAGAGGGAAACTTGAGTCACCTATGATGTCATTCAGAACGCCAGGGTGAAAAACATACCCTTTATTCACTGTTATCGATCTACAAATGTATGTTATGCACAGCCCACCCAAATCATCTGCCCTAGCTTTTAACAGCTACAAAAGGGTAGAGGGGCCATTGTGGAGCATGCTCAGCATGGGATAGAATGCTTCAGCCCCGTGTTACACCTTTTGACCTGCCAGCCGCCCTCAACCCTTCTCTGGCCAACACAGCCCTCCTTTCCCTCCCCCCAAAAATATATTAAAAGTATGCGTGGCATCCTGCCACCCTGCCAAATCACTGTCAACATTACCCACCAAATATTAAGTGTCCTGCCTCCCCACTCAAATTTGAAAAAAAAACTAGTGTTCCCGCTATCCATCTTGTTTTCAGTCCATTTTGTCCCATCCAAATACGTAAAAGTAATACCTGCTCTTCTGTCACCAACCCCTACCATGCTCTGCGCCTTGAGTAAATAATACAATACTATAGCGTTATAGCCTGCTGCCGAGGGCTATAACGGTTGTTAAATACTCTCTACTTGAGTGCTTGAGTTATAGGCCCGAGCTACACTGTTGACGTAGCAACAGTAAGGATTAAAAGATGTATCACACTGTTGCTGCAGCACATAGGAATTCCAGGCCAAGGCTGTGAGAGAGCCTGAAAGTGCAGCACTGGCACTCTACTCCAATGGGGAGCATAAAGCACAGATTTAAGTAGGAAAAAAAAGAAAAGCTGAGGAGGAAAGCTGCAGAGGGTGGTATTCCAGGTATTGTTTTTAAACGTGGGTCAGAGTAGGAAGTGAAGAGAGGGTAGGGTGGTGTGGGTGGGTGAAGGAAACCATTTTTTTTAAAAATGTTGTGGGGAGGGGAGGAAATGCAGAAGGTGGGGAGAGTGAGTGGCAGGACACAAGGGGCATTATTTTTAATATTTGGGAGGGGGAAAATAGTGCCGTGGGTTGTGTGTGGGCAGCATAACAGGGGCCATATTACACAAAGTGCCCTGGGAGCGCAACGGGCGTTTGTGCCCGCTTTCCGTTCCCCCGGGGCCCTTTGCTATTACAGAAGGGGCCACAGATGCTTGTACGGCCGCTTCTGTAATACCGATAGCGCCCCATGCAAATGAGGGAATCCCTTTGCCTCTGTGCCCGCGCCGTATTACAGAAGCGGGCGCAGAGGCAAAGAAGCTTTCAGGAGGAGCAGTGACAGTGCGCTGCCTAAAAGGTGGCTGTTGGACTTGGCCCTTTTTGGCTAAAGTTCCCTAAACTTTTTGCCTTCCCCCTAGACCTTTTTTCTGACATGGTGTTGCCAACTTAGATGCTTTGGGCACTTTGCCACTGCTGATCAGTGTCAAAGTGCAAGTGCTCCCTGTGTAAAGTGTAATGGTAATTAGCTGTCCATAATTGGTATGTTTGCCTTACTAGTAAAGTCCCTAGTAAAGTGCACTATGTGTGCCAGGGCTGGTAATGCAAATGCTACTAGTGAGCCTGCAGTACTAATTGTGCCACCCACACAAGTAGCCCTAAAGAGAGAAGTCAGGCCTGCCACGCAGTGCCTGCGCGCAGTTTGTTAAACTGCCTTGTTGTCCTGACAAGTGCACCCACTTGCCAAGCCTTACCCTTCCCTTTCTATGCACATCAGACACCCCTATGGTAGGCCCAAGGTAGCCCCCTGGGCAGGGTGCATTTTATGTGAAAGGTAGGACATGTACTGAGGTGTGTACCATGTCCTGACAGTGAAATACTCTCCATTTCGTTTTCCACTGTTGAAAGGCCATCTTGCCCATAGGACAGAATGGGGAGGCTGTGTAATATGTTTCCAGCCTATCTTCCCATAGGCTTAAGATGGAGGGGTGAAGTTTAGTGTGCCTGAACTCACAATTTAATAACACATCTTTTTGTGAAGGTGGTTTTTGCTTGTGTGTTTAGAAACCCCTTTTAGAAGTGGCTGGTTTTTTGTGTTCTATTGATTCTGTGTGTCTCTGCCTGGTTGTGGATTGACTGTCTGGATTTGAAAGTGATAGGATCTGGGGAATGTCTTGACCCAGGGGAGGAGGTGAGACAGCAACAGGCTGACCTGCGTCTGGAGTGTAGGGGGGAGGAGTAGCCCCTGGAGGTGAAGAGGCCTGGGCTGCAGCCATAAAACAATGGCTCCATCTCCTGCTGAGTGATTGAAGATCCAGACCCCACTATCAAAGGGAAAGGTGTCACTGGCAGGGAGACAGCCAGAACTAGTTTAGACAGGGGTCAGTGCCACCCTGAACACAAAGACTTCAAAGACATTTAAGGGTATAACTATGAGAGCTGAAACCCCTGATCTTAGGACTGATCAAGACTGTAAAGGATTGAAACTACTTCGTGGTCAAGAGGAACCTCTGCCAAGGAAGAAACAGCTGAAGAGACTGAAGGAAAGGACTGACCCTTGCTGTGTGTTCTGGGGCTGGCCTGCAGTTTGCTGATTTAACCAAGGAGAGGCTAAGGGACTTTGTTGTGTGCTGTGTCCCCCTGCTTGAAAGGACTTTGCTGTGTGCTGTGTACTGAAGTAACTTGTCCCCAAGGGCCCGAGAAGAGCTGGCTCCCTGTTGTGGAAACTCAGGAACACAGAAGTTTCCAGGTGTGTCTCAGCGACGCTGTGTGCATGTGCTTTTTGCAGCCTGAGACCTTCGTAAGAACTGCCCCGTGATCGTGTGCACCTGGAGTCCAAGTGAGTCTCAGCGACGCTGTGTGCGTGTGCTTCGTGCAGCCTGAGACCTTCGTGAGTATTGCCCTGTGATCGTGTACACCCGAAGCTCAAGTGAGTCTCAGCGACGCTGTGTGCGTGTGCTTCGTGCAGCCTGAGACCTTCGTGAGGATTGCCCGGTGATCGTGTACACCTGATGCTTAAGTGAGTCTCAGCGACGCTGTGTGCATGTGCCCTGTTGCAGCCTGAGACCTTCGTCATTGCCATCGGCTCGGACCGGCAACCCCAGAGGAGCTGTGCCGCCGACCCGAGCCTGCCGTTGCCAAGGGGAAGACCTCGAACCATCACGTCGGCGGTCCGTGTACCACTGCCCGAGATCAACGAAGTCGCCCCGGAGGCCCAAGCCGCGAGGAGAGGAGAGCGAGATTGCGCCCCCCCAGGTAACGCTCAGCGTGCGTGTGTCGCCGCCTGGGGCGGGGTGCGGTCTCGGAGAGAGACGCTCTTGGCCTTTCCCATAATTGCAGCGCGAGCCCCTGCTCAAGTTAGAATCGCGGCCCGTACTTGCCGAGGAGTGGCAGTACCGGGGCCGGAGTGTGGAGCTGCACTTTGTTTTACACCAGACCTGTGTTGGGGGCATATTTTGGCAGTAGCTGACCGCGAGTCAGCACGAGTGGCATAGAGTCCGTCCAGAGCACCGTGAACGGTGCAGGAGTACATTATTGTTGGCATTACGAACTACCTGATTGTTGCATTACGCATTGCATTATTTTTGCATTACGAACTGCCTGATTGTTGCATTACGCATTGCATTATTTTTGCATTACGAACTGCCTGATTGTTGCATTACGCATTGCATTATTTTTGCATTACGAACTGCCTAATTGTTGCATTACGCATTGCATTATTTTTGCATTACGAACTGCCTGATTGTTGCATTACGAACTGCATAGCATTGCATTAGGACTGCATTTGGATCATTGAGAATTGCTCATTAATACTGCAAGAACCTACAAGGGCTGGCTGGCCTAATAACCGGCCAGGTGAAATATTACAAATACGCATATGTTGGATTTTTATTGTGTGGTCTCATCGTATATCTTTTTATATAAACATATAATTGTTTTTATGAAACTCGTGTGGAGTCCATTTGTGGTGTCATCATTGGGTTACTGAGAGCGGGATTGCAAATACTTTACACATTGCCTTGGAGATAAGCCTGGCTGTTCGTGCCAAGCTACCGAGGGGGTGAGCAGGGGTTATCTGAGAAGGTGTCCTTCCTTTCCCTGACTTAGAAGCAAGGGTCCCTATTTGGACTAAGGTACCTACCTCAGCCAACTGGGGACCCCCAATTCTAACATTGGGTAGCAACGGGTAGGGATTTGAACCCTCCCCGTTCTAACAGTGGCGCAATGTCAGTGCGCCCCCTGAGCGCAGCCCTCTGGAGGGGGTCCTAGGGACCCCACAGACATCCCCTTGCAGGCCGGTTCAGTTACTGACTGTACCAGCCTGCAAATGGATCTCTAATCCCCTTTAAAAGTGCAGGCGAGTTGCCACCTGCACTGTGAAAACAACAAGTAGCTTTAAAGCAGCCGCTCCGTTTTTCACAGGAATGCGACTGCCCCCATGGCACCGCGAGTTCGCAGCTGCCCTGGGGGCAGTGCACTCATGGTAATACGACGCATTTTCATTGTTTGTGCCGGGGACACTTTTAAAAGGTGCGCCCGGTGCAAACAATGAAAATGAACGTTTAGTGTAATACAACCCCTGGTGTTCTTTTTGGGGGAAATATGGCCAGAGGTTGGATGGTGGCAGGACATCAGCGATAACACAGGGCATGGGGCTGAGGCAGGTGAGGCCATGTTGTGTATGGCTTTCCAAAGACAACTCTACTCCTGCTTAGTTGTTGAAAGCAGGGGTAGACCATATGGTTGGGTCGTACATAACATAAAACTGTAGATGGATAATAGTAAATAACATGGATACTTCAGGCCAAGGTTTTGTGAGTCATTGTAGACAACTTGCTTCACTTTCGTTATCTATTTGATGTCACTCAGACTCCTGTTCCGTTATCTAGAGAAAGAAATGAGAAGTTAAATTAATTTGTGGACTGCTACAGTTTGACAACCTTCTGCATGGCAAAAGTGTAGATTGCACATCATGCAAACCAACAATTAAGAAAACTAAGGAGACTCAAATTTATGTGGATCAGCAAAAAGTTGTAAGTTACAGATATATGTAAGCTATGTAAGTGTAGTTTACATTTGAGTACTTTAAACCCCATTGGGATAATATGGCCAAAATTTGTTATGGAACAAGGGGGTAATGCACCATGCCACTGAGCAGCAATCATGAAGTGCAACAAGGATGTATTTTTGCTCCGTTTTTATTTTTAATTTACATAAATGGATTAGATTTATTTATTTATTTTGTGTCTTGTATAGCGCGAACGTGACCAGTTAGGGTATCAGAGCGCTTTACAGCGATAGTAAGTTATTTACAAGATTCAGCAATAACAAGTTAAATACAAGATTGGAGCAGGCGATCATGAGAAAACAGTGCAGAGATAAAAGGCTATTTACAAGGAGTAGGAGTGGCGATCAAGAGTACAGTTGGGGGAGATAGAAAGAGGACGTTGGCAGGAGCAGAGGAAGACTGCACAACACCAGCCTTCGCCCCTTAAAATGACAGTGAGGTGAAAAAGATGCAGAGTGGTAAGCAACGTCAATGAAAAAAGTAACTTAAGGGTACTTATTACAAAACAGGCTCAACATACCAAGGGTAGGCAATCGTTATATACCCACACTGTTATACGCGGATGACGCGGTCCTTATTGCGAGGACTGCAAATGGCCTACAGCGTTTGATGGATGCCTTCTGCAAGTTCATGACCTCATTGGACTTAAAGATAAATTCCTCAAAGTCCTATATTATGATCTGCGGGCACCAAAGTATAAAAATCAAAGTTCATCGAATAGATGGTGCCCCTATTGATAAAGTATGTAGTTTCAACTACTTAGAAATTCCCTTTGACTCACAACACAAATGAAGCCCCTTGTTGATGCTGAGATCCCAAAAATTTTGCAAAAACGATTGAAGCATTGTTTCGTTTCGCATCCAAATTGGGGCATAGGTAAGGGGAAGGAGATGCTAAATCAATTTAAGCAGGAGTAGCCCTGACCCCGGTCTTGTACGCCACTCCCCCTGGCCGCTGCCTTACAGTCGTGACAGAGGATTTCTCCTCGGCCCAGCCCCTCAAGGCCCTCCGATGTTCAGTTTTCACGTGCCGCTGTTCCTCAGCATCTCTCACCGCATCCCTTTATTCTGCCCACTTTTATTGTATTCTGTTGTTCTGTGCCTTGTATTTTTGTGCCACTGTTTGCTCCATTGCTGCTGTGCCACTGTTTGTAATTGTATTTTGAACTTCACTGCTGCTGCTGCCGTCGTTGTTTTCCTGCTCCCGCATCCCACTGGGTTTCCGCCCTACCACCTCCCAGCCAGTCCCTTCTACCACCCAGGACTACTTAAGGAGGCCACTGCGCAGCCTCCAAGGAGTAGCCCTTGACCCCGGTATTGTGCGTCGCTCCCCCTGGCTGCTGCCTTAGAGCCGTGACAAAGGACTTCTACTCGGCCCAGCTCCTCGAGGCTCTCCAAGGTTCAGTTCCCACCTGCCGCTGTTCCTCAGCATCACTCACTGCAGCCCTTTATTCTGCCCCTTTTATTGTATTCTGTTCTGTGCCTTGTATTGTTGTGCCGCTGTTTGCTCCATTGTTGCTGTGTCCCATTTTGTAATTGTATTTTGGACTTCATTACTGCTGCCACCGTGGTCGTTTCCCCGCTCCTGCACCTCACTGGTTCGCCGCCCTCCTGCCTCGCAGCCAGCCCCTCCCAGGACTACTTATGGAGGCTGCTGTGTGGCCGTGCCCAGGGACCACGCCAAGCGCCAGGGACCCTGGCTCTCCTGCCATCCATCGCTACACCACCTCTGAGCTCCTAGCCCTGGACCCCGGCGGCTGCAACAAGAACTGCTGTACCGCCTCCCCGAGACGCACAGAAGGTACCTTCGCCTGCCACCACTGCTGGTTCATCTGCATCACTAAAACCCTCGCCGTACTTACACAGCTGACATCCAACCCTCCTGAACGGCTCCAGTGCACGCAACTCAATGCCCAAGCTCTCTGCAAACAAACAACCAGTGTCATTTTCTGACTCCTCTGCAGACTCTGATTCCTCTGACCAAGGGGCTGGACCCAGCTCTTCCTCTACCAATCCTAATTTTTTAGGCCGAGGCCAACCATTCCAAACAGAGAGAGGGAGGGGCAAACCACGATACAACTTCCCACCAGGGGAACGTCAGACACGACGGAAGTTCTATCAATGGGGTTACCAGTATTGAACACCTTTGGCATAGGTGTTACCCAACAAAACATGGAACAGATTCCCATCTTCAATTTGTCAAACCACCAACTAGCATCCTCAGAAATCACGCTCCTCAGCAAAGGTCTCTCTTATGTACTCACAGAGAAACCTGACTGGTTTAAGATACAAACCGAAATTTTCCAACTTTTCAGGAAAATAAGATTAAAATCCTTCTTTCTTGACAAAGGGTCCCAAACCAACAACGACGCGACAGGTCTGCGTCCCAAATCAACCTTTAACCCACCTTCTAGCTCCCTCCCTCCGGAGGTCATCACTTTCGAAAACTTAGTCCTGAAGGACTTAGAAAAACTGAGAAAACAGCATGATTTCATTCCCTACAATATCAGTCTAGAAGAAAAGAATAGTCTCCTCAAATTGAAAAACATGGACAACATCGTCATTAAGCCATGTGATAAAGGGGGTGGCATCGTCATCCAAGATAAAACATCATATGACAATGAAATTATACGCCAAATAAATAACACGACCCACTATGAATTACTCAGACATAACCCTTTAGCTGAAATAAAAAGTCTTATCCAGAACATAACCAAAGAAGCTGAATCCCTAGGCTATATCAGTCATAGAGAGTTTCTCTATCTCAACAATGAAAATCCCAGGACACCAGTAATATACACCCTTCCTAAAGTCCATAAAAATCAAGATAATCCACCAGGAAGACCCATCCTATCCGGATGTGGCTCTATTCTTGAGCCATTTGGTAGATACATCGATTTCTTCATTCATGACCTAGTACTTGACACCGTAGCCTATGTGAAAGACACCACACATTTCATCAACCTGGTAGAACGTGAACATTTTGATCCCACACAAGAACTTCTAGTCACACTGGATATAGAATCCCTTTACACAAACATCCCGCAGGATAAGGGAGCAACAGTTATCGAGACACATCTCAACAACAGACCAAGACCACATAAAGTACCGACAGAATTCATCATCTCCCTGTTGACGATAGCACTTACCAAGAATTACTTTATGTTCAATGACAAATATTACAAACAATGCAAGGGTACAAGTATGGGAGCAGTTTTCGCCCCAAATTTTGCTATTCTTTATGTAGACGACATTGAAAAATCTCTGGTCCTCAATCAAGTCAATCCACATCGCAATCACATCAGAAGCTGGCACCGATACATCGATGATGTTTTTATGATCTGGCAAGGCACCACATCTGAATTTGACAGCTTCGGCGCATGGCTCAACAGCTGCCAGCCTGACCTCAGATTCACCTACAATTCTAGCAACACACAAGTTGACTATCTCGATGTCACTGTCAAACCTACTGAGGGAGGGCTCTACACGACCTTGTACAGAAAGCCCTCAGAACGCAACACTCTTCTCCACTACAATAGTGCCCACCCTAGAGCACTGAGGGATGGCCTTCCCTATGGCCAATTCTTAAGAATACGGAGGAACTGTAAACTAAAAGAAGACTACTTCAGGGAAGCAGACATCCTTTGTGACAAACTTATGTACAGAGGCTACCCGAGAAGATTAGTGAAAAGATCTATGAAACGTGCGTGGTTTTCACATAGGGAATTCCTTTTGGAAACCAGACCAAAGAAAACCATATCACGTATTGCATGCGTGACCACATTCTGTCCAGCCAGCAATAAAATTACCAAAATGATAAAAAGACACTGGCCTCTCCTTACCTCCAATTGACATCACTAATGAAGCTCCCTTGTTTTCATTTAAACGTGGGCGCAACATTAAAGACCACATTGTCCGGGCATATAAACAAGCCCGAGATGAGACTACTGTGCAATCATTCTTAGGTCTCCCTCCTGTAGTAGGACATTTTAAATGTGGTAACTGTGTTGCATGCCCACTCACGAGAAACACAAAAACGTTTGAATATGGCACCACTACACTACGCACCAATTGAGCTTCTTCTCAAACTGTAACTCAATGAATGTAATTTACTGTGTCAAATGTCCTTGCAACCTCATCTATGTGGGACAAACCACCCAGAAAATAAAAGCGAGAATCAGTCAACACAAAAGCCGGATACGCTGCGGTATCACGACGGCCCCATTGGTGGAACATTTCATTGAGAAAGGACACTCTGAACAAGATCTACGCTGGCAAGTGATTGACAGCCTTCGCCCACACAAGAGAGGCTGTGACCCCCAAGCAACTCTTAACAGGCTGGAATGTAAATGGATGTTCAACTGTCGTTCCATCGAAAATGGACTCAATACTGTTGAAGAATGGAACATGATCCTGTAAAATCCCTCAGCTTAATGTATATATTTTTTAATTTTTAATTGTGTCTGTATTCTTCTAATATCATGAAACCTTGTTTTCACTTTGATGCAAATGTCTATTATTTCAACACTTTATTCTCCCCTACATATGGGCTCTTCTACAACCCTTTGAATTGCTCTCTTTTACTTCACTGGGACTCTGGGTTAGTCCCCTACAACAGATCAATAACCAGTGTAGAACTCAGCTTGATTTATTCTGCACATGCGCGTTAACTGGCTCTTCCTTAGTGCCTTCCTAAGATGGCGGCGCTATGCAGTCTAGCTTCCAGCCTCGCTACTTCTGCCCATGCGCGTCACCCGCGGCACACCATTTAAGGTTCTAAGCTGCCACGGTTCAGTATCGGCTCCACGTTCGAGCAACTCACGGTATCCTTCGCTCGTCACCAGCAGGCTCTCACTAGTAAGTACCTATCCGTCAAGCCTCCGCCCTTCCAGTAATTAGGCTTCCGATTCTTCCCTTGAATCACTCTCTGACACACGGCAATCTGATCACTGTGCCGTCCTCCTCTTCCCTTTTTTTCCCCCTTAGAGATTGATTCTCCTGCTTGTCTCTTCCGGAACTAACGTCCGAGACACTCATGGGCCATGACCTTGAAGTAGAGATTGACTCTCTTGCCTTCCTGCACTAACGCCCTAATTTCCAGGGTCTCTTGCCTTCCTGCACTAACGCCCTAATTTCCAGGGTCTCTCCTCCGGCAGCGGCCCCCTCCTGGCCTTGAAGTAAGTACTGCTTCCCCTCACGCCGCTCGCACTTCAGTAGCTCAGGCCCCACACTAACCTTTCTTCCTACCTTGCAGAACCCAACAGGTTCCGTCCTGCTCGCATTACTTGCCTATCTTCAGAACTCACGATGCCCCTTGGAGACTGAATAGCCTAAGTAAGTCCCTCTCCTTGGAACACTACTGCCCACTCCGGTTTTTCAACCACCTTGTTGCCCCTGGGCCCCTGCCCATATCGCATTACTCTTGCAGCACTTCCCTACCTAGTCATGCCTCACTTGCCTCATTCTATAGGCGGCTCCCTGCGCGCATTCACTTTCCTTGCGCTGACACCTCCCCAATTACAGCGTAACCTTACTATCAAGTATGCCCTTTGCATGCCTACCTCCACAGGAAGCTTTGGAACTACCTCCAATACTGAGGCCTCATTATATGGTACCTCTATTTTTCATTCAGTGTTCCCTACATATTTAATTACCTTTCATTAGCAGTCCTTAACTCACTATCTACTCAGGTGAATTTCAAGAATCCCTTATTAATATAGGTAATGCTCCTAAATTTGTTGTTTTTTCGGGACCATTGTTTGATTTTTGGTTTTCCTTTAATAGATTCTACTTGTTCACACTTGTTCCGTCCTGATGATGATCTTACATTCATAAGATCGAAACGCCGTCGACCTATACAACTTAAAACTCCATTACTGCAACTAATTACTTAGGAGTTTTTACATTGTTGTTTTCAATGCGATGTAAAGTTTTTAATGTCACAAACACTCCTCACTTCACGCACTTTCACTTCTATGTGTGAGCACCAGAACTATTATTATGCAATTATGTTATGATACTCCATTTATGCCGTTAATAAATGTGATACCATATCTACTTTGTGTCCCAGCATCTATTGCGTAATTAGTCCCGCCTGGACTACACTACCTTGTGCTATCTGATTAATGCTGCCTAAAAATAATTCAGTAGCCTAGGCTACACGAGGACCTAAGCGGCCTCTCCTTGACCTTTGTCTTTACCATATACGTATTTACCCCTGGTCATAATACTGGGGTTCCCTTGTTGTCTAAATATACCAAAATCAGGGACGCCATCAACACCTCCAGCCCTGATGTGATGTTCATCACCGAGACCTGGCTTACACCATTCTCAGCACCCGACATCCCAACTGCAATGCCCCACGGCTACAAGATGATACACAGAGACCGAGCCAAGAAACATGGAAGAGGCATCGCCATCATTCACAAGGAGACCCTCCAATGCACCACCTCAGAGGACGACATCGCATCAATCATGGAATATCTTAACTTCCAAATTCGAATAGACGTGAACACTACCGTCAGAGGAACCTTTGTCTACAGACCCCTGGTCCCCCTCCCTGGCTTCTGCAATGCCATGCCATCTTCGAACTCATTGCCCCCCCCGGCAACTGACTCCAAGCACTACATCTTCCTCTGCGACCTCAACTTCCACCTTGATGACCCCAATGACACCAACTCCGCCAACCTCTTAGAAAGCATGCGCAACATTGGACTTACGCAACTGGTCACCAGCCCCACACACTGCGCAGGACACACCTTGGACCCAATCTTCATGGCCAGCAACAGAATCAAATTCAGTCACGCTACCGAACTCACCTGGACAGACCACAGCATTGTCCACTTCTCCATCGCAGGCTCACCCCGACCCACCCCCACACCTGTGCCACAAATGGAGCAAAATCACCGAGACCCAATGGCCTGCCGCCCTCAACAACACCAGACCCCTCAACACTAGCAACCTGGAGCTAGCCATCTGAAACTTCTCTGACTGGATCTCCAGCTGCACCGACACAACTGCACCCATGAAAACGACCAGAACCAGGAAACCAACCAAACACGGCAGCTGGTTCACCCCCGAACTCTGCAGCTTCAAATGTGACTGTAAGTGACTGGCAAGACGGTGGCACTCCAGCAGGAACACCTCAGTCCTCGCAACCTTCAAATCTGCCTTCGGCAAATACCACCACCGCCTCAAGGAAGCCAAAAAGAATGCCCTAATCACCCGCATCATACCTAACCACCCGCATCAAAGCCAGCGCCAATCACAGGAAAGAACTCTTCAGCATCGTCACAGAATTCGCCTGCCCGTCAGCCACCGCAACCATGATTCGACCCTCCCAAACCATCTGCGACTCCCTGGCGGATGACTTCCACAGCAAGATAGCAGACATCTACAGCAACTTCGACCCACAGCCAACCAACCTCGGCCACCTACTGATGCACACCTCACCAAATGGACACCGCTCACCTCGCCAATCACCACAGCGATCATGACCTCCATCCACTCAGGAGCACCGACAGACCCCTCCCCCACCATGCCTTCAAAGTGGGACAGAAGGAAATCAGCAGCGCCATCACAGACACCCTCAACTCATCCATCACCACAGCCACCTTCAGTAAAGCCTGGAAACATGCAGAGGTGAAATCCCTCCTGAAGAACCCCTCCACTGACCCCAACGATTTCAAGAATTACTGAGCCATCTTGCTGCTCCCCTTCACTGCCAAGTTCCTGGAGAGAGCCATCAATCGCCAGCTCACAGATCACCTGGAAGGACACAACCTACTCAACACCACCCAGTCCAGCTTCTGCTCCAACCACAGCACCGAGACCGCCTTCATAGCCAGACTCCACCACATCGGCATCAGGAGAACCGCCCTCAAGTGGATCACCTCCTTCCTCGCAGGTTGCACACAGAAAATCCGCCTACCACCTTTCACCTCCAAACCCAAGAGCATCATCTGCAAAGTCCCCCAAGGATCCTCCCTCAGCTCCACCCTCATCAATGCCTACATGACTCCACTGACATCGCCCGTGCCCACGGACTCAACATCATCTCATACGCTGACAACACCCACCTCATCCTTTCGCTCACAGAAGAAACCGCCACCACGAGAGTCTACTTCCAGAACGCCATGACCAACGTTGCCGACTGGATGAAATCAAACTGTCTGAAGCTGAACACAGACAAGATGGAAGTGGTCATCTTCGGGAAGAACATCTACCCATGGGATGACACATGGTGGCCCACTGCACCCGGACCCTCACCTAGCCCCACCAACCACGCCCGCAACCTCGGCATCATCTTGCACAGTGATTTCTCCATGAAGAGCCAGGTCGACGCAGTAGCCTCCTCCTGCTTCCACACCCTCCGCATACTTTGTAAGATTTTCAGATGGATCCTCGTAAACACCAGGAAAACAGTGACTCAAGCCATTGTCACCAGCCGACTGGACTACGGAAACACTCTCTACGCGGATCATCCTCCCATCTCCTCAAACGACCACAGATTATACAGAACGCCTCAGCCTGGCTCATCCTCAACCTCATCAAATGGACAAGCCTCACCACTCACCTCAGAAGCCTTCACTGGCTCCCCGTTCAGAAGAGATGCCAGTTCAAGCTGCTGACCTACACTTACAAGGCCCTCCACAACACCGGACCCTCCTACATCAACCACTGCCTGACCTTCCACCAGCTCACCAGACATCTTTGATCCGCCTCCATCACCCTTGCACACATTCCCTGCATCCGGCAGAGCGGCAGCAGAGGTCGTTCTTTCTCCTACCTCGCCGCCAAGTCCTGGAACGACCTCCCGCTCCGCCCCCGAACCTCCCCCTCACTCACCGACTTCAGGAAGAGACTCAAGACCTACCTCTTCGACTAAGGCCCTCCATTCCTCAGCGTCTGGATAAACCCAGGGGTGATAAGTCGCGCTACACAAATACTGATTGATTGATAGTCCATATGCATTTTGGTTGCTACTTATGGGGCAAGTGTGTGGAGCTATTGCAATTGTGATATCTTCCAAAAGGTACAAAACAGATTCCTCCACAGATTATAAACAACTCCAGCCAGAAGGCCACCTATTTTTGTCATTCCAAGGTGGGTTTGACTTACTTGGAGGATCTAGTCGGGCTGGCCCCTCTTTTGCTATGGCTCAAAATTTGGCAAACCCCCGAGGTAGGGCTCACCAAAACAATCCTAATAGATTTCCTGGCTCTGGATAACATGGTAAACATTCCCTGGTTAGATTATGCCAATGGCACGTTCGCGAGTCTGGGGGTTTCAGAGTATTTCACCAACACAGATTCAATAGGGGTTTCACCATGGACGCATTTTCTAAGAACAGCGTCACCATGAGCACTGAACAAAGGCTTTGCAAATGCGTTCAATGGCAAATAATTTTGTATTAGCCTCCGAACAGGATTTGAAATTTTATCTAACCTATGGACAAAACCATCAGTACAAACTATATTTAACTCATCTACGTCTTGGTTAATTACACTTCCTCTTAACTTTTCCTCAGCAGGGATAGTGGTTTAGAAACCTACGGTTTTGCCCTTGCGATAACCGTTCACAACAAAGTATAGTACATTTTATGCTCTTATGTTCTTTGTACCAGTCCTTGCGTTCACGATTTTTAGATCCAGTCTTACCGCCTCTTAATTTTAAATCGTACAAGAAAAGCATGGTATTTCTCCAGCAGCTAGGTTCGGCAGAAGTTTGTTGTCCTGTTATCAATTTTATTAGCGGTTCGCCAATTATGAGGAAAATATATTCTTAAACATATGACCGCCTACTGTCTATTATATTATCTATTTCTTGTATTTTATAGCTTAATCTGCAAATTTGTAGGACTGTTTTATTTGGTCTTTGATTTTTTTAATCAATTATGAATTATGTTTTTTTATTTTAAACATATAATGATAATTTTCATTATCGGATATTTTTGTCAAATGTATTGTGCGCTCGAAATACTGTGTGATGTACTTTTATGGCATTAGTGTCGAATAAAGTTTGATGGCTGAGTGACTGAGTACTTTATAACTTTTGGTCCTTGCCTTTGTGACTACACCCATAGTCCCTTCAAGAAAGAGCAGAACTTTGGGGAGGCCTAATGCTGAAAGCTCTATATGTGAGTATGTCTTACTCCTCTACATTTGGGAGTAAGTCATGCCTGTGGCAGGAGTAAAACATACCTACTCCGAGAGAAACCTTTGTGAGTTGGGTCAATGGAGTTTTAGAAGACTCAAAACTAAATTGAGCTTTTCTCCAAAAATACAGCAATAATGCCCCTAAGAAAGATCAATTAACTTTAAATCAAATGTATAAAGCGCACAGCTGCCAAACAAGGCGCCGCAGCGCTAGAACCAGATTACAAGGCACAATAATAGCGTGATGTTGAAGACTGAATAACCACGTTTTAAGCCGGGATCTGAACTGGCTTTCTTTAGCCATTTAATCAATAGTGTGTTTGATTTATTTTCACAGCTATATCACTCTAAGACAAAACAAACGGAGAGACAAAGTAAAACGAAGGCACGAGTGTAAGGCCAGCCGGTTTGTGGCCAGCCACAGCCGAAGGAACTGCTCGCCGACCACAGTCAGTTCAGTTTTGACAGAATAATGTACAACTCAGTCTGGTACTTATTTTGTAAGGATCCGTAGACCAATAAACACGGAAGACCAAAAAAAGTTGTCCAAAGTACATTTTTCATTTAACGTAAATAAATGATGGTTGGCTTATTAATTAGAAACACTAAGGAATTCGCCGCCGGAGCCAGGCTAATCCGATAGGGTACGGATGCTGCCAAAATAAATGTGGTACCTTCCTTAAGTTAGCACTGGGGATCAAATGAATGAAAAACCCCTTCCATCGCCCAAGCCGTCACTTACTGCTGGAAAACAACAAAAAAAAAAACGATCCTGTGCTGGAAATGAATCAGAGGGCAGCCTATCGTTCAGTAGCCAGCGTATGATTCAGCAAAGCTTTCTTTAAAAAGTCCCAAAGCTATTAAAAGCTGGTGCTCGGCGAGACCTGCTCTATCCAAAGCATCTTCGAATGCCGGCAGCCGGCTCCCGCTGGTTCCGTCAGCAGCGCGCGGCGCCGCGAGCGGCAGCTTCCACTCTCAGTGAGTGACAGGGCGGGAAGCGACAGGCGCATATCAGAGCATCTTCCATCCGTGAAAGGTAGGACGGCGCTAGTGTATTCGTGGAGATGTGGCGACATTCATGGAGATGTGTGGCAACACATAATCAACCATGCGGTACGAGCAGAAGGTAAACGTATTGAGATGCTGACTGGCAGTTTCAGGACACCTGTGACTACGTTTAAAGAATGTTTTTTAATTTCAACAAATATATTTGTAAAAACACAAGGGAATTCTGATCAGAAAAAAGGCAGAACATCTCAGCATACAAAAAACTTTCATTATGATGTATTTTGGCTCTTGGGTTTACTGTGGAAGGGGTGTGTTTTTTCATTTATTTTACATTACGGTTTTTGGTAAAATAGTCTGTCTCTAGATTTAGAGCAGAGGTGTATGAAACTGCGATACTTTGCGCCTGCATATATTACATTTTTTCTTAAATATGTGAACTTCACAAGATTTGAACACTTAAAAGGAGTGTGGCAACAAAGTTGCACAAAGCAGGATTCGCAAAAGAATTTTAGAAAAAAAGTACTTTTAATGGGGAATTTTCCGGCAAAAAACATTTGTGTAGGCGAGTTCTTCTGCAAGATTTTTTTTTCCTGGAAATTGCTCCTGCCAGGAAAGCTCCAAACAGTTCCAAATTTCCCAACTCAAGTGCAAAACTTGTGAACAAAGATTTTTATCGCGCTTGCAAGATACACAAAGGCAGCAATGAATACCAGCTCCACGGTTCTGCTTCCAATTACATCGGAGTCCTAGTGCGAAGCCAGTTATGTAACGAACTAAATGTACTGGCTACAAAAACATAGTAGAGGCAAAAGGGAGCAGGAGCAAGGGAAGGGAGGCACTTCATCAATGAATGTCACGAGGAGGGTTCGGGACCTTTGGTTTGTTTATATGGGATTTTTATTTAAATGCCTTTATAATGTACTGTATTCTGGTAGATAAAGTAGTGAGCTACCCAAAAAGTTTGAAATAAGTGTCCAACTTGAGGTAATAAGGTAACCACAATTGAGAGGTGTAGTTCGCACCTCTGAACTTCACTCCCTGACCCATAAATTAGGAACAGTTTGTGGTTAAAATGTGGATTATGAGCTTGCAGTTACCACAAGTCTTTTACTGGAGGTAATGTGTGATACTGTTTTCATGAGGTTACCTGGTACTACCGTATATGGGTACTACAGTATTAAATCATCCAACAGAATAATAAAAAAATGGGCACTTATACCACATACTTTCTTTTTAGTTTTATATAGCGCGAACTCGACCCGAAGGTATCAGAGCGCTTTACATGAGCACTAGTTGGGTTACAGACGGACACATTCATTTTTTGTTAGGCACGGGAGATTAAGTGATTTGCCCAGAATCACAGGATGTTGAGCGTCCCTGCCGAACCTCGAACCGGTTCCCCAACTTCGAGGTCGACCGCTCTAGCCATTAGGCCACATCCTACTTGCATGCTTTTCACCACTTGCCAGAGTGTTTCATGATTAAACTTGGTTAGGGATAAGAAATCCAAATGGAAGCTTGGCGACCTAACAGGTGCTGTGCGAGTCTAAATTACAAAACTGGCATCCCTACTTTATACCTGTTGAAGGAGTTTTGTGCAGTGCTAAACCACGTTGCTTTGCACCCACTTCGGTCTGAGATTTAGTTCGAGCCGAGAATTGTGAGTGAGAATAGGTCACAAATTCTTCCAGGAAATAATCTCAAAGATATGTCAGGTTGGAGAGCAGCTGTTGGTAAGTGAGACCGGTCCCTGGGAAGGCATGTGGCCCGATCAGTCTTTGGTTGATAAAGGCATTTTTAAATAGCTATGAATTTCCTTAGTTTGAGGTTGTTAAGCTGATCTCTTAAGATAGGCACATTTTATTCCAAAGTTGGGGGCCCAAGATTTTGAGGACTCTTTTTCTGTGTTTATTTTGTTTGGGTTCCTATTGGCAGAGATAGGAGGCATTCGTGGACCTCAGATTCCTCTGAAGTCGGTATCATGAAGCAAAGTCAATAGGTCTTGGTTTAATATAATACCGCATGCAAACAAAGGCCAGCAGAAACTATGTTCCTGTGTCATAACATATGAAAGTCAGACCTATTGGCTTTGCCACTGCCCAGCTGTGGTGGTGTTGGTGGTGTGGTAGTAGTGCTGGTGTAATATTGATGGTGTTGTGTTGGTACGCTAGGAGTGGCACTGGTGGAATCTGTAGTGGTGGTGGGATGGTATTGGTGTGATATTGGCAGCAGTGCTACTGGAGGTGGTCGTAACATTTGTGTTATTTACGGTGGTATTGGTGGTGGTGGTTGTGGCCGCAGCAGTGGTGGTGATGTACTGGTAGTGGTACAGGCGATGGTGATATTGAAGGTGGTATCAATGCAGTTACTGGTATTGGGCATGGTTGTATTTGTAGTGATCATGCTACTGTTATTGATAGTAGTGTGCTATTGTTGGTGGTGTGATACTGTGGTGGTATTGGTTCTGTGGTAGTGTTGTTGGTGTTCGTAGTAGTGTGGTACTGGTGTTGTGTGGTATTGGTGACAGTGTTATGGAGGTGGTGATAATAGCGTTATTTGTGGTTGTATTTGTTGTGATTCTCGCCATGGAGGTTTAGGTGGTGGTATTGTTGGTGTCTAATGCTGATGAAACTGGTGGTGCTTGTATTGGTGCTGGTACTGGTGATGATGGTATTGCTCAAGTTGGTGGTGGTAATGGTTGAATTGGTGGTGTAATTAGTGTTGGCATTGTTCGTGGCACTGATGCAGTTGGTGCTATTGGTATTGGTGGTGGTGTGATATTGTGGAGGTATTGATTCTGTGATGGTGGTATTGGTGTCATTGGTGGTGTTGGTAGTAGAGTGCTACTGGTGTTGTAAGATTTTGGTAACAGTGTCATTGGAGGTGGTGGCGTAAATAACGCTGCTACTTTGGTGGGACTGGTGATACTGGTATTAGTGTTGGTGGAGGAGGTGTCTAGCGCTGATAGTATTGGAGGTAGTACTGGTTTTTGTGATGTGGTGGTTGCATTGGTGCTATTGCTAGTGATCTTGATAGTGGTATTGCTACTGGTAGTATTGTTGACCATGGTGTAGGTCATATTGGTGGTGACGTTGGTGTAGTATTTATTGGTGGCGTTGTAGTGCTGGTGGTGTTGGTGATGTGTGCTATTGGTGACTGTGTCATAGTGGAGGCAGGAAATATATTGGTGGTGATTTGGTATAGATATTGGTTTGATAAAAAAAATGCAATTAGGAGGCTGTGTTAGGGTTAGTCTCGCACTCGAGTCGTGACAAAAGCATTGAAAAATGCCTGCTGCAGTCACTAAAAAGGTAGTTTTCTGTTTGTATACAATGAATGAGATATAAAACGGAATGTGGCAAAAGTGTGGTGGTAAAATGTACTTATTAGGTTTAAAATAGCCCCTCATGCATCGCAACAGATGCACTTCAGAGGAGGCAGAATGATCCACCAAATAGACGGTCGAAGGGAGCTGATCTAAAGACAACTTTATGTATATTGTAAACAAAAGGCCATGCACACAGCAGTGCTGTTAACCCAAACCTAAGAATAACTATGACACTACTTGTTTTTCGAAGATGAAAAGATGAAAATATTACCAGTGGTTGTACTGCTAAAATATTCTAACCTTGGGTTTGCAATGAAATTCAATTATTGTAAAGTACTTCATGTGAGAGGCAACTTTTTTTCAGGGTGTCACGGTGCTCTGGTGTAAGATGTCAAAAACACCCTTCTGCAAGGAATCTGTCACAAATCAACTCTATGTGCCTTAGAAGTTTTACAACTCTATTTTGGAAGGCAGTTCTTATATTTTAAAATTAAAATCACAAAAGACAGTTTTTGTGAGATAGCCTAATGAATTCTGGGTGTTGTAGTCTTACTTTATTTCCACTGTACTAATTATACTAACACACCTGAAATAATTAATTTCTAGGTGAAAATCATCCCTGGACTGAAGACACTGCTCTTAATGACCTAAAAGGAGGTGGCCACCCTCCTACGTATGCCTAAATCTGTATCATCCTTGGGTTCAATGTATGAGCAAATTGGATAGCCTTTTAAAAATTTGCATCAAAAGAACCTCTGTAATAAAGCATACTTACTGCGCCTGATGCCAGGTGTACATTACACATCGACCCATAAACCAATGCCATGCTCCCGCTGAGGGCACACAGTCAACATTTGTTGGCAAGCAGCAATGTGCATCTCGTCCACAGACATCTTTAATAAGGCAAGTATTTACTAATTTGAATTAGTTCCCAATTTCTGTGTGCATAAGTACTGTAGAAACACCTATGTGATCACTAATTTTTATTATAATTTTAATTGTTTTATATAGCATGCACTGCATAACTTAATTGCTTCTAGGCACAGGGTAGATTAAAGATCCATGATGGGGGTTACACATGTAGAACAGGCTCATAGGGCGGTTGTGGAATGTCTTCCGGTATTATAAGAAGTGGGTTTTGATGTTTTGTAAATGTAAGGAGGTTTTGTTTCATATTTCATCGGTGAAGCCAGATTTACAGCAGCAGTACTGGCTAGAGAGCTAAAGTAAACAGAGAGTAACGTTTTCTTGGACGCCATGTTTCTAAACATACACTTAGGTAGCTTCTAATTGTTTCTAAATCCAAGTTCACTTTCAAGGTGTTTTTTTATTTAGCACTTCATACCACAGCCTCAGCCCTGCAATTTTCAAGCATTGAAAATTAAAGATGCTACTATTATAGAGCTGATGGTACTAAATTTATTGACCTCAGAAGGATAGACAAGTAAGTCTGCCTTTCCAGGATTCGAACGCGTTACCCGTGGATTGCCACAGTGAGCCTCAAGTCACTGATCCATTTTTGGTGAATTGAAAGTGTGCACTTTTTATATTTTTGCTGCGACTTTGCAATTGGAATATATAAAAAGTAATACTTTAAAAAAAGAGATACTGTAAGGGTGGTGATTACTGAGATTGAATTGCCCCTGTATCATACCCTCTTCACTTCTAGTTACACAGTGAAGACTCTCAGCCCCTGCTGATGATCCCCTGGACTTGTATGCGATTAGGTTTGTTGGTCTTATCCAAACCGTAACTGAGTGATGCAAGCCTGGGTATTATTGGTAAGTGGTTACTCAGAAGACACACTGACAATGATCACAGGAAAGTGCTTGTTTCAATTTTTGGTTCTTATTTCACTTTTTAGGTCTGACCGAGAGACATTTCAGATGTCTCACCATCTTCGTGCTTTCAAAAATAATCCTAATAAAAATGCATCATATATACAGGGGCTTTTAGTCAGCCCTCCTCAGCTGCTGGTCTGCTCAAGTGACATTCACATTTTCATTCCGCCCAGCACAGCATGCAGCACTTGACAGTAGGTCAGCCCACTTCATTCATTGGCTGCCTAAAACTGTGAGTGACCTCATTTTTCCTGATCACTATGTACACAGTCACCTGAAAAGGAGTGCACTTCAGTGCCAGGACTGGTGTGCATGTGCTAGTGGACCACTCTTTTATTTTGATATTTTTGCCTAAGTTTGTATTGCGGGATGCATAAGTTTGCAAATAAGAAAACCTGGCAAGGGCAGACCTATTGGCTTTGCCAATGCTTCTTTGATTTGTAAGACTACAGCCAGTATTCATGAGGATATTGCTTCATACCCCCTTTCTGAGAAGGAATCTCTTTTATCAGTCCTTTCAGGAGCAGCCCACACAAATGGTTGACTTCATTTGAGAAAAGTCACTGGCACCCTTGCTAATGCCACACCTCAGTTCTTTGGGTCCTATTCAGTAAATGGAAAGTGGCCCAGCAGTTCTTGAGGGAAAGGGTGGCCATTATTAAACAACTCGCCAGTAGAGTTTCGACCCCAGAAGCCCATAGCCCTCTCAACTAGAAGCCCCATCTCAATTTGAAACCCACTTGTATGAAAGGAAGAAAATGAGGCCACCAGAATACCATCCTATAGTTCTGCTTCTCCACCTCATCTAACCTCACCCAACCTTTTACATAGGGCTGGCCATTATGTGTTCCTTCCCACTCAAACCTTGAATGGGTTGGGGAAGGTCTGGCTGCTCCTTATCCATTCTCTTGTCCGGTGCGATTTGTTATCAGGAGCAATCCCAATATATATGTGAATTCCATCCTTCTGTGCTGTTTGGTATTAGACATGACAGGAAGTCGGCACTTTGCTCTGGCAGACCAGGTGAAATGCTTTCCTGCACCCAGTGGCATCTGGCATCTATGGGGAGTGGTGGAGCGGGCAGATGGGTGGTGGGTAAAAATAAAAAAAACTTACCTGAGACACGTCTAACTACGACCCCCTTCCATGCTGCATGTCTTTCTCCTGCAGCGCAAGCCCTTGAGAAGTGCCTTAACCAATCCTGGCGCTGCTCTCGTGCTGTGAGAGCAGTGCCCTGATTGGAGGGAGCGGCCTCACTCGCCACTCCCAAGGACACTGGAGCCCTGCACTTACTCTAACCCAGCTGTGATGAGATAGCTGGGTAAGAGGTTTCAAAGTGGGCATGTCTGGCTGGCTGTAACAAGACGGTCGGCCAAAAAGACATGCGCACTTTGAAAAGTGCTGAGGCAGCCCACCCTCCTCTCTGCTGCTGTTACTCAGTAGCAGGCCCGCCCCCCACCCTGACGCGATCATCAGGACGGGGTTTATATGAAAAATAAAATGATAATAAACCAACTTTATTACCATTTTATTTTTCAATTCTGGGGCATTTTAACCAGTGGGGCGACACTCCTCTGCTCAAATGGAGGAGCCTCCCCTGCCTCCCCCCCTTCTTCCATCTGGGACCACCAGCCGCTAACATTCCACCGGGTCGCTAACGGCAGGCAGACCCACCACAAAGGCAAACTGGCCCGAGCCTGCGGCTGCTGACTAGGCACAGTCAGCTCCCCGGATGCCAACCGTGAATCGAAGAAGCGTTCTGGCCATGCTAGCTGTGCCGGCAAAGGAACGGGCACCCCATCATGCCAACCCCTCAATTGACTGATGCCTCTTTTGAGAGGGTAAAGAATATGAAAACTGGTAAAGGAGAATACGACCCTCTCCTTTGGAAGATATGGTTTCCTGGATCTCTAAGTGAAAAAAGTAGGGGTTTAATTTGTCAAATACATGTAATATCCATGTAAACAGATGTACATGGTGCCACAAAGGGTAGACAAAGCAGTTCTAAATCCTCACCACCCTACTTCCTCTATAGGGCACAAACATAATCTGACAAAAATCATCCGAAAATTCCCATTTTTTTCGCTAAGAACTTTTCTCCTTATACACCAAATAACAAATTCATGAGCTTAGTAGTACTGCCAAAGCAAATTACGCAGCGTTCATAGTATTGCCAACTAAATAAGCACAAGAGGGAATGGGAAGGAGAAAACTACAATAAAATTATCAAAATGCATGGTGTGCCTATACTTTTGGTATGATTATACCTGTGAAAATTGCTGTAAATATGCATTGTGTTTCCTGAATCAAAGGTAACAGCAGGTTACTTACAGCACTATGGCTGCTATCGAATAGGAACTTTGTAGCAGCAAGCTGGCTTTAAACAAATTTGCAAGGGCCACAAACCATGAAAAATTTAAGAATGCATTCCTTAGTCCTAAACTAATGAACCAGCACTATACCAAGCATTGGCAAAAACATACATCTTGCTTTGTTGAGTTTTGCCGATGCTTTTTGCAGATGCTGCACCGCATTGGCAAAAAAAAAAAAATATATAGCAACCACGTTATTCTGTAGACACGCTCATAAATTACCATTCATGTGCATGCCTACAGATTGATGAGTGCAATTTTATTAATTTATTTTATAAACCAGTCCAAGATGGCGGATATCACTTAGAGTGCTAAACAAAACAAAACAAACTGCGTGTGTAAAAGTGCTTTTTAGTAAGAGTGGCCCAGCAGCAGATGCCAGTTGTCGAGCCATCCGAAAATATTTAAAATAAAGCTTGTATTTGAAGAACTGTGAGTGAATAAGCAACAGAGGAGCAGGTAGGGGAAAGGTTGGGGAAAAGAATGGGCAGGGTTAGGGGAGGATGGAGCTACATGAAGTGCTTCGGGTTGAGGTGATGTTGAAAAGAAGAAACAATATACAATGGAGAGAACAAGTGGGGAAAAGAGGAAGCAACACGTAGCACTATGGCAGGGTGGGTAATTGAAGCAGGGGAAGCCCACAAAAAGGAGCGAGAAAACACATGCACTCTCATGGAGTGCTAAAGGAAGAAGAAAAAAGTAGTTGGCTAAATATGAACAGTGGAAAGATACAAGTCAGTCACTCAAAAGGATGCTACAGAGGCTATTCTCCAGAGGAGGGGCAAACACAAGAAGAGGAAGGCCAGCCATCAAATAAGAAGCAAGCAAATGAGAATGACAATAAAGCCAACCAATGGTAAGCAATTTGTGGACTCTAAGCACACTGTAGGTTTTTGGCATGATTCACAAAACGTCTTTCGCGAACAGACAGCTAAAAGATGTGATTAGGAGGGACCTAATAACCAGCTGGCCACCTTGGGAGCACTGCCGGGGACTTAAAGGATCTACAGTGGTATGGCAGGGCCATGTACTATCCAGCTTTTACTGGGAAGGGCCAGGGAGCTAAAATACGAATTTGTAAAAGACTATTTGGAATTCTGATTGAAATACGAGTGGGATTTGGCCCTATCCACAGCAGAGCAGGTTAGGGGGCTGATAACTGCTGTTGGCTTGTGTAGGAAGTGCCACACTCTGAAGGGCTGGGATTCTGAGCAGCAGGTGTACTTTAAGCCAGGAGGGTCCAGTTTCGGTCCTCGAGAGTTGCAATCAAGTCAGGTTTCCCATGTGTATATTCTGTAAATGTAAATCATTCCCCTGTGCAAAATGTGGTAGTAGTAATAAATTCCCCTGTGCAAAATTTGAATATGAGGTTTGGAACTAGTCCTTGAGATAGGGACGGAGTGAGTATATTCAGTGCTGTAAAGAAAATAGCGTTCTCTATCCTGGAGCACTCCCGTGCAAAAAACAAAAAGAGCAGTTTATTGCCCTTTTTGCACTTATTTGGTGTCACCATTAGGTGCGCACTTCGCTGGGCCCTATGGTTAAATCGCATTATCAAAACAACAGTCCTAACTTGATTACCAACATTGGGCAACCCTGCTTGAAGTAATCTGGGAACATTGCCAAGCATCACTATGGTGAACCTTTTATTAAGGAACACAGGAAGGTGAAATATAGGCTAGTACCCTTACAGTTTACGATAACAAAACATGCACCAACCAATATCTATTCACCATCAATGTAAATGTATTCCTACGCCATGGGTGATTGTGCCCATAAAACAAAATGAAGCAGGGTCCACAAGCAATCCGAAGTTGAAAGGTCAGAAAAGAAGCCTTCACTAGTCCTTGCTGACTTACCCCAGGCACTGCAAACCTTTCCACCACACCGCAATAGAGGATTGAAGTCAACAAACAAGTGAGATGGTAGGTGTGTTGGGTAACCTGTGGAAAGGCTTAACTCCAAAAGCGCCAATATGACGTTTAAGCAAACTATTGTTCACTCCCAAAGTATTCTCTCTACAAACAAACAAATCTAATTAGTACAAATAAAAGGTTTGCCACAGTTATGGCCGAGGAACTGCTATCAGAGAAGATGGCACAGTCCAAAATGACATTCAGGCAAGGCCAAGCTGTTCGCCAGAGGCGGTATGCTCTGACTGCTGTATCAGTGCCATCTTAATGCATGGGCACGCTGGGCAGTTGCCCGCAATGGCGTAGCTGGGGTGGGGGGGGCTGTCCGCCCCGGGTGGCATGAGTTTTGGGGGCGGCGGCTGTCTCAGGGCGGCAACAGCCCCCCCGCTCCTCAATGCGGCTGCCGCGGGGCAGCAAACGCAGAGACCGCCACGGGCACCCATAAGGCTAGCTACACCGCTGGTTGCCCGGGAGCCCCACGAGCATAGGGGCCCCATTCTAATATATGCACAGACCAGAATTTAATTTTGTTGGAGGTACCAATAAATATAAGTTTATTTTATCGATAATTTACAGTTTTATTCCTGTGAGTGGTTGTGTAGGCAGGGCCCAGTGCACTGCTTTGCTCTAGGGCCTATAATGCTGTTAAGAAGGCAATTCAAAGTATGCGATGATCACTCAGCTAGCCTTGCACTGGAATAATGCTGGGCGCCTCTGGGTTTAGAAACCCGACATTTTGCAAAATAACACTGCTGAAATCGGTATTATTTTAAGGCATACTTGTCAGTCTGTGTCTCCTCTATGTGTGAACATCCAGCTGGTACGCAACAGACGTGATGTTTTCTATGTAAACCAAAACAACCCCAAAGATCATAAAAAGTCCAAGGCTGCGAGTCTGGTTTTCAACAGGCACAGGATGGGGCCTATTTAAAAGAAAAAAAGCAAGAAACACTAGTAGATTCCATACTCTGTAGAGAAATCTAGACCAAATAATTTACTTGTGGTCATATCACTGATATCAGGGACATCCACAGAAAAAACAACCCACCCAAAAAAAAAAAAACAGCTCACATACTGACCTGTCAGAACAGCCCTTCGGACATTGCCAGATTGCCCTATAGGTCAGCCCGAGCCAGGGTAGGAATTAAAGGTCTTTTGTCTTCCTGCGAATGTTCTAGCTGGGCTTGTCAACACATAGAAGAACATGCAGTAACCTAACTAGGTCATTCAGAGTTTGACATTCTTTTTTAAAACCAACCACATTTTGTATTAATGCAAAAAAAACAAAATCCGCCAGATTTCACTTGTAAGACGTCGCACAGTGAAACAAGCTCTAATTCCGATTTCTGCAGCTAGAGAGGAGGGACAACATTCAGTGTTACCATGCAGCAAAACCGAAACTGCATGTTATCCCTCATTCTGATCTATGTAACTATGATTGCGGAGGCAATAGTGTCCTGCGGAAAAATTTCAAGGCGAGGTAATAATGGCTTTTCCGCTGGACAATTTGACCCTCCAGTCTTCCTGCGGGCCATAAAATGATGCATAGGCCTAGCTTTACTAAACAACAGTTGGATTCCTCACACATATTCTATGGGCAGTGCTTAATTTTTGCAGGTGGTGGACACACGCACATATTTGACTTATTGTTCCTCAGCAGACTTTGACCCAGTGCAAGAGAAAAAGGGTAAAAAAAGAAGAAAAGAGAAGGAAGAGGAAGAGCGGAAACAGTGACAAAGATAGAAACAAGGGATGAAAAAGAAAATGCAAGAGTGAGATACTTTAACAGGAAGTGTTGGGTGGGGGTATTGGTATTCTCTAAACCAGCCCATTCAGCAATGCCGGAGGCGGAACCTAAGTAAAACTCTGGGCCCCTACCCTTTCCCCCCCCCCAGAAATTAAGCACTGTTTTAGGGTTATTTAAGGTATGGTGTTAGTATGGAGAGTGGTTTTCACCAAAAGCACTTCTGGCAGCAACTTTTAGGAAAACTGCAATGCCAGCCAGGACGCCATAGCATTGCATTTTTGTTTTTCAGAAACAAATAGCGAAAGTGGAGGCTTGAAAAGAAAAAAAAAAGAGTTTTCTCCCAGCACAAGGAGAACACGTTTTTGTACATGTTCATGACCACCAAGCCTTGCAAGACAATTGCAGACTGGAAAAAACAACATCAAAAAGCCCACCATGAGTATGCTGTTGAGTTGGGAGACATGCAGCAGTTTGTCCACCAGTGCAATGTTTCTGATGGTGAAACCAGCTGATACTCCGCTGTCGGAAACTAAGCCGTTCCAACCACCTCTTCCTGGACCAAGAGTTTGGCGGACAAGTAATCCGGCAATTTTTGGCAGATGCCCTGTTAAAACATACCTTTAATAGACCCACTACTTGATTTATGAAGTTGAGAGTAATGAGTACACTCCACCAAACTAAAAAAAAAAATGGTGGCTTTTCCAGCGTAGACAGACAACCTAGTTTAGATATACTGATAGAGGGGCATCCGAGAATCAGGTAAACCTATCAATTTATTTAATGGCTGACCTGACTAGAATGTTAAAAATCTTAAGGTACTTTTGATTGACTGCTGATTGAATGCGGCAATCATCTTCAATAATGTTCAAGGAAGCACTTTGGGCCTGGTTCACAAAATATTTTCAGGTTGGAAATTTCACTGACGACTGTAAAAAGCGGGATTTCTCAAATCCTGTTGCAGAGAATCAGAATGGATTTAAAAAAATGTTCAAACTTAGATTTCATTGTCTATCAGGCAACATTTTCTGATATGACACATTTTCCTCTGTTAAGCATATGATGGGGGTGGAATCACATGTGTTCCCAGAAATCTAACACGGGTGGCCAGAGGCAATTTGGGGAAATCCCCATATGTTGTAACTTGTATCATTCAACACATTTCTAATAGTATTTCACTCCCTTTTGCACAGTTAACTTCAGTTGAGTGCTATTAGAAGCTGCTAGGGGCGGGGAGTGGGATAAATGCTTTATTAGTGAATTTGTGCATGAAATGAAATATAACATACCATACATTGGTTTCCAGGAGATAATACAGACAGCAGTAAAATGAGGATGGTGATTGTAGACAAGAGTTCAAGCAGCACATTAATGTTAATTTGATGTATTGACTAAGTCGATGATGCGTTGTTCCATGGAATGTCAAAAGTGCCTCAGCTATCGGAAAACTCACTGGAAATAATATACAAATATCCCCAGGAAACCAAAAGAGAAAAAAAATGAAGAAAAACAGACAAATAAAGAAAATGGAGATAGAAGAGAAAATAAGAGGAATGAGATGAGAGAAAGAAGCCATGTGATAAGTAGAGACTTGTGAAGAAGGAGGTAATGAGGTGATTCCATCCTGATTTTCTATAGAATATCTGAAATAATAGAAAGGTTAGTAGTGTATCTGTAACTGCAGCAGATTGAAAACCTCGAAGACCTAAAGAGCCGCATACAAAACAAGTCTCTTTAAGGAGATTTCCCGGGGTCTGTTTGAGGCAGGCAGAGATAAATCCCACTTTGACTGGTTCATAAATGTAGTGATGGGCGACATTGATAAGTTTGCCATTCATTATATAGTTGAGGGCATTGGGTGAGGCACATCTTGGGCCTATCTGACTGCTGTAGGCCAGGTGAAGGTGTCCTGAAGGGCAGGTTGAAGGTCAAAAACATTTTCTCAAAAAAGTTATACACATCTTTCGAAGTGTTTCTAATTAATGTGGCAGGGGGTGGTCTAACGTGGGCGACTTCATAGTTTGAGGGGTAACACTGTGAAAATCACCCTGCTTGCTTGTATTAATTTGTTAGTGTTTTGTAGTGCTTGAGGATTTTCTAATGAATGACTTAGCTGATCTACTTTCATGTTTGTTGTGCAGGATTGAACCAGCCTATTTTTTCTAGCAAATGGCTGCCTTCTGTAGAGGAAAGAACTATCAGTATTTTTTTTATACTATGTGAGGTGAGTTATTGTTAGAGATAATAGGGCAGTGTGATGGAAACTAGCAAATTTAAGCCTTTTAAGTACCTATTTTAGTACGTGGTTGACAGCGGTATGTGTTGAATTTGGTAACTTTTTAGACAGTCCATGCCAGAGATTTAGTGTTTCGACAGTGTTGTGATCATTGCAAGTCTCTATTTAGATCTGTCAGCCTACTTTCTGACACTACTTCAACATGTAAAGAAGACAGAGAAAGCAGCAGCCTGACAAAAATTAAACATATATCCCAACCGTGCTGAAAGATGCGTTGGTTGGCAATAGATCGGATAGCTCAATTTAAAGGCATTTTTATGATGCAAAAAGTGCTTTACACCAAGAAGTGCTTAACAATTTTCTTTTGCATTTGTGCAATTATCATGGACGTCATTTAGAGGTCGCTAGTGGTCACAACTGGAGTCTCAGTTGAGAGCCCTAGCTTGCCCCTTGCTACTCCTGGCACTGTCTTTGCGACCCCTGGCCTCAGAGGTGGCAAAATCAGTACCAAGAACACAGGCGTGTCTGCATTATCGGAGTCAGGCTCTAATCTCGTTTTCTGCTTATTTTTATTACATTAATAGTGAATAATAGTTTATTCACTATTAGTGTAATAAAAAGTGGAGCAGAAAGATCTGGATCGTCACTCACATCTTAGATAAGAAAAATAAATTGGTTTTAATGTATGTTGTGTGCGTGCATATGGGTGAAAGCAAGTTTCGGTGAGAGAGCGTAAATATGTGTGAGCATATATGTTTGTATGGGATCATGAAAGTGTGTGTGTGTGTGTGTCAAATGTATAAGTCACAGTAAGTGAGTGAGAGAGTGCGAATGAGTGATTCAGGGTGAGAGTGAGTGCACGAGAGTAGTTGAAAATAAATGAGTGCAAGTCAGAACTAATGATAGAATGAGTGGGAATAAGTAGATGTAAGTGAGCATGTGTTGTTATGCTTGCAGATCCGCTGTTGGACCTGGCATGCTTCTTGGCTTATAGAAGTACCCTTGACAAAATGTTGGCACTGGAATACTGGAGGCAATACTTGCATATTCGATACCCTCTGCAAAATGGTACTGCTGGCACACTGTAAGTAAATTTTGGCATGAAGCACCCATGAAAAAATTCCCAGCACTGGCCTCCTTGAGGAAATTCTTGGCATAGTTTACACCTGTGGCAAATTGCTTGTGATGACACATTTGAGTAAATTCTTGGCATATGGGAAGACAACTGTGGCAAGGATCATGGAGTCATCCGGGACAAAATGTAGTCCATGACATATTAGACATAACCCTTGACATAAGGAACTTCCATAGTGCATGAGAAGCAGTATTAGGAATATTCTGGCACTGACATAATGGATGCAATGTTTGGGCAAATGGGGCCACCATTTCAAAATGCTGGTCCTAGCAATGGAGGTAATGTTTGACATTAGGGGTTACCTATAGGACATTTTAAAAACATAATTGTGTGAACTCATGTGGACTATCACATTTCAGTAGCTTGGCACACCATGAAAGGAGTTGAATATTTAGTGTGTGGTTTCTTTAGAGCCTATGGCTTTTTAGCACATTTATGTGAACATTGTGCATTAAAATGCACTAGTAAAGCCTTTTTTTCAAAGTTTTCTCAGGGAAGAGAAACCCCCACCCTTTGATCTCCCCTAGAAGAATATACAATATTAATTATGAAATTATGTAACTTCATCGGTGTTAATTATTGTGATGTCATCAGGATTAAAGTTATGTGTTATGCAGGGTCAAAGGTCATATGACGTCACTTTCTGTGAAATCATTAATATCAAAGGATATATGATGTCACTTCCGCTACCCCTGGCATTTTGCTGAATCTATGTCCATGGATTTTTCATGTTCTAAAAACACTCTTTGAAGCAATGATGATGTTAGAAGAAATTACATCTAACAGCCAACCCATGGATGAAAATGTAGAATATTATTTCACATGCTGCTGGAGATAAATCAGAGGAAAGGTCCATGCGTCTTTAGACCAAGAATGAAATCTATTCTTTTTCACCTCTCTGTTATGTTATGTGTATTTGTAAGCGTACTATCACCCACGAGGATATCCTGTTTTGAGCGTATGTGTGCCTATCCCTGCCTGTGGCAGGTTGGTTAATTGAAAAGCTAGGTCTTCAGCTTCTTGCGGAATTCAAGAAGAGAGGAGGAGGATCTAATGTGGAGTGGAAGATCATTCCACGCTTTAGGAGCGAGGTTAGAGAACGCCCATCCTCCTGTTCTGGTTCTGTGTACGTGTGGGATGTGTGCGAGTAGGAGTCCTGTGGAGCGGAGTTGTCAAGGTGGTTGGTGGAAGGAGATGCAACTCTTAAGGTAGGTGGGGCTTGTGTTGTATAGTGCCTTGAATGTTTGTGTGAGGAGTTTGAATTGAGAGCGTTTGTGTATCGGGAGCCAGTATAGTTTCCTGAAGTAGGGTGTTAAATTAAACTTAAGCAGGCTCTGACTGTCAAAAAGGAGAACAATGGTGTTATGTGAGTTTCTGTGTGGGAGGTTGAGGATAAGTCTGGCTGCCAAGTTCTGGATGGTTTGTAGTCTTCTAGTGAGTTGCTTGGTGATCTCAGCCTAGAGGGTGTTCCCATAGTCCTACTTGCTGGTTGGTGACTAGGACGTGAGTGACTCTGACACTTCTATTTTCTTTTCATTTCCTTCCCTCTATCTTACCATCAATCTCCTTATTACTTTCTTGAACTTCCATGGACCGTTCGTTCCACACCCCTCCACTGCCCTCACTTTCTTCCCTGGATTTTCCTGCTCTCTTCTTCCGCTTTGCCTCCTGTTTGCTCCACAACCAATCGGCCTTCCTCCTATTATCAGGATTCTCATAATCCTTTTTTCACTTTTTATCTCTTCTTAATTCCCTGTAAGGGTCAGACTGAGTCATAAAATTGACCAAGCACCAATGTAAAAGTGGCCCCTATTAGTGAATTAGGCAGCAAAAAGTAGCCCATGTTTGCATTTTAGGGCAGTTTTGAATTTGTAAAGACAATCTCATACATACCAAAAGACCCAATTTAGGTGGGAGACTCGCAATTTTTAAAGCAAAAAATGCTTTATTTTAGCAGTCTTCTGCCTAAAATTGCTTTTACTTCAATGAAAGTCAATGGGGAAAATGAAGTTCCCCTATTTTCTTTTTAAATCTCCCTCTTTCTATTGTCAAAATGTTGGCTCGCATGCACTCTGCATAAGTGTTTTGCAAAGTATGGAAGACTGCATGGACTTGTGCTTGCAGCAGGCTATATTTGTTTTAATATCAGGGAAATCAACAGTAACAAGTACTGGCAAAGCTAATATGTTTCGCCTATGCAAGATCTACTGGTTTGTCAATGGTTTTTAGACATGTTGCACAGCAGCGTGGGCTTCTGTGCAACATGGCTGAAAGTAAAGAAAAAAGCAGTATGGCAATCATTGGCCCAAGCAGTTGGCCACATCATAGCGCTTTGGTTTTTCTTTAACCGGGCTGCTGTGCAACATGTCAGGCTATTCACAGCAATGACTTCTTTAGGGTTAGAAAATGACACAACTCATTAAAAAAAAAATCATGACTGTATGCCTCCTCCACACCAGGGGTGAGGTTATTGTCAGTGAAGCAGGGGCAGCGGGGAAGGCCCACTGCATCCCAACTGCGGCTTTATTTCAGCACCTAGCTGGAGGACAGGGGCCCATTTTCCTTGATTGCATTTGGGCCAATTATACAGTTATATGGTCTCTTAGGCCCGGACAAGAACACCACCATTTTACATGCCCGCGTTTAAAGTTGACATCTTTCTAGAATGGTGACACTTGACACACATTTGCTTGCGTGCCTGTATGGGATAATACTCTGAAATGGCTTTGCTTACACTTAAATTTCTTCGTTGGCATATCAGAGCCTTGAACATTCTGTACGAGGGCTAAGTTTGTGCAAAATGTTGATGTTTGTTATTGCCCACTCGGCAACAGCCCTGTAGAGATAGAATCAATAATGGCGGTCTGACTGGGGCTTCGGCATGGTAACATAGGTGAAGTTTATTATATAAACAGTATCACTCCTTTGTTTAGACAGAGGAGCATTTTTCTGACATTTCGCTGACACTGTTGAGGTTGCCCCATGCCAGAATTCCAGCCCAGCTGAATCCTCTTGAGAAGGATGGTTCCCAGCTCTATACCAAGACAGGCCCCCCAATGAAATATACCCACAGGTAACTGGGGAGTTAGATCACCCTAAGGGATTCTGGCAGATTCACCCACCATAGGCACATTAGGTTAAAAAGCACCAGGTAGGAGTGTAGATACGATTATACATGTATGCTTATAATCAAAGTAACAGCACAATGGTTGAATTGTTCATCTTCTTTACAATTTTAGTAATGCTGATTATTTTGTTCTGCTTCCTTCTATTGATCATTGCAGCGCACCACGTATTCTACATAAGAATTATAATGCTTCAACAAATAATTGAAATGCCAATTTAAGTATTTCTTATGTCTCCCTTTGGGCATGCATGAGTTTCTAACGAAAGGGACTGATCTGTTTCCACGATTTCCTTTAGGAGTCAGGGTTGTCATGTTCTGAGGTTGCACATGCCCTCTGGTACCCTTGTAAGGTTTAGAGGTCCAGAGGGTGCACTGTGAGCTAGCCAGGAGTAAGGCCAACATATCCTGATGGTGTGCGTGGAGTCAGTCTCACACAGTTTAGACATTTATGTTGTCCAAACACACAGTTTTACTGATATAATATGAACCATACAACAATACTCTTGCTACAACACTGCTTCACATGTTGCACAAATGGCTTCCTTTTGGTCAATATTTGGTCCAGAGGGTGCACTGTGAGCTAGCCAGGAGTAAGACCAACATATCCTGATGGTGTGCGCAGAGTCAATCTCGCACAGTTTTATTGATAAAGTATGAACTGTACGCCATGGCGCCCAACTTGGGACTCGAACCCACAACCCCGAGATTAACAGTCTCATGCTCTATCGACTGAGAAGGGTGGTGCCCAGCTCTACACCAAGAAGGGTCCCCGATGAAACATACCCACAGGTAATTGGGAAGTTAGATCTCCCTAAGTCATTCTGGCAGATTCACCTACCCTAGGCACACTAGGTTAGGAAACACTAGGTAGGAGTGTAGATATGATTATACACGTATGCTTATAATCAAAGTAACAGCACAATGGTTGAATTGTTCATCTTCTTTACGATTCTAATAATGCTGATTACTTTGTTCTGTTTCCTTCTATTGATCATTGTAGCGCATGTATTCCACACAAGAATCATAATGCTTCAATAAATAATTGAAATGCAAATTTGAGTGTTTCTTGTGTCTCCCTTTGGGCATGCATGAGTTACTAACGAAAAGGACTGATTTGTTTCCACAATTTTCTTGAGGAGCCAGGGTTGTCATGTTCTGAGGTTGCGCATGCCCTCCAGTACCTTATAAGGTTTAGAGGTCCAGAGGGTGCACTGTGAGCTAGCCAGGAGTAAGGCCAACATATCCTGATGGTGTGCGTGGAGTCAGTCTCACACAGTTTAGACATTTATGTTGTCCAAACACACAGTTTTACTGATATAATATGAACCATACATCAATACTCTTGCTACACCACTGCTTCACATGTTGCATAAATGGCTTCCTTTTGGTCAATATTTGGTCGCAGAGGTTTCGAACCTGGTATACAATGACTAACATGTGCATCGTTGTGTACACTTTCCAAACCAGGCTTCAGCTGGGAAACAGCCTTTAGATCGCATGCTATTACAACGTGGTTGTTACAACGACCGCGTTGTTACAACGCGAACAAGTACATCGACTGTAGAGGGCAGAAGGTGTTGAATTTACAATCCAACACCTTCCCTGCTGTGGCACAAACTGGAGTAGGAATAGTAAATTATACTATTCCTAAGTCCAGGGCGCCCCCTACAGCAAGTCGTTGAAATGACTTGCGATGTAATGGTTTGCGTTGTAACAACGCGGTTGTTGTAACGACCGCGTTGTAATAGCATGCGATGTAAAGCATGCGTAGTAAAAGTATGTATTCGCTTCAGCTGAATGAAATGCTTCGAACATCCCACCTCTCAGAGAATCCATGGGGATTGTTTTGTTGTGGTAGAACATACAGAGAATTAGGATTTGTACACGGAATTGCCCTGTGCCTCGTGCCAAATAATTTGCACAGTTCAAACAAAAGCAGTAGAGCAGGGCGATATCTAGTGTAGGATACAAGAAACAACTGAGAATTCTAATGGGACAATTTAGTGACTTTCAGACTAGTATTGAAAAATGAGTTATTTGTTGTAATCGCTAGAGTAAAGTCCCTGAATACTTCCATGGCTATTTGTTCTAGAACCAGACCCGTGTGACCACAGTCACATATAGCTGATAATCATTTCAACATGTGTGCCAGGGACACATGTTGATAAAAAAGAGCTCTAAATTCAGAACATATGCCCAAGAGAAACGCCCCACAGACATGGCGACTTATGTGGCGCCCAGAAGAAGTAAAGTTGTTACCTAGTTATTAAGTTTTTTACATGAATAGACTATGCTGTATATTTTGCCACTGCCAATAAGATAGCTCGGTGGAGCGGCATGTCAACTGTTGCGATTTGTTTACAACCTGGTTCTAATCATGGCAGTTCGGACTCAGTTTAGGGGTTACTCTGTTACTCAGAGCAATACGACAACAACTTAAATCCTAGCACTCCCTACTTTACCACACATGGGTAATTCTGGGCAAACCAATCCACCTACTTGAGCGTCAGTGCTCTCGTTTTGTTAAAAATGGTATTGAGTTTGACACTAAAGAAAGGCCTGACTGAGTGGCCATCTGAAAGACAGGAAGTGATATTATGCACATTAAATCTTTGTAAAAAAGAAAGAAAATCTGACATATATTCTTATGAATATGTCTTTTTTATCATGAGTTAAGAAATTGTTACATCTGGGCCTGTTCGAGAACTCTAGATGTATCTTTTGTATTTTTATTTTGGATAAAACATCACTCTATTGCATTTGTCAAGTAGAGGATTCTTGAATGAAGCAAGCAACATGACGGAGGAGGGTGGGGAACAAAGGATGCACAGCAGGAGAAGGTGTGGGCGGGGTTAACACAACGAGCTGGAGGAGGAAACAACAAGTATCGAAGAACCAAACAGCAGGAAGAATGAGGCGGTGAAGGGTATCGAAGCAATGGACGGCAGGAAGGAGGGCAGGGGGAGGGGTATCAAAACAATGGACAGCAGGGAGGAGGAGTGGTATTGTAACAAGGACAGTAGGAATGAGGGTGGAAGGAGTAATATTGAAACAATGGACTTCAGGGAGGAGGGGGTAACTAACAATGAACAGCAAGGAGGAGGGCGGGGGGTAATTGAAACAACGGGGAGATACAACACAAGGGAGCAATAACAGCAGTAGGAGGGCGGGTGAGGGAGAGAGATTGCAGACAAGCACTCTACAGGAGTGCATGTGCAAAAATAAAAAACGAGTGCCTGCGGCCAGTGGAAGGACACTGGCCACAGGAAGATGTACACGGTCCACGCGCCACGGCACCAACGAACACTGAAGCCAGGAGGAAGCCGAAGGCAGGAGGAGGCGCTGAACAATGGTAACTAAAGAAACGAGAGTGAGGTGGGAACCAACCAATGATAAGTAAAGGTAAGTAATGGGCAGGCTCTAAGCCCCTTTCAAAATTTTGTTTCAGAAACAATAGCTTTCGCTGACAGCGCATGCCCGCTGTAGGCGAAATCTAAACAACGAGCTCAGCAGACCATAAAACAGGCCCACATGCAGCCAACAATCGGCCAACACATTGACCTGTCAGACCAAACCCTTCGGTACTGCTTGATTTCCCTATAGGCCAGTCCGAGCCTGCTCCCTGTCTCCTGAGTTCTTTCTCTTAATCCCTTGGTCCTTTCTTTTTTTCCTGAACTGTCTAGTCCACTCTCTTGCTACTTCAGTCTTTCTTACCTCTCCACAGTTCCACCAGGCCTGCCCTTTGCATTGACGGGGTTTGTTTCTCCCTTCCTACCACTCCTCTAATCTCTCACTGACTGCATTTTAGCCAGCTCTTCCTATCAGCAGGTGTAATAAATGGGTTCGATCAGTGTCGAACATCAAATTTAATTACACACTTCAGCTGTACCTGAGACTGAGCGGGCCTGTCTATGTTTGCAGTTGAGAGGAACTCGCAACATCTGCGCCATCTTTCAAGACAGTGTGCTCATATGGGATTAAAGGCCGGCAGGAGGCCTTGTTTAATCCATGGGCATGTGATGCAAAATCGAGAGACAGTAGAATCATTAAAAACTGGTACCCTACAGCCTAAATTGGTAGGGATGGCAACTATGCTTTTGCCTGTATGTTCGCACAAGCTCCCTTAGCTTCGAACCTCATCCTGCTGCGCCAAATGGCCTAAAGAACCTGAACCCAGGACTCTTGTGCTTGGGTTTCTCTTGTGCCATGCCTCCCCTTGCTCCAGCTCTGTGCCAGCCTTCATGCAGTTCTTTCCTATTTTTAAGACACAGTGCTAATGAGTGATTCAGAGCATTCTTGCTATGGTTTTGTTTACGTCTTCTCTGTGTGTTCGGCCATATTTACTCCTCACAATCAGCTCATATGATGATTTTGCAATCTAATCTGCAAAACACCTTCGGACCTATAGAAGAATTCTTCATTTGTAGCTCCTCCAATATTGTATTGCCTTCATGATTTGGATCTCGTCCATGGGGAGTAACAACATGTAGGCCCAGTCTGCTAATTTGACAACTACTCTTGTGTACACCAGCTTCACTAGCAAGTATAGGTTTTCAGCATTCAGACCTAAACAGTAGTCCTCACCTGGACCTCTAATAAAAGGTGTAGGCTCAGAATAACCTTCACAAAAATGTATCAGGCGACACACCTCAATATGGATCTACAACAAAGATCTATGTTTAGCTTGAGGGTCACCATTTTGGATCCTGCCAACTCATTCTTTCGTCCTTCGGAGGCTGATATTTTCGAGTCCTTGGCTGACGCAGAGGTGTAGACATAAAGTGTTACATAAAAAGCATACTAATATGAGGAGTAAAAGAGTGATAACGTTTAATCGTCCTATTAAGGTCTGTGAATTTTTTCTAATAAAATTAACTATCTGAAGTGAGTAAGCACCTATAACCAGTAGTAGTGACCTACACAAGCTTATTACCGACTGCTACTGACATCCTAATGTTGGTGCTGGCCCAGGGCTGCGTTGAGTGCTCGGCCATTTTGAGTCATTGGACAGGCCATTTGGCTCCTAATTGCTCTTCCTCTAGTGAGCTATCTTGACAACAGCAGCTGAGGCACGACTAGTATTTACAGCATGTGTAACCTGTGAACATGGATAGCAAATACAGGGAGCCCAGCAAGGCCTGGAAAATAGGAGCGCCATGAAAATAGAAGCCAGTGTCAAACTTCCGGTCACGTGGCAGACTGGGCTTCTTTCTTCCTCGACAGAGGAAGGTAGTCATGACTCCAGAAATTTTGGCAGGTGAAGAGGCTGTGGATGAGAAAACACATAAGTGCAACACCCTCCAGCCCCACACGGAATAAGGAAGAAAATATCCTCAAGTGTACATACAAAGGATACAGCAAGCGGTCTGGCTGTCCCTGGTCCTTGAGAAGTTTGTGAACTTATGGGTGTTTATCGCACAGGAAAAATGTGAGAAGATTTTTGTGTTTAGAAAAGTAGTACCCTTTCAAAGAACGCAATGTCTATTATATGCTAATGGACTGAATGATGACAAGAAAAAAGCCATTCAAGCTACAACTGAACCATTATCTATAATCACTGAAGTAAAATACATATACTTTCTTTCAATTGCTAACATTGTGGTAAATTTTCTGTTGAGAAAGGTGGTGCAGGAATTTTACCATGAAACGCACATTTATTATCTTACGTGCTCTGTTTCAAAAGTGTGCACATTACACAATAAGATTATTTAATCACATACTGCTCATGGGACACATGGTTAGTTCTGGGATAATGATCAATAATTATATAGCCCTTAATAACCAAAATGTCTGCCACATGGCCATATGTTTAAATGCATTGTCACAGGAAAGAACTGCATGTCTTTGCCCAAGCAAGGGGTCAGGCGCTGTTTACATTTTTACTTAACCTAAACAGACATTTTTTCTTATTCTTGTGCTATATACTTACTTGCAATAGGCGGATGAGGAAATAGGTGAAACTCACATGGAAGCAAACAAAAAGCTAAGCATTGCTAAAAAGTAGACAGAATTCTGAATTCAGTAACATGTTTTTTTGTAGATTGCTCAAAGATTTCCAGAACAAATTCATTCTAGAAATCAAAATATAATCAATGCAAATGAGGAAAAAAGATAAATGAGTAACAATGTTTTGTAGAAGTGTTTGCTCAGAAGGCGATCTATAAAAATAATATACCATTTGCACCACACCTGTGAGAAATTGGATTATTAGTTGGGAGGAAGTAGAAGCTCCACTCAAATAATAAACACAATCCATGTCAGGGTGAGGGACAAAAGTCACTAAATTAACCTGTGTTTAACCCTTTTGTAGCATGGAACAAAAGCAGTCAGGCTTCACTTAAAGGGAATGTGTAGAGTATTTATACAGTGCTTAAAAAGTAATAGAGTGAAAACACAACACAAGAAAAATCCCAAAGGAATTTAGAAAATTAGAGTAAACTTTAATAAATAAAATTATAACAGAATGGCAAAAACCAAATCAGTAGAACCAGAGATATTGAACTTTACATTTTTAAGTGAAAATAGCACCAAGAAGCAGAAAACGCCACACGCAGCTATGTGGTCGCGGTAGACCGGGGGAATGTCACAAGTTCAGGCTGACAGCAATGGAACACGTGTTAGTCCCACTGAAAAGTTACCTTCTCAAGTCTGGCACGAAGAGTTCCGTTCGCGTTGGAGGGGGCCGGGAAGAGGAGGCTTTTGCATGAAAAAGCAGGTCATGTGTCGCAGACACTCGTTGCTGTCATGTGATGACAGTCGTCGTTGGAGATTTACATTGGTTGATCCACACGGACCGTCGATGTCGGTCCCGAAGTGCAAGGCTTGTGCTCCCGGTCGTCACGGACGGTCATTGTCGGCGTGAACAGTATCACCTGCTGGAGCTTTGCATTGGCGTCATCTTAGGCGGTCGATTTTAGGTGCAAGAAGGTCACTTCGTGGTTGCAAAGAGCCCAAACTTCAAGATTTTCTTCCAAAGCTCTCACTGATGCTAGCCAAGGGTCCAGGATCTGGGGGGCACCTCTTGGGTATCAGGACTCACTCTAACAGAGGCCAGCAGCAAGGTTCAGGCAGATCCATGCAGGTCCAGCTGAGCAGTTGTTGGAAGGTTTCTGGAAGCTTGTTGTATCCCTGTAGCTTACACAGGACAGCCGACTGACCCTTGGAGTCACTCTGGGTAGCCTGGGTCAAGGCAAGCAGGTCCAATCTTGCTTCTTCAGATAGCAAGGCAGTCCTTACAGTAGTAGGGCAATACGTCTGGCAGCAGGGCAGTCCTTCTTCTGAATGTTCCACAGGTCCAAGAGTGTTCTGATGAGCGGTTCTGAAGTCCCATTCTATACCTGGTGCCAGCCTTTGTGTGGGGAAATTCCCTGACCTACCCCAAAAATTGGTTCTGGTCAGTTCTTTCCCTTTCCCTGGCTGCAAACTCTATAGGGAGACAAAGGCAATGGCAGGTCTTATGCAAGGTTCCTTTGTGTGTACTGCAGGCAGGGCCCTCTCAAATGTGATCAGGGCACAGTACATCTTCTCCCCAGCTATCCTGTCAGAAAGACATTCTCCCCTCACACCTAGGATTGCTTTGTCTCACTGTATGGATGCAATACACAACCCAAAACAGCAGAGCCATTCATAGTCCTGTGGCCCAGGACACTGTCAGAAAGGTACACTTGGGCCCATATTTATCAAGAATTTGCGTCGCCCTTGAGTCAAGCAAAGGCACACAAGGGTGACGCAATCCCTAAGTGAGCTTCATCAAGCCTCAAAGACCACCTTGCGAAGCTCCGCATGACTTGATAAATCTAGAGTAACGCAAGGCAGCGCAGTTCGCTGCCTTGTGTTACACTGCACAGGGAGGCATTCCATGGGTGAAGAGCGGGTGTCCCCACGCATCTACGCATGGATTTTGGCGCATTCCCAGCCAGACTAACCATAAGCGGTAGACCTGGGAGTGCATCAAAATGCTACACCTCCACAGGTGAGGCATAACCAGGAGAAATATCTTTATTTCGCCTTTTTTTTTTCTATGTGTGTTGCATTATACAGCACACATAGAAAGAGGAAAATGTTTCTCAGAATTGTTTTTGTGCACAAAAACAATCCTGCCTACAACACAGGCACCCTTGCACCATGACGCAAGGGTGCCTGCGTTGGCACTAGGCAGCCAAAAGTGCGCCAGTGCTAGGAAAGGACAACAATTGTCATATAATGTTTAAATACAGCACATTCCTGCCCTTCCGCTTTTATGAATGGCAGAAAGGTGGCTTGCTGCGAGAGATTTATAAATCTGCCCCTTGGTTTGGGCAGAAATATGGCAACTTTCTACAAGTGGCATTTTCAAAATTGTAACTTAAAATCCAATTACACCATTTAAGAGGATTTTAAATTACAATTAATTTGAGAGTAAACAGCATATCTCTAATACCTCCCAATCTGAAGCTAGCACTTATTAAGTGTAATAAGGCAGCCTATTGTTAGTCTATGAGAGAGAGCCTTACAAACGGTGGAAAATAACTTTAGGAGTTTTTTACTGTCAGGGCATGTAAAGCTTAAAGACACATATCCTACTTTTTAAATACCATGCACCCTGCCCTTTGAGCCTTTATACCTACCTTAGGAATGACCTACAAGTATGAATAAAAAGGAATGTTTAGGCCTGGCAAAACATGCATTTTGCCAAGTCAAAATTGCAGTTTAAAACTCCACAACAGGCTGCAGTGGCAGTCCTAAGACGTGTTTTAAAAAGCTACTTCAGTGGGTGGCACAATGAGTGCTGCTGCCCACTAGTGGCATTTAATTTACAGACACCTGGGTACCTTTTAGTACCATTTACTAGGGACGTAAAAGTAAATGATATGTACCATTCAGGTGTAAGCCACGTGTACCATGTTTTCAATGGAGAGTACAAGCATGTTACCATTGTTTGACAGGGAAAAAGTACACAGAGTCCTAAAAAACCAACAAAAATGGGTTGAGCAAATGAAGACAGAGAAAGGCAAAGGCCCAACAATGCTGAAATCTGTATTTTCCATAATGCCAGGTTATCCTGAGGATGTTTTTTCAAAAAGTGTTTTTTATGGACAGGAAGCCAAAAACAGAGACATTTAATACATAATAGCAAATGTCCTACAATCCTGAGTCCCTGTGCCTATCCTCATTAAAACAGTACCCACATGTATGGGTGGGCCTGTCACCCTAGTCAAGAAAGATAGTTGCAATTCGGCTAGTTTTTGGGATGTGGGTAGCTAGGCTATTTGAGCCCAGGGTCAGCTGGCACCTACAGAAACCTACCACTCCCTAAAACATTTCTAAAACATATTCACCCAGGGGAGTCCCGGGTGGTGTGGCTTAAGTGAATGCCACCACTTATCCTATCCAGAATGCCCTGCAAAGGTCAAACTTTAGTTAAAAAAACTTACATTTCTCATATTTCTGTGACGGAAAGTTCTGTAATTTATGGGGCACAGCAAAAGTCCCACCCCATGTGCCTACACTTCTACTGATAAAAACAGTACATCACATGTGTGTGGCCTTTGGTAATACACAGGAACTGGTCAAAATTGTGACTGTGTGAAGTGTATGTACCATCAATGTAGGATGCAAATGGTCAAGGTTTTGGACGGTTCCTGTCCCATGTAACATGCCCATCCACACATGTGTGTGTACTGTTTCTAAAGTGAAAAAAGTGGGAATGTTGGATGGTGTAACTTTTGTCATCTTCTGGAAGTTCTGAAGTTGCCTTGTCACACAAAACTGGAAACAATTGTGCTGTGAGGGCACATACCATGACATTGCAGGGCATTTTGGGTAATAAAATGTGCTGAGATTCATTCAAGCCACATCACAGTGGTTCTTCTTTTCAGGAACAGCTGGGATTGGTAGGGTTCACTGGGTGCCAGCTGTCTCCAGGCTCAAGAACTGCAGTCATCCTCCATGCAAACGTCCCCCATTAAAACACTGCTTGGTGTCTAGTGAGTGTATTCCTGATCAATCCCTATGAAAATCCATATATGTCTAGTACACACACGCTTGGGAAACCCACAAGAACACAAACGTGGATCACGCCTTGGCAGGGCTATGTACCTTCATGAGGAAGACTGAAGGGAACTACCATGTTTGCTAAAAATCTTTCATGTTCAACACATTCCCCCAACCAGCCAGTCATGGCAAAAGCGGTCACATTTGCACCTGTAGATAACTTTGATTGTGGAGAACTAGAACGCATATAGTTTTCATACTTTCCATGTATTGCTTTGTTTGAGGTCTGCCATAAAATGAACATTACACCATAAAAAGTGATTCTGCCACATTCACTGATTTGTGCTAATATTGCATTATTGATTTACAGACCACACCCCCAGGAGAATGACAACTATTTGGTATGCCAATATTACTTGCTTGGTGTTCTAAGATTTATGTTTGTCCATTTGAGAAATGTAGCAAAATATCAAGCAAATGTCTTTCAAATTTCCACATGTTTATCATATCTTTAGAATGCACTGAGATATTAATGCAGAAGTTGCACCAAACATAGCCCTAAATGTCTAGAAAAAGCATATAGTTTGTACATGTGAATAAAAAGACCAAAAAGGTACATGTGTTTGAACAACTTAGCGCCAGTTTTACGGCAAATACTCTGGAACAGGAGTGTGCAAGCACCTTAGCAGTGAAAGGGATCCAAGGGGATAACAGAAATATATTCAGTATATTTTCAATAAAATATGACTTACAGTAAGAGAAACCTCAGAGGGGAGCAAACTTGAGAGCGTTAGGGGCAAAGCTGAAAAAGATCTGCCTACATCTCCAAGCCATTGTTTCTGAAATGTGGGTGCCTGCAAAAGACAGCTTGATGCTGATCTTAAGGTTCAGCTAAGAATGATATTGTGTCAATGTTACTTAAACTGACTTATGCACTGTATGCAGCACATTAAACGTACCCAAATTGGCTGCAGGCAGCCTATGAATAAGAAGAGTAGCCTGACCACATCTTTCGGCCCCTGCATAAAAATGAGCTGCCACAGCGCGAGAAGTCCCTTGGCACAGCTGCAGGCAGATGTGACATATAGCACTGCTTGAAGACAGGGACTCATATGTGCAAGCAAACGGTCACTTGGCCGTGGGCACAGCCAGGGAGCTGAGGATTCAATGGAGCCATGGGTGCTTTTAGAGTTAATGCATGACAACCTATGGAGCCCTAAAAGTAGGATGGTAGCTTACACCCAGCTGGGAAATGCCACAGTGCCGAAGTAGTCAGTTAGACAACAGAGCTTTTCACCTCATATCCAAGGCCAGACCTTTCACATGCACAGATAAATATGGTTTTCATATTCGTCCAGTAAACAGCAGGTACATGGATAACAGGTGGCAGATTCTTGGTTTCAAGGAGTGTGCACTGCCATTTTAGATCTTCTGGGAGCCAGTGGCGATTTTTCAAAGCTTGTGTAATTTGGTCGAATTTTTTTTAAGACCACGACACATTCTGACTTCTTGATTTTGTATTCTTTGACATTTTAGAAGCCCCTTTTTTTATGTGCGCCTATGCAGACTATGGGCCCTATTACAATGTCGGGCGGAGTTTCCTCCGCCCAACATCATCTTGGACATGGGACCGACCGACACCCGGTCGGCGGTCCCGACCGACTAATTAGGATGCGACCGAACACTGTTCGGTCGCATTCCTACACTTTACAATGGGAGCATGTATTCCGGCCGGGTCTGATTACAACTTTGGCGGTGTGGGAGCAGGCTGCCACGCCACCGCTCTGCTCCCACGCTGCCAAAGTTGTCTGCTCACCACCCACTGCTCTTAAAAAAGCAGCGCCATGGGAGCGCTAAAGCCCGTTCCTGCATGGCATGGAATGTTTCAGTTCATGCCGTACAGGAACTTGGGTGCATGCACACAGAGGGCACAACATGTACCACCCCCCGCATGCACCCCATTGCCCTGAGGCAACAGGGGGCCCTGTAGGGCCCCCTTAGTTTCCTCACCACCATAGTTTTCATGGCGGGCCAACCGCCACGAAAACTGTGGCTGTGAGGCAACCCAGAATATGATTATCGGTGCTTCAGCGGCACCGCCAGCATATTGCTTGGCCAGACCGTTGAAGCACTGTGAGGGATCACAGATCGCCGGCGGTTTTAGCGGCCCTGTGGCAGAGGGACCGCCGCACTCGTAATGCAGCAGCCGGACCTCCAGTGCGGCGGTTCCTGCCACGCGACTGAGAGTTTGGCGGTCCGATGGACCGTCAAACTCGTAATCAGCCCCTTAGTATTTTAACTTTTAATGGCTAATATCACACTACATAATTTAATTAACATAACTTTTTTAATGCGCTTGGGGTACAGTGTATTTTAAAATTTTTAAATAAATAAATATAAATATATAGCAAATTGGCACAGCGACTGATTGTTTAGTTCTCAGAGCTGTGCTATTTCATACCTACACATGAATTCTTATGACATAAATACAAAATTAAAGGGTTGTCTTGCCAAGCTAGAAATTTTCATTAGTTAACTCTACTAAGTACATTAAGAAAACACTGTGGGCCTAATTGACAAAAGTATTTATGCATTTCCGTTGAACTTAAGTGTACAAACACCTTCACTTACAACTGTAGTTCACGATTATTATTCACAAAATGCATATTTACACAAGCATATTTATTCACTCAAAAATGAACTAAAATGGCTGTAGTTATACAAGTGATCAAATCTGTGGGCTTTCCAGGGCAGGGATGCCTACCTACATAGGTGAACACCCACAAATATGAAGATTTGTGGGTATTCAGAACCTTTTGCAAGGCACATTCAGACCCCGGACATCGTTTCCGTACCCAAATTAGTGGGGATGTATGAATAGATTTCTCCACAGGGAAAAACATTTTCCCCATAATTAAACTAAAGAGATGCTAGCAAGGGCAATTACACTTGCACGTTACATTCATGCATATGTAAAATTACACCTGTAACATTTATGCCTCTCACTTTGCCTGTGAGTTCTCATGCAAAGCTATAACAACTGCACCTTTCCAGAAGTACTTTTGGAATTTCTTTTGAATTCTAAAACATTTAAAATTTTCTCCAGACATGACGTAAGTTTCCAACTTTTCTAGTGAACTAGGAACTAAACACAGCTCTATGCTAACCTCTATAGTATTATGTCATCAATGATGTCATTTAACATGCCATGAGTGATGTAATATGCAAGGTCATAAGTAGTACATGACAAGGGCGCAAGTTATAGCTAGTTCAGTAAACTTGTGAATCTCCATGTTTGATTGGATTTTAAAAGTCTTATCTCATTTCACTACCTAACTATAACGTTACCTTTGCTTTTTTTCAGTAAATTTCTGTTTTTTTAACGTAAGCTAAGCTTTTATTACCATTCGTAACTATAACGTCACTTTAACTTTTTTTATGTAAATGTCTGTTTTTTAAAAGTTTTTTTTTATCTTATCATATTCTAATTTGAACGCATGCCCAAGACCTCTGGCCAACATGCACCCAACCCCTGGGAGAGGCCTAACCCTGCTGAGCACGGCCTTCAGTGAGGCCCTGCAGCTAACCACCAGGAGCGACCAACCCATGCCGCGCACGGCCTTCAGCCATATATATGCAAGCAACTGTAGCTAGAGAATCATATCCTAACCCAAAGAACCTAAACGCTAGAGTCAGCGATCAGACTCTTCCCCCATCCGATATAATGCATGTTTTTAAACGGTTGGATTTCCACTTCATCACCAACCAGAACCAGATTTATGTCTGGAAATTTATAATTTAGACGTACACCTTAATTTGCCCACGGGTAACAGTCCATCAATAAATGGAAACTAGACATAAAACAAACTTTTACTTCATGTTTTCTTTAGAGGAGGCATTTTGCAAATGGAGTCACTTGCTAAACTTGTCTAGAATGGGAATCATTGTTGCTGAGCAGTGCACTGTAATAGCGGTTGAGAAATATTTCCTGAATCCATATTCTGTTTCTGTTCAGATTTCCCAGTAGTCAATGTAATGTTCAGAGCGATGTGGAATGCAGACTACAGTTTGGTTCCAGATTTTGGAAGCATATACTGTTTAACAGCTGCCAGTTGTCAGAAATGAGTGAAGGAAGAAGGAAACCTTTATAACGTGCCATGTACTGCATTCTTTTCTGCTAGATATCTTAACTAAAATGAGAGCTGTCACAGACAATTCGAAAGATCTTTAAACCCACTGCATCCCCCTTACCATTTTGCCAAGCACTCTGTACTAGCCTAAACATTTTTTTTCACCACATACGCCCTAGAAATACAGGAAGGCAAAACTGACAAACTTGCCAATCATCCGATTCCCGCCTCCTGAGTCAAGTTTAAAGTTTATTATAAAAGACATTTTTGGCAGAAGCCTTTTGTCACGAGATACAGAACTATCAACATCACATCTCAAAGCAAAGATCACTTAAAAAAAACAAAGAAATCTTTATCTTTAAAAATTCACTGGAATTTTGGGGAACAAAGGAAGGCAGTATTAATTGAGGTATAGAATAAAGAAAGAGAAGGAATAAGCATTGGTAAATGGAACAGTTCTGAGTTTAATGTGCTAACGTATACAGATTTAGCACATCAGAGTGAAAAACATGGGAGGGAGTCAACAGGAGTAGACAGAGAGGGCTATAGTTGTGAGGCAGTCCCTCATGCAGCTCAGTGCAAGCACTGTAATAGAGGTGGAAGGATACAGTCAAACAGCCAATAGCATTAGGTGAGAGATGAATACTGCACTAGGCGGAGCCACGACGTGATTGATAAGGTCTCAAGTCCATACATGAAATAGGGTGATCAAAGAAAGTTAATGGTTGAAAGAGGTGGGCCCCAAAGCCCACTTAAAGTACATTGTTAGCAGTAGGTTTTGTTCACAGCTGTGCTGCCAAAACTCTGAACTAAAAAGTTTCATACTATGACTTCTACTGAAAATTCAGCCTCAAGTCTTACAGGTTGTTCAGTGTGCCCTTCATATTAGAGCCTAGAGCTTATTATCAGGAAAGGAGACAAATTGAAGGACCAACAAGGAAGTCTAAAAGTTCCTACTATTAAATGAATATGCCAGGTCGGCTTGGAACCATTGCGATGCTGGGTTGTAGCTCTGCGGGACTCATACGTGTATTACCTCATCCCTGACAGCCTGGGTGGCAGGTGTGCCTGGACTAGACTGGTGGCAGTTCCATGGCGAGTCGCTGTTCCTGCCTAGCGGTGGGGCAGACTAAATGTCTGAACACTCGCATACGTTTTTGGCTGAATAATCTTTAATGACAGACTGCCTTTGCTTAGATTGTTAACTTAACCTCAGCATATTGTAACAAAATGAACCGAAAGGGCTTATGTATTGTCCCTGTTGTTATGCAAAGTATGCTGACACCCATTTGAGTCCGGTTCACGCTATGATCTCATACACGCTATGACCATAATAAGGACAAGGTGATTCCTGCCATGTTGGCTAAAGAACGCGTCAGTATCCAGGCTACCCTGATGATCAACAACAGCATTTAACAATCACAGGCTTCATCTTACAACATGTAAGTAGTCGGTCTGCACTGGACTGAAGGGTGCTAGAAAAGTACATTCCCTTTGCTGGTTTTACGTGCTACTCCAATATTATAGCATCAGAGGTACAATTCTTTCAAATAGCTACCGTTTTAGGTAGTTGCCAACCATGAAACAGCTCAAGACTAACTAAAATTCCACCATGGCGTCCGGAAGAACATCCTTCCCTCGGTTAAGACCACAGTCTTTGTATGGAATAGTCCTGCTGATTCTTCAAAACTAATCCCACTTTCAACTTAGGCCATCACCATGCATGAATCAAAAGTGTGCAGTGGCCCACATGTATCTGCTCTGAGTAATAAAATGGTGCAGGCCATTCCTGAGTGACTTTGTAATTGCTCGTCTGAGAGCACCATTTTGCGCCTAAAAAATCTGTGAGATTATTTTTTTTGCACACAAGTCCTACTTGAAAGGTACCAAAGTGCAGACATGATAGATCAAGTGCTGCACTGCCTTTCCAGAACCGGGGGCTTGCACAAGTTTATTGGTAAATCTTAGGTGCAAATTCACCATAAAAAGTTTTCTCCCACTGGAAAATATTTTTCCAGGTGGAGAGACCCTTTTCCTTACACCTAAGTGAAATATAAGGGTGTCACATATTCTTCCCCGCTATGAAGCACACAAACTCTTGTCTCTTGTAGGGTAAGAATAGCTCAGAAAAATATTTCTGAATACCCAGAAATGTGTGACTTTGATTATGCTGACACACTCCTAGCATGTGCCTGTCCTTGACGCAGTCCCTAGCCTAACTTACTCCTGCAGTACATTTCATCAAGATATCTGGCCTTTTCTTCACGAGAAAGTAAATTTCCACATAGAAAATTATTCACATCCTTAATCTGTGCAATAGTATTGTGTTTTTTTGAAGGAACCGCTAGAGCGAAAGGAAGATGGCGGATTGACTCCGCGCTAGAGGACGCCTCTCGTAGCTCTCCTCTTGGACCTCGATGCACCCGGCGGTCCCCCCTCAGCCTCCGCCCTCCACATGTAGCAAGTTAAGCGACTGAAGCAACCGAGGCAGGTTATACTTGCAACTGATGTGCCGGATCGGGCTGCTACGGAGGTACATCCTCGCGGGTCGAGCGGTGCGGTGGTATCGATTACAGCCGCTGCTGCTGCTCTTGGACTTCAGAAACTTTTCTCCAGCATATGATAGCGGGCGGGGACTGGCGGTGGCATTTGGGGAAGGAATGGCTCCACAGCGCGCTGTAAAGGGACGCGGCCGCACAGAAGCACTCCCCGAGATCGGATGTGCGACTTCAGCCCCAGGGAGGCAGCGGGAGGAAGTGAATGGCGACGGCAATGGGGCCGCGGATCCAGTGACCCTGTCGGATGCAGCGTCTAGCCCCAGCTCGCAGCTTGGTAAACCGATCCTCCGGCTGCTGAGATCTGGCAGAGCAGTCAGACTGCTCCGGTCCTGTGGATCGGAGACTTCCATTCCGGGTCTTGAGATGGCCGAGGTACTAAACTCAGCAGTCCAGGAGGGTTGGGAAGAGGAGGAAGGATCTGTGAGCTGCTCAGCTTTGGCATCACCGTTTCTGGCCCCAGATCGACAAGAAAGCAGTAAGGTAAATGAATCTGCTATTAGGGATTTTGCTAACACGGTTAACACGGATAATAATATGGAGAAAGACATTACCGTGGCCAGGGAGGTCAGTTGTGACTCTGAAGCTGGCTCCTTTGACACTTTACATTTACCTGCATCATGTCCCAATGCATCCGAGGGACCTACTCAAATATCGACACAATTGCAGCATGTGACGATTAACTTGGGCGCAGGGGAGCGACACCTCCAAAGTGACGATATATCTGAATCAGCGCCACAGACACAACTGAATTTAAGTGCTGTGGATCCTCGGATCAACACTGATACTACCTTAAGTACTGACTTTCAGTTTGTGGAAAACACACAGATTAGTCGGCGGGTTGAGCCCATAGATCAGCAACTTAATCTGACCAACCAAATTGGTGAGGCAAGGGAGCCCATCATTCTGAAAATCTGTACCCCAGTTGGGGGGAGAGGTACTAAGGCGAAAGGTCCCAAAACCACCAGGGTAGCCAAGGGAGGTAAGGGCAGTGGTGATGGAGCTAAACCTCAAGTTACTGCTGTACTGGGGCGACTCAAGAACTCTGCCGTAAGCAACACAAAGACCGGTCCTGGTATTAGCCCCCTGTGTAAATGGGTGGCCTCAAAGGGGGAGGTTAAGGCTATCATCTCAAGACTATCCAACTCCGGCAACATGGAAACTGTATTAACTGAAGCTGAAGTCGAAGTCGAAGATCCATTACTTTTATCCCATCTCTGCACTGATTCTAATGCTCCACTAACCCAAACAGATGGCTCCAATGGGAACTTAGGCAGATTAAATGGAGGACCTTCAAGTCCCCCTTCTTTACTACTAACACCAGCATCAGCTTTAGGGGTTCTATCTACAGCTTCGGACCGTGCCTCTAGCTCTAGTTCTTTATCTCCATCCTTGGCTCCATCCTTAGCTCCAGTAGAATCGGCAAAACCCGCGAAGGGCCTGCACCTGGATGATTGCGAGGAGCCATCATTATCTACAATTTTGCAGGCATTAGCTACTCAGAGAGCAGAGGCCCAAGAATACTACTCACAGGCCAAAACAGACAGCAGAGAGATAAAACAAGCATTGACGGATGTCACTTCCAAGGTCACTCTGCTATCCTCTGAGGTCATTGACTTACAAGAGCGTGTAGCAGCAGTTGAAGAGGCAAACCCTCAGACAGTGGGTATGACCAAAGCACAGGAGTCTCAGCTGATGTTTATGCAGGCCAAGATTGAGGACCTCGAGAACCGTCAATGACGCCAGAATTTAAGGATCTTTGGCATACCGGAAGGGAAGGCTCCGATCCTTGTGCATTCATTGTCAGCCTCTTCTAGCAAGCATTCCCAGACTTAGCGGACTGGGATATGGACACAAAGATACAGCGGGCGCATCGATTGCCTCCAGCTATCTCTCAAGGGAATCAAGCCAGGTCAACTTTTTCAAGGCCTATACTGGTGTATTTGGGCAATTTTTTGCTACGTCAGGCAATCTATTTAAAGGCTCGCCCATCTACTCCTGTTAAGTTGGACACTATTTCTATATTTGCACGCTCTGACCTGTGTAAATCCACAATGGACAAACGCTGGAGGTTACACCAACTAATCGACCCCTTTAAGGCAGTCTGCTCACAAGTTTTTTTGCAGGAACCAGTCCGTCTTAAGGTTACTAAAGATGGACAGTCGCATTTTTTCTATATGGAGAAAGATGCTGAACAAGCACTAGCAAAGTGGCAGTCTGACACTAGAAAGTGATCGTATAAGTGAAGGAGGCAAGCGTTGGGGTACTAAGAGACATGCACTTTTTGCTTCTCCTTTGTCACTTTTTCTCTTTTTCTTTTTTTTGGGGACACTCTTCATACTTATCGGGGGAAGGTGGTGGGGGGCTGGGGGGGGTCTCAGGGTCTGGGGGGGGCAGAGGGGTGCTCTCTCAATGCTGTCAGTCAGCGTCAGCAGGGGAAAGGGATGATTCCTTTTCGTAGGTACGGGGGTTTAGTAAGGGTAGGTGGTAGGCAGGTAATGGCAGACAGTGGCTCCTGATCAATCTGGTGGAGCGGCAGGGTGGGAAGGGGTTGGGGAGGGAGGGGTTTAAATAGCCACACTTTAGTTAAAAATTCACTGCTAGAGCAAAAGGGAAAGGACGACGGAATAAGGGGGGAGGTGACTGAATCGAGTTTATGGAGACTGTTTAATGTCTGATTTTAAATATATGTGTTGGAATGTAGCGGGGCTCAATCAGGCTAGAAAGCGTCGACTAGTAGGGGAGGAACTCCGTGTGTTTAAACCCCATATATTGGGTCTCACTGAGACTCACTTAGACTCACTTAGCTTACAAGGATAGATTAAAACAACTTGGCTTTGATATACTTGTTTGCACTTCACAGGCGATCTCTATGCGAGGGGTAGCCATATTGAAATCGAGGAACTGTAAAGCAACAATAATACGTACACTTGCTGATTCTAAGGGGAGATGGGCAATTGCCCAACTACTGATTTCTGGGCGTAAGACTACGATATGTGTGGTATATGGTCCTAACATTGACTGCCCCGAGATTTTCTACTATTTATGTTCTGAATTACTGGAGTGGGCTGGTGATTTGATAGTTATGGGGGACTTTAATTGTATTATGGACAAGAAGATTGATACTACTAATACTGCAACTTGGGCTAGAATGGCCAGGACTAGGGCCGCTATTCTTGAACTTCTCCACATACACCAACTGGAAGATGCATGGAGGAGACTATATCCAACACTCCCAGGCTATACGTATTATTCGTCCCCACACAAACAGTACTCTCGAATCGACATGATCTTTGTTAATAGAACTTTGTTGGAAAAGGCATCCATAGAGGTTTGTCCTAAAATCACATCGGACCACAACCCAGTGATGTTAACTTTGCAAATTCAGCGGGGGGATAGAGAATCATTTCGGGCTTTCTCATTTCCTAGACATCTCCTTAGTAACTTACATTTTTGGGCATATTTGCAAGGAACATTAGGGGAATATTTAGAGAATAATAGGGGCACTGCCTCTACTTCAGTGGTGTGGGATTGTATGAAGGCTTATGTAAGAGGGGCTACGCTCCAGTATATTTTAACACAGAACCGCCATTCTACTTGGGAGGCGGAGCAGGAGCATAGGCTATATTTAGACTTAGAACGGCAACATGCAAGAGCCATTGTTGTAAGGGATGCAGCCGAACATATAATATATCGTCGGCTCGTAGAAGTAAGAGCTAAGCTTAATAGAGGGTTAATGAATAAAATCGCAACCAACTACCACAAGTATAAAACTAAGCAATATGAATATGGGGAAAGGATTGGCCGCTTGCTAGCTACTCAGATCGCCGATCAAAGGGCCAGATCCTGCATTAAATCAATAAAATGGGCAGACGGGCTATCTTACACTCGACCAGTAGATATAGCTTAGACTTTATTATGCTGATCTATATGGCAAGTCAGCACTTTTTAGCAAACAAACTGTTTTGGATTATATACAGGAGAGTTCGTTACCTATTCTTAACTCACTGGATTCTGAGTATTTGCAGAAAGACATAGAGCTGGGGGAGGTTGAGGATGCGATCAGTGATTTACCATCAGGCAAGGCCGCTGGTGAGGACACTATTCCGCTGGAATTTTATAAAACTTTTAAGGACATTTTGGCACCTGTTCTTTCTATACTACTTAGTAACATTATCCATGGGGACGATGCCCCTCTTTCTTGGAGCATTACTAACATCGTTGTATTTCCTAAGAAGGGGAAATCGGTAGAGGATATGAGTTCGTATCGTCCTATATCATTGATTAATGTCGATGCCAAAATCTTTTCTAAAATTCTTGCCTCGCGTTTGGCTCCTCTTATCGATCAATTAGTCTCGGAGCAACAGCACTGCTTTGTACCAGGTAGAGACACGGCAGCCCACATTAATACAGCTATTGCCGCTTTTGACATTTCTGGTCAATTAGATCAACATATAGGGATGGTGATGCTTGACGCCGAGAAGGCCTTTGACCGAGTTGCCTGGGGAGCATTATGGCCCACCATGTTATCATTTGGCCTCGGTCATAGGTATATCTCTGCGGTTCAGAAACAATATAGCAATCCGGTAGCAGCAATTAAGGTGAATGGCCACTCTTCAGCCCATTTCGCAGTTCAAAGGGGCACGCGGGCGGGCTTTTCGCTATCCCCACTACTGTTTGCACTTTATATTGAGCCCTTTATAAGGCATTTGCGGCAAAACGCTAGGATTTCTCCAGTATGTCTTAGTGGACTAGAACTAAAACTAACCGCATATGCGGACGATATTGCTATCTTTTCTTCTAATCCTGTTGATGCTATAGTCGAAATTACACAAGAGGCACAGCGTTTTGGTTCCTTTTCCGGCTATAAATTAAATCTGACTAAGACTCAGACAATTTTAAATTTCCAACCTGAATCAGCTCCAATGACACTAGGGATTACTAGAACAGCAACGTATTTGAGAGTCTGTCTTAGTAGCCGGGTGGACGATGTGGTCTCTTTGAACTACGAGCCATTGCTTAAAACAGTAATGGCAAAATTGCGCAGCTGGCATCGGCTTCCTCTTAGTATATACGGAAGATGCAACATAGTGAAAATGAATGTCCTGCCTAAATTTTTATATCTATTTTGCACAATTCCTTTAAGAGTTCGCTGGTCGTTCTTTAAACGTTTAGATAGTGCCATTGGTAGCTTTTATGGGGATAAAGACGCGCAAGGAGAGCTCTCAGATATTTTAAACTATCTTATAAACAAGGAGGCTTCAAGCTTCCAGATTTCATACTTTATTTTTGGGCCGCATTTGTCGGTCGGATCTGAAGCTTGCTTAGTGGGCCTGATACTGGCACTGCCTGGCTGTCATACCAACTGGCCTGTGGACCAAATACTGGGTTTCTGCTGTATAAAACGGCTGACCCCAATTACTACAAGCGGGTCAGGTTTAAGATAATTAGAGACATAGCCAGGATCTGACAAGACATTCGTAAGGAATATTCTCTGCCAGTGCTGCACCAGTATACGATGTTGTGGGGCAATCCTATGTTGCCCGACATATTCCATGATCACACTGGAAGATGTTGGCAGCACAAGGGTATTTATCAACTTGGTCAGCTATATGATGGACAAGGGTTTATATCATTTTTAGCCCTGAAAGATGAGTTCGGGATTTCACAGAATACATTTTTGAAGTATTTACAAGTAAGGGACTATTTCTTACGGGGCCAGAGGATATCAGAAATGGTGAGTTCCTCTGAAGTACTATCGGCATTTTTTCTGACCTCAGGCCGAGGAACTATCGGCATAGTTTATCAGAAATTACTCGCAGCTGCTAATGATGATGGCTTGCAGGTAGCAGCGAAACTAAGTTGGATTTTCCAAACCAATATAACAGGCGAGGAAATACAGGTCTCATTGGATACTGTAGGTGCAGCTGTAACCTCTGTCAACTTGAAACTTCAACAACATCGGATAGTTTTTATCTTGTACTATACCCCTGAGCTCATCTCCAAATGGGCTACGTGCCAACCCTCTGCTAAATCACTCTGTCCAAAATGTCACGCTTAAGCTGCAGATTTAAGACATATGTTCATTTCGTGTCCAAAACTGAACACATTCTGGACAGATGTAACCTCAATACTTACACTACTTTACGGCTATAATGTCCAGATCGCAGAGAAGGAAGTAGTATTGGGGGTAATACAAGACATGGGTAGTCATGAGAGATTATTAGTCTCAATTATTATAGCATGCGCCCGTTTATGTATAGCCTGAGTATGGATACATAGCACGAGCCCAAGCATTAATGAATTTTGGGCCTTACTAAGACAAATATATGAAATGGAACTAGCACTAGCCAAGGCTAGAGGCCCACGCTCTTGGTTAATATTTAAAAGGGTCTGGTCTAGCCTCCAATGGGATTAATGTACTATTTTTCTTTTTTTTCTCTCCTCGGATCTGTGCACTATCCCCTCTATATTATTTTTTAAATATTTTTTTACTTTAAATCGTGCTATTGTTTTAGCTGGCGTTGTCTTTCCCTAGTATGTTTATGGTATTGTATCAGGCTTGGATTGATGTTATCTCTCTATTTTTGTATTTTATGTGTGCTTTATCTCTTGTTTATGGTTTCTTCTTTTTCCTTTGTACTGTATTACACTTATGGCTAAGAAAAAGAAGAAAAAAAAGTATTGCTGTTTTTTAAGTGGGCATCCTGGTTTAGCAGGGGAAAGTTTAAACTTACACCTGACAAAGATATTCCGAACTGTGTCCCTTGCCAAAATTGTACGGTGTGGTGATTTGATTGTTACCGGTGTACGAGCACTGGAAAAACAGAGAAACACGTGGTATTGGTATGTCTGCGCATTTAACCATTCTCCATATTTTGGGTAAAATTGTAATAACTAATTACTGAGATGTGGTAATTCATCATTGCAATACAGAAATGTCACATAGGGTTATTTCCAGAAAAAAAGTGGTTGTAACATCGTCCACATAAAAATAGATATCTTGCAGTAGCATTATAACAGCTACGTAATAGACTTAACCGAATACTAAATCTAGAGGCAAATGTGCAGCCCCAGTTGCAGCAATCTTATTAACATATTGGGGCACCTCAATTGGAAATAATGTGAATGGGAATTTGGTTGCATATGCTACTTTCAACCGCATCACCCAGGAGCCTATTTCTCCTTTATGCCACAAACAATCCTGGGATGAATCAAAATATGTGGCTTGCATAATGGCTTAAACATTTTTGTCTCACCCACTAGGGAAACGAGATCTAAGAAATAGTGAAAGCTGTGTGTATTGGTTAGAGGATAATGGGACAGGTCCCGCCTTGGAATAGTCCACATATGAGTTGTCTGATCAGAATGAAAGCTGAACTAAAATGGTGACACTGATTATATTATACAAAGTGCCCTGGAGGCGCAAAGGTTGTGTGCGCCCACTTAATGCACCCCCCAGGGCACTTTGTTATTACACAACGGGCCCCAGACAAATGTGGCCCTTTCAGCAATACTGATAGCGCTGGCACATATGTAGCGCTAGTGCTATCTGCAGAGGGCACTCCCTCTTTTGCATGGGGAGAGGAATTCTCTTTGCCTCTGCGCCCGCACCATATTATGGACGTGTGCGCAAAGGCAAAGAAGCTGTCTGGCGGCGCATTGACAGTGCACCACAAAAAGAGTAGTGCACTGTCAGTGCGCCCCCTCAGGGCAGTCCTCTGCGGGGGACAAAGGGCTACCCATGGACCCCGAGACATCTCCCTGCAGGCAGGTGCAGTCACTCCCTACATCCGCCTGCACGGGGATCTCTGTGCCCTCTCTATGGTGCAGGCAGTTTGCCGCCTACACTGTCAAACACAGAACAGCATTAAAGCAGCCCCTCTGTATTTCACTGAATACGCTTGCTCGCAGGGCTGCATAAGATTGGGGTTGCCCTCAGGGCAGCACATTCATTGTAATCGGGTGCACTGTTTATGTTTGCACCCAGCGCACCTGTTTAAAGGTGTGCTGCGGTGCAAACATGAACAGTGCTCTCGATATATCACAGGGCCCTAGGTATTTATGGTTAACAGAAAAAAATTAATCACAGTTGAACCAGATTTTTCATTGAGGAGAAATTAACTATTTTTAGGTCAAAATGATCAATGTGCATAAGCTTTGTGCAGTCAGGTAAAGTGAGGGCAGTCAGTGGGTAAAGTGGGCAAGCCCATTACCCTAAGCTGTTTGGAAGCAAAATGTGCCTTTCCTTACAGCATTTGCTTTGCTCCCCTGTCTGAGACATCAGTTGAGCAGGCCATTGATTCCACCTCCTGTAGCAATAAAGCTGCACGCCCCCCATGGAGCCAGATTTGTCTGGCATCCCCACTTCGAATGAGGCTGTTCTTACTTTCCTTGTACAAGAACTGAAGGAGGAGTACTAAAATCAGTGGTTTCCTCTCTGACAACTTCTGTGAACTAGTCGCTAGCCTCCAGCAGGGTCACCGAAGAAATTTCTTCCCAACCTCTGTCTACACTTTCCCCCAGACCCCCCGGTTGTCCCACCTCCATCACATGTGGCCCCCACAAACTGGTAAGTCTCTAGCGTCCTCTCCTTAGGCTGATGATACTGAGGGCTGCCTCCCTGAACATTCAGAACACTATGACTCCCAGTGCCTAGCCATTGCGCCGTAATGATAATCCATCAAGAATGCTAATATCCAGGCCCACAGGGAAGCATATGACAGAAACCCCCAAAATTGCCACGCTCTCAAGCACGAGTAGGCATATGCCTCCTGGTTCCATCACAATGACTAACGTTGCCAAGCTGAGCTCCCATGCCACTGAAGAAGGGGAAGATTCCCTCAAAAACAAAGCGATTCATTGGATTTGGTACGTCAGGGGTTGTCACTCAGTCATGATAAGATAGAACTAACCCTTTGTAATATGGAACTGGCTAACAACCTGGTTGTCCTTGACGTTAGGACATGTCCACCGAGTCATTCCAACATCCAATTAAAATATTCTAGGCCAGCCCACTATACTGACACATACCCTAGCTAGGCGAAGGATAGCTGTCCTTGATTCCTCAGCGAGAATGATTGACTAGGGAGGTCAAGCAGTGTACGTTCCAATTTGACATACCCTTTGACATTAAACCCTAGCTTGTTCCACTTGCCAGTGGTTAGTGGGGAGTCCGCTGCCCTAATTTGTTCTCGCTCCCCCAATGCCTCTCCCAACGCTAATTCAAAATGTGTGATCACTCACACACCTAACACTTCTACACTGTGTCCTGCCACCTCTCAACTTCCTAACAGTACTTCCTGCTTGTTATAACCGGGATTCTCCACCCAAGTGTATCTGGAGAGGTATCTCTTAAATCTTCCCAACAAGATGTTTCTAATCTCATGGAATGTGGCTTTACTTCGGTCCAAGTTAGCATTGCTCAACTGGAACACTCTAGTCGAAGACCATGACGTCTGCCTATTTCAAGAGACGTGGTCCCTGGAAACAATTCACAGTCCTAATTAACTCAACTTTTTAATTCCTGCAATCCCTAGTCAGAGGGTAGAGCCTCTGGCGCTTTAGTCACGTGGGTTAGAGTCTCTATCACCTGTCAAATTACTCAACTCTGTATTGACTTGCCCGACAATCTGGCTATCAAACTTAGTAGCAAGTCCAAGGCAAGGGTAATCATCTTTAATGTTTACATGTGAGGGACCAGAGGAAGGGCGGCATCACTCAAACTTCAAGTTCTAGAAAGCTATCTTGATCAGTGCACTGATAAATAGCAATTTATATTGGCGGGTGATTTTAACAGCACATTTGAGCCCCTCGATAATGATGATGTTCATCTAACAAAAAGCGAGGATGTGGCCTGGGCTTTTCCCCTTCTGGAAATCCCACCAATCCACAGATGGTTACAGATCTCTCTCCAACTGAAGGCCCTAATGATCGAGTTTGGTCATAGGGCTGCCAATGCCATACAAAATCTGATTCAGCAGGGGCACACACATTTAATAAACCTCTTCATACTAGTAAAATCAATTATATTTTAATCGATCTAAGGCTATGGTCATCTGTCATTGATATGTCTGTTTTAGAGAGGACCAAAAGTGATCATAATCCCCTCTCCCTCTCAACGCAGGCTTTTGACGCGACTATATTTCCTATTCCTGCTCCGTCCCTTTTTACCAGGGACATTGCACTGACCTCGGACAAGCACCACTTAAAGTGGAGCCAAATGGTAGATCACCCAGACATCCTTCCTACCTTCACTGCCACTCTCAATAACGTCATGGAAAGGATAGAGGCTGGACATCCTGTTGCCTCCGACCAATTGATTCTTACTCATGCAGCCTTTTTCAATCGTATATCAGGGCACTTCACTGTCTCAGTCACCACCAAAAAGTGCAACATTCCTAAGACATGCTTGTGGTTTAATAAGGAATGCCGCAAGCTCCAATGCTCCTTAGCTAGCACCATTAAAACTAGAGATATGCCCTGTATCTCCCTAGTCAGGAAAGCATATAAAAAGGCCATCACTCTCGCTAAAAAGAACTGGGACGAGCAGAGGCTGAGGGCTCTCAACAATGCCTGTGTAGACAGAGACTTCACCTTATTCGGGCAGTTAGTCTCCCGCAATGGTGTCTTGGCCACATCGGAACCTGTAAACAGCGTTGCACCCTCCACTTGGGCTGAATATTTCAGCAATTTGTACTCAGATGTTCCCCCAAGCACCCCCAATGTTACCACTCTAGCCCTACCTTGCCCCTTCCCTTCCACTCCCTTGTTTGATACCTCCGACGTGGTTCAATTTCTGACAGTTGTTGCAAGGCGAAGGGCTGCAGGGCTGGATGGCGTTCCGGCTGATGTTTTTCTATCTGACATGGAGGACTGGCCTCGTTATATTCGTACTATTGCCAACGCTATTGCTGCAGGGGCTCCCATTCCTAAGCCCTGGAAAGGACCCATTGTAATACCTATCCACAAAAAAGGTAACAGGTCCCAACCAAACAACTATAGACCTATCAGTTTAATCAACTGTATTCAAAAAGTCTTCTTTCGCTGCATGCTTGATACAATTCAGGACTGGATGCTCGAGATGGACATCCTTAGTCCTTTCCAAGCATGCTTCTGGATAAAAGTCTCCACCATCGACCAGGTCTTTCATTTTCTCCTGATCTATTGGCGTTCTGTTGTTTTCGGCAAGGGAAACCTCTATGTTGCCTTTGTTGATCTTAGATCTGCCTTTGATCTGGTCCCACGTTCCTCTCTTTGGCAGGCTCTCACTGACATGAAAATGCCTTTGAACATTTTGTCACTGGTGATACGTCTCCACAAGGGTAATTTTGCAAGCATCAGGTGGAGAAAACAGGATGAGTTGACTGACAGGATCCCAGTCCTTAATGGTGTACGCCAGGGCTGTGTATTGACTTTTTTCCTTATCCATCAACAATATTGTTTAATTTTTCTCTCAGATTGAAGCAGACGCTCCCTTGTTGACCCGAATTAAAACCCCAATCCTTCTATTTGCCAACAACACGTTATTGATTTCTAATGATGCCAAGCAGGCTTCAGAAACTCTTGTGTCGTTTTGATGAGTTCTGCCTTGCTTGGGGTCTGGAGATCAATACCACCAAAACTAAACTAATGTTGTTTAACCCCCACAAATCTTATTACGAAAAGCATAGATCGGGGAGGGGTGGGGGGTGACACTCCTCGTGATGGTGGACTCTTTCACTTACTTGGGTGTCATGTTCAGAGGACGCATGTCTTGGAAACCCCACGTCAGTAAAGCGGCCCTAAAGATTAAACAAATAACAGGTGCAATAATCAAAGAATATTTTGCCTCCTGTACCAAACCCATTCCACCTGTGCTTTGCATTTACGAGGCCAAGGCTTTGGTTCCGTCCTCTATGGGGCGGAGCTGTAGGGCTTCTCTAACATCGAGTCACTAACTAGTGCAGAAAATAAATTCCTCTGTAACCTAGCTTTCCCCCCCCCCCCCAGACCCCCATTGCACCCTCTCTTTATGGACATGGGAGTGAGAAGTGTTGCTGGTAAAGCCAGGCTATGACCCCTGTTGTACTGGAGGCGTTTGTGGACTACCCAAAAACTTGCCCACTATGTCACAGCCCTCCAGGATGTAATGGAAGCCAACCAATTTTCCAAAGTTCCTTGGCTCACGAAAGAGATGCTTCACACCCTTGGGCCGTGTGATCTTTGGGATCATCCTGCTACCATGCGCTTCCCGTCTAGGAATTCACTGAAGCTGCTCTACTGGACAGCCACAGAGGCCAATGAATCTAGGAAGGCTGCTTCCTCCAAGTTGGCCAGCGATTTGATTGATTTTAAGCCTCTGAGCGGGTATGAGTCTTACTGGGATCAGGTGACTGTCTCCATAGACAGGAAGTTATACTTCAATTTAGAGTGGGCACTCCCCGTTGAGAGCGGTTACCTCTAAGTGGTTTCCCACGGCCTCTGATGTATGTCCCGCTAGCACTTCTTCAATGGAGAGTGGTCCGCATGTTCTTTTTGCCTGCCCAGCTTATGCCCGTCCCCACAGAACTTGGCTAGCTCGTATTTGCAGATGCTTAGTTGAGCGTAGTCACTCTACTGCTCCCTGCATCCTGAGATCGAACTGCAGTCTAACTTTTGCTATCTCAGTAGCCAAAGTATTTGGGCGCCATGTGGATACTTCGCAGAAAGGCTATCCCCCTTTCTTAATGTCATGATGATTGTGTCTCATTTCCGTTTTCTCAACTTGTATGTCACCAACACTAATCAGCCGCCTTGTATCATTTCTGTATTCTGTATACGCTCATTGACATTTTAACTTTTGACTCTACTAATTTCAGCTTATAGTTACATGAATTGTGAATTTCTTTTGCTGAAATATATTGTTTTACCTATTTATTATATACTTTTATCTGTATTTGTACTTTTATGGTTCTGGAGGCCAAAATAAAGTTATTTGACTGACTGGCAAAATGTGAATGACAAACAGACCAATGGATGAGGCCCACTGATCAAAAGCGCTTCTATTGATGAATATTATGTATGGTTATTTTGGAAAACGGTTAGCTTGGCTAACTAGCTAACGCTGTCTTAAAGGTCAGACCTAAACAAATGGAAGAACCAGGCACCTGCCTTGATATTTCACATTCATTTAGTGGGGCGCTAGCTGTGCAAAAGCTCCATGAATAGGGGACTTGCTTACTTTCTGTGTACAAAGATGTTAAGCCCTTCTTCATTCACTTTTGTGCCTATGTTTTTAAATCCACACCATGGCATCCCACATATCGGATAATGGCAGAAAGCATATAATACTTAGATCCACTGTATAATATACTTCAAATGACCCTTAAGAAATACCTTGTGATTGTGCTGCTTGCTTTTCTCATTTTACAAATGGACCTCCATCCCACTCTTGAGCTGGACCATTTACTGTGAAAGCTGACTTTGGCACCTAAAATCAAATTCCAGCTACCTGTGTGACATATGTTTCTGTATTCTTTCAAGTTAGTTTCCTGTAATACTCAAATTCAAATTTATTTGCATAGTTAGTTAAAACCATTGCACAGGAATAGAACCATAAAACCGTGCAGTAACATTTGCTTACATTCAAAAGTGAAACATTAAAACCATTTATTCTATCATCTGCGAGGATTTTTGTTTTAAACTATACAGTTTATCTTACCAATAGATTCATTTGCAGGTAAAGGTGCAACATGTGTTAAAAGAAAGAATGCCCATTATTGACCAGTGTTGTACCCGGGGACATGTCGGCTTGAGCACCCGATGTGTAAACCTGTCATCTCTACTTACTTATCCCCCCCCCTTTTTTTTCTTTAGCGGGGAGTAATTTACCTAAGGACTTACTCTCTTTTAAAGTGCGAGTGCCTTGTGCAACCCTAGTTTCTAGTACAGATACATATTTAGTATTTGTATAGATGTGAAGTCTGTCCTTTAACAACCTATATTGCCCTTGTGGACTTCAATTAATTTTAGTTTGCATCAGTTAAAACTGTAAAATAAAAATAAAAAGTTGAACTGAGACTCAGATTATACAAATCTGTTGAGACACAAGAGCGGAGTAAAGTGCTTTTGCCATGTTAAGTTCGCTAGTTGGAAAAAGATAAGATACATTGAGCCTACCTCAAGCTAGCGTTCTTGACTCGATGGTGGCTGTATCTCTCATAAGTTTGCTCTTGGCTCCTGCAGAGCGCCTTCCTTTTGAAGATGCAAAGTGCGGTTATTACAGCATGAATTCGAGATGTTACTTCTTTTTCGGTGCCCTTAGAGATCCAGTGCTGTGGGAGAGATTATTTGTCACCTGCTTCCTTTGGGTAGTAGTCCGATATCAATTTCTGGACTTTGTGAGAACGTTGGGAGGGTTCAGGCCGGGGATGTAGTGCGTTGCTAAGTATTTTTATAAATCTCCCACAGCGAGCAAGGATGGAAGGCTCCACTTGTGAAAAACATACTGCCGAGGCCTCCATGCAAGTAGGAGCCCCTTGTTTAAAAAATAATTGCCTAAGTAGAGTTCTCCTTTCTTGGATCAAGGGAGAACAACAGCACAAAAGGAGCAGCCATGATTCATGTTTGTAATTGCATAACCTGCAGGCGACTCCTTTATCTTGGTTTGCCCAAGCTCGATTGAAGTCCAGGATCGGTAGAGCCAGCAGTCTCATATACAAGTTCTCTCTCCTAGTTCTGGGGTTGAGGAAAGCAGCTATATCGGGCTGGGGTTTGGCTACCAGATACGAAGAATTTAAGAGCCCAAGAACTCTGATGAATTTGAAGAAGCATGGTCTTGCTGCACTTGTCTATTGATAGACGTTTTCCATGTTGAGTAAGAGATAGGCTCCAGAGCAATCGCTGTTAAGTTTATTGCTGTAGGGCCTGATTCACAGAACTAACTTACGTCAAAAACGTAAACTTACTACCATTTTGGTATTCACAGAATGCACTTACTCATTTTGGTATTCACAGAAGGCACTTACTTACTCATTTTGAGTAACTTACTCATTTTGTGTAACTTACTCATTTTGGTATTCACAGAAGGCACTTACTCATTGATGAGTAAGTGCCTTCTGTGAATACCAAAATGAGTAAGTTACACAAAATGAGTAAGTTAGGGGGCGTGGCTTGACTGGCCATCATGGCGGATGCAGCTTAGCTGAGCTCCGTCCACCCACGCCGTAATCCGCCAAATATCCTTTGTTATCCTGCCCAGAGAAGCCTCATTTAAATGTGCCGATTGCCCCTCTCATCTTGGGGACCGGAGATCCCTTCATTGCGACGATCGGCTGGGGGGCAGCTGAGATTCCAGCGCCGATTCCGGCGCCGTTTGCCGCTTTTGCTGTTGCGGCCATCCCGGAGCCAGTGACCCGGGGCTGCGGAGCGGCCCCCGCTTGCTGTACGGTGAGCGGCGTTCGGGGTGGAAGTGCCCTGTGCCCCCCCCCCGTGAGCCGCATTGCCGGAGAGACCTGTGTCGACGGGGAGAGACCGCTGCCCTGCCCCCTCTACCCCGCGGCCGCCATTTTCCTGGCGCGGGGCCGGAGGTGCGGCGGTGCCTGTCCTGCGGCGCTGCTTGGGCCCCTGCCGAGTGGACCACGGCGAGAGTGAGGCCCCGTCCGCTGCCGGCGAGATCGGACCCCGGAGGAGCTGGCCGTGTGAGGCCCTGGAGAACAGAGGCTGGGCTGCTTCCACGAACCACAGACGGTGAGCGATCCGGCAACTACCCTTCTCCCTCCCGCCGTCCCTGTGGGGTCTTGCCTGGCCGGGATTGTCACGCTTGAGGCCCCGGCGACCACCTGACTGAATGCACTGCCGGGTCCTTACTGCCCGGGGGTCGCAGAGTGCCGCCACGAGTGGGCTGAGATCTATGCTGCGGAGTGCCTGCATCTGGCTGGGGTTCGTGGCCCTGCTGCGCCCCCCGTGTGGGGCTTGCATATCAACCAATATTGAATACTCGGCCTGATCCTCTGTTCGTGCCCAGTGCCTTGCCGGCCGCTGTGCCTCTTCGGCCCCGGCCATCCTGGTCCCGCCTGGTGAGGCGGCTGCCGGCCCGGTTGGTGTGGGCTCCTCGTCCCTTCGCCGGCTGCGTGGCCCGTGGTCCTCCCTCCTGATGGGCAAGGGCGGCCCGGGCGGGGCCGGCCCCAAGCAGGGCACCATTGACCAGTTCACTACGGCTGCAGGGGGCACTGCGAGTGGGGATGGGAGTGGATCGACCCCGGACAATGCGGCCCTTCTGGTGGCGATTAACAGTGCCCGTGATACGCTAGATGCGAAGATTGGCGCGGTGGGGTCCGAGGTCTCCTTTTTGCGCCAGGATCTCCGCAGGGCTGTGGACCGGATCACTGAGGCCGAAACGAGGGTCTCGACGGTGGAAGATTCCGTGACCTCCCTCCAAAAGAAAGTGAATAAACTCACGGTCATCACGCAGGACCTGGCCTCTAGAGCGGAGGATGCGGAAGGCCGAGCTCGACGGAACAACCTACGCTTCGTGGGCCTGCCCGAGGGCTGCGAAGGGGTCTCAACGACGAATTTCATCACTAAGTGGCTCATAGATATTATGCCTAAAGATCTGTTATCCTCGGCCTTCGTAGTGGAGTGGGCGCACAGGGCCCTGGCGCAGAGGCCCCCCCCGGGCGCGGCCCCAAGGCCTGTCATCGCAAGGATCATGAACTATGCCGACCGTGACGCCATACTGCGATTCGCCAGATCACAGAAAGACAGTTTTATACACGACTCCCGCTCTATCATGATATTTCCGGACTATACACGCCTGGTTCAACAACAACGCCAATCCTTCATGGCGGCGAAGCGCAGACTCAGAGAACTAAACATACAGTACATGCTGCTGTATCCAGCCCGGATGCGCGTAATATACAACTCAAAGTCGTATTTCTTCGACACCCCCGAAGCGGTCTTCACTTGGACGGATTAGCGCCCACAGCTTCGAGCGCATTCCCCGTCGGCCTTAGACTCGGACTCCTCCCGGGGCTCACGGAGTCAGCGGCCACGACGCACCAAGTCTCAGAAGCGGCAGGGGCCGGGGTCGGACAGGGCGTCAGCGAGCCCTGGGCGGCCACCCTGACAGATCCGGATTATCCCACAGCCCACATGGCAATCTGTAAGACACTGACAATGATCGAATCCACATTAGTAATGTTGTTCTCTGGGCGGGCGGGGGAGCTTGACTATGGGCCGCTAAGCCAAGGACCTCTTGCACCCCCAGTTTTCTTAGAGTTATAGGGTGGGGTGGGAACCATTGGTGCGATACTCGGGGGGGGGGCCCCCCGTTGGGGGTCCGCTATTATCCGCACCGCGACAGATGCTGCTTGTTACTGGTAGTATCGGGTGGGGGTGGGGGGGCTTTCCCTTTGGGATTGCAGTTTTATGGTGTTTTTATGTTTTTGGTACATGCAGACGATGGGCTATTTTCCACATTTTCTTCTATGCAGATCTCCTCGCTTTATCCAACCCCTCCCTGGGACTAGATGATGCCCGGTGAAGTAGACCCCCTCGGAGACCTAACGGTGGTCTCATGGAATGTTCGGGGATTACTGAATAAAGTGAAACGAGGCGCAGTCCTACGACAGGCGAAGAGGTATGGGGCAGATATCCTGCTCTTACAAGAGACCCATTTATTGGGGACAAAGGTCCCGTGCCTCGCCCGCTTCGGCTTTTATCACATTTACCATGCAGGGTTCACGAGGGGTTCCAGGGGAGTGGCTGTCCTTATCCACCGCAGGGTTCAGTTTCAATATATATCACATAGAGCAGATCCCGGGGGCCGATTCCTCTTCGTCACGGGTAAGATATATGGGGAACAGACCACCATTGGCAGTATCTATGCCCCCCGCCACTAGGAGCTACTTTTGTTGAAAATCTTTTGGGGGTATGGGGAGCCATTCCAACGGGTTTGACCCTGATGGGGGCGACTGGAACGACACCATGGGGCCCTTAGACCAACAGCGCAACTTAAATTCCCCTCAACCATCTGGCCCGACTAAACTTTACACACTGGCATCAACACTGGACTGGGCTGACATATGGCGAGAATTCCACCCTACAGAGCGGGATTATACATACCTTTCTACGGTCCATGGGTCGCAATCTCGATTAGACTATTTTTTTGTCCCCCGGGTGTTTCTCCATAGATTTTCACAGATACAGCATCAGCCCCGCGGTCTGTCCGATCATTCCCCGGTTGCAATGCGATTTCATACATGCTCACGCAGACCTCCATTCCGCTGGAGAATGTCCCCCTGGCACCTCCGTAGTCCTGCTTATCAAGATATGCTTAATACTGCGATCACTACCTATTTGACAGGCAACGGTCCCTCGGCCCCTTCGTGTACTACTCTCTGGGAAGCCCTAAAACCGACCGTCCGAGGTCATGAAATTAGCTATCGCACAAAAGAGAAACGTACCCACCGCGAGCAGCTTGATACCCTAGAGGCACGCCAGGCGACCCTGTCTTCCCAGCTCAGTTCCAATCCCAGTCCCATCCTCCGCCGCAATCTGATCCTTGCACAACAAGAGCTGCGTCAATACCTATTAAATGAAGCCAAGGAGATTTGGGAGGCGTCCCAGCATCGGATATATCTGTGGGGGGATAAATCCAGTAAAATGCTCCATAGACTGTGTCAAGCAGATGGCGCCCCGGCTGTTACACCTACCATTCGTGGCTTGGACGGGTCCCTGTACACGACACCGGGGGAGGTGGCGGGGGAGTTTGCGAGGCATTTCACATCCGTGTACGCCCGGCAGGAGCAGATCTCTGCCGAACTCATAGCGGAGTTCCTAGTGGACATTCCGCCTCGCCGGCTCCCCGACTCCGTCCGGGAGCGGCTGGAGACCCCAATCACACTTGATGAACTGACCGGCGCCCTTAGTGCGTTGCAGCCGGGTCGTGCCCCGGGTCCCAATGGGTTCCCCATGGAATTCCTCCGATCCCATATACCTCTTCTAGGGCCTCATTTATTGGCGACCATCGCAGACGCTACAGACACGACAATTCTACCGCGGGACTGGCGACACGCGGAGATTGTGCTGTTTCTCAAGCCTGGCCGACCTCCGGAAGACCCGTCTTCTTACCGCCCCATCTCCCTTATCAATTTTGAACCCAAATTACTAGGGAAGGTTCTGGCTGACCGCCTCAGGGGGTGTATCACGGACTTGGTCCACCCTGATCAGTCGGGCTTTATGCCACAGAGAGCCACTAGACACAATATTAGACAAGTCCATAACGCCATCGCTGCTGCCCCTACCCTTGGCCGACCCGCTGCCCTATTATTAGCGGATATAGACAAAGCATTTGATTCGTTGAGCTGGGTCTATCTTTTTCAATTGCTTGAGGCAATCAACTTTGGACCCCGCTTCCTGACATATATACGCCTGTTATATACAGATTTGACGGCTTCAGTGCGGATTGCGGGACATCGTTCTCGCCCTTTTCCGATTCAGAGGGGTACCCGTCAGGGATGCCCACTGTCCCCATTGTTGTTTGCCCTAGCAGTCGAGCCGCTGGCGGCCTGGGTCAGAAGTGACCCGGTGCTCAGGGGGTTCGACTGGTCCCGATCACGGTCAGATCGTATAGCATTATACGCTGACGACGTTCTCTTCTTCATGACAGACCCATGGTACTCAGGACCCTGCATACTGCAAATTCTTAGGGTATTTGGTGGCACCACGGGCCTCCACGCCAATCCTGCTAAATCCATCCTCTTCCCAGTGTGCGGACACCAAGGCCGTGAAACATGGCCGCGCAGCTCTCCCGGGCCACAGATGGGTTCAAATATTTGGGGATCTACATCTCCCCCAGTCCCAAGATTTCATGGACGCATAATATCACCCCACTGTTGGTCAGTCTCAAGAATGAAACAACGATATGGTCCGCTCTCCCTCTATCCCTCTATGGGCGCTCAGCCATCTTTAAGATGGTTTCTCTGCCTCGGATCCTATACCGCCTCCAAAATTTTCCTTATCCTCTCCCTCGCGCTTGGTTTGCACAGGTGAATGCAACACAAAACAATTTCCTCTGGGGTGGGGGTGCCGTTCGCGTGGCACTCCGCACATGTGCACAATCTACATATTGTGGGGGGATAGCGGCAGCGGATATCTATTCATACTATATTGCGTCTCACAGTCTTGTAGTTAACGAATGGTGGTATAATTCTCCTACTGATCCAGCATATGCTATTGAGCACGCTGCAATGGAACAAGTCCCTCTGCTCCACTTGCTTTATAGCTGCACATGGCTCGACCATCTACCACCGGCTGGTAGGGTAGCCATACAGTTATGGAGGGCCAAGACCAGACAAATGGAATGGGAAGCTTACTCGTCAAACCCCCATATGGCACGGTACACACCTCAGAACTTCTACCGCATTGAGTGGGTTCCGGGGGTGGGACCTGGTGGGGATTTCGACCCTTGGGGACATATTGAGGGGCACTACCTTAAAATCATTTCAACAATTGCAGTCAGACTTTGACCTCCACAAGTCACAATTTTTTAAATATCTACAGCTCCGTCAAGCACTCTCCCCCCAGATCCGAAATATAGAGGTTCTCCCCGAATTCCAGCCATTGGAAGGCCGCCTGCTTATGGGGGACCTTGGACTACACAAAATCAGACAAATATACCAAACACTGACGACCCACACTCCCACCACTCTCGACAAAACCCGACTGGCCTGGCAGGCAGACATTCCTGAATTAACGGACGATGATTGGACTGAAGCAATAACCAGCCCGAGGGGCGCGGCGGTCTCCGCACGCTACAGGCTCATCCAGTTTAAATACTTACATAGAATATATTACACTAGGGTACGACTGTGGCGAATGGGGGTCATCTAGTCCCCGGTGTGTTTGCGGTGCGACAGAGAGGATGGGTCCTTCCTACATACGGTATGGGCCTGCACGGCCCTGCAGCCCTTTTGGAATAGGGTTCGGTCATGTCTCAGTGAGGTGCTGGGGTGGGTGCTCCCACTTGACCCACGGCTGTTTCTGTTGCACTCCACTGACGACATCGGGGGGAACCGCTATAAACAGCATCTGCTGTTCCTCGCCCTCACTATTGCCAAGAGAGACATTGCACAGGGGTGGAGGATGTCATCTCCCCCGACTATAGGCAAATGGAAGAACGCCGTAGACACATGTATGGGAGCCGAGATTGCAGTTTTTGAGGCCCGGGGTTGCCCCAGGAAACATCGCAAGATTTGGTCGCGATGGGCGACATATCGCGGAATTGACCTACCCCCCCTACCCGAGGAGGACCTATGAGTGGCACCCTCTGCTCCCTGCCGAGTATCACCCCCTGCTATATCATTTGATTGTCTTATTGCCTTGTTGTAATGAATATTTTGACTCTGCTGCATTATGTGCTATATTACGGAGATTGACCACTGTCTGCATATTGTTTGAAGTATTGTTTTACCTGCATGTTTGGCGGGTAATGGTTAGTATCATGAAAATGGTTATTGATGCGAAACTTATCCCTCTGTTCACGCATGTTATGGTAGGGCGAACACCCAATGTACTGCAAAATAACCAAATAAAATTTGTTATTAAAAAAAAAAAAATGAGTAAGTTACACAAAATAAGTTACACAAAATGAGTAAGTTACACAAAATGAGTTACACAAAATGAGTAAGTTACACAAAATGAGTAAGTTACACAAAATGAGTTACACAAAATGAGTAAGTTACACAAAATGAGTAAGTTACACAAAATGAGTTACACAAAATGAGTAAGTTACACAAAATGAGTAAGTTACTCATTTTGGTATTCACAGAAGGCACTTACTCATCAATGAGTAAGTGCCTTCTGTGAATACCAAAATGAGTAAGTTACACAAAATAAGTAAGTTACTCAAAATGAGTAAGTAAGTGCCTTCTGTGAATACCAAAATGGTAGTAAGTTTACGTTTTTGACGTAAGTTAGTTCTGTGAATCAGGCCCCTAGTTGCTACTGCTCTCTGAAGTTGTTTATTCCACTGAGAGCCTGCGTTTTCGAAAATCCCTCTAAGGCAGGCCTTATGCAAATATAGAATTTAAGAAAGTCAGCTTCAATAATCAGGGCTTGCTTCACCAACCCAAATTCCAGTCTGCGTCTTGCTCTGCGAAGATATTTCGGCAGTTGAAAAATGTTCTTATATCCCACACACTGAGCATGCTCAAACAATTCCGAGTATGCTCCGGGGAAGGCATGATGGCCATATTGAAGTGCTGGAAGAAGGGAGGCTTGAATGACTTTCTTTATTCCCTCTGCAGATGGGCTTTTTAAGTTGTTATTAAGCCTGGTTAAGCCGTAGGGGATTGCTGTTAATTTCTTTTTGATTGCATTTTTGTGGGCGAATGGTTGAACGGATTCAGTGAACCATACCCCCAAGTACTTATATTTGGGGGCCGAGGTGATAATTGTGGTACCCATAGTGCATGAGACTTGTTTTTTGTTCTTGTAGCAACCGACTACAAGTATTTTGGTTTTATCTGGATTGATGGTGAGAAAATTCTTTTAGTTGTATTTATGTAAACAGGTTAGTGCTCATTGGAGAAGTGTGGCTCAATGGTTAGAGCGGCAGACCCTGATGCAGAGATCTGGCCCGGGACCAGGGTTCAATTCCCGCCTCGGCGGGTCTTGGGCTCAATTTCCTCGGACCTGATAATTCTCGCCTCGGTGCCTATTCTAATCATGGGTACCACTCTGCAACTCTGGGCAATAGCTTGCTTAATCTCCACAACGGCCCCAACAGCGCTGGGATGCCTGGCTTCACCCTGGGGGTGCCCAGGAGTGGACATTTCACAGGGAAAAGCCAGGAAGGGTTCCACAGCGGTATGCGTACAGCGCCAGGACACCTCTTTGGGGGTATAAGTGCGCTTTACAAGTACGAATTTCATTCATTCATTGGAGCCACACTTTGGTGTGATCCATGATAACGATGTCGTCTGCGTATTGAAGTATATGAAGTGGTCTATGACCTAGATGAGGGAGGGCAAGGCCGCTGTTGGTCAGGTCTTTCCCCAGGTCTGCTGTGTATAGATTGAAAAGTAGCAGCGGTAACACGCAGACTTTTTTCAGACCCCCTGAGAGTGTTGTCGGGCCCGTTTTTACACGCACCCAAGTTTCAGAGTACAGAGAGATTTTTGCTGTTAAAAGAGGTGGTGGAATACCGCAGCATGCCAGTTTCCTCCACAGGATTTGTCTATCAACTTTGTCAAATGCTGCACTGAAATGGATAAAACAGCAAAAAAGTGGAAGTTGGTTATGCTGCGAGGCTTGGTGGCTGAGGGCGGCTAGTGCAATGATATTGTCGATGGTGGCTGCTCCTCCGCGAAAGCCTGTTTGAAAAAAGGGGAGCAACTTGTTTTCTGATGCCCAGGTTTCCAAATTTTTCTGTAAAATTGAGGCATATGCTTTTGCCTCCAGGGCTAGCAAAGCTATTAGGCAGTAATTACTTGGCTTTAAGGGATCACCGTTTTTGAATATCGGGCATAGGGTCGAGCCTCTCCAAACTTCTGGAGTTTGCCCCAAACTGTAGGCTGAGTTGAAGAGCGGTGTCAGAAGAGCTGCCCATTCCTTCGGTGCACATTTAAAGATGCCCGCTGGGAGGTCATTTGGGCCTGGGGCTCCGTCGCCTTTCATATCGTGATCAATTTTACAATTTGAGATGATGTAGTTATTTCTAGTTGATCTTCTGTTTGCTGAGGGGTAAACCCCTATTTGCCTGTGTCGTAATGAGCGGAAAAAAGACCAGTAAGATATTTCTCCCATATCAATTCAGATACTGCGTTTTCCCTTGTTGGGCAAGATGATTTTCATTTGTTCATGTGGTTCCAAAAACGTGCGAGAGATCTTTCCTTTAGCATCCTGAATATTTTTAGTCACTCCTTCTTTTGTTGTTCCAGCTTGAGTGCCCAAATGGCTTTTTTATGTGCTTTCCGCGACTCTTTTACTGCCTTTATGTTTTTGCTCGTAGGGTTAGTTTTACATAGTCGGATGGTTCTCCTTAGGATCTTCCTTGATGGGTTGATGTCCTGTTTCGACAGCTGTTTGTGTGAGTAATGTTGGAATGGCTTTGTAGGCATCGGGCGACCCTTACACCCCAGGATGGAATCAAACAGTTCTTTGGTCATGGTGTCCCATTGTGTTAGGAGTTGCCCCCCCAGCCATTTGACCATCTGTGATGAGTGAATCGATCGCCACTTAATTCTCCTTACTAGAGTCTTTATTTCAGCTCTGATTGTAGTGCCTAGTCCCAGGAATTTGTCTGCTGTCGCATGGCCTAGGTCCAGGGTTAAGATGTGTAATACTCAATTTCACGATCCCTGGGATTTTTAGTTACTGTAGTTACAGTAACTAAGCAGGCTTCCACTACCCCAGTTTCATTCTTGTCACTCTGGATCGTCGACCACTTGGACAGCTTCCAGATGTCAGCTTAGAGCCCCATTAGATCAAGGTGTTCGCCAAGGACATACTCATTGCTTAATTTGTACCGGTGGATGCTATAATTTGAGCCGGTGGTTGCCGGTGGAGGTCACGGGCACTCATTTTTGGGGACCGGCACTTATTTTATCACATCAGATGTTTACTGAGACAATAAAGAGAATAAATGCACAAAGACGAAGAAAGATAAAAACCGGAACGTCATTTCAAGGGGAGCAAGAAGGAACCTGCCAGAGTGAGGTAAAGAAGCAAGGAGTGTCTAGTTGTGGATTAAAGAGGCAAGATGTCGATTTAAGAACGCACAACCTGGTATTAGGCACGGCAACATATAATTGCACAAGCCGCGGGCTTCTGAACAGAGTTTTGAGGACCGGCACTCATTCTTGAACAAGTAAAGCAATAGGCATAGTCAGGTAAAGCCTCCACTCTCCTCATGTAACTCTATCAGGATCTAGCTCAATAACAACCTAAGACAGTTCTTAAAAATTAGACATGCAGGAGTCCGTTGAAGAGAAACACTTTTTATGTATTTTTGGAAATTAGGAAATCAGACAACAGATAATATAAAACAAGCATTTGCAATGCAATAGGTCAAGCATTTGCGAGAGTTTAAGGTATTGGTATTGTAAATGACAATCCCTTTTATTTATGTGTTGGTTTTCAAAACAGATAAATAAAAGGCATGGTCATTTACAATGCCAATAGCTTAAACTCTCGCAAAAGCGAGACCTATTGCATTGCAAATGCTTGTTTAGCCATTTCACCCAACTAATAGTCACACACGAACACTACTTACAAATACAACCTACTACTTCCCTTTTAAAACCCATTCCCAACATTATATATCTATTCTATTCACAGGCAATCAAGAGCACAAACCTAACACAACTAAGGCACAAAGGAAAGAAAAGTGTTTTACTAATCTACTAATTATTAACCTCTAATCTTGGGTTCCGGGGTAGCGTGCTGCTCGCTGCAAAGAGCTTCAGCGGCTTGTCGGGGTAGTAAGCGCTATATAAATTCAATTCACAATTACACTGACCAAAAAAACCTTGCAAATGAAGCACGTTCTCTTGAGAAGAAGGAACCTATAATGGGCGATAGGGGTTTAAGAAGAAGTACATGAAACGCAACGTCCACCAGTTAAATACGATGAGGATATTGTAACGAGGTAAAACGCACCATCAGAATGGAAAGGGCTAAGCGGGTAGAGAAAACAATGTTAAGAAATGTAGAATGAGGACCATGGTCTCATAAGGGCAATGGCTTCGTTAATGGATGGATTGCCAGAAACCGTGGCTAAAAAAATGCTATAAATAAAAGGGGTGTGTTAAATGATAGGGGCCTTTTAAAGGCAGCAGAAGAGAGACATGTTTGAATATCAAGTTTCGAGAGAGAATGGAATCTTATTAAAAGGAATAATAAGGGAGGGACAGGGCAGCATACAGGCAGACCGGGCTACTTGGGCATGGGGGGTGCGGCTTTATAAATAGGAAGGCCTTATAGAGAGAGAAGAGAAAAACAAACACAGTAGCCGAGGCTTATACCGAAAGACACAGTGAAGTAAACCCTCCCCCTCTCTGCCACGGTATCTCCCCTCGTTATAGTACCTTGAGGCGTCCCTGAGGTGCCCTGGGAGTCCAGCTCTCCGGTCCCTAGGCGCGGGACTCCGCAGCACTGCGCCAACCTCGGTCCTCAAGACTTCGGACTCGAAGGAAGAGCACCACTTGCTTCGAGTTGGGGGCGGGGCCGCAAGGAAAACGTTGCGTTTCACGCCTCGATTTCGCATGTTCATTATGGAATCTTAGGACGTACTGTTAAGTAAGAGTCCAGAACAGCGGCCATGGAAGGGTCAGGCACAGTGACAACATTTAATAGTCAAGTCAAGTCAAATAAGCTTTATTCGGTGCATAATATACAGCCATAAAAGCATTCTAATCAAAAAAAGAAAATCAACATTTCTAAAAGTCATTAAAAAAAATTGCGAAATCAAGAGTGATTTCCTCTCATACAGACAGTCCATATTTAATTGATAGTACAAGGATAATTAATCGATATTAGTTTAGGATGAAATAGTCATTATAAAAAACATTTATAAAACCATACAAGTTAAAAAACAAAACATTTCATGATCATTTAACTCATTTGGGTAAAGTGCATTTCCATAAAGTGCGTAAAGTGCGAAGTGGTAGCTTATATCTTGATAAAGAAATGTTAGATCTTCTAAAAGTTCAGATCATCAATTGCATAAAGTGCAAAATAGTGGTGTACATCAGGATAAAAAGAAAATTACATCTCCAAATTCAATCATCAGGTTGTTCATATGTTAGGGCCTCTAAATGGGAGTAATCCTTTCTTCTCCTAATAGACATTTGTATAAAACTGATGACTGCGTTCGTAATTTTATCATTTTCCAGACTACAAATATAATTAAAAGCTTGTTTATAATAATAAAAACTATTAGCTAAAAAGAGTGGTTTTAATACAAGTTTCCGAATATCCCTATAAAAATTACAAAAAAGTATAAAATGCAGCGTAGACTGAGGGGATTTACCGTCACACGGACATTTCGGAAGATTATGACACCACTTTCCCAATTTAGGGAATGCTATTATATAGTGTAGGGTGCCAAACGAAAAGCCTCGTAAGGTAAAACCTATGCTGAGTGTTTCTTTTTTTGTTTGATCTGTTTATTGAAAGTTTTGAATAGAAAAACAATATACATACATAAGAATTATAGTGTGAGACCAGTAGGCAGATTACTAAGTCCAACATATAAATCAGTATTTCAATGACTCAATTACATCATCATTATTATTTACGACTAATAACAGTTATTAGCATATTCCACCGGTCACTGAGCCTCCTCCCACCTACAGCAAGACTGGTCCATCCCGTTGTAGTACATTATAACGCTACTATGCATGTATAAATCAATTACATTTGTACAGCACGTATGGTTTCACTCCACCATATCCCATCAAACTGCTTATACAGTCAAACATTTTTAATAATAACAACAAACGAAAACCACAATCAGGGTGGGAGGATATTAAAGGAAAACAAGAGCCTTATAGGAGTGGATGGGTGAGTAAACATAAATCTCAAATGTTGTGGGAAAAACTTCTTCAGCGTTCACAAATAGGCGCACTTCATGACTATTGGTATAACAGACGTCACATTTTGAGGTAGAGTGGACGTTCCCTGCAAGTCAGAGTATAGTTCGGGTCGAAATGAAATACATGTATAGCACACCATTAATCAAGAGTGGAGTTGGCCGAGGAACCATCCAGTGCCAACAACCCCTGAAGCGAACGCAGCATTGCATTCCATGCAGTGGAAATAGGGAATTTACGGAGACCCAGCGTATCCTCACGCACCAGAGAGACCGCCTCCGCCTTTACCCAATTCAGCATCGAAAGAGACCACGCCTTCTTCAGCGGGGGTTCCTACGATTTCCACCAGCGTGTTATTAATCGTTTTGCCACAATGAACCCCAAATCTAAGAACCTAGAGGATGCCTTATGTACTTTACTCCTAGGAAAGATGCCTGCAATACATGCCTCCCATGTCCGCGGTATTTCCCTAACAGTGCTAGTGGCCAACATCCCAATTACCCCATCCCAGTAGGAGCGCAGACTGGGGCACGACCAGAGCATATGCATAAAGTCTGCATCTACCAGCCGGCATCGCGGGCAGCAGGCATCCTGTCTATGAAAATACCTATTTATCTTGTCCGGAGAAAGATATGCCCTATGGATAATATAGAATTGGATTAATCTAAAACGGGTGTTCCTGGGAGTCTGTTTAGGACTTTCCAAGACAGCAGACCACTCCTTCTTAGAAAAAGGCCCTCCCTGATCCGCTTCACATTTGACTTGTAACGGCATTAAATCTACCACAGTGTGTTCCCGGATCGACTTCGCAAACCACTTCACCAAATGGCGCCCCATACCCATGACGTGCACATATTGCATAAGGAGATGTGTTGGAGGTTCTTGCGCAATGTCACCCCACCAGCGCCTCATCGTGGCCGTCCAGGAGGCATGATTCAGGAACTAACCCGGGGGAACCCCATCCTCCTCCGTGATGATAAGGAACGGCCTCAAAGCGCCCTGCCCATATAAGTCCCCTAGGGTAGTTATACCTGCTCCTACCCAATCAGTAAGATCCGTACTCAGTACACGTCCCCTCACTGTCGGCATACTCAGTAATGGCATAACGGGTGCATACCGTGTAAAATGTTTAGTAAGGCGCAGCGCCCTGCGGAAACATTTCTGTGCAATCTGAACCAATAAGGGAAGAGGTTCATGCGCGCCATCACAAGGGTGGAATAAAGAGAGAATCCTGTCCAGAGAGTACGGAGGGTTCCGTTCAGCCGAGTCCGACAAATGAAGTTCCTCTAGCCACCTTGCCACCCACATTATTTGAGAAGCGAGGAAATAGTGCTCTAAATTGGGCAAAGCCAGCCCACCTCTCGATCTTGGTAAATACACCGCGAGTTGCTCCAAATGAAATTCCTGACAATCCCTTCCAAGGAGCGAAAGAAGGACGCAGGGAGGAAAAGCGGCAGATTAGAAAAATAATAAAGGAGACGCGGCAACATAACCATTTTGATTAATTCCACCCTCCCTATAACCGAGAGATTAAGCGTCTTCCAAAACTCGATCTGGGATTTGAGTGCTGTGACCGCCCTGGTGATATTGCCATCCATAAGGTCTTGATCATTGTGATAGATGCGTATGCCTAAATACCTAAATGCCACCGGCAGCCAATGCACAGCTGTCCCATCTACCTCCCAATTCGGGTCGTCCGTACCTGGATTAAAGGGATATAAACAAGACTTACCCCAGTGCACACCCAGCCCAGATAATAATAATAATACAGACACTTGTAGAGCGCGACAGCTACCTCAAACAGAGGTGTCCCGGCCCGATAGAGACGCAAAAATCCTCAGCGTATCAGGGATGACCTGTGGGATCACTCGAATATCTTTAACATACAGCAAGATGTCATCTGCATACAGCGAAACCACATGTATGCCATCTCCAAGACATATGCCCCATTCCGGTGCCGAACTCCGCAGCGCCATTGCTAGTGGTTCTATCACCATGGCAAAGATCAAGGGAGAAATGGGGCACCCCTGGCGAGTCCCCCGTTCGATCAGTATAGGGTCAGAAAAAAGAGTTCCCAACTGCACCCGAACCGTGGGAGCACCGTATAATAGTGTAATAAGGCTTAAGATGTACGGCCCAAACCCAAATCTACGGAGTACCGCAAACAAGAAGGGCCATTCAACAGTGTCAAAAGCCTTCTCTAGGTCTAACACAACGCAGCCGGCCAATGGCCAATCTGTTGTAGCACAGCGCATCACCCGGAACAGTCTTCTTATATTAAGCAACGTGTTACGGGCTGGCATGAACCCATTTTGATCATGATGAACCAGTTGCGGAATCACAGGTGCCAATCTATTTGCCAAAATGCCCGCAAGAATCTTATAATCTCCATTCAGGAGCGCCAAGGGGCGGTATGCTCCCGTAGAAGTGGGGTCTCTACCTGGTTTGGGCAGTGTGATCAGTGTAGCCTCTACCATTGAAGCAGCGAGGGCTTCGAGCGCCTCCTCATATACCTTGAGCAAATGTGGGCTCAAAAGGTCGGCATACGACTTATAAAATTCATGGGGAAATCCATCAGGGCCTGGGACCTTCCCAGTTGGCATAGCTCTCATCGTGCCCCTGACCTCGTCTAATGTAAGCGGGGCATCTAGCTCCTCCCGTTGTTCCCTCGTCAATCCCGGGAAAGGGAGTCCATCCAGGAACTCCTGTATCGCACCCACAGTGGCCTGCCGACCGGATCTATAGAGTCGGGTAAAATGCGCGGACAGTTCACGGTGTATTTCTAACTGTGTGTGTTTAAGTCTCCCATCCAAGGATCGGAGTGCAGTAATCGGTCCGGTGGATTGTTCTTGTTTAATTAACCAAGCGAGGAGGGGCCCGAACGATCCGCTTTGGCATGCACAGACGTAGAATGCGCCGCAAAATTGCGACATCTCTGCCGTTCAAGCAATTCCGCATGTTTCTTGCGCGCTTCCTCCAAGGAAGCCAGTTCCCCGGCATTAGCCACCGCCCTAGACTCCAGAGACAGTAGCCGCCTCTCAATCTCAAGCAAGTCCGATGTCACCTGGTGCCGCAGCCCGCATCCCAGTCCCAAGCACTTCCCCCTCATAGTAACTTTCATGGCCGCCCATTCCACCAACGGAGAAGAGGCGGTCCCAGCGTTGAGTTAAAAATAGTCCCCAATCGCCTCCCAAAAGATTGAATCCTCCAACATCACCGGTTGCAACCTCCATGTAGGAACCTGTGGAATCCCATCCTCCCAGGTCAGTACAACACAGTGAGGATTGTGATCAGAGTGCGTGCGCCCCCAATATTCTGATCTTGAGATATATGGAAGGAGAGGGGAGGATCCGAAAAACATATCAAGACGGACATGTAAGTTATGAGGTACCAAAAAGAAAGAGTATACCCTCTCCCCTGGATTCTGATGCCTCCAGACGTCAACTATTCCCCATCCACGTGCCCAACCATTAAGCATCGTAGAATTGGTCATAGCGGCCATGCCTCTGAGTGGAGGAAAAGATCTATCCATCCCCACATCTAGAACACGGTTGAAGTCTCCGCCTATTAACCACGGGACCTCACACCATTTTCCCAAAGCAAGGGACAACCGATTAAAAAATTGGCCCAGATCTACATTCGGGGCGTACACATTTCCCAACAGTATATGCCGTCCATCCACCCTTCCTTTTACGAGCACATACCTGCCCTCTTTGTCAGTAAGGACTTCATCCATAACAAACGGCGTCCCAGGACGTATCCAGATGAGGACCCCCCCGGGCAAATAAGGAATAATCCGTAGTGTATATTTTACCCCTCCACCTGCGCTGTAATCTAGTAATCTCTACAGCGTTGAGATTTGTCTCTTGCAAAAGTGCTATGTGTACGTTATGACGTTTAAGATAGGCATGTACAGCATACCTACGAGCAGGCGTACGGAGTCCCCGGACATTCCAGGTTAATATCACGTGACCCATTTCAAAACTAATGGAAGTATCAAGTAGTTACTAATAGCGTCCCAACTCCTCCAGAGCCAGCTAAACAATAGTCGAACATACATGCCATTCATTCTAGCACCCACCCAATAAGCTCCTGCATCATAGGGAAAACGGGAAGAGTCAACCAAGGGGAAACAAAACCTCATAAGGGCAACCCCCAGAACAATGGGGTGTCGTCTAAACACAAATTGCAGCAGTGTGTCCTACTGGCCCCAAATAGCTGGGGAAAACAAGGGGGTGTGTGACCATGCAGGGTGTATCATCAAGCATCCCCACAGAGATAACTAGTAGCCCATCGCTCTAAAATATATTAAAAAAATAAATAAAAAAATAAAAAACGCCCCCACCCCCAGGGGGTAAAGACTTTCCCCAGCCCGCCAACCCAGACTCATCCAGACTCAACAGAATTAACACTCAGTACAGATACTGATATAACTCACATCATATCAAACAGCAATGCCCATTAATAAATGTCCAGTACAGCCCATGTCATACGAAACCATCCGCCGTCTGAGGTGTGACGTCCGGCATTCTCAGCAAGACCCCTTCTGAGGAGTTCGCTATCGAGGAACCCCCATCTCCTGATGAGTGACAAGAAGTGTCCACTTTATCATCTGGTACCGCTGTGTCCGCCACCTGTTCTACAATGCGGACCACCTCTTGCCGCTCTCTTCGGATCTGGTCCGGGCCAGGCGCCGCTGCTGACCCAAGAAATCACCGTCCCGACCGTCGGCACCGAGGTCCTCTTTCACTTGCCCCCTCAGGCCATGTCGCAACAGTGCCCGCAGGCCAGAGTATCGACCCGACGTCTCCAGCCAGTCCCAAGCATCCTGAGGCGTATCAAAGAACCTGGACTTCCCATCGGCAACTACGCGAAGCTTAGCCGGGAATAGTAGCGAATAGGAGATATTGAGCTGCCGAAGCTGGCGCTTGACCGGTAAGAAGGACTCCGCTGGCGCTGGACCTTCATTGTATAGTCCGGGAAAAACAGCACTTTGACGTTCTCATACTGAATGTCATCCAATTTTCTCGTCTCTCGAAGGATCACATCGCGGTCCCTGAAGTGTAATAGTTTAAACATGAGCGGACGTGCCCTATCTCCCGGGGCCGGCTTCCTGCCCGGAACACAATGCGCCCGCTCTATGGTGAAGAATGGGGAAAAATCTGCATTCGGCAAAAGGGTCTTGAGCCAGTGCTCAAGAAATGTGGCCGCATCCTGTGCCTCCGCATCTTCCGGTAGGCCAATTAAGCGAACATTGTTTCTCCCGGAGCGGCCTTCGGCATCCTCGACTCGCTCCTCCAGGTACCGAATTCGAACTTCATGGGCATTCTGCTGCTTCTCTTGAAACTCCATGGCCGGCTTCAATTCAGCTACCTCCTGCTCCACGGTAGTGACCCGGTCTTTCAAGTTCCGATGATCAGCGTGCAGTAGGTTAAGGTCCAGGGCCACCTTGTCCAGTTTGGCTTCCATAGACGCACGAGAGCGTTCAATGGCCTGCAGAATAGCGTCCAGGCGATCCTCCGGCGCCTCTCGTTCCACCACCTGTTGCGGAGGATCCGCGTCACTTGCGCCCGCAGCCTGCGAGGAGGTCCTCGATCCAACGCCCCTGGTGCGTCCCATTCTTCTGCACAAAGGCTATCCAACGCAGGCCATCACTAAGGATACAAGCCACTCAAAGGAACAGGGCAACAATCGTCTCCAAATACCTAGGGCAACTCCAGTAAGCAGTTCGTGGAGGCGTGGCTTTGATCTCTCCCTGCTTTCACCGTAGCACAAGTCCACAATCCACTTACACTGCAGGCAGCCACACTTTCAGGCTGATTACATCAGGAAACTACTGCTGTGCATCCGTCTCACTGCCATGATTCCCAGGTCATCCCATTCAGCTGTGCACAATGAGCTAGCCACTGCACGCAAAGCAAATCACTGAGGAAATCCTGTCGCAAATGGACTTCGTGGATCCCTCTCCAAGAAGAGGGCCCCTTCACTCTACCTCTCAGACTATCACCAGCACAGTCCTTATCAGGTCGCAACCACCGGCCCGACGCTGCCCCCGTCTTTCCACCAACGTGAGAAACAATCGGAGGTCGTCGCACTTCACCGCACAGGCGTGGGTTATCTTAACATACCAGCATGGCAAGACCCCTCCTTACTGCAGCAGCAATCGGAAGTCACCACACGGCACTGCACGTGTCACCCCACAGACAATGGGGCACCAAGGCGCTGCGCCGCTCCACCATCCCAGGGATGTCCGCTTCAGTAATCCAGCAGGGGAGGTCTGCTCTCGGCTCCCCTCGCCACAATAAGTGCGTCGTGCCCCCGCCAGTTCAGCGCAAGTGCTTCCCGGCATCCATACCAAGTCACCACCAGGCGCTGCCGTCCGCCCTCCAACCTGCTCAGTCACGGACGGCGGGGCCCGCTCAGCACATCTACGGCCCCCGCTCCGCTTACCGGCAGCTCTTCCCTTCGTCTGCCGCTTCTTATGAGGGCCGAGCCGAGCCCATCCCGGCCGCCACCCGTGCAGATAGCGTCATCTGGAGCTCCTCAAATCGCTCTCACAGTCCGTCTCCGGGGCCAACCTTTCCACAAGTCAGCCCGCACTTCACACCCGTGGGGACACAATAGAGACAAAATCCAGGACAGGCTTTCAGGGCCTCCTCACAGGCATCCCCCCACCCAGGCTATGGCGGTCGCGGCCCACCAGCTGTTTGTTGCTGCGTCGATTTTAGAAGTCGCTGTCCGAGCCCAGTTTCAGTTTCCGCTGTTCCCCGGGGGTGTCACTGAGGCATCAGATATATCCCTACAGTAACATACGGCGAAGTAGGATAATGGTGTCGGATGTAATGGGATAGCGGACGGAGCGATGCTAAAACACGTCCGCCATGCTGCCCCAGCAGGCCATGCCCCCACGCTGAGTGTTTCTTACCGTGATAAGATATGGTTGTGTGCCCATCGATAGAGGGCACTCACAGTAAGAAGTGACGCTCTGTTTTGAGCTAGCTTCAGCCTCTCTTACAGATTCCCTAGCAGTCATAAGCCTTGATTTCAGCTCACTTTTACTATAACCCTGTATAAGTGATGGCTCCTTTCGATCTGGGTCTACCTTACAAACTTTTAGAAGGGTAAAAATATACTCTAACCAGGGTATTTTTCTACTATTGTCAAGGGCCAGGCAGTCCTTAATTAGGTCCTTGGTGACCCTCGTCACGTCTTTTGTCCAGATACCATGCCAAAAAGTAAGTCCTGCTATACTTATGAGGTCACGAATATAAGGAGCGGACAAGTCTCTATGTACTATAAAATTGGCTGTGGAGCTTGGAACTGCCAACAATCTTTTTAAAATCTTGTTTTCTTGAGTTTGTAAGGAGGTAGTATTGTCCTTCCCCCATATAGCTGCCCCATTACAAGCAGTTGTGATAGATTTACTCCTGTATAGAGCAAGGATTTCCCGTATGGGTTTGTTTCCTATTTTTATGGAGAATCTAAAAATGCCCTCAATTGTTCGCACGAATTTCAGGTTAGATAATTCTATATGCGTGCCCCAGGTACCATTCCTATTAAACAGTAATCCCAAGTATGTAAAACTTGAGACTCTGTTAATTATGGCACCTCCCACATGATGTTGTCTTTTCCTCACTCTGTTTTTCCCGCATGTCATGACAAAGGTTTTTGTGTGATTCAACTGTAAGTCTTTTCCAGTCATGTAATGCGAAAAAATTTCTATTAAACATTGCAGACCGTTCGCTGTCCTTGACAACAAAACAGCGTCGTCCGCATATAAATGTACTGGAGTGGGACGTGCACCGACTCTTGGGGCATCTACATTTAATTTTTGTAAAAAGGAATCAACGTTATTAATATATAATGAAAATAAAAGGGGTGCTAGCACGCAACCTTGTCGTATCCCGCGCGTAACCCTGAAGTCCGGGGTACATTCGCCCTTTATACCGAACCGTACTATAGAGGTTAAAAGGTGTAAATCTGGGATAAATAAATAACAATGTCATTTGGGGCACCTAGCTCAATAAGTGTTTTCCATAATTTAACGTGGTTGACCAGGTCAAAGGCACTGGTAAGGTCAACAAAACAGAGATGTAAAGCCCCTTCCTTGGCTAGGGTGTATTTCCCTACCAATAATTCCAGATTCACACATTGTTCCACCGTCCCAATACCCCTTCTAAATCCATACTGGACCTCGGTTAAGATGTTGTTCTCAGAGGCCCAGTGTTCTAATCTTCCTAACATGACTCTACCCATCAATTTCGAGGTAGAGTCAAGAACGGATATGGGACGGTAGCATTTGGCCTGCCCTCTATCCCCCTTTTTAAAAATGGGTACTGTTATACTTTCTACCCAAGATGCTGGTAACACTCCACCTAAGGTGGCATTAAAAACATTTAGTAGAATAGGTGACCAAAAATCGATGTTATGTTTAAAAACATCGATAGGAACCCCATCCGGTCCTGCGGCTTTGCCATTAGCAATTTTATTTAAGGCGGTTTTAATCTCTTCCAGGGTTATTAAGGGGGACTTAACAGTTTCCACTATAATAAAATTACTCTTTTCACTTTTAATAGCAATAATAGCTCCCGGGTTAAAAATACTTTCAAAGTGCATTATCCATTCTTCCGGTGGAACTGTAATATCTATTTTCACCGCTGTATTATCTTTAAAAAAAGGGTGATCAATAGTTTTCCAAAATTAGACTGCGTCACGTGTCTCTGCAGCTTGAATTAGTTTTTCCCAAGCCTCTTCACGAATCTCTCTTTTCCTTAAATTCAGGGCATTTTTATAGCTTTTCCTTAAATTACTTATCCTTACACTATCCCTGGGTCTTACTTTTAGGGCAGTTTTTAATTCCCTATTTAACATTGAGCACTCCTGGTTAAACCATCTGGTGTCATGATTACGGGTTTTCTTTTTCTGTTTTGTTTTTAATTGGCCAGCTATTTCAGTCGTGATGTTACAAAAAGCGCTAACAATGTCCGAATTTATGGAAAAACTGTCCAAACAGGTATTAATGTCTTTCTGATTTTTCCCTATAAGATTGTCCATGAAAATAGTTGGGTTGACACCCGACCATTTTATGGAAACTCCATTATTACCTTGTGTCTCAATAATTGTGTCAGCTGCCTCCCCTTTTTTGCCGTGGCATGATGAACTTCAGAGTCATGATCAGCGGATGATGATCACTATACGGACTTGCACAAATTGAAACATTTTCCACTATGTCCCTACAGTGCTCTGATACGATAAAATGGTCAATTGTTGAGGATGATCTAGCCCCTACAAATGTTTGGGTTATTACCTCTCCATCAAATTCATCCAATTCCATGACTACTAAATTGTATTTGTGGATAGCAGTATTTATTGCTTCCCCATAAGTGACATGTGGGAAGTGAGGGATTCGGTCACCAAATTGGTCAAGATATCCACATTGATCACCTGCTACAATTTCACATTTGTCGCAATTAAAATCACCTGCCAAATGAGTATATAATCTCCTCCCACCCCTTTAAAAAACCATCCAAATCTTCTTCTAGTGACTTAATTACCTTAAATCTTGTGTTATCAAAGATGTTGCTATAAAAATTGATTATGATAATGGACTATTTCCCTCCAAGTAAAAGTGAAAAAACTGATAAAATTGTGACATGGTATAAGCTTTCCCTAATATTAGGGGTGAAGTTACTGCTATTAGGGTAGCTAAGTCACCTTTGGCTCTCCCCATTCTAGAGGGGGTGGCCTGTGTGCAAATCGTTTGGAAACCATTAATAAAAAAGGGCTCAGTGTGCCAAGTTTCCTGCAGCAAAATTAAAGCACAATCCTCAAGCATTTTCAGCCATTCTCCATCATTTAATTTATTTTTTACCCCTGCCACGTTCCAGGACATAATAGGTAAAGATAAATAAATGTGTTCACTGTCACCAACCTCTGTTCTATTACAGGTAAAGATATGATCCTTCTTACTGACTGATGGCCTACCAACATCCTCCCCCTGTCAATCGATGTCACTACAACTTCCTAGGGGAGCACACTTATTATATGAGGGGGCGATCGAGTTTGGATCATACCTATGAATAGTGTTTGATCTACAATGATTTGGCTAGTTTCTAGGCCTATAAAAATAGCCAAGTGGAACAGCGGTAATATGGTCATCCTGTTTGGAAAAAGGCTCAGGAAAATGGTTAGAGAATATGTCCATCAAGTTTCCTACCAGCTCCCTACTACAAAAGTTGACAACCACACAGTCTCCCCGACATAATTTTCTGGAGCTACCCACCCAATTCACTCTTCTTAACATTATAATGTTCTGTTGTAATAAATTAACGTTAAGATTAGTCCTTACAGAAATCCAGTGTACAACTTGATTCTTTAACGACTCATATGTTTTCCTTTTATCGTCCATTAATTTTGGGACGTTTTTCAAAATGATAACATATGGAGTCGCCTGGGGGGGTAAATGTAATAAAACCTCAGTATTTTTAGTTGATTGCAGGGTCCTGCTTATTTTGTCCATCCGATTTACTTTTGCAGTTCCAGAAGAGTTAATATTACAGGCTTTGTTAGCCCTTGGTTCTTGCACAAATTGTGTATTTGGGCAGTCCCTTGAAGATGCTATAGGAAAAGTCAGCCTTGGATGGGGTTTGCCAGCAGTGATAGGGGTACCTGGTCCTTCTTTTAACCTCTCGACTGGTTTATTTGCACTAGGCACCTTATTCAATGATTTTAGTGGTAATAATTCGGAAACCAAATCTGTTAAGTAACATCCTTTTGAACTAGTTTGATTTCCGACATCAAGCGTCGTTTAATATTATCTATTTTACCATGCAATTTTTTAAAAAGTATTTCCAGGCTTTGTGGATTTTGCACATTAGTTTCAACATGGCTACCCCCTATGCCTTTTTCCACCCCTACATTTTTTCCTCCTTTTTTTGGCTTGGGTTTTGCTTTTACTACCTGTTTAACTGAAGGTGTATTAGTCAAATGTGGTAATTGTTTCAGTTTTTTGGCCGGAGGAGAAATCAAATCCGTAGTGTTAGATAGCACCGAAATCTCCAAAGAAGCCGTTAATATACAAGGGTTAGCCATATTCGGGACGATAACCTCATTGTTTTCACAAGGGCTCGGAGTCTCTACAGCGGAATCCTGCTCTCTCCCATTATTCATTTGTGCTGAGGGGTCTATCCCATCTATCCCGCCTTCTGGTACTGACTCTTTTAATACGGCATCTAAAGCAGTTTTTGTAGCCGCAAGTTCTTCCTCAACTTGAGTGATCTCGTTGTTAATCATCCCCACTGCATTTTTCAAAAATTTGGTAATGGGGACACTTTTAGTAGGGAGCTTCCCTACGGTGGATGGTAATTTCCTTTTGCCCATATTTCCGTGAGCATATCCGATCACAAAGGCTTTTAAGTAATGATATGACTCCTTACCGCTGGTTAGCAGCTCCTGAGGCGCCAAGGCGGGTGGCCCAGCCCAGCCCTGTCCAGCCGCGGACGGGCGCAGACGGGCCCACCCTTGGCCCAGGCACGCCCGCGTGCGTCCTGCACTGCGGGAGCCCTGGCCGGTGTTAAAGCGCCTCCTGGCGCGATACCGTGACTTGTGCGGCGTGCGCCGCTCGGTGGTGCCGGGAGTTGTGGTTCCTCTCCTCTCTCAGGCACGGGATGTGGCAACAGCAGGCAGCAGGCAGAGCAGACAACAGTAGTTAATGGGCTCCCGCACTGCGGGAGCACTGGGCGGTGTTAAAGCGCCTCCTGGCGCAAAATCGTGACGTGTGCGGTGTGCGCCGATCTGTGGTTCCGGGAGTTGTGGTTCCTCTCCCCTCTCAGGCATGGGATGTGGCAACAGCACGCAGCAGGCAGAGCAGACAACAGTAGTTAACGGGCTCCAACATTTAATAATCTCTCAACGTCACAATTATGAACCAATAAATGCCCGAAAATCGTTAAGAAGTCCAATTCTGTCCCGGAAACAGTTGCTACATTGGAATAGGTCACTTTCACAGTGAACACTTATATTGGTTTCACTTTCGTAGAAAGAGCTACGGAACTATGGCGTTACCATCACAAACACCGCACTACAACAGCATCCGTCACTGCACATGAAGATGATCCAGTTAGCCTCCAGCTCCATGCGCCACACCGATGATTTGGTATCCAAGCTCAGCATTTTGTATCTTATGTGACGTCTAACCAGGCAATCGCTTTGGGCCACATCCCAATCCATTGTTTTTTGGCCACCATAGTTTGGACCCAGTCATAAGCAAATCAGTCTTGACCCTGCTTCTCATAGGAACAGTCCAGCCCAGGTCCTCCCTGAACCGGAAAACAATCAACCCAGGATCGGTTTCGCCCCTGTTATGGGTTCTTCAGCGGGTATAGCTTGGTTCCAGTGACACAGTGAGCTCGGCACCCACATCTGGGAATACCCAGCGCACTTAGGGCATCAAAGCAAAAACAACAAGGTGATGGATGGACTTCTTGAATTAATCTAAGCCACTGGCAATCACTTGGGGCCGCATCCCAATCCATCGTTTTTTGCCCACCATGCCACCTCAGTTTGGACCCAGCCATACGCAAATCAGTCTTCAGACGGGTAAAGCTTGGTTCCAGGGGCACAGTGAGCCACGTCTGGGCATACCAGGCACACGTCAAATGCAAAAACAACAAGGTGACTTAGCGTGGCACTTTGGGCTGGACTGTTCCAATTGGAGCAGGGTCAAGTCTGATTTGCATAAAGCTGGGTCCAAACTGAGGTGACATGGAGTGCAAAATAATGATTGACTGGGCTGAGTAATTCCAAGTGGCTGAGATTAATTCAAGCATTCTGTCCATCACTTTTTGTATACTTTAGTTTGTCGTCCTAAGTGAGACGGGTATGCCCAGACGTGGGTTCTGTGCACACTGTGTCACTGGAACCAAGCTGTACTCAGCTGATGAGTCCATAACTAGGGCAAAACCGGTCCTGGGTTGCTTGTGTTACGGTTCAGGGAGGTCCTAGCTTGGCAGTTCGGGTTGGACTGCTCCAATTGGAGCAGGGTCAAGACTGATTTGCATATAGCTGGGTCCAAACTGAGGTGACATGGTGTGCAAAATAACAATGGACTGGGATGCAGCCTGAGTACGTGGCTGAGATTAATTCAAATATTCCATCCATCACTTTTTGTATACGTTACGAACATATCATAGCCAGAAGACTGGCTCCCAAAATATTAACGGGCAAATATAGTTAGGTAAGCAGACGTTTACTATTCTTAACTCCGCTTCTCGGTACTTTGAAGATGTACATATATGTACAGTTGGATACTCGAGATTCTGGTAATATACAATATAATCAAAAGAGTCCCAAAGCACTTTTTGAGGCTAAGAGAAATACCTAAATCTACATTTCCAGTCCTACAGATTACATTTTACTCAAGGTGCTCGGATTGGCTCAAGATAGAAAGAGGGAGTTTGTTCCACATTTACAAGCCTTGTACTTGAAACAGTCAGTAGCCCTTCTCTTGTACTTGAAGCACCGAATTTTGAACATCAGATGGAAGCCAGACTTTTTTCGATAAATCTTTATCATGCATAGCGAAAAAACCTGTGTGTAACACAGGAGATTTTAAATAAAGTCCTTTTCTGAACAGGCAACCAATAAAGTTGCTGCAGGCAGGAAGATATATGAACATATTTCTAAAGTTTAAAAAATACTCATGCGGCTAAGTTTGAGCACCATGCATATGCTGAATGCTAGTTTTCTATAGGCCTATTCAAACTTTGTCAAAATCTTGAAGTTAAACAGTGCAAATGTCACTGCAACCCTGCCTGGGCGAAGTGTAATATACAAGATATGGCCTTAAGATACCCTTTAAAAGTGTAGCCCACACATGTTTGACTACTGCTCTTTTAGTTGACATTTTTGGAACCAAAGACAACTTTTTTCACTTCTCACACCACACATGCATTTATTAACTTCATAGATTTCCTTATTCAAATTGACGAATGATACTCTTTCTCACTAACACACGAGGGATGGGGAAAGAATTAGCCTTGCTAATGTTAGCTTCATATACTGCTGGTCGACGGACTGCCTTTAATGTGACCTTCCCCATGAATAAAACACAGTTCAGCCAGCGCCCAACCAATCGGACAGAAAATTCCTCCATTTTCCTGGTGTTTCCATTGGCTGAACATATATTGCTTATTAAGGGTGACAGAGCCAAGCAAGATGGCCGCCTAGGTGTGTTCCTCAAGGGCTCCTGCCGGCCTCCGAACAATCCTGCATCATCCTGCGGATTTCGACGCAACAAATCCCCCCCAAATATGTTGTGGCCCACCCGGAGTATGCCCTGATACTTTTGACGACTGGGGTAGCTTGCTGGCCCCCAGGCACACAGGTTGCTGAACAGGAGCGCCGGGCCGCCGACCTGAGCCTGGGCCGTCCTTGCTGTTAGTGACACGGAGGAGCTCCTGGGGATGAGCGGAGACACTCCCCAATCGCGCCACCTGCGGTGGGGAACAACTGAAGGTGGACTGTGACCCCCGGGGGCCGCTGTGATCTACTGCATGCTGCCGGGGGAGGCGGGTGTGGCACAAGATGCCTCGTGGCCAGGACCCGATAGGTGGCCTGCTGCCCTTCCTCCCTGGGCGGTGCGGGAGGGGACGTAACTAGGGCTGCTGGGCTTCGGCGTCACGAAGCGCCTTCGAATTGATTGCGTGGCCGGGCAGGCTCAGGGCCCCCCAAGCCGTTGATGGCGAGGAGGCGCTGTGGTCTCCAGCATCGGGAAATACCTGTCTACCCCCACCCCCTCATTCATCTTAGTGGGCTCAGCCTCTCTGCCCCGGGACCATTATTGAGAGCTGCGGCGACGATCGGGAGACCTTGGCTTTGAGGTCGGGGCAACCTTGGATTGGACCTTGCGCCCCCATTTCGGACTTGGGGATCCCTATTGGAGAATGAGGCACCTGGGAATCCATTGCGGCGTGCTACCAGATGGGGGGGCACCTCTGTAAGTGCTCCATGAACCCCCAGGTGTGGGAGATAACGGGCCACTCCTCATTACATTCCGCCTACTGTAGCCCTGCAGTAAAGACGGTTGGTGGGCGAGTGGGGGCACACACATGTTGGGGGTCCTGCTTGCTTTGCCCTGCTTCAGGCTGGTGGAAGTGAACCTCCAAGACCATTATTCGTGCCCTTGGCCTGCAATACGCTGTGTTACCGATATTGGGGCTCCGCTGAGACACTTCTCCTTATTCCTGTGTGAGAAGGTCTTTGGAGGGTGAATGCACCAGCTGGCCTGGGCGCTGGGAGTAGGTGAGGCTTCTGCGCATCACAACATGGCAAAAGATAAACCTGGCATGCTGGAACAGACTAACAAAATGGACAGTTATACTCATTCTGTGCCACTGGAGGGGACGGCGGAGGCCCCAGCTGGATGGGATCTGTCAGCGGGACCAAGTTCCCCATCGATGACGAACATCATGGTAGATTTCACAAGTTCGAAGGAGGTCATGCTGGTGAAAATAGATACAGTAGCCATTGAGGTGAGCCTGCTTTGTGCCGACTTTAGGAATATGTTTGAGCAGGTGGTGAAGGATGAGGGACAAGTTGTGGTGCCCCAACAAGAGGTGGTGACCCTAAAAAAAACGGGGGGAGAACTCTGAGCCAACACTGATCGGATCGAGGATGCGGAAGGATGCTTTAGGAGGAATAATTTGTGCTTTGTGGGCTTCCCGGAGAAGACGGAGGACCAGTCCGCGGAGCTGTTTTTTGGAGAAGTGGATCACCACCGTTCTAGAGCCGCAGAAACTCTAGAACGTTTTCACAATTGAATGGGCCCACTGTGCGTTGGCACCCAAGCCCAAATAGGGGGTACCCCCCCAGAGCCCTCATTGCCAGACTCTTCACTTACAGAGACCGAGACTCTATGTTACAACACATCCGGGTACTTGGGCCACTGCAATATGTGAGGCGGAACATTACGATTTTCCAAGACTACACCCGAAAAGTGCAGGAACTCCAGAAAAACTTCCTGCTCACAAAAATGCGATTGAGGGACCTTGGTCTCCGATACGGCTTGATGTTCCTGGCGAGCCTCACAGTACAATACAATGGAAAGGCATATTTCTTCGATACCCCGGAAGCAGACAATGACTGGTTGGACACCCTGGGGAGAGCGAAATGGAAGACCCCCTCGAGCCACAAGTGGGATATTCCAGCTGCTCCTCAGTGAAGCGCAAGATTGCGACAGACCTCAGCTGGATCAGAGGCACTGGTCATGGTCCACCCAGATGGTACTCTTGAGGACTCTACTTGTGTGCCAGACAACGGTGAGTCCTTCCGCCATCACCGGGGAGATCGGGACAGTCTCTGTGACAGCACAGATGCGGGGCTCTGAGAGCTCTGGGAAGACTTCGCAGCCCTTGTGGTGGGGATGGGGACCTGAGGAGAGGGCTGACCTTGTGCGAGGACGACCCCGCTGGGTACCACCTTGGGTGTTGCTCCAAAGTGACTAGAGAATTCTGGACTTCTCTGATCTGAGGCTACCTGTTGCAGTTGTGACACAGTAACGTATAATCCTGATTCTAGCTACTGTGTATGGCCTTAAACTGTAGGGGGGTGCAATTGATTTACTCATATGGGGTTTTCGAAGGGGGATTTGTGGTATTAATTTTTTTGATGATCCTTTGTGATATCATTGACTGCATGAAATGGTGGTAGGCGGACTCAATGATGGCCATCAGGAACGGCTAGAGGGCGGCGGTCCCGCGGGAGAAGCTCGAGGGCTTTTAGCCTTATTGTGCCAACCTGATGCTGGGCTCTCAGCGAAATGCAATATGGAGGTTGAAGCTTCGGTCTCCGTGGGTTGGGTGGAGTGGTGGGATCTGAGTTTTAGCCCAGAAGCACTGGGCTTACGTTGTTTGAACACACTGCCTATGGGTGGGGGCCTGGGTTTTTCTGTCAGTTGGTTACATTGGGGTGGGAACATATGCTCTACTATGCATGGCTATAATGCTGACTGGCTGCATGGAGTGGATGTGGAGTGTGGAGGGACGGAATGGGATGGAGGAGGGGCTTTCTGCGTCACACATAATACATGATGGACCAGACCTGGAAATTCCTGACCTGGAATGCAAGGAGGAAGGTGTATACGTATTTGAAACGGTATAGAATTGCAGTTTCGCTCCTCCTAGAAACACATACGTGGGGGGACTGTATTGGGCAGTTGGGCAAAAGATGGAGAGGACAGATATTTCCAACCCTTACTCTAGCTATGCCAGAGGTGTGTGAATCTGGGTGGCTCCAGGGATCCCATTTTCGGCCACAGGAGTGGTGGTAGACCCAGACGGTCGGTATGTCATCCTATCTGGTACGCTGGATGCCAGGGCGCTGTGTCTGATGAACGTTAATGCCCCTAATGTAGATGACCCAGATTCCCATTGAGAAGCGACTTCAATTCAAACCCCAAGGCTATGTCAAATGAGGGCCCACTCTATACCAGATCCTTGGTGTCTCCATACTGCCCCAGCCGACCTCTTAGCTCCAGTGATCAGAACTGTTTTAGCGTTCCCAGATTCAGGAGGGTCAAACTAGGAGGAAAGTATTTCTCCTACCTGGGTCCCAAATTATGGAATTCTTTACCAGACTCTCTAAGAGCATGCAAATCTTTCTGGGGCTTTCACAAACTTTAAAAACCTGGCTCTTTTAAATCTGCATTTGGCCCTGGTGTTTGCCTAGCACTGGGAAACCCTGCAGGGGTAGCAATGTGCTCTATAAATCAATAATAATAATAATAATATCTAACATGAAAGCTAAGACCTATCATGTGGCTCTCACATGCTTCCTTAAGATGTTCCTGGTACAGATCCCTATTCCGTTCTTCAACTTTTACACAGAAACAACAACCAATTCAATTTGCCTTAAAATGATCTGCCAAGAATGCAGAGCACAAAACAACACCCGTGTGGCGCAGCAAGGATGTCAAAGACCTTAGTGCAAGCAAGGAAAATGGGCCCCTGTACTCATTATTCGGCTAGTGAATGAGACCTATACCTGGGCTGCAGTGGACCCCTAACTCCTTTGGGTACTGGTGCAACAGCATCTTCTGCACAACTGATAGCTACACCCCTTCCCGGCCTTTCATAGCGACCCGGCCAGCTTATAATATTGAATTCAAAAATAGACTGGAAACCACAATGTAGATATTCCCACTCAATACGTATCAAGACTATCATAAAAAAAACTGAAAAAACAGACAAGTACCAAATCTTCTTTAAATCCATGAGGGCTATTGGAAGTGTATGTACTAATCAGATGGTTCACATGGATAACCAAAGAAAACCCTAGCAATAGCGGTATGAATAATGGATTCAGCAGTAGATTCGGCATCTGTAGTGTAAGGAACAAAATATACATGTAGGCAAGTGTATAAATTCCTTATTCTTCCTTCCAGAGCAGCAACCTTGCAGGAACAGCCTCAACAAGATCTGCAAGAGTTCTCCCTCAACAGTCAATCCCTCAGCTTATATATGCATATACTGAACATTCTACAACTCAATAATAAACATCAAACAGGGCGAGGCCCGCACCACACGCACACTCCTGAGCACGGTGTTCCTGGTGGCCAAGAGGGACGTGGCCCTGCACTGTGGCCATGGCGTACCTGGTGGCCAAGAGGGACCTGGCCCGGCACTGGAGGGACGAATCTGCACCACCATTCCACGAGTGGGCGAGGGGCATGGATTACTGAGCGACAATGGAGAAACTGGTATACAAAGCGCGTGGGGTCCCCCGCAAGTGTGAGTGCATCTGGGTGCCCTGGAAGAGTAGTGCTGTCATCTTTGACTGAACGCTCCCTGGGGACACTGGGAGGGCACTCTACCCATGGGCCTTCGGACTAATTGCTCCCCTCCTTCCACTCACTTTCTTACACCCATCTGGGAGAGCCGTCATGTACCAATGTAGATCTGATTTGATGTTGCCTCCGTGAAGTGCTGTGAATGTGCTACAACATGCTTTCTACACACCATTCTGTGTATTGTTGCAGAGCCTCTGGGGCTACATATGTGACTGCGTTGTTGATCTTTGTTTTTGTTTCTATGTAGAAAAACAAGGAAAATCACACAAAAAAGCTATTATCCCTCCCTCCCCAATGGACTAGCACTGTGGCTAGTAGGTCTCCAATGAACTGCCTATGGGTACCGAACACTCTCTGTAGTACTTGAAAAAGAGCTGCTAGTGTGTAACAAGGACCAGATGTGCACTTCAATCTTTGGGTGAAGGTCCTCAGGCAATCTCGACGTGTTTTGTGGTAGGTGTGTTGAAACCCATTACCGTTGCAGCACCACCACCCAAAACTAAAATTGCAGTAAACATAGAAATACACCATTGCCAATCGCTCCTACCCACAAGTGAAGAGGGCAGCAGCCACTCTATTGGTGAAGGGTGCACTTTGGGAGTTCTCCCGACTTCAAAGCCTAACTGTAGAGTGGCAGTCCACTAAAACTGGAGGACCATGAGTGGGCTTTAATTATTTTCAAACTCAGTGGGGAAAAAATCCACTGGCAGAGCAGCAGGGCCCTCCAGAGTCGTGACAATTATTTTTCATCCCAACAGAGGCTATGGAGTACTGGCACTTCAATGTCCTATAATTTGAAGATGCTTTAACATCTTCCTTCATACCCATATTCCTCTACCTTTGGGTATTGCTAAGATTTTTTATATATATATTTGCTGATTTAGAACTATGGTTTTATTGACAAGGTGGGCCTGATACATAGCAGAAAAGAAATTCGATATTTACTTCTGTGGTGTTTCACCAACATTTTGAGTACAATTTGATTAGGAATTCACAAAGAATTTGAGGAGTGCTCTGGATAATCTGTTGCAGATTCTCATGAACACCCCCATGCCTAGCGTTTTTCGAATATGGAAATATAACAGGTGTAAATTCTGCATTAGTAATGTGACATCCAGCGCCTTGAGACCCTGACGGGTGAGTAGTGCGCTTTACAAATCCCTGATTGATTGATTGATTGATTGATATACATTTGTGATCAGTGTGTACTGCCATGATAGATTTCTCTACAATGATGCTTCACACCCACCACTAAAACACCACCCATGGGTAGCAGAAAGTTACAGAACTCTAAAAATTATCTCTTTTGGGATCTGTGAGACGTTTTGCTGATCATTTTGTAACTGTCTCTGGGTGTTTAATTTGCCCTGGGACTATGGAGGTTTTACATGCAACTTCTCAAAACTGCAGAATAGCTTTGAACTTGCCACTATGTCTGCAGCAAGCGTACAGCATTAGATATTATATTCATTTGATTAATTTCTAGAACCACAGCATACCAAATGCATCCTAGCATTAACTGAAGGGAAACCCACATGTATAAATTCCTGTCGCCCATCTGCATTAACTTTTCTTGCCCTGGCAAAGACAATCAACCTAGAGGGAACTCTGTTCTGTCAGTGACTGTTATTCTGCATATTTAAGGAGATTTCTATTAGTAGACTAAATTGCTGTGGTTAGAATTACTTAATTTTTCTTGAAATAAAGAAGCAGACTTTGCTATCCATCCCAGCTGTCCTCCTGTTTTTTTGGGCTTGGGATCCGAACGCAGTTAAAAATCAATGTTTCAACATAGATTTCAGGAAACAGGAGCTAAAAAACTTTGAGCTGCCAAATAACATATTTAAAAATTGAATAGAGGTTAGTTGGTTTTCTTGTTAAAAATGAGTGATCTGTCAGATAATTTCAGATGATAGTGTTAGCACTGTGACAAGAAAAGCCAGAACAAAGCTGCAGTTTGCAGCTGGCAGCAAGACCTGCAGACCAGACGACTCTGTAAGCCCTGGTTGAGGGTTCCCATTGCTCGCCAGAAGTGGGACACAGTGCAAAGATACAGGAAGTTCACCAGACAAATAAAATATTTAATTTTTCTAATGGATTGAGGAACCTTTTAGATCACAGTAACAAATGTGAGGTCTGTCGCTCCTGGGCTCTGTTTGGGATGTTTGAGTAAGGTGAATGTGATGGGCTCCTTCTGCCTACTGGGAAACTCCAAATAGTTATGATTTACTGTACCCTTGTTTTTGTCCTCTATCGAGGCCTGTACTGTTTTGCCAAGCCCTGACCTGTTTGTCCTAACATGGACTTCAGATCGGTTATAACTACATTGAAAAAGTAAGTGTCAACTGAAAAATATATTATTTTAAAAGATCACATGGGCAGTGACTATGTGCATATGTAGGCAGCCGACCCCGCAAGTCAAAAAGAAAGCTTCAAAATGATCTTGGGGCAAATGTAGAAGTATGTCTTCCAACTGCCTCAACCTGTCCCAGTACTGTAACAAATATCACCTAGAGCACAAAAGCCTCCAGGTCTATCTCATAGTTAGTGTTTAACCATTTACATACTATAAACACCTGTTGTGACAGCATTATGCTATAATGTTTTTTCAGGGTATAAGAATGTCAGCATGAAACGGCAAGAGTTTTTTCGTTACCTATACTTATTTTTTGGGCAAAAAGTAAAAGATTGGTACTTGCATGCAGCCAGTCCCAAAGCACATTATATTGGCTCAGTTATAGGTTGGTATTCCTCCTTACAGTAGATGTTTTCTAGATGGGCTATCACAGTGCAAACAACACCAAATGGTGTGGTGGTTTTTCTCTGGGGAGCAAGCAACATACCTAAGGCAATATCAAGTCGAAGACCAAGCAACCTGTGACGCCCAGATGAACCACCCCTTTGATGATGCCGAGCAGGAGAGAAGCAATATTCACAAGAAGTGACAGTAGACGCCAGATTAACCAGATTACATAATGTTTAGGGTTGTGGGAAAAGGCCTGAAAATGTACCCATCCTCTTTGGGATTTTCTCCTATAAAATTGCATTGATATGCTCATAAACCATGCCACAAGATGTAGAGAATGATTCACTGTAGAGTTAGCAGAAGAGTTGTTTTGACTTGCTTAGATTTCGCAGAGTGAGGCATGGTGTGAGATCCTGCCCACCTGGCTCTTTGAGGCCAGCTCTCATTGGAAATCTTAGCGCTGTGCCTTGTAACTGTGGAAATCAGGAAGAAGGAGTGGATTAGAAAGAACAAGAGACAACTCCTTAAAACTGGGATACTACATAAACAACAGTGTTCTCAATGGGAATGACTTTATATAGGTTGCTTCAACTTTCAAGCCCTTGAGGGTACTCATTCTGGCATCATACATTCAATGAGAGGAGAACAACTGAAACAGAAAGGGCCTGCAAAGCTGAGCACTCAGCACAGTTATTATGCAAAGATTTTGAATAGTTATCTATTACAGTATTCAAAAAATTAGATGGTGGCTAGTGTGAATCAACAGTGGAGACGATGTAGTGGAATAGTGAATAACTGCAAAGGGGAATAGGTGTATGTGTAATTTAAAACAACACTGCACGTAGGTTGATAATCAACAGACAACTAACAGTTCTAGCTGTATACAAATGGCAAGGTGTGTAGGATAGGTAAAAGAATTCGTAAGCTTGTTTAGTTCGTTGATGTTTTGACCTCGTGAGAAATTGGAAGATGTCATTTACAGGATGGAAGGTTGATGTTACAACCTAAGTAATGAAGCCACCACTCAGACAAACAGTCTGCAGGTTAATGTAAACAGGACTCAAAAATACTAAAACATACCTTCAGAATGTATGCAAATTAAATGAAATTATTTAAAATAGGTAAAAATATAAAGACATTTATATGAATGTAACAATATATACAAACAGTACATATTTAGTAAATAAAATAGAAGTTTACTATTTTTATATTTTTTAAATTATTTCATATTATTTAGCATTTATTTATATTTTTAACTATTTAAAATAATTTAATTTAACATTATTTCCCATGGGTTTTATTTTAAGTCCATACATCTATTATTTTCAATGGGAGAGTGAAGCAGTGCCAATGGTTTGCCATGTGTATGTAGTGCTGGGCTTACTACAAAAATGTAAGTTGCTTCAAAAGTACGAATTACTACAAGAGAGCAGTTTGTGAAAACTGAAAAGTTGTAAACTTACTCAAAAGGGCAGTTTGTAAATCTAGCCCACAGACTGCATGCACTACTCATACATTAACATGGGAAACTTCACAGCACTGTAACACTGAAAAACATAACAGAAACCTGGCTATATCAAAACACAGCACAAATTTCACAAAATGAGTCTAAACTGTGTTGTAGTAAAAATATGTCAAAAAGTGCTGCAATTTGAGAATGAAAGCTTTGAATTATGGGTTCCCTGGATATTCCTACGTGTGTACTGTATTTATTTAAATGCCTTGAAGTGATGAGTTGGCGACTGTCTTGGCTTCCTTGATGAAATAATTACAGAAAATATATTATAGTTAATGTGAAAAAGTGTCAACAAGAAGTTTCACATTTTAATCTCGTTAAGGGATTTCTATCTACAGAGTGAAAATCCCCAATAAAATAAAATGTTTGATGGATAAATCAGAACCATGAACTAATAGGTATAAATTGCAGTTTCCATTCCCTTAATGAAAGTTAATACAATAAAAGGGTAACTAAAATAGAAAGAGAGTAATAAATGCCATCAAAATAAAATAAAAAGAACAGCAGAATTAATTTGAGTTTATGAAATTTCGCTGCCCTAGAGCTCAACCAGTCTTACTCTGACATCGTTATAGTGTAACCTGCTGGTAGTAACTACCGACCCTATGTGGCTTCGTGAAATTCAATTGAATACATTTGCAACTCCTGTGATTTAATCATTCAGGATACTGTTGTATCTAAAAAAATAATCTGTTCTGGTCTGGCCGGATTAGCAGTAACCCTGGGCGGAGTTAGCGGAGTTGCGCTATGCGAAACTCCGCGAAGTGGTAAAAAACTCCGCCGCACTACGCGGAGCTCCGCGAGCGGCGGAGTTCAATAGAAAAATGCTGTTCGCGGTGATTGCACAGTGCCGGATGCTTGTCCGCAATGTGCAATCATTGCGAACGGCACCATGCACAGCGCAGGCTTTCCTTTTCTGCCGCTCGAGTAGATTTTTACTTGAGCGGCAGCTTTCTTAACGCAAACGGGCAGTTTCTCAACGCGAGCGGTCGCGAGCATACGCGACCACTCGCAATGAGACACCTGACCCTCCGCGTTGAGAAATCTCGCCGGAAGGTTGATTTTCCGCGCTCGCCAACTTGATGTTGACGATCGCGAACGAGGAAAAATCTCGCCGGGAGGTTGATTTTCCTCGCTCGCGCTCGCCAACTTGACGTTGGTGAACGAAAGCGAGGAAAAAAACTCCGCTCCGTTGCGCGAAGCAGAGTTTTTCGGAACTCCACGAGCTTTGCGTAACGCGGAGTGCGGAAAACTCCGCAAACTCCGCGAGCGGAGCGGAGTTCACTGCCCAGGCCTAATTAGTAGCCCCATGTTTGTGCTTGTTATCAATCACTTTTGAATAATTGACTGCGTTTGCGGGTAATAACTGCTGTTAACTGCCTGCTGGTGTACTTTTGGCTCTGAGCTTGTTGCTTGAGCCCACAAAAACAAAACAGTAATGTACAAATGCTAGAGACCACCTGGACGAGCAAGAGGATTACATGCTCCTTAGTATAAGCCAGCTGCTCCATGCACACTGCATTCAACCAGCTGAGCCTCCCAATCACTGTCTTATATCCATGCTGACCTGTAGAGATAGCCGGATCCTACACAACCGCAAACAACTTCCACAACTCATCCACTATGAGACCCCTATACAGCGCATTATCATGCACCTTATCCTTTCACCCTCTCATCACTGGCAAACAGTTTTGCTCTTCTCCTGTCTCAGAAGATGAGTCAGAGCTGAACAACAGACAGAAAGTGCTGCAGGTATTTCCTCTGTGCCTCTGTCTAGTCTTTCACTTCTGGACTTTGTTAATGCTGTTCTTGCAATGACCCGACAATCATCTCTTAAGACCCATCCAAGCTGTCTTTCACGTTACAGCCATGCTTCTATCCACGTCGATGCAGTCCACTCAAGATCACCACCTTACCCGGCCAATCTACTCAAGATATTTGGAGGGTCAAGGAAGCTCAGAATCTACAGCAACCTTCTAGCAATTGCCTTATACATAGTTTGCATCAGTGATTCTCCAGAGCTACCTCCCTCCTCTGGAACTCTTTACATGCGGATCAGACCTTGCATCGTAGTTACAGTTACTATGCAAAAGGCATCTACATCCTTGTGTCCATGCACTATATAAAACTGTTAGAGAAATCAATTATGATTTTGGTGAAATTGTATAAATGGTGCCACAGCCTCAGCCACCCACCATGTTCTAAGATCTACATCTACAAAACAATCTAATTCAATGGCTCTGCAATCTACTCCTTCATGATTACAGCATATACTCAAGTGCTAACGCCACTCCCAGCAAGGAAGATAAGAACATTATTTTGTACATTACCTGCTGAGGTCACTAAAAATCTCAATTTGTGCAAACCCTGTTTTTATCAATAAGCACTCAATAAAATCTACTTACAAATCTTACATTGTAAATATTTTTCCCTGGTAGTGGCAATGACTGAATGTGTTTCTGAAGAAATACATGCATACTTAAATAAGTGGTTCTGACACATTTTTCTCATCAGGCCTTTATTAACATATTTTCTTTAGTAGTGGCTTTCTTCAGTTTGACGAAACCAACCTGGGGAAAACCATTTTTGAATAAATATTTGTCTTTTCCATTTTTCCCCTATAAACAAGAAAAATGGAAAAGACAAATATTTGTCTGGTAGACTGCGACCTAAAAAAGGGTAGAAGTTGTAAGGGTATTAAAGAAAGGGAATCAGAGGTGAGGGGGTGCTAAGACATGACAACATTTAAATGAACTGTGTAAGCATTTCAGAATTAGGAATACAAATGAAGTACGTTATTTCTGAAGTGTGTTGCAAACAAATACTTTAATATGTTCAAAACAAATCATTACACTAGGTGATGCAATTTCCACACATTTTCGTTTGTGCACTTCATAGTTTTATTAGTAAAACTGTATGTCTATATGTCTGTATAAATGTAATGGTCATTTCAATTGAGAATTTGTTGTCTGTAATGGCAGTGTGCTACTACACACCACTCCAGTCCAGGCCACACCAATATACTCTGCACTACTCCACCCTACGCCACTCTGCAACACTGCACTCTATGCCAATTCACTCTACGCCAATGCACTTTACTCTGTAACACTCAACTCTACGCCCATGCACTCTATGCCAATCCACTGTACGCCACTCTAATCTACTGTGCACCCCTGCACTCTATGCCACTGCACTCTACACCACTGTACTCTACGCCGTTACACTCTATGCCACTCTACGCAACTGCACAATACCCTGCACCACTTCACACCACTCAGGGCCGGACTGGCGGTAGCAGGCACCAGGTGTTTTCCCGGTGGGCCGGAAGAGTGGGGGACGGTTTGTGAGTGGTGGGGGTCGTTTTGGTTATTGGGGGCCAGTTTTGCAGCAGTAATGCAATATCGGCCCCCTATAACAAACGCACCCCGCCCTCTCCCCGGGCCGGTCCAACTGAATTGCCAGGGCTGGTTTGTGTTCCCAGTCCAGCCCTGGTGCCACTTCACTCTACTTTGAAACAATCTACTCTATGCCACTGCACTCTACACTTAACCACTGCACTCTATGCCACTGCACTCTACTCTATGCCACTGCACTCTACTCTGCATCACTGTACTCTACGTCACTGCTCTCTACACCACTCTACTCCACTGCACTGACACTCAACTCTACAACACTGCACTCTCCACCACTGACCTCTACGCCACTCTACTCTGCACTACTACATTCTACGCCACTGCACCCTATGCCACTCAACTCAACTCTATGCCACTGCCCTCAGCATTCAACTTTACGCCACTCCACTCTGCACCACTGTACGCCACTCTACTCTGCGGCACTCTACTCTACACCACTCTACTGTGCACCACTCCACTCTGGGCCACTGCACTCTACTGTACACCAGTCAAATCTACACCACTGCTTCTACGATGCTGCATTGTGTGCCGCTGAATTCAATGCTACTGCACTCAATGCCACTGCACTCTCCATCACTATACTCTGCAACACTCTACGCCAATGCACTCTACACCAGTCCACTCTACTTTATGCCATTCCAGTGTATGCCACTTTACAGGACTCCACACTATGCCACTCCAAAACACAACACTCTCTGCCACTCCACAACACTCTACTCCATTCTTCGCCATTCCACTCTATGACACTCAGAATAGGCCTCTTTTTCCCGCTTTCCCTCACCCCGCATGTTGTTACAACGCGGTCGTTACAACGACCGCGTTGTAACAACGCATACCATTACCCCACAAATCGTAACAACGACTTGCGGAGGGGGGCGCTGGATGTTGGAATAGTATAATTTACTATTCCAACTCCAGTCTGTGCGGACACTAGGGAAGGTGTTGGATTTTAAATCCAACACCTTCTCCCCCCTCCGCAAGTCGTTGTAACGACTTGCGGGGTAATGGTATGCGTTGTAACAACATGCGGGGTGAGGGATGCGTTGTAAGTGGTGTTTACCGGCTAAAACAGATTTGCAAGCAATAGCTCTTGCATAGGCAAAACCTATTGGCTTTGCCAATGCTTGTTTGATTTTACTACTTGCCCCTACACCATCTACGCTTCCCCATCCTATACTCCCTCCCACTTATACCTTTCCCTCTTTTACTTCCCCTTTTTTTCTTTAATTTCCATAGGTCATGTATCCTCCATCTTTATTCCTTTTTTTTTTACAACTACTTTGCCCTGCCCCATTTACTTTTTCCCCCATCCATCCATTCTGTTACCATTCCCCTTTCACTCCTTTCTAGTCTTTTAGCATGCCATACACCTCTCCCCTGTTACTTTCTTACTTTTCTCTTGATGGCATATGTCTTTTCCTTGAAAACATACTTCTTCCTCCAGAAGCAGAGTTAAGGTCAACCAGGGGCAGACCAAGAGTGAATTTCATTAGTGGGAGACTCGCAAAAAAGATTACTTTGTACACAAATTTATGAAACAATCCACCTGGCACAAAGTGACCTTAGATCTGGATACTAGACACAGAAAATGGATACTAAAGACTGACTCTGTGCATTCTACCATGTGCCAAACAAAGGTGAGAATTCCCTATTGGTACTCAAATGAATTAAAAAGCCTTAGCATCACTATCACTAGGTGTCAGGCCACACTAAATTTAGACATAGTCCCAAGTGCCAACAAGGCTAGCTGGTCCCAGGTGACAGGCTGAGTCACACAACTGTCTTCCTCTCTCAGTCTACATGTAAGCATATGTGTATATGCTAGTGAAACCAACCCGGTGTGCTTTAGGCTTGCAGTCTACAGGAAGCTCACCTTCTCCTAAAGGGTAGGCACTGGAGGTTGCAGCTCACAACCAATTTTTGGAGCATTATTATGAGTGAGACTCCATTAGGGAGTCTCACGCCACAACAGAGGTAAAAAATAGGAGGTTCAAAAGTTTAAAAAAAAACAAAAAACCTGGGGGTTGACAAGTAGAACTCATCTACTTTCACACATGAATATCAAGATGTGCGCTGCACTCCTCATAGGCAGATGGCTTAGCTCTTTCCTATATTTATTGTTTTTCCATACACTCTTCTTGAAAATCCCAACAATGTGCCCATTCTTTTGGGCTTTCTGAGCTCACAGCTTTAAGGAGTTTAATGAGTTGGTCTTGGTTCGTATCCAGAGGCTGGCAAATATTGAAAAGAAACATGGACATGCTTTTGTGGCCACAATATGTCAGAAGCTGCTAAATTTGAATATGCTTCCTCCTACACTGGCTTGCCATGCAAACCTGGTTCGCATTTGGAACTCTTATCCTTCAGTGCAGATTTCTGCATGATGTGGGACCAGTTCGCTGGACAATGGGAACTGTCTATTAGCTGTTATTCCCCAGCTATACATTTGCGATCACTGGTTGCCAAGCTGACTATCATAAGTCAGTTTTCTCCGAAACAACTGGTGTTGAAAAACATTGCAAGTTTTTGGCGCCAAACTCTGAAATGAGCTTCTCCTTGATATCAGACTCATCCTCTGCTTTGAACAAGTCAACTCCAGCCTGACACCCCTTCTCTATCTAAGAGCTTACTCTAAAAATGATGGCTGTGTAAAGCACTTGTATTCCTTTGAGTTTTAGTCACTATAAATTTGTACATCATGGTGTGGTATGGTATGGTAAGGTATGGTTTGGTATTGTGTGGTATATTAAGATAGGGTATGGTAAGCTATTGTAGATGTACGCCAGAAAGTGGTTGTATACGAGGTAAAGATAATTTGTCAAAAAACAATCATCATCGCTGGGTATGGAGTATTATGTATAGCAAAAGTGGTGTTTTTCCCAGGAAACATATAATACACTAAAGTGGAGCTACTCTATTGGAAGCGAGATACAGCTCCTAGTTAAAAATGCGGCATTAATAATGAGCACAGGACTGACCAGAGGAGAGACTTCTCTTTGATTTGCTTTCGTTATGGGTTATTGTTCCATTGTTCATTTTGGTGCAGCCCATCTAATAGTAGGCACTGGGCCAATACTGTCCCATAAGGGTTTAACGCCCTATAGAGCAGTGGAGCTTTCCAGAGTGCTGAATATATTTATCAGTGAAGTTTATGAAGGCATGGTGAATAGAAGACATTGGAATACAAGTCAAAAGCTTTGTCTGCTGCATTTTTCTTGCCTCTTCCAAACATATCTGCTGCTTTATAGCTCTTTGTAGGGAAATAAGCAAAAGTTAAACAAAACCAAATCAAACCTAATTAACACAACACAAATAAATTTGTTCCCCCAAATACTGGTCTCAGCACAAAATTCCACTTCTCTACAATTACTAGCATTCTGTCTTAGCATGCTAATAGTATCAGGTAATATAAGCATATTAAAAGCATTGTACTTTTTAAACTGATTTTAAAAGTTGAAAATGGTTCTGGACGCAGGAGTACCCTGACCATTTCTTGGTAAAGGTTGGACATTTCCTGGAGATAGGAAATGTAAGGCTCGGGTCCTGTGGGTGTTAACCCACAGGGTCAATGGCCTCAGTTTCAGCAGGACTCCTGTCTGAAAATGGCTCCAACCCCATGAAATAAATTACAACATTACCCAGCATGGACCTAAAGTTTACCAAATCGTGTCAAGGTCCCAGTCAGTGAGCTCTGCTCAATGGACAGAAGGGACAGTTTGATAATGGGCCTCTGCACAGTCAGGGAGCAAGGGCACGCATCAAGAGTTTCTCATGGACATTGTTCTGGAACTCAGGCACAAGGCTGGTGAGATACTGTGCTAATGCCAAACTAGTTGTTTGTCAGGAGATAAAGTAAGGTTGCAAAGCATGGGGGAGATGATGTCAAAGCATCACTCAGTGGTATATGGCAGCATATTCACCAGGCACAGTCCCGACTCCACAAAGCCATCTCACCTTCACTTCCTTGTTTTTACTTCAGTAGTCCAATGTCCTGTGAAGCGGTCTCTGAATGGGCTCATCAAACTCCGGGCACATCCTTAGGAGACTTCGCTGAGTGAGGAACTCTTCTTGGAATCCACCACCAGAAAGGCGTCAAACAGCATGGAGGTGGGTCATGGGCAGAAATTCTAACTGGGACCCAACCTTGAGGACAAAAGGCAGGGCACCGCCACGGTCAATGAAGCAGCAGCAGATCCTAACAGATCTATTCAGTTGATAAGTGTAGCTCTTAAAATTGCAGTAAGAGACCTAGAGCCTATATTATCTGTTTGTGGCACCTGGACAGGTTTTTACTGCCAATCAGGTCGGCTCAAGTATTTAGGATCTGGCACCTGCCAATCAGGCTTCCTGCATCCTTACAGTTTTAAGCCACTCTTGGGAGGGTCGAATGTGGATTATCAATTGAAGTTACAACATTTGATGTAGTATTCTCTTGGTATGAAGACCGAGGCATGCTCTGTTCCTAGCAAACCATGCAAGCTTCCTCAGGGTCTTTTGCTGGGCAGAATCCAAGGGTTCTCTTTGGAGAGGCTGGTTACAGACAGTACTTTACTTGTACAAAGAATAAGTGCAGTGGCCAACAGTTGTGCTCAGAAGCCTGCAGCTGGTGCTATTGCATGTCAGCATGCCAACTACCAAGCCTAAGTAGTCTTAAATTTCACCACATGCCTCTTTAATCCACCACCAGACACTCCCTGCCCTTTTATCTAAGTCTTGGAGGTCCCATTTTCTCTGTTTGCCCTGTTTTTTCTGCCTTACTCAACATTCTTCTTCCCCCATGTGTGTTTTCTATCTCTTGCTCTGGGTCAAAATAAGTGCCGCTCCCCAAAAATGAGTGCTGGTGGGCCCCATTTGCAAACACCGGCTCAAAGTAATCACTTGTTAGAGAACCCTCCTGTAGGAAATTGTGTTAATAATTGAGGGGGGTGAAACTCCACTCAGGCAGCCACCACAATTCCTGTCAAGGTGAAACAAAAGCAAACTCCAGATTACCCTGTGCTTAACTCTCTAATAGCTTGGCACAAAAGCAGTCAGGCTTAACTTAGAGGCAATGTGTAAAGTATTTATGCAGCTCACAAACAAGAAATTCTTTAGATACCAATCTCGAGATTCCTACCTGCTCCCAATTGAAAATGATTACTTATTAAATATAATAACGTAACCCAATGTTATCCTATGGGAGAGTTAGGCCTCTCAGTAGTGAAAAAAAACTTAAGAGTCTTTCAGCACTAGGACATGTAAAAATTACAAGTACATATCCAGCGTTTTAAATACACTGAACCCTGCCCTATGGGCTGTTTAGGGCCTACCCTAAGGGTGACTTATGTATTAAGAAGGGATGTTTAGGCCTGGCAAAAGGTTTATTTTGTCAGGTCGAAATGGCAGGTTAAAACTTCACACACAGGCTGCAAAGGCAGGCCTGAGACAGGTTTCAAGGGCTACTTAAGTGAGTGGCGCAATTAGCACTGCACGCTTACTAGCTGCATTGAATTTACATGTCCTGAGTACATGTAGTATCATTTTTAGCTAGGGACTACAAGTAAATCAAATGTGCCAATTGAGTGTAAGCCAATTTCACCATGTTTACAGGCGAGAGTACAAGCACTTTAGCACTGGTTATCAGTGGTAAGGTGTGCAAAGTCCTAGGGCCATCAAAACAAAATCAGCAAAAACAGGAGGAGTAGGGCAAACAGTTTGGGGGAAGACCATACTAAGGCTGACAGGTCTAACACCTCCCTTGAGAGGAGAGTGGGGAAAAGAAGCAGGAATGAGGACTTAACTGTTGAGCTGGTAGGCACTCACCACCATTTTGTCATGTGTAGCCTGTTCCAGAAATCATTCTCAAATTCACATTCACAATGCTCCACACACTAGGGTAAGTGGAAAGAGCCCCCTTTACAAGCAGCTAATGTATTTTACAGCAGAAGGGCAATCGGTAGACCTCACCCCTGAAGTACACTTGTAGACATCACACCTGTCAAAATAATAATCAGTTCAATGCTGCCAACAGGAAACTTCACTGAGCGGAGATGCGCATTTCATAACATATTGCAGAGCGACTTTTATCGGGTTCCCTTTAGCCAATAAGCAGGAATACTATGTTTTTTTCTGGCGAGCACTGCAGTTATTGTCTCTTTGGGCTCTTAGCCTATGGACTGCCTGGACATACCTGCAATAAATAGGGGCATAGGCAATGAAAACGTAAAAATAACAAGATGGGGCACTTGTACAGTATATAAATCTGATCTGCTGGCTACTGCAAGGAAATTGGTAATCACTACCATGCTTTATCTGCACCAGATTGGCTGCAGTGCCTTCTATCTGCAATCAAGAAGCATCTGTTGTCACAAAAATACAATGCAATAAAAGGATAAGGATAAAAATAAAAAATGGCGATGAGGTGATGCAGCTGTGTGAGTGAGGGTCCGGGATAGATCTCGATTTGCTTAATTTACGTTTTTTGATGGGGTAGAGTTACAAAGGAAGTCTGTAATCCACCTTTATTCTCTACAAATCGTGCTTTATGTTTCACACAAGGAGGGAAATCAATTAGCCAGCTAATGAGTTGATGACTACAGAAAGCATTTGAATTCTGGTCAATGCTGTCAAGGTAAAAAACATTGTTTCCTAAACTGTAGACAGTAAAGGTATGCAATCCCTAATCCGGTTATGCAAAGCACAGAAAACTAAAAGCAAATCCTTTGCAGCTGTCCAAATTTAAATTCCAGTAACAAGTAAAATAATCCTCACATACACACTAAATTGTTCTACTTAAGCTGACCACCAATTATCATCATTTGAACATTTTCTTGTTTTAATTATGTCCAAAAAGGATTGCCAAATTCAGTATCATGCTCACATGAAATTGATCTCACTGAGCAAGCATAACAAACTGGAGAAGCACTGAGCGAGCTCACAGTAAACGTAATTGGCTTACTTGCTGTAATAAAAATACACATGTACAAAAACTGGCCGTTCTAACAAGTAGTCTGGAACCTTTCCATATTGTGGTTACCTTGATGCATAAATAGGACATTCACGAGGCACTGTGAATGCTACAATAGATGTTTTCAGTTTGGGAAATTGGTAAAGACGTACCATTGAATGCCACAAATTAGGAGGAAATCCAAAAGTCTAGGCTGCAGCAGACAGAAGCCTGCTCAGCCAATTAAGCTGGAGAGCCAAGGTCATCGGGCAGAGCCAAGCTAGAACAGGCGCTCCATGAGAACTATGGTAACACAGTCATTAAACAAAGTACCATCATTCATACTGATGCCAACTTCCACCGTAGACAGCAGACTCACGCAAGCCAGGCGCTAAAACACTAGACTGAAGTCCCGGCCAAGTAAGGAAACGGATGGAATGTACTCTTAAGTGCAATAACTCAGTGTGTAGATGCTTCATTGGAGGAGAAGTACATGATTTTGCAGTGATGTTATGTACCCGTGCTTTCACCGGAAACATAATATATGATTTTTCATACCTAGGAGACATATCACTTTCGTTATACAATTCAACACGCAGTAGTGTTATGTGCCCGGGTTAGTCCCTTGTAGCGAAGCTGCTCGTTTCGTACATTGTCCTCTTTTTCACAATAACATTTCTGCGGTGACCTTTTGCTCATATTCGCGTGCATGACAATGTTGGATTAGTTTCTCTGAAACTACTTCTGTTTACAAATCTGGCTTCAGATAACATTATTACAATGCCTCGAACACCACGTAAAAGGCCTCTATGCACGAATGTACAAAATGTCATTCTATCTTCATCCTCGGGGCCACAGGGCTATCTATATATCCATAACATTGCTAATCTGTACGTACATCGCAAGGATGTTTTTTACTATAAATAATTAGCATCTCATAGGATTAGTAGAGGAGGCACTTCAGCTGACACCGAGGTTCCCTGCAGGCTAAGACTTCACAACGCAGTGGTCTGACATCTCCATGAGGGGTGTCCATTTCGTAACCAAGACGGGGTTCTACATTCTCTCCTGCCAGGTAATGGGGTTGGATCGTCCCTTAGGGGAATCCTTGGCTTCACACCTACACACACTCTAGGTACACGCAGAGTAGGGTTTGTATAGTAGGAGTACATCCGATTACTGCCTTATTTTATATGCCTGCATATATATACACTGTTTTAGCACCATTGTAGAACTGTATCTACTATTTACTCTTTTGGTGATTGTAATCACTTTCATCTGTTCCTGTCTACTGATTATTGCAGCACATGTATTTTATACAAGAATATCATTGGTCCAGTAAATATATTGAAAACGTACCAGTGTGTATTCTCTGTATATTTCTCTGAGAACAAGTAAGCACGAGTGACTGAGTGAGAGTTCCTGATCTGTCACCACAATCCCTGAGGGGTCAGGGTTGTCATGTTCAGTGGTTGCCAGAGACCATTCACTCCCTGGTAGGGTTAGGGGGGCTTATGGTGGAACTGTGAGCTAGCTTATCTCTAGGACAACATATCCTGCGGGGGTGCTCGGAATCAGTCTAGGCACCTCACCCGAAGTTTATGTTGTACAACAAACGTGCAGATCCTAAGGATTATAGTTCAGGGTAGAAGATCAAACATAAAAGAAGGCTACCTCCTGCATCTTCAACAACATTCTCTAACGGAGGGCTATCACTATAAACCCTCCAACTAGATAACATTTATCTAATCTCAGACTCCCTCACCGCTGTCCCCCTACTTAATCTAAAATCGACTGATCCTCCTTCACCATTTTGTGGCCTTCAGGATGGCTGACCACAGTGTGGTATGAGAGTATCGTAGTCATATACTGCCTGACATAAATATAGTGTCCTAAGTATTGTTTACAAAAACGTCACCCCAATGTAGTTAGCAGAAAATCGGCAACTAATGGGATGATATTTTACAAACAATATTTATCACTATTTATGTCAGACGGCATTTCTGAATATGATATTCTGAAATACACCCACTGACCTAACATCCTGTCACAAATCATGCCTGCTCTTGGCTACACGATCACTACTTTTTCCTGGATCTCTTCCTTAGAAAAAAAAGCTTCTCCTAGTTCAGATCTTGTAACACCCCTTTGCAACGAGTGGATCTGTTTAATTGTTGGCATCCCCCAGTAATCCATTCTGGTTCCTCGTCCTTCTCTCACTCTACATTAGCACCATGGAAGACATTATGAATGGATGACTAAACAATTTCCTCTTTTTCCTCTTTCACCACATATCTCCATAAGCAAGTGATCATTTGCTGCACTGCTCTTCAGCACTGGATGTCTGTAGGATGTTTCTATAAATATAGATTAAATGTGTAATGAATAAAACATGAAGGGCAGAAAGTGTCCATACAATATAAGGGTGTACTGTCTGAGGAAGTAGAAGCATTGGATGTATGGCTGATGGACTCATCTGGGGCAGCTCCATAAATACATCTTCTGAAAGATTATACTGTATCGGAATCTTTCAAATAGTGACGAGGGTGGGATGATGTAATCTAGGTAGCCTCAAACTGATAGTAAAAGAAAGAATTGTACTTGGAGATCCATTTCATGCTGAGCTCTGCTGAGGATACTACAATATGGTTGGCATCACCATAAGAGGGTTAAGACTCACCAAAGATACAGACAGAGCATTGGGCTACATAGACTGTCCAAGTTAAGAGAAATGGCTGTATTTCACTCTATGGATCTGTTCTCCTTAGAGAAGATGAATCTAAACTGGAAAGGAACCTAACTTTGAACATTGGACTCTAAATTCACGTTTGCTCTCATCTATTTTATGTGAAACTGACTAGGAGTAATGTCTTGCTTGCATGAGTCGAAAAATATTTGAAGATTACTGGTCTTATGAAGCTAGCATCCCGGTACTTGAGAAGATACTGTGGGCATCTGAATGACTGATTGGTTGATTACAGGTGCATTGCACACAATACCAGAAAGTCTTTTGACACGGATCTTAATAGGAGGTTAAAAGAAAGAAAATACGTTACTTACCTGTAGCTGCAGTTCTCCAGTATTCGCATCTTTCATAGATTCACATGCTTGAATCATTCCTTGTCATCGAAGTGGGCATCCCATGGTACCATAATAAAGCAGTATGGATAACTATCATAGGCTATAATGGCAATGAAAAAATCAGTTTAATAGCCTATGTCCTTTTTTTTTCTTTTAAAAGGGCCAAACTTGAACTATAACCAATCAGGCGACAGCACCCTCTAGAACACTCCCAGCAGAGGCTGAGTCCCTCAGATTTTCAAGAACAAGTGGGAATAAATAATCCCAAACTATAAGGGGAGCCTCTCCGAGGAGGAGGGTGGGTCGCATGTGAATCTATGAAAGATACCAATACTGGGGAACTGCAGATACAGGTAAGCAACTTAGTTTCTTCTCTAGTACTGGATCTTTCATATATTCACATGCTTGAATAGCAAGCAGTTACTGTATTTTTATATCTTATAGTATTAGCGCAAAAAGCGGATGGTGGGTAGAAAATATATACATAACAAATTTATATGCAATTTAATATATGTATATCATACAAACACATGAAACCAAAAGAGGCTCCCCTTATTGAAATGAGTGGTGTAATAAAACCTGTCCAACCACTGCATCATTGTGCTGTGCCTATTCCAGGTAATAATGCTGTATGAATTATATGCACCCTCTTCCAAGTCGCAGTACAACATATCTTCTCCAGAGGCACTTCCACAAACAGAGTAGTTGAGGTGGAAACTGCCCTAGTTGAGTTCACCCTGGTTTTCACTGTGAGGGGCTTGCCAGCCTTTGCGTGACAAAATTGGAATGCAGCTGAAATTCATTGAGCGATGGTTGCCAATGTGACTGGAGCACCCTTACGAGTGTGTCCATCTGAATCCAACAGTTGGTCAGTTCTCATGAGTAGTTTAGTGCCATGTAAGTAGAATTTTAGATATCATTTGATACCTAGCGTATGAATAGACCTCTCAGCTGGTGATGTTGGATTCGGGAAAAAAGTCAGAAATAATATAGGTTCATTGAGGCAAAATCCAAAGGAACCTTGGGAATAAATCTTTGGATTGGTTCTAAGAAGTACTAAATTGCCTGGGAGGCGGAAGAAGGTATTTGAGTTGAGAAAGCCTGCATCTCCTCTACCCTCCTGGACGGAGTGAGCGCTAGTAACAAGGCGACCTTCTATGTGAGAAATATGAGATGTGCTGTGTGAATGGGTTCAAATGAACTCTTCATAAGTTGAGATAGAACTATGTTCAGGTACCAGTCCTAGGAAGGAGTCCTTACTGGAAGAAAAAACTGTGAATAATTATTTCATGAACTGTTTGATGATTCTATTAGAGCAGAGAGAAAATGTGATGAGCATCTATATTGTGATGTTTCTGCAAGCCTTTATCTTAACAGACGCATGTACCAATTGTGGCTGTGCTAGCTAGAGGAGATAGGGGAATTATCTGCCAGATTATGCTAGTCGAGGATGTAGGTTTGGTTTCTTGCGCCATAGGCAGAAAGGTTTCCATTATGGTTTACATGTCTCTATCGTGGCTTCTGCCTTGACTTGGAGAGAATACACCTGCAATCCTGAGGAATATTGAGATATTTGAATCCATGGAATTTAGGAGCTGTGCACATAAGAGGTGAGAAGTCGGGTCAGGATGAAAGACCTGGCCTTGGTTCATCGTCAAAAGTTTACGGGATGTTGGTAGGTGAATGTGGTTGTATTCCGATAGTAGGAGAAGCTCAGTGAACCAATGCTGCGTGGGCCACCTGGGGGCTATGAGGATGAGACGACACCGCTCCGCTTTCCTCTTGCTGAGAGGCTTTGGTATTAAAGGTATTGGGGGAAAAGGTAGGCATAGATCCTGGACCATCTTTTGAAAGGCATTCCCCTATGATCTTGGATGTGGATGCCAACTTGCATAGAACTGCCATTTGCGGTTTTCGCTTGTTGAAAAGAGCTCTAGAGCCGGTTTGCCCCAGAACAAGAAGATCATATTTAGCACCGAATGATCAAACTCACATTCGTGGAGGCTGTTTCCAGATCTGCTTAGCATGTGTACTAAGAGATTGCTAGTCCTGGGAACATGTTCGGCCCAAAGAGTTATTCTGTGTGTTGTTAGCCAGCTCCAGATTTCCTGATCTTCCTGGGACAGCGCCAGTGATATTGTGCCGCTTTGTTTGTCCATGTACTGCATGCTGTTGGTATTGCCCGTGCAAACTAACACCGAAGACCTTGCTATCAAAGGCAGGGAAGCTTTGAGACCGAGTTAGGTGGTTCTGAGCTCCAGGCGATTGCTATGTATGCTCTTCTCGAGCAGAGACCACTTTCCTAGAATTTGCAGGTTCTGTAGATAACCGCCCTAGCTCTTTAGGGAGGAATCCATAGTCATTTTGAAGTGAGGTATTTGAGGTAAGAACGTGAGGTCCTCTGACAGGTGGGAGGGCTGGGATCACCAGGGTAGAGCTTTGATCATACCTGTGTGAAGTTCACTTGAACAATTCTTTCGTTTGAATATATTGTTTTTGTAGGTGTTTCTCTAAAGCTCTAATATTCAGGCATACAAGAGGGGTCATATTGATCGCTGAGGACATAATGTACAGAAGCTAAATGAACAGACACACCGATTTCTTTTTTTTTTAGTTCGAGAGCCAGTTCCTAGAGCCTTTGTTTCTTGTCTTGGACAGTATCTAGTGTTGCGACCCAGGAACAGTATCTTCCTGGATGGAGGAGCTGATGATTTTTGAAAATTCACAAGGAGACCTAGTTTGTGAAACAACTTTAGGCATGCCTCCGTGGCCTTGCACGCTTGAAATGCTGTTGGTGCTTTTATCAACTATTTGTTGAAGTAGGGGAATACCTGATGACCGTCCTTCCTGAAAAAAGATGCCACAGGGGCTAGGCAGTAGGTAAAAATGCAGGAAGCTGATTTGAAGCCAAATGGGAGAACTTTGATGTGTGTTCACAATGAAATGGCAGCTTGCTCTTGTCTTAAGTCCTGACGCGTTTCGGCATGGTTTCAAGGCTTGTTCACAGGTGAGCCATCTTTGTTGCAGCATTGCATCATGGTTCTATACACTCAGACTACTGGGTTTTCAAAATAGTCTTTGTAAAACTGCAAATCCCAGAATGCACCTTGAAGGTATTTCTGTTATATTCTTGTATGCCTGCAATTTGTTTTCCCAATCAAATCCATTATTACAGGGACATTGCGGTCTAACTTCTTGTTTTCATTAACTTTCAAAGTGCTGTATATTTTGCTCATAAATTTGCTGCCACATTAGTTCATATTCCAAATAACGCTGAAATTGCTGGCGATCCCCTGAAAAAGAACACAGTCTTTTTACAATCCCTTGCCACGCCGTCACCTCACAGGTTGGGCAATCCCGTACCTTATAACTTTGGTGTATGGGGGCGGGGAGGCTCTCACAACTTTTAAATCCAATGCTGATTTCTCCGCATCTGGGAGCCTCAACCTCACAGGGCGGCCTCTGCGACAAGAATACAACAGAAATACCTTCAAGGTGCATTCCGGGATTTGCAGTTTTACAAAGACTATTTTGCAACCCAGTAGTCTCTGGGTGTATAAAACCATGATGCAATGCTGCAACAAAGATGGCTCACCTGTGAACAAGGCTTGAAACCAAGCCAAAACGCGTCAGGACTTAAGACATGAGCGAGCTGCCATTTCATTGTGAACTTTATTAAATGCCTGCTTTTCTGGAGATCCTGGGGTGCGGCGCTCTTCTTTTTATAAGGAGAAAGAAGGTGTGGTGGAATATGTATGCTGCTGGTTTTTCGACTTTGAAAGTGTGCTGGGGCTTACTAACCAGACCTCAGTGCTAGTGTTCTAACACCTTACGAAATGTATGTTGAAATAGCTACCCTCAATTGGTATAAGCTGACTTACTTATAAGTCCCTAGTATATGTTACCAAGGGTACCCAGGACATGTAAGATGGAGGGTCCACCCAGGGCTGCAGCACTGGTTCTGACACCGTGTGTGTGACATAGTACAAAATTGCTCCCAGTCTGCCACTACAGCCTAGAAGAGCAGTTTTAAACTGCTAGTTCGACTTTGCCATTTAAACCAATAACAAAGCCCCCACTCCCTTAACAATATATGTAAGTCTCCCCTAAGGAATGTCTATGGAGCCCTAAGGCAGTGAGCTGTATATTATTAAGTAGGACATATACTTTTAATATGTCCTAACAGCAAGCCTTCCAAATTGTTGTTTTTGCTGTGAAAAAGTTAGTAGACCCATTGGCTAACACAGCGATAACAGCTGACGTCTCAGCCCGCTAACTTCTGAATGGGACTACTAAAATGGGTACTTCAAAGTATCAAATAATTGTGCATCAAACCCAACTTGATGCCCAAGTTGACTTTATTATTACTTTTTTAATAAAGTCAACTTTTAGAAAGTTGCGACTCTGTTGCCCAATTTGTTCAGTCGCCTCTCGCAGTTGCTGGCCACCAGACAGCTTTCTGCCCTCTTGGGCAGGAGTGTGAACGACTCCCAGCTTAGGAACAATAGAAACCTGCTACAGGGAGAGGTGTTACCTCCCCCTTGCAGGAAGCCACTCAGGGTGCTGGTCCAAAAGCTGAGCTTCTAAAGCAAAGCCGCCTTTGCTGGGCAAATGGCGATCACACTCCTGAAAGGCTGCCACTTTATTCAGGTAGTAAGGCTGGCAGCAGGAACAGAGATGGGAGATCAGTGCCCAAACTGGTTTTCCCATGGGTGTTTAGCCCATAGGTAGCCACACCTCTAGGGTGGACTAGCAAGCTCCTAAAAAGGGTTCAGACATCTTGAGAGTGGGCAGAATACTGTACTCTGGGATTGCTAGATACCACATAGCCGGAAGTCATCACAGGGCAGGAGGGATTCTGGTAGCCTATTGGCTAGTGACCACATCATACCCCCAGGGCATGTTCTGGCCATAAATGTGGCACCTCTAGCACCCTGACCCTCAGATCATGATGGATCAAAGAATGACTGCCCTGCTAACCCACAGAACTGGCAAGTCAGGCTGCACCGACTGCTGAACTGCACCTGCCGCACCTTGAGCTAGAGAGAGGACTGTGCTTGTGACCCTTAGCTCGTGGAAAAGTTGATCCCGAACCTTAGACCAAAGAAGTGACTCCAAGGGTCAGTCAGCAGATCCCCTGGTACAAGTGCCAAGACTATCAAAGCTGAAGAAGCACATTCTGGCAAGTCAGTAGTCACTTTTTTTTTTATCGCTGCTGACCACTGCTGAACAACCCAGGAGACCGATCCTCGACTGCCAAAAGTTGCACCAGAGTCTGCTCGACCTGAGAATGTCGTCTGTGTCCATATTGGTTGCTAAAGAGGGACACAGCCTTCACCAAATGATACCGCTGGACCCGCTGTGTACGGAGATCAGTAGCCCAGCTGCAGCTGGGCTTCTACTGGCTCATAGAGGACTTCGAGGGTACACCGACCTCTCGGGCCACAGTCACCCTACCTTACAAGTGGACCGAAGAATAACCCCAAGGACACCCCCGTCGACTGCACAGCACCCAGAACATCTTTCAGCATCCTGCATCCTCAGCATCAGGATGACTCCATTGAAGTCTATAGCGGTCTTGATGTAAAGTGTAGAACTGGACTTGAGACTGCTTTGGTGACCAGGTAACTGTCCAGATACACTTTAGTGGCCCCCTGACCTTCTTCCTGTTGGATATGGTCATCCCACTTGGGCCGGAGTAGCCAAACACAACTCTTTCAAACTTTTCAAGTTTCTTAACTTTTTGGTTACCAATGCTTATTTGCGCTTTGGACTAAAAAGCTGAGATTTCTATTTTACCTAAAAATCTATATCTCCAGAACCCTCCGGTCGATTTTGCTCATCTTGGTGTCAAAATATAATCTATTTTTATAAATTAGTGTTGGATTTTTTTTGTGTTGTGTGACTTTGTTATTTTGTTGTTTGGTACTTCTAAATGCTGTACACTAATTACTATGTTTAAGCCTTGCTGCACGAAGCCACAGCTACCCAGGGTTGAGCTAAAGGTTTTACAAACAAGCCTGACTGGACCCGAAACAGTTATAAGAGTGTATTACACGGTAAGGACACACAAGGTTCTCTGCAAAATTATAAAGAAAGGTTAAAGCTTAGTTGTAGTTAGGAAGACTTTATTTATTCTTTCGATACAAAACAAACTTAAACTACACTAAGACTGCCTAGCAAGTTTACAACACCTTGCATGGAGTTGCACGAGTTATATTATGTTTTGGGTGGTGGGAAAATTATAACCTTAAGTTATAACTATAACTTTAGAATTTCTAGGGTTTGTGTAGTTTAAGTTTTTTTTTATAATTGAATTTCAGTGGTTTTTATTTTTAATTAAAAGAGTTTTTCAAATCACAGAGTGGAGTGTCGTTGAGTGGAGTGTCGTTGAGTGGAGTGTCGTTAATTGGAGTGCCGTAGAGTACAGTGGAGGAGAGTGCTGTAGAGTGTAGTACTGCAAAGTGGTGTGTCATAGAGTGGAGTTGAGTACAGTGGAGTGGAGTGGCGTAGCGTATAATGGAATAAAGTGTCATAGAGTGAAGTAGCATGGTATGTCCTACAGTGGAGTGAAGTGTCATAGAGTGGAGTGGCGTGTGATACAGTAGAGTGGAGTGGCGTATGGTACAGTAGAGTGGAGTGCATGTCATAGAGTACAGTGGAGTGGCGTGTTGTAGAATGTCTTAGCGTGGAGGGGTGTAGAATGGAATGGCATACAGTGTAGTGGCATGCCACAGAACGGAATGGCGTGTCGCAGAGTGGAGTGGTGTGTCATACAGTGGAGTGGTGTGTTATACAGTGGAGTGCCATGTCATAGAGTGGAGTGGTGTGTCCCACAGTGGAGTAGAATGGCGTAGAGTGTAGAGGCATACAGTGAAATTGAGTGTTGTAGAGTACAGGCGCGTAGAGTAGCATGGCATGTTGTACAGTAGATTGGAGTGGTGTGTCATAGAGTAGTGTGTCATACAGTGTCATATAGTTGAGGAGATTAGCGTATGGTGGACTGTCGTACAGCAAAGTGCCACTGACTGGAGTCTTTTGGAGTGGAGTGTCGTGGATTGGAGTGTCATCGATTACAGTCTCGTACAGTGGCATAGAGTGGAGTAGAGTGTTGCACAGTGAAGTGTAAGAGTGGAGTACAGCGTTGTGGAGTGGACTGTTAGCTTATGGAGTGTTGTACAGTAAAGTGGAGCAGAGTGTCGTACAGTGTAGTGTGGTAGAGTGGATTATGGAAGAGGGGCGTGTCATACAGTGGAGTGTCGTGGAGTGTGGTAGAGTGGTGTACAATAGAGGGGCATACAGCTGAGTCGTCTTCTAGAGTGGAGTAGCATACAGTGAAATGGCGTGACGTAGAGTACAGTGGACTGTCAGAGTGGAGCGTCCTAGATTGCAGTGTCGTTGAGTGTAATGTTGTCGAGTGGAGTGTTGTCGAGTATAGTGTTGTTGAGTAGAGTGTTGTCGAGTAGCATAGAGTGGAACAGAGTGTTGTACAGTGGAGTGGCCTAGAGTGGAGTAGGGTGAAGTAAGGTGTCATATAGCAGGGTGTCGTCAAGTGGAGTGGCGTGTCATACAGTGGAGTGGCATGTCGTAGAGAGCAGCGGAGTGGCATGTTGTAGAGTGTCATGCAGTGTAGTAGAGTGGCGTAGAGTGGAGGGGCATAGATTAGAGTAAACTGTCAAAGAGCTGCATAGAGTGTAGTAGAGTGTTGTATGGTGGAGTTGCATAGAGTGTAATACACTGTCGTAAAATGGAGTGACGTAGAGTGGAGTAAAGTGTCATAGCGTTGAGTCGCGTGTCGTACAGCGAAGTGGCGTGGCATGGAGTGGAATGCTTTAGATAGGAGAGTCGAAGAGAGGAGATGGTGTTTCGCAGAGTGGAGTGGTGTGTCATACAGTGGAGTGCCATGTCGTGGAGTGGAGTGGTGTGTCGTACAGTGTTGTAGAGTGGCATAGAGTGTAGGGGCACATAGTGGAGTAGAATGTTGTAGAGCGCAGTGGTGTAGAGTGGAGTGGCATGTTGTAGAGTAGAGTGGATTGGAGTAGCGCCTTGTACAGTGTTGTAAAGTGGAGTAGATTAGCGTACAGTGGCGGGGATGGAGTGGATTAAAGTGTTGCAGAGTGTTGTGGCATGTCATAGAGTGGTGTTTTGTACAGCGGTTTAGAGTGGAGTGGCATAGTGTGGAGTAGTGTGTCATACAGTAGAGTGGAGTGAAGTGGCATGGAGTGGTGTAGAGGGATTTATGTACGGTGTCATACACAGGAGTACAGTGTCGTAAAGTGGCATAGAGTGGAAGGGCGTAGAGTGGAGTGCCATACAGTGGAGTGTTTTAGAGTGTCGTGGCGTAGAGAGGAGGGGCATAGAGTGAAGTAGAGAGTTATGTAGTGGAGTAGAGTGTTGTGTAGTGGCGTAGAGTGTAGTGGTGTGTCATACAGAAGAGTGGCATGGTATAGAGTGGAGTGTCAGAGTGGGGTGGTGTGTTGAAGAGCATCAGAGAGTGGCGTACTGTGGAGGGGCATAGAGAGCAGTAGAGTGCTGTGTAGTGGTGTGGAGTTTAGTGGTGTGTCATACAGTGGAGAGGCATGTCATAGAGTGGCATGCCGTGCAGTGTCTTAGAGTGGAGGGGCATACATTGGAATGGGGTAGAGAGTAGTGGGATGTCGTAGAGTGCAGTGGCATAGAGTGGAGTGGTGTGTCATAGAATCGAGTGGTATGGAGTTTCGTACACTAGAGTGGTCTATCGTAGGTTGGAGTGGAGTTTTGTACAGTGGAGTGGCATAGAGCGTAGTGGCATGTTATGTCGTGGAGTGGAGTGGAAATGATTCTTTTTGGTGTATTTTGGTTAAGTACCTTTGAAAATTTATGACACAAAAACGTAGTGCTATATCCAGCAGTGGTATACCACAGTATTTTCACGGTATACCACTGTACATGCCAATGACAAAGCAGTATATGATTGGCTAATGACTGCCTTTACAAAAGAAAAAGGCAGCCATGTTATTTAGACCATGCAACTTTGTTTCTTTATGTGTATATACTTTATTAATTTTAATGAATTCATATTATTGTTTCATTTTGTAACAGTTGCAGACTTCATGAGTAGTCCCAACGGACCGCAAGGGGTCCTTGGACCACACATTAAGAACCACTTTTCTACTCCACTCAACAACACGACACTCCACTCTGTGCCACTTCACTTTACACTAGTCCACTCTACGTCACTTCACTCTACGACTTTACATTCTAACACACTCTGTGATATGCCACTCCGCTCTACAGCACGCCACTCTACTCTACGCCACTCCACACTGCAACACTCTTCTCAGCTCTATGCCCCTCCACTCTACGCCAATCTACTCCACTCTACGACACTACAATACGCCACTCCACGACAAGCCACTCTACTCTATGACACACCGCTCCACAACACTACACACCACTCCACTGTACGAGACGCCACTAAGATGTACGACATGCTACTCCAGTCTACGACACGCCACTCCACTCTACGCCCTTCCACTTAGAGATGCTCTACAACATGCCACTCTATTACACGGCGCTCCACTTTACTCCACTTCACTCTACTCCACTCTATGACCCTGCCCTCTACGCCACTCTACTCCACGCCACTTCACTCCACTCTACGAAACACTACTCCACTCTATGACACACCACTCCACTCTACACCCTTATACTCTAACACACTCTATGACATGGCACTCCAATTTACTGTACAGCATCCACTCTACGGCACACCACTCCACTCTATGACACATCATTCCACTCTACGAGACTCCATGCCACTCCACTGTATAACATGCCACTCTACGACACACCACTCCATTCTATGCCACTCCACTGTTTTCTACGACACGCCACTCCGTTCCACTCTATGCCACTCCACTTCAGTGCAGAACACTCTACCCCACTGTATGCCCTTCCACTCCACCCCACTCCAATCTATGACACACCATTTTATAACACTCCACTCTATGACACTACACTCTGACACTTTACTCTACTTTATGCCACTCACTCAACAACACTCTACTCCACTCTACTCGACAACACGCAACTCACCGACATTCCACTGTACAACATTCCACTCTACGACACTCCGCTCCAGTCCATGCCACTCCACTGTACTCTACGACACACCACTCCACTCTAGAACCCTCTAATCCACTGCATGCCCCTCCACTCTACGCCAATCTACTCCACTCTACGATACTTCACTCTATGACACTAGACACTATGACACTCTCCTCTCCTCCACTCTACTCTACTCTACGACACTTAACTCTAGGACACTGTACTCCACTGTATGCCACTCCACTCTACTACACTGTACTCCACTCTATGCCACTCTACTCGACGACACTCCTTTCAACGACACTCCTTTCAACGACACTCCTTTCAACGACACTCCTTTCAACGACACTCCACTCAACGACACTCCACTCAACGACACTCCACTCAACGACACTCTACTCAACGACACTCCACTCAATGACACTCCACTCGACAACACTCCACTCGACAACACTCCACTCGACAACACTCCACTCGACAACACTCCACTCTACGATTTGAAACACATTTTTAATAAAATAAAAAACATTGAAATTTAATCAAAAAAACAAAGGTTAAGGATAAGTTACAGTTAGGGAAAATGTTTACATTTTTGGTATGCATTGCTCATACCCTTTCATATTACATGACTTCTAGCATGTTAAATCATAGCCTTCATAACAACACTCATGACACCTTAAATGACATCATTTATGAGAACGCTGTTCATGGTAGAAGGGCAAGTTAAAGTTCATAGAGTCTGGGTAGCGAGTTGACAACACTATGTACAGAGGTGCGTGAGCTATAGTACGTTTTGAGGGGAGAACAAATTATAACTTTAAGTTATAACTATAACTATAATTTCTAATGTATGTGTAGTTTAAGTTGGTTTTGTATACCAAAAATGCCTAAATGTCTCCTAACTATACTTATACTTTGGTTTTTTCATCACTCTTGCATGAGACCCTCAAATCCAATAAAAAAAAATAGAGTGTTCTGATTGGCCCAGGGAGCTTTTGTCGCTTGGGCCAATTCACGCCTGCGGGAGCAAGCTCTCTGATTGACTGCCAGCAACATGAGAAAAATGTTGCTAGCAGCCATTACAGGATTCGGGGCATAGTCTGCTGTCCTTAACATGTGAAAAAAAAAAATATATATAGGAGGGCAGGGTATGGATACCCTGACACCCTAGGCCCCATGTAGGGACCCAGAGGGACCCCCGGGCCAAAAACAAAAAGAAAATTGGCAAAAAATGCAGCTAAAACATAACAAAATCGCATCCGCTTATTTTATTAATGGGAGGGGGGCGCGCAGCCCCCCTCCTCTAGCTTTTTCATGCCCCAGGGGGCTCAATCTTGGGTCCGAATTTATTATATATGGGGAGGGGGGCTGTGCGGCAACCCTCCTCGAGCCATCACAAGCCCCAGGGACCCCACCACAGTGCCAAAATTACTCAAAATGAAGAGAGGGGCCATCTCCCAGGGCCACCAAACAAATTAAAGGGGGGGGGAGCACGGGGCCCCCTTCCCTGAGCCATTAATGGCTCACCCGTGGGGCCGGCTCACTAGCTATGTGACAGGGAGTCCACCCCCAGGACATAGTGCTTTTCCTGCCTGCACCAGCGCAGGCAAGGAAACCTGCGTTTGCTACCGCTTGGAGGTAGCATTTTTGAATCTCCTGCCAAGTGGGAGCAAACACAAAGTCTGCTCCCAGTGGGTGGTAGCTTTGAAAATGCTCCTGCCACCTGGGAGCAGACTTTTGATCTGTTTCCCTACCCACACTGATGGAGGCAGGTAAAAAGATCAAAAACTGCTCCCACCCGCAGGAAGCAGCATAAGTAGCTTCTCCCTCTGGGTGGGAGCAATGCCGGCCCCTGCTGCATGCGGGGAGCCATCTGGGACTGCGGGGGCCTTGTGGCTCCCCCGCAGCCCCCAACAAATGTATGGTGGGTGCCTTGGGTAGGCATCAGCGCACCCACCTTTAATGATGCAGGCCCCAGGGGATGGGGTCCCCAGGGCTGGAAAAGGCTTGGGGAGTGGGGCCACGCAGCCCCCCTCCCCTTTAACTAAAAAAACAGCCCTGGGGTGTGGGGTCCCCAGGGACTAATAAGGCTCAGGGAGGGGGGCCACGTGCCCTCCCCTCCCCTTTGATTAAAAAAAGGCCCTGGGAGGTGGGGTCCCCATGGCCTAATAAGGCTCAGGGGGGGCACGCAGTCCCCCCTTCTCCTTTAACAAAAAAAAAGGCTTTGGGGGATGGGTTCTCCATGGCCTAGTAAGGCTTTGGGGAGGGGGGCACGCAGCCCATCTCCCCTTTAATAAAAAAAGGCCCAGGGTGATGGGGCCCCCACGGACTTAAGAGACTCGGAGAGGGGGGCCACATTTTTTTGCTCACCAAGCCATTCCAGTTTGGAGCCAGCCATATGCAAATCAGACTGGACCCTGCTGGGCCTGGTATGTCCAGACTTGGGTCCCATGCTCGCCATGCCACTGGATTCAAGCTATCCTGGCTGATGAAGGGTGATACCCTGAAACTGGTCCTAGGATGCTTGTTTATGGTCCAGGGAGGACCTGGCCTCGCAATTCAGGCTGGACTGTTCTCATGGGGAGCAGAGTCAAGACTGATTCGCATATGGCTGGGTCCAAACTGGAATGGCGTGGTGAGCAAAAAAACAATGGATTTAGGACAAGATCTCTGACTGGTGGTGAATGTTTGGCATTGTTCAGCATTCCATCCATCAATGGTTCTTTTTGCATGTGTCACCTCAAGTGGGATGGGAATGCCCAGATGTGGGTTTCGTGCTTGCCATGCCACTGGATTCAAGCTATCCTGGTTGATGGGGGGATATACCCCGAAACCGGTCCTAGGATGTTTAATTCCGGTCTAGCGAGGACCTGGCCTAGCATTTCGGGCTGGACTGCTCTCATGGGGAGCAGGGTCATGACTGATTTGCATACGACTGGGTCCAAACTGGAATGGGGTGGTGAGCATAACAAACACAAGGAGATGATGGACGGAGTACTGAAACTTTTCAGACACTCACCCCCAGGTGAGCAAAACAACAATGGATTTAGGCACAGGTCTCAGACTGGAGGTGAGTGTTAGACATTGTTCAGCATTCCGGCCATCAATTGTTCTTTTTGCATTTGTCACCCCAAGTGGGAGGTGATGTGGGTCCCGTGCTCGCCATGCTACTAGATTCAAGGCTGATGAGGGATGATACCCCGAAACCAGTCCTAGGGTGCTTGTATCCGGTTGAGGGAGGACCTGGCCTGGCAGTTCGGGCTGGACTGTTCCCATGGGGAGCAGGGTCAAGACTGATTTGCATATAGCTGGGTCAAAACTGGAATGGCGTGGTGAGCAAAACAACAATGGATTTAGACCCACATCTCAGAGGGGTGAGTGTTTGACATTGTTCAGCATTCTGTCCATCAAATGTTCTTTTAACCCAATATTTAACAAGCGCAAGGCTGCTACTCAGCTGACCTTAAAGATTGGTGCTGTCTTTTCCCCAAAAGGTTTTGTCGTTGTTCTGACAAATCCTACTACAAATTCTACTACAGGTAATGCCAGGTATCCTGCTGAACTTGAATACGATACCCTTGAACATCAATGACCCTAAAAGGTCAGGATTCTGCAGATAGACTGATTCTTTTCTGCACATTTCCTATGCCCTGGCTCAATGTTTTGTGACCCGTTGAGACCCTAACCCTGCTGCCTACAGTGGATTTAATGGGTGCCTGGCACTTTTTTAAGCGCTGTCAAAGCCCTTAGAGTAAAAAATGTAATTGTAGGAGCACATAGCGGTCCCGGCATCAAGGTTTTTGTCCTCTCTTCCCTTTGTACTCGAGCTTCAAACCCATTCAGCCACTGTGTACTGGTCGCTGGGCACGCATCCCCCAACGATGTTGACATTTGCTGTATACTGCTCTGAAATGCTTTGCATAAATTGGGGTGGCAATTGCATAATTATTTTCATTTCTGTGTGCCCTTTTTAGACTATGCCTCATTAACTGGGCAACCACTATTTTATGCTGATATGTCACTACCCACTTTATCGTAATGCCCTTCTCCCTTCTTTTTTTGTCTACTATTGCAATTTACTCCTGTAATCAGTGCCTTTTAATCACTGTGATATCTATTGACTCATGTTTGCCACCAAACATGTGTTCTGTATTTATCCTGCACTTTTATGGCCTACAGCCGAAATAAACTTTTACTACTACTATTTTTTTGTTTGATCTGTTTATTAGGTTTCATATTTGTAACATACATATATCAATCACATGCAAGGTAGTCGTAACCTGTGTACCTTTACAACAATCAAGTCATTTACAGCCAGTAAATTGCAATATAGACATAACTCGGCCAAACTGGCCATAAAGGTAACATGCAGTAAACAAAGCCCCATTCAGAGAGACTAAATCGTCCCCATCAATACCATACACATATTGATGAAATACCAGAATTACAGATCACGTGCCGCAAACAATTACATTACACTTACATGTCTCCCAATGACTTTAGACGGCCTGGCCGTTTCTTCGGGGTTGTTGATCAAACTACTTTATAGATAACTGACAATAAACGAACAATAAACCAATAAAAAGAAAGGAAAGGAAAGGAAAATAAAAAGAGGAGGGAGGGCAGGAGCTGCACATTAATACGATAGACATTCGAAAGCTACCATAAGGATGCCTATAGGACAGATCCCGATGTATCCTTATGAGTCGTGAATTGCAGCACTATGGGCTAGCATTCAATACTTATTGACAAGTACTTCTGAGCGTTCCAGTGAACGGGCATATTACAGTATGTGTGCATCTCGTATTCACATAACAGGAATGTCTGAGGGGTCCTCCGGAGCTATAGCCACCTGGAGCGCCGTCAAGATTGCACTCCAAGCGGACGAAATAGTGTATTTGTGCAACCCCAGTGTATCCTCTTTTAATAGGGAAACAGCTTCGGCTTTGGCCCAATTTAACATCGATTGTGTCCAAGCTTTAATTGGTGGAGGGTCTACAGCCTTCCATTGCCGCGTGACAAGCCGCTTGCCCACCGCCAGCCCCAGATCTAGGAAGTGAGAGGTTACTCTGTTTTTCTTATCTCTGGGAAATATCCACACAATAGAAGCCTCCCACGTGTACGGTAGTGCCCTGTCAGTGCTTACATGTAGAAGCCGATTCACGTCCTGCCAATATTCTCGCAGTCGGGGACGCGACCAAAGCATATGCAGGAGGTCTGCATTCACTAATGTACAGCGCAGGCAGCAAGCGTCTGTTAAGCTTGTCTGGGGTTAAATACTCCCTGTGAATTATATAGAATTGGATTAATTTGAACCTCACGTTTCTGGGGATATTTTTAGGGCTCTGCAATAGCGTGTCCTATTCTTTAGGTGTGTACGGTCTTGCCAAGTCTGCCTCCCATTTACCGTGCAGTGGTGTTAGATCAGTCAAGGTGTGTTCACGAATTGCTTCTACAAACCATTTTGTAAGATGTCGCCCTGTGCTAATCACGTGTATGTATTGTATTAAGAGATGCGTCGGAAATTCTTGAGACATACTACCCCAGTGTTGCCCCAGCATTGCCATCCAAGCGGCGTGACTCAAAAACTGTCCAGGTTGTATATACTCCTCATCAATCAAAGAAAGAAAGGGCCGCAATGCACCTCCCCGTAGAGGTCTCCTAATGTGCATATGTCTGCATCCCACCAACCCGCGAGGTCCACCATACGAACCCTGCCCCCTCTTTCGGCATCCCCAACAATGGAAGCGTAGGCGCATAGGGTATGACATGTTTCGTAAGAAATAAGGCTCTGCGGAAACATTTCTGGGCTATTTGCACTAGTAAGGGGAGAAGAGTATGCGATCTGGTGCATGGGTGAAAAATAAAAAGAATCTTCTCCAATGTATACGGAAGAGTACCTTCCGCCGTATCCATGAGATGCAACTCTGCTACCCATTTCGCAATCCATTGAATCTGGGACGCCAGAACTTTTACTACTACTATTACAGCGTATCTGGCTTTGGAAGATTCTGTTGTCCTTAGAATGTGATAGCAGCCAGCACGGAATTCCATCCCCTGCATTGCAAAACAAAAAGCAAAGTCAAGTGGCCTCAGTTAAGGAATCATGCGAGGTGCTTGTGAGATGTAACTCACTGAGATGATGGGGCCTTCATCTGAAATTGATGTAGAGTACATGAATCCACCAAGGTCACAATAGGACAGTGATCTTGTTTGAGCAAACGTTATTAAACATTTGAGGCCGCAGCAAGCTCACAAACTGTCTTGACCATAGGTACAAACCAGCAAATAATCCTATACATAGCTGGGACAAGCTAACTTTGCAGAAAATAGTCCTTAGGTACGTTTTGTCACTATGGGTCTATGTAATACAGGGGACTCAAGAAGTAACTAAGGGGGTTAGCAGCTATCTGTAACACACTCACCATTAAATTACACCTAGAGGGTGTGATATAGGGAAGCCCACCAATTAGCTTAGGGCAGGGCATGTCAATGATGGTCTAAATTTACAAAGAAGCTAATTCCAAAGCAGATAAGCCCAAAATTATACATACATAAAAGTGAAGGCCCAATTGAGGATTTTGATTAGTTTCTTCCAAAATAGGAGGTTTTCCCTATTTTATTACTGTAATTGAATGAGTACATGAAAACTTAAAGCTTTATTCAATTTTGCACTTGGTCACGAGTAATTGACCCGCTCAAGTCTTGTGTCCAAAATGATCTTTTTTTCTATGAATTACAAATATTTACATGAGCAGTTTACATCATGAATAAAATACACATTAGTGAATGAAATGTCGTCGAATTAGCAAAAATCTGTAAATTATTATATATTTTACTCTGTTAGCATCATATGCATAGCGCCTATTTTGCCACTAGTAAGACTTGGCATCCCTACACATATAGGTTTATGTGAGTAGAAATTCCCTCAACCTATCAAAATCAGCTTTGCAGAATTTAGGATCTAAATTATTAGTTGCCGAAGGGCTATATGCTCCGTATACAGGACTAAAATTAACAACCTCCCGGAATGGGAAGCCACCCTGATGCACCCAAGGGAAGTGTCCATCAGAGTAAGGTTCCGTCTCATCCAATTTAAGATCCTACATAGAACATACCTGGACAGGGCCAAACTGTATAAAATGGGGGAAATCCCAAATGCCCTCTTGTCTGTGATGCAGTAATGTGGAAGGCTCCTTCTATCACACATTCTTGGACTGTCCTAGGATCCAAATTTACTGGGGCATAAACCTGAAAGAGCTGAGTGATGTCTTAGAAAGCGAGATCTATCCTAACACTCAGTTTGTGCTCCTGAGAGTCCCGTGTGAGATAGACCTTCCACGCAATAAGAACAAGTTACTTACCTTCGGGAACGATATATCTGTAAGAGACATAGATTAGTTATAGATTCCTTACCTTAGAATTACCCCAAGACGTCAGACTGGATCCGGAGAATTTTTCGTCAGCAGTACCCCTGTGCGTCGAAAGGTGGCGTTGGTCTGCTCCGCGTTCGTCGTTGGGTCGTGGTCGCCGGGATGACTTCGCAGTAGTTACTTAGACGCCGCCCTCGCGCGTTGACGTCAGTTCTTTTACACGACATTCCACGCCAGAAGCGCAGAGTCATGCAAGACACTGACCACTGGTGCACCAAACTAGGGCCCTGAAAGGGAATCCCTGACACTAGAAATCAGTTCGCAGAACGGGGAGGATGGGTGGGGCGGTAAGGAATCTATAACTAATCTATGTCTCTTACGGATATATCGTTACCAAAGGTAAGTAACGTGTTCATCTGAAAGAGACAATTAGTTATAGATTCCTTACCTTAGAATAGATACCCCAGCAATACCAACCCCAGAGGTGGGTCTGCGAACCAAGTTCACACCAGAAAGTCCTAGAGAACAGAACGGTCAAAGAAGCCGTCTCTCCGGACTTGGCTGTTCAGGCAGTAGTGTTTGGTAAACGTGTGCAATGAAGCCCACGTAGCTGCCTGGCAGATGTCATTGAGGGGTACTCCCGTCCCAAAGCAGTTGTAGCTGCCGTCGCCCTGGTGGAATGGGCGCGCAGTCCCACTGGAGGCTCCTTCTTTGACAAAGAGTAGCAAGCTTTAATGCACAAAACGACCCACCTAGAGATGGTCCGTTTGTGCACGGCCCGACCTTTTTTGGCGCCTACGTAGCCAACAAAGAGCTGGTCATCCACCCGGAATTGCTTGATGCGATCCAAATAAAAGGAAAGCACACGTTTTGGATCCAGACGGTGGACCCTCTCTTCCTCCTTAGAAGGATGCGGAAAGAAGGTGGGCAAAGTGATGGTTTGACCAATGTGGAAAGAAGTAACCACCTTGGGAAGAAAGGAAGGTCTGGTTCTGAGGACGACCTTGTCCGGATGAATAGCCAGAAAAGGAGGCTTTGAAGAAAGAGCTTGGAGCTCACTCACCCTGCGAGCAGAGGTGATGGCAACCAGAAAGGCAGTCTTTAAAGTAAGAAGTCTGAGAGGACAGTTATGAAGCGGCTCAAAGGGAGCGCACATAAGGTAAGTAAGAACTAAGTTCAAGTTCCACTGAGGCATTACGAAGGGAACAGGAGGAAAAAGATGAGTAATGCCCTTAAGGAAGCGATTTACAACAGGGGACTTGAAAAGAGAAGGCTGGTCAGGAAGCCTAAGAAAGGCGGAAATGGCAGCGAGGTAGCCCTTCAGAGTGCCCAGAGCAGAGCCCTGCTGGGCCAAGGATAGGAGGAACAAGAGAACTTCAGAAAGAGGGGCAGAAAGGGGATCCACAGCCTTTGCTGTGCACCATGCCACAAATTTGTTCCATCTACAGGCGTATACCGTTTTAGTGGAGTGACGCCTTGCTGCCAAGATAACATTACAGACTTCGGGAGGAAGGTCAAAGGCTGTCAACTGCCGCCGCTCAATCTCCACGCAAGGAGGTGGAGGCTGGGCAGGTTCGGGTGGAGGACCGTCCCCTACTGCTGCGACAGAAGATCCTCCCGAAGGGGCAATCTGATCAGAGGATCGATGGCCATGTGTAACAGCTCGGGATACCATACTCTTCGTGCCCAATCCGGAGCCACAAGAATGACTTGGGCCCGGTCGCGCTTGATCTTTTTCAGCACTCTGGGTAGAAGTGGTATAGGCGGAAAGACGTATAGAAGACCGCAAATCCACTCACGACGAAAAGCGTTGCCTAGTGAGTACTGCCTTGGAAATTCCAACGCGCAGAACTGCTGACATTGCGAGTTCTCTTCGGTGGCGAATAGATCTAACCAAGGCTCTCCCCACTGCTGAAAGAGACCTTGTACCACCTCCGAGTGAAGACGCCATTCGTGATCCATCATGCACCTGCGACTGAGTTCATCCGCTCTGGCGTTCAGAGAACCTGCCAGGTGTTGAACCACCAGGGATATGCCCTGATGTTCCAGCCATGTCCAAAGGCGGAGAGCCTCTTGACATAGGGTCCACGACCCCACCCCGCCCTGTTTGGTGCAGTACCACATGGCGATGATGTTGTCCGTGAACACCTGCACTACTCTTCCCCGGACAGAGGGAAGGAATGTCTTTAGTGCAAGACGAATCGCCCGAAGCTCCAGAAGGTTGATGTGGAGCCCGGACTCCGCCGGAGACCAGAGGCCTCTGATCTCCACCTCTCCCATGTGGCCGCCCCACCCCAGAAGTGATGCATCGGTCACCACTGTAAACTCTGGTTGGGGAAAGGAGAGGGATCTGCCATTAACCCAATCCTGGTTTGTGAGCCACCACTGCAATTGTTGAGCAGTGCCCTCCGAGATCTGGACGCAATCGGACAGATTCCCCTGATGCTGTGCCCACTGAAACTTCAGGTCCCACTGCAGAGCCCGCAAATGCAACCTGGCATGATCCACCACCAGGATGCAGGAGGCCATGAGGCCCCGCAGCCTCAGGGTCATTCTGACCGAAACCCGGGATAGAGGCTCAAAGATCGGAATCATAGCCCGAATATCCCGGACTCGCTGCTCGGGAGGATAAGCCCGAAACTGCGTCGTGTCCAGAACCGCTCCGATGAAAAGGAGCTTCTGAGAGGGAGTCAGGTGTGACTTCGGCACGTTGATAGTGAACCCCAGCGAATGCAGGAGGTCCGCCGTAGTCTGGAGGTGGGAGACGACTGCTTGGGGCGAGCCCGCCTTCAACAGCCAGTCGTCGAGATAGGGGAAGACTGGAACCCTTGATCTGCGCAGATGAACTGCGAGAACCGCCATCACTTTCATGAACACCCTAGGGGCGCTGGTAAGGCCAAAGGGGAGCACGGTAAACTGAAAGTGCTCGTGGCCTACCGTGAACCACAGGTAACGCCGGTGGGCCGGCAGGACGGGAATGTGAAAGTATGCGTCCTGCAAGTCCAATGCTACCATCCAGTCTCCAGGGTCGAGGGCAGACAGAACCTGAGCTAGCGTCAACATTTTGAACTTCTCCTTCCGGAGGAAGCGGTTGACGTCCCTGAGATCCAAGATAGGACGCAGGCCTTTGTTCTTCTTCGGCACCAGAAAGTAGTGGGAATAACAACCACAACCTACTTCTGGGGCAGGAACTCGCTCAATGGCTCCCTTGGCCAAGAGTGCCGAAACTTCCTGTTGGAGAAGGGCCAGATGATCTTCCGACATGCGATGGTGCTGAGGTGGCATGGATGGAGGGGTAGTCTCGAAGGGGAGGGAGTAGCTCCTTCGGACTATCTGCAAAACCCACCTGTCCGACGTGATGGTGCGCCAGTGGAGGAGGTGATGGCGAATCCTGCCGCCCACTGGCGATCGGTGGCCCTGAAAGGTCTGACTAGGAGGATTTGGAGACTGCTGCAGAGGGGGCTGTGGTGGACTGACCCGCTCGCTGGCCACCAGAACCACGGCGGTGGTTCCCACATCCCCGGCCGTGCAGGGGCTGAACAGCTTGCGCCGGCCTGTGGCTCTGGACGGAACCTGGCGGGGCACCCCTTCCGTAGCCACGAAAGGGGCCAAAGGCAGACTGCGCAGGGCGGGTGGTGGAGAGGCCGAAGGACTTGGCCGTAGCCTGAGAGTCCTTGAAGCGCTCTAGCGCGTTGTCTGCCTTGTCGCCGAACAGGCATTGGCCATTAAAGGGCATGTCCATAAGGGTAGCTTGGGGATCCCCGGAGAAACCAGTCTACCTCAGCCAGGCGTAGCGTCGAAGGGCTACCGACGTTGAAATCGTCCTGCCTAGCGAGTCAGCGGTGTCCAGTCCACAGCGAATGGTAAACTTGGCTGCGTCTCTCCCCTCGGTAACTGCACGGGAGAGGACCGCCCGGGCCTCCTTGGGGCACTGGGGCAGCACCTGCGCCACTGTATCCCACACAGAGTGGGTGTAAGGGCCCAACAGACATGCAGTGTTTACCGACCGAAGTCCCAAGCTGGAGGAAGAAAATATCTTCTTCCTAAGGTGGTCCAGCTTTTTGGATTCCCTATCAGGTGGAGCATTAGGGAATGCGCCTTTGGACGTAGAGGCTTGGACCACCAAGCTCTCCGGGGTGGGGTGTTGGGAGAGGAAAGTGGGGTCAGGCGGTGGCGTCGGCCGATCATCCTATCCACAGGAGCCCCTGTGTTGGGCCTGGACAAGGTGCCCAAAAAGATGTCAGTGAGGGCTTCATTGAACGGCAGCAGGGGCTCCAAAGAGCTCGCTGCCGGTTGAAGCACCTCTGTCAGGAGGTTAGCCCTGACCGCCACAGTAGGTAGCTCGAGGTTGAGGGACTCGGCCGCCCTACGCAACACCATTGCGTAAGAAGCTCCTTCCTCCGTAGCCACGGTAGGAGGAGACAATATGCCATGGTCTGGAGAAGTGTCCATCCCACTGGCATCCCCCAACTCCTCTCGCCAGTCTGGGTCATACTCTAACTGGTCAGTTAAAGGGTCCCCCTGTCCTCTTCACCCTCCTCTGGTTGCCAATCGGCCCTAAAAGAACCAGGGTGGAACAGGGGCGCAAAAGTACCTGTCGGCACCGGAACCGGTGTAGGTCGACGGCGGTCCGGCTCCGTGTCCCCATCGGGGACACAGCCGGCGTCGGCTGCGGACATGGTGCCAGTGGAATCGGCGCCAGGGGAGGCCTGGTCAGGTCGACCGGCGCCGATCCAGATCCAGGCCTGGATGCAAGGGAACCCTGCGGTGCCGGGGTCAAGCCGCCGGCGTCGATGCCCAGGGCCCCCAGCCGAGTCCGCGGGGCACGAAGGCACGCCGGCGGAGTCGGACTGCCCACAGATGGCATTCAACGCTTCATAGAAACTCCGAAGCTGGGCAGGGGTCGCACCGGGCCCCGGAAAGGGAGGGAAACTCGGAGTCGACCCAGCGGGCTCCGCACGCGGAGCCGCGGAAGGGGCACCACCCGCATCCCTCGTCGCGTCGGCTGACGGACGAGGAGAAGTCGAAGAGTGACAATGCTTCTTCGACTTCTTCTTGTGCTTCGACTTACCTGGAGAGTGCGAAGACCTGGAAGAGTGGTGGTGACTCCGCGACCGGTCCCTCGACCTCCCACGCGACCGGGACCTCGAGCGGAGCGGACTGCCAGGCCTCGAGAAGCTTTCGGGACCGCTCCCGCAAAGACTTTGGATTCATGGTCTGGCAGTCGGAACACGACTTGGAGTCGTGGTCGGGTTCCAGGCAGAACAGGCACACGCGGTGCGGATCCGTCACCGACATCAACCGTCGGCAGGAACCGCAAGACTTGAAACCGGGCATCCCTGACGTGCACCAGGAGTCGAAGACTCAAAAACGACGTCGTCAAAAGTCGGCAAAAAGGTCAGTCAAAAAGTGACTGGAGGTACCGCTCTCTCCGGATCTGCGCTGGCTGGTGCAGAATAAGAAAGAACTGACGTCAGTGCGCGAGGGCGGCGTCTAAGTAGCTACCGCAAAGTCATCCCGGCGACCACGACGCCAACGACGAACGTGGAGCCGACCGACGCCACCTTTCGACGCGCAGGGGGACTGCTGACGAAAAAATTTCCGGAACCAGTCTGACCCCTGGGGGTAATTCTAAGGTAAGGAATCTATAACTAATTGTCTCTTTCAGATAGTGTTTTTTATCAGCTGGGTTGGTGGTAGCAAAGATAGATATTGCACAACTGTGGGGATCCCTGCCGTAGCAAATGAAGGAGAAGTGGCTTGCATGGATGGATGTATACATGGGCGCCGAACAAGTGGTATGCCCGACAAGTTTGAGAAAGTCTGGTGGCGACAAAATGAATTCTATGTCAGGACCGGAGGCAAGGATTATGCTTTACCCTTTCTTCACTTTTATTACAGCAGCCATTTAATTGTATCTCCAACAAACTACATTTCCCATGAAACACTGGGAATTGGGAAAAACCAACAACGGACAATGCAGTCCAATCAGTCCACAACTGGCCAATCTCAAGGCAGCAACCCGATCTTAGTCCTTCACCTCTGTCCTTAGTGCCTCTCTTTCTTCGTTGCTGGCAGCCAGATAAGTCGCTCTCTTTTCTTGCTCCTGTTATTCTGAATAATGTTGTGCTACTGAAACTGTGTGAGTCTTTTATGCTAAGGTCGTGGGTCCATTTTCCCTCTTACGGGACTATATGCTCTTATCCCTGGTTGTAGAGTGTAGAGAGGTCATCCCTCCACGAGAAGGCGCTGTTATAGTGCTGTTTCTCTATGGTTGGCATTGCGCCGTTTTGGAATTCTCGTCAGACAGTAGCCAGAATCCCGCGCCGCCTGCAATAGCCTCTGCTGACCCTGGAGGGTGATGCCCCTTCTATAGGGGTCTGTACAGGCATACAGTCTGAAAGAATGGGTATTGTGACGCACTTTGATTGCAAGGGTTGGTAGTGACTGGATTTCCCTATAATGCTCTAAAGGGTCTGTACTTGTACTTTTGGCTGAGGCAGTAACAGCCTCGCAGGGACATGCTCCCAGGAGGCTATTTTCACCCACCTTTGTACATCAAATTCCAGGGGTGTGCTGTCCCCGGGGCGTAGAACTGTGGCTTTGCCCATTATTGATTCGCTGGACCCCAGCACCAAAAACTACTGCACTTTACGCATGTTCGTGGTCCTAAGCACTTTCCAGTGGTGCTACATATAACTGCCTTCCCCCTTTATTTTCTTGGGATTGCCTGCGTCCCCCGAAAAGTGACATGGAAGAGCACAGGGATGTCTAGTATGATGGGGACCCCTTGGCTGCCCTCCAATGGGATGAGGATTTTTATGATGCAATAGATGCATCAATATACCGGGCAGTGTAGGAAGTCATGACACAGATGAAGCAGCACTTGTCGCAGCAAATTGCACACACATGAACAAAACTGTCCAAACTCCAGGGCCACACTGTCCCTGATCCCCTGCAGATACTGATCCAGTCCCGGCCAAACGTCCCCATGAGGCGGGCTTAACCACAACGCCTTTGCACACCTTAGGGAGGCATTTCTGGTTCAAAAGCAGCCTTCTCCTACGACTGGGGATTCCCTGGATCAGCCCAAAGGGTCTACTGCCCCAGCATCTTCCCCCCCCACCCCGGATGATGAAGCCCACAGGGACACGGATGATGATGCAGGCCCTTCCCGGCCTTGGCGCCCCTCTCCCCCCTGCCTCTGGCCTAGTGCCCCGGATGACGGGTCAGACATGCTTGACCCGGAGGATCTCCTCCACCCCGTTTGTCCGAGTGGGCTCCCTCCACCAAGGTGGCGAATTATGTGGTGGGAAGAATTAGAGCCCCGCTGGGGAAGGAAGCCAGTAATTGCCTCAAGGTCGAGTGCCCTCCCCATCATTGGATGGGTAGGTAGCCCTAACCCCTGAGCTGGATCCCAGAATGGCCACCTTCTTAGCCAAATTAATTAAAGACCCCAAAAAGGGCATCAATAGGTCCTGGGCCGCATGCCAGGATAAACTCCTGGACACCCTTGGCCCACTGACCAAGATGCTAGATATGGTCGAGGATGCCAAGGTTTCAGGATCCCTCATCTCTCCGGAGGTTCTCTAGGGCACCGCGTGCAGTTGTCTTCATGAGCAACACTAATTGCGCGCTCTCCACGGAGTGGAGATAGTCCTTTCTCATAAAAGTGGACCTGAAACTTGGAGACCTGGCGGACTTCAAAGTGGGGGGAGTGGCGCAAGGAGGGCTATTTGGTGAGCCCTTTATAAAGGAGCTTGGAAAGTTTGTTAATACATTCATGTCACTAGACAAAGCCCAGTCCTCTATAAAAAGGGTCTTCTCATCCCGGGTTTTCCATTGGGCAGGCCGAGGCAGGGGCCGCTTAGCCGTCCAGTCCTACTCTCAGTATCCTCCTAGAGAGCAAGGCTCCAGGCTCGGCCAATACCAAGATCAAGCCTGTTTTGGAAACTTCTATCCAACCTGTGGCACGCGCTTCAGAGGAAGAAGACATTAGGGATTTGGCGCTGCCTCCACTTCTGGTGAGTGTTCACTCTTCTTCCCTCATAAAATTCGGGGCTGTCTGGTGAACTATTTCCAAGTTTGGATGACAATCACAAGCGATGTGTGGGTCCTGCAGACGGTTCAAGGACTCGATATAAAATTCTATGGGTCACCGCATCAGGTTACACGCCCCAGACCACTTCAGTTCTCACGTCAAGAGGCGGACTTGGTGGTTGCAGAGGTTACCTCTCTGCTCGAAAAAGGAGCTAATTGCCCCACTACCCCCCATCCGCATGGCTTAATAAGCAATCTTTTCCTTGTAGACAAGGCAGACGGTGGGCAGAGACCGGTAATAAACTTACGTGAGTTCAACGAGTGGCTGGTGTATCATCACTTAAAGATGGAGGGGATCCAGCTCCTTCACTATGTCTTACACCTCACAGACTGGATGGTCCGCCTGGACCTGAAGGATGTGCATTTGTCCATTACAATCTTTCCGCCCCACAGGAGGTTCCTCCAGTTTATCTGGTGGCAGCAGAGGTTACAGTTTTCAACCATGCCGTTCGGATTCTCCTGCACCCTTTGGTGCTTCACCAAGGTTCTGAAACAAGTGGTGGAACGCCTACGTGCGCAGGGGATCCGACTCATTGTTTATCTTGACGGCAAGCTCCTCCTGGCACAGGACCCACTGCAGTCGTCAGCTCAGCTACAGCTAGCAGTCAATCTGCTCTCAAGCCTCAGCTTTGTCATAAACGAAAGGAAATTGCTTCTGACTCCACTCACAAAGTGTTTTTTCTGGGTTTTGTCATAGATTTTACAGAGGCTTCTCTCTCGGAAGGTGACCAAGATTCGACATGAGCCGCAGAGAACGACAGTTCGTCAAAGAGTGTACTTGTGACAGCTTGCCCACCTGGTGGGTCTCTTATCGTCATCCATCCAGGCCATATTTCCAGGACCCCTGCACCACCAGGCCCTTCAACGATTAAAAGCAGCACACCTGCGAAAAGGAATCACTTATTCCCAGCTGGTCACTCTCTCAGAGGACGCGCAGAAGGAGCTCCTTTAGTGGCTTTACCACATGGAAGCATGGAACGGAAGAGCAATTTTTGGTTCAGCCCCAGACCTCATTATAGAGTCCGACGCCAGCAGGTCAGGTGGTTTTTCACCGGGTTGTGGTCTCCTCAAGAACAGAGATTACACATCAACTGTTTGGAGCTTCTGACCGGGTCCACTGCGGTCCATTGTTGGACCCGGGTCAAGATTCAGTTGTGTGTCCTACTGAAGATGGACAACATTTTGTCCGTCAGGTATATAAATCACCTGGGAGGCACTCGCTCCAAGGTACTCTCTGTCCTACCAACCAATTTTTGGCAATTCTGCCTAGACCATCAAATCTTGGTCACGGCAGAATATCTTCCCGGTCAGTAGAACCGGGTAGCAGATTGGAAGTCCCCTCATTTCCGGGACAACAGCCTTTGGAAGCTTCATCCGGAAGTCTTCGCCAGCCTGCAGACCAAGTGGGGCCCGTTTTTGGTGGACCTCTTTGCCTCCAGATTGGATCACCAACTTCCCAGGTTCTTCAGTTGGAGTCCGAATCCCCTGGCAGCGGCCACGGATGCATTCCTACAGAATTGGGAACAGGAGACAGGGTATGCATTTCCCCCATTCGCAATAATTACACAGGCATCAGCTCAGATCCGACGTCAGCGGGCAGACATAGTGTTGGTCACCCCTACTTGGAGATCTCAAGTGTGGTTATCGGTTCTTCTGAAACTTTCTTGGGATTTTCCAATCCCGCTCCCCCTATTTCCGACTCTCCTTCTAAATCCGGATCAGATCCCGCACCAGATGGTGTTCGAGGGCTCCCTCCGCCTGATGGGGTGGCGGATTACAGGGGTAGATGGTTGCTCCCAGGACTTTCGACACAGGCTGAGGACCTCTTGTCAAAGGCCTGGTCTGCTGGCACAATCAAGCGATACCAGTCTGCTTGGACGAGATGGTGTCATTGGTGTGTGTGGCGGGGCTGTGATCCGTGGGCACAGACGTTGATCAGGTTCTGAATTTTGTGGCTAATCTAGCCCAGAAGGGGATGGCGTACCACTCAATCAATTCCTTCTGTTCAGCCATCTCAGCCCGTGGAAGGGTCCCCTGTGGGGGAACATCCGTTCGTGGGTCACCTACTACGGATCATCAGATTATTACTGCCACTAGAACGAAGGTACTTGGCTCTTTGGGACGCTAATAAGGTGCTTAATCTTTTCCTGTCATGGAGGCCTAATAGGTTCCTGTCAAGGAAGCAGCTCTCGGCGAAGCTAGCGATGCTGCTCTGCATGGTATCATGCAGGCGGGTCTTAGACATCCAGGCTTTGGACATTACTGGAAGGACCTTCTCCCCCCTCGGGAGAGTCTTTTATGCTCAGTGGGTGTACAAAAACCAATACTAGGGTCATAGAATACCCTTCTTCTCCGGACCCTCCTTAGTTGTGTGTAGTTCAATGCCTGAAGGCCTATGAGGAGGCGTCAGCAGAATTGAAGCCTCCGGGTGAGAGGCAACTTTTAATTGCCTTCAGGAAGCCTCATAAGGTGGTGTCCTTCCCGACCATAGCCTGCTGGGTGAGGTGGGTCATCCAGATGGCTGGAGTGGATCTAAACATCTTTGGTGCACATTCCACTCGAGGGGCGGTGGCCTCTAAGGTGTTTGGTTTAGATGCCCGTTTGGAAGATATTATGAACGCGGCTGACTGGTGCTCGGATTCTACCTTTAAGAGGTTTTATTTTAAGCCAGTGTTAGATAGGGCTCAATAAGTGGTCAGTAAACTTTAAACTAACTTAATCCTCACCCCTGGTACTGACATAGAATGAAAAATGTCCTAGCTATTGTAAGGGAAAGTTTCAATCCTATTAAGGACTCGGAGGCGAGGATTATCCCACCCACGGATTGTTCATCTGGGAGACCCTCCCCATGAGGAGTAAGTAACTAAGTTATGCTTTATTGGCATGACGATTGTGAATTACTACTGATTCAGTAAATGTATATGGTATCTAGTGCTTTGCATACCATTCTCTGTGGGTTTCTATTGGTAATTCCATTTCTTCTTCCAGGAACAGAGACTGAGAAACAGGACTCATGAGAAAAGGGCCATGGCATGACTCGTACGATGAAAGAGGCACTAAGGACAGAGACGAAGGACTATGATGGGGATGCTGCCTCTGTATTGCAAAAACAACAGTTGATGGACAGAATGCAGAACAATGTCATACATTCACCCCAGTACAGAGATCTGGGCCTAAATCCATCGTTTTTTTGCTCACCATGCCATTCCAGTTTGAACCCAGCCATATGCAAATCAGGCTTGACCCTGTGCCTCATGGGAACAGTCCAGCCCGAACTGCCAAGCCAGGTCCTCCCTGGACTGGAAACAAGCATCCTAGGACCGGTTTCGGGGTTTCACCCCTCTTCAGCCAGGATAGCTTGATTCCAGCGGCATGGAGAGCACGGGACCCACGTCTGGGCATACCCGTCCCACTCGGGGTGACAAATGCAAAAACAACAGTTGATGGACAGAATGCAGAACAATGACATACATTCACCCCAGTACAGAGATCTGGGCCTAAATCCATCGTTTTTTTGCTCACCATTCCATTCCAGTTTGAACCCAGCCATATGCAAATCAGGCTTGACCCTGTGCCTCATGGGAACAGTCCAGCCCGAACTGCCAAGCCAGGTCCTCCCTGGACTGGAAACAAGCATCCTAGGACCGGTTTCGGGGTTTCACCCCTCTTCAGCCAGGATAGCTTGATTCCAGCGGCATGGAGAGCACGGGACCCACGTCTGGGCATACCCGTCCCACTCGGGGTGACAAATGCAAAAGCAACAGTTGATGGACAGAATGCAGAACAATGTCATACATTCACCCCAGTACAGAGATCTGGGCCTAAATCCATCGTTTTTTGCTCACCATGCCATTCCAGTTTGAACCCAGCCATATGCAAATCAGGCTTGACCCTGTGCCTCATGGGAACAGTCCAGCCCGAACTGCCAAGCCAGGTCCTCCCTGGACTGGAAACAAGCATCCTAGGACCGGTTTCGGGGTTTCACCCCTCTTCAGCCAGGATAGCTTGATTCCAGCGGCATGGAGAGCACGGGACCCACGTCTGGGCATACCCGTCCCACTCGGGGTGACAAATGCAAAAACAACAGTTGATGGACAGAATGCAGAACAATGTCATACATTCACCCCAGTACAGAGATCTGGGCCTAAATCCATCGTTTTTTTGCTCACCATGCCATTCCAGTTTGAACCCAGCCATATGCAAATCAGGCTTGACCCTGTGCCTCATGGGAACAGTCCAGCCCGAACTGCCAAGCCAGGTCCTCCCTGGACTGGAAACAAGCATCCTAGGACCGGTTTCGGGGTTTCACCCCTCTTCAGCCAGGATAGCTTGATTCCAGCGGCATGGAGAGCACGGGACCCACGTCTGGGCATACCCGTCCCACTCGGGGTGACAAATGCAAAAACAACAGTTGATGGACAGAATGCAGAACAATGTCATACATTCACCCCAGTACAGAGATCTGGGCCTAAATCCATCGTTTTTTTGCTCACCATGCCATTCCAGTTTGAACCCAGCCTTATGCAAGTTGGCGGGGTATGCCCAGACGTGGGTCCCTTGCTCACTTTGCCACTGGATTCAGGCAAGCCTGGCTGATGACGGCTGGAATGCCAGAAACCGGTCCTAGGATGCTTGTTTCCGGTCCAGGGAAGACATGGCTTGGCAGTTCGGGCTGGACTGTTCCCATGAGGCACAGGGTCAGACTGATTTGCATATGGCCATGTCTGAACTGGGGTGGTGGAGTGAGCTAAAGAATGATGATGGATTAAACCCAGATCAGTTGACTGGGGGTGAGTGTTTGATTGGCTCAAACGTTCCGTCCATCATCCCCTTTTGTATCGCTTTGTTCGCCCTAAGTTGGCGGGGGTATGCCCAGACGTGGGTCCCTTGCTCACTTTGCCACTGGATTCAGGCAAGCCTGGCTGATGACGGCTGGAATGCCAGAAACCGGTCCTAGGATGCTTGTTTCCGGTCCAGGGAAGACATGGCTTGGCAGTTCGGGCTGGACTGTTCCCATGAGGCACAGGGTCAGACTGATTTGCATATGGCCATGTCTGAACTGGGGTGGTGGAGTGAGCTAAAGAATGATGATGGATTAAACCCAGATCAGTTGACTGGGGGTGAGTGTTTGATTGGCTCAAACGTTCCGTCCATCATCCCCTTTGTATCGCTTTGTTCGCCCTAAGTTGGCGGGGGTATGCCCAGACGTGGGTCCCTTGCTCACTTTGCCACTGGATTCAGGCAAGCCTGGCTGATGACGGCTGGAATGCCAGAAACCGGTCCTAGGATGCTTGTTTCCGGTCCAGGGAAGACATGGCTTGGCAGTTCGGGCTGGACTGTTCCCATGAGGCACAGGGTCAGACTGATTTGCATATGGCCATGTCTGAACTGGGGTGGTGGAGTGAGCTAAAGAATGATGATGGATTAAACCCAGATCAGTTGACTGGGGGTGAGTGTTTGATTGGCTCAAACGTTCCGTCCATCATCCCCTTTGTATCGCTTTGTTCGCCCTAAGTTGGCGGGGGTATGCCCAGACGTGGGTCCCTTGCTCACTTTGCCACTGGATTCAGGCAAGCCTGGCTGATGACGGCTGGAATGCCAGAAACCGGTCCTAGGATGCTTGTTTCCGGTCCAGGGAAGACATGGCTTGGCAGTTCGGGCTGGACTGTTCCCCTGAGGCACAGGGTCAGACTGATTTGCATATGGCCATGTCTGAACTGGGGTGGTGGAGTGAGCTAAAGAATGATGATGGATTAAACCCAGATCAGTTGACTGGGGGTGAGTGTTTGATTGGCTCAAACGCTCCGTCCATCATCCCCTTTTGTATTGCTTTGTTCGCCCTAAGTTGGCGGGGGTATGCCCAGACGTGGGTCCCTTGCTCACTTTGCCACTGGATTCAGGCAAGCCTGGCTGATGACGACTGGAATGCCAGAAACCGGTCCTAGGATGCTTGTTTCCGGTCCAGGGAAGACATGGCTTTGCAGTTCGGGCTGGACTGTTCCCATGAGGCACAGGGTCAGACTGATTTGCATTTGGCCATGTCTGAACTGGGGTGGTGAAGTGAGCTAAAGAATGATGATGGATTAAACCCAGATCAGTTGACTGGGGGTGAGTGTTTGATTGGCTCAAACGTTCCGTCCATCATCCCCTTTTGTATCGCCTCTGTATTGGGCAGTTGTGGACTGATTGGACTGCATTGTCTGTTGTTTGTTTTGACCAATTCCCAGTGTTTCATGGGAAATGTGGTTTGTTGGAGATACAACTAAATGGCTGCTGTAATAAAAGTGAAGAAAGCGTAAAGAATAATCCTCGCCTCCGAGTCCTTAACAGAATTGAAACTTTTCTTTACGATAGCTAGGAACTTTTCATTCTATAGACTAGAAACTGACGGAACCAATACCCCAAGCATCATACAATGAACAAGGAGTAGCTGTGAGCGAAATACCCAAACACAAATGTAGCCCACGAACACCAGTAGACTGACTATGCTCCACTGGACTGAACCCGAGTTGTTAATAAGTAATATATGATTGGTGCGCAGGGTGCACTTGAAGAACCATCCGATCAGCAGTATTGTGCAATGTACTCTTTAGTCAAAATGCCTATCTGTAATTTATGAATACGTAATGCATCCATTACTATGCTCACTGTTCGATATTCTTAAAAAAAGAAAAATTCTAAATAAAAACAGTTGGTAGGGGGGCGCTAGAGGGCGCACAAGCAAAATGGCCGCACTTGCATGAGGCTCTTGCAGTTCGGGACCGAGCAGCAGAATAATCCTGCCCAAATGCCCACATACCGATTAGCACTAAGCGGAGACTAGAACTGGAGGACCTGCTGCCGGTTGTGAAGGTACCAGCGGCTGCTATAGAGCCAGGGACACCGAAAAACGCGACTTGAGGCTGCCGGCGGCCGTGCTGAAGACAAAATGGCGGCCGCGTCGCATCGCTGTTAAACCCTTCCAGGTTGCGGCACGATCAACGGAGCCGGTCCGATGTGGATCGGTCCCCTGGCAGCTGTGGTGCGAGAAACAAGCCGCAGGTGAGCGAGGAGCACTGCGGAGTGAGGGAACGCGGCTGCTCGGCGTGGCGGACGGTGCTGAGGACGCAACCTGTCTGCGCGGCACCCGTGAGCAGATAACGGCATGCGGGGCGATAGCGGGCAGATACCGGCGCAGCTGCCTGCTGCCGGAGACTGGGCCCCTGAGCTGCATTGCGGGCTGGCCCAGAGCGGGACTGCCACCCTACGACACGGTGAGACCCGACCACGGTGCGCTGTGCGTGGAGCTGAGCGAGCGGAGTGCCCGCGCTGTACAGCGCGCGACATACAAAGAGACACGCTACCTAAAATGAGCAGAGTCAAAGCGCGCGCCCATGGTTATACAAATATGGCACCCTGCAGGCTGAACTAACAGCGAAGGCGCAGCGGGAAGAAAGCCATACATGTGCCAGCAGCATTTGGATAGGCGCTGGGACCTGGGTGCAGGCAGCAACAAGGCTGCGTACAGTGTCTCAGGACCAGAGGGAGAGGCGACACGGCCTTAGAAACCTGCTAAGCTACCAAAGACAGGCGAGAGGGGGAAACACTCACTGGGGGAAGAAAAAGAAGCAACGCGGACACGGTACCCCTATATGCACAAGGCGGAGAGCACCCCTGAGAGGGCCTACCACTAAACACGCGTAAAAGCGCACCAAGGCATTGAGACGGAGAGTGCAAACTAAGAGCTGCAACGTGATTCCTGCACGTGTGAGTGGAGTGATCGGCCTTCCCCACATGCTGAACCGACCACAAGCACACCCTTAGGTGCAAAGAGAGCGCAGCATGGGAAAACCTGAGGGGAGACAAACGAAGCTGCAATTTGAGGCCCGGAAATCTACCCGCACGCATAGTGAACCTGAACAGACCATGGCGGAGGGACCGCTCTCTGGGGGCCAGACCTCGACTGAAGACCTTAAGGAACTTCTACTCGCAGTGAAAACGAGCCTTACCTCCATTGAGGCTAAGATGGATGCGATGAACACCGGCATGGATAACGTCACCCATAAAATAAATCAACATGCAGAGCGCATAAAAGACACCGAGCAACGCATATCTAATCTAGAGGACAGAGCCGTGGAAAGCACGAAACATCTGACTGACATGGAGCGGCTCCTAAAGGTGATAGCGGCTAAAAATGAGGACTTAGAATCGAGATCACATCACAATAACCTCAGAATTCTTGGAATACCAGAGACGACAAACACTGGACGAATGGAGGACTTTGTGGAACGCCTGCTGACAACGGTTTTTGAACGAAGCGCCTTCTCGGCCATGCTAATAGTGGAAAGGGCACACCGATCTCTTGCTAGTCGACCACCGCCGGGAGCCCCTCCGCGCCCGATAATTGCAAGACTGTTGAACTACTGCGATCGAGACACCGCCCTCCGCCTGGCACGAGACAAGCAGCAAATATCCTTTGAAGGCTCCGCCATTGCAATCTACCCGGACTTCACCTTGGCGGTCCAAGAGGCTCGTAAGACGTTCGGTCCCGTCAAGAAGAAGCTCCAGCAGGCAAACCTCCCCTATGCGATGCTCTTCCCGGCCCGCCTTCGCATAACACATCAGGGGAAGCAACACTTCTTTACAAATCCGTAGCATGTTGCAGACTTTCTAAAGACTGTCACCAGGTGTTCGCCGCAGCGGGAGGCGACTCAGAGCCCCTCCCATTCACACTCAGCCCTATCTGACCAAGAGTGAAAAGGATGCTGGACACTCAGCCTGCGAAAAGACAAAAAGCTATAACGGCTGCAGTACTGCGTAAAGGAAGATATGGAATGACTATACCAACTTGTTAGCCGTTAATGGGGCATTGCACCTTGAGCACAGCTACGGCATCAAGATTATAAGTAACCATTGAAATCTCCAGAACTACACCTGCGTTTACTGGACATTTGAGGCATTGAACTACTGTCCCTAACACCCTCGTGCCCACGAGGTAGACCTGATGTGCCCTCCTGCTCATCCCCAGAAGGACATCCCTATACGGACTTCTTTACCCTTTTTTCCTGTCCTCCCCAGTTTGGCTACCCACGGGGAAGATATGTTTACAGTTGGGAGGATCCCAGTTAGAATGCTACAGGGGTGGGATAAGGGTGGGACTTATCACGGCAGGTTTGGGCTGCTGATGTGGGAGGGGGCAGGGAAGGGACAGGAGTTAGCGACACCTACATTACCACAGATCACAGGCAACATTGCAGGGTACAACACCACCCAAAGAAGCAATGCTTGACACGTGTACTATGCATCCCATGGAATACACGATATGAATGGCCCGCCCAGATCCGCCTAGTTATAACTTCGTCACATGGAATGTGCGGGGCCTTGGGGACCCCAGGAAGCGCCACCACGTCTTGGCTTACTTAGACAGACATAACGTACACTGTGCCCTTTTGCAGGAAACTCATATCGGTCCCTCTGCCCCGACCACTTTTGCGACCCAATGGGCCTCGCATCGATGCTTCTCGACATACTCCACCTATGCGTGAGGAACAGTAATCCTTATCAAAAAGAATATCCCGTATGTAGCCATGGGGGAGCTGGCAGACCCGCAACGTCGATATTGCATTATGTGGGGGAGATAGCAGCTCAGACCATTACGATTGCATGCTGTTATAGCCCCAACGCCGACAACCCCGAGTTCTTCAATATCATATGGGGGAAGGTCGTAGATATAGGCTCCACACACGTGATCTGGGGGGAGACTTCACGTCACCTTGGATCCAACGCTGGATCGACAGCACCCACAACCCCACCACTACACGAACGCTCAAAGACAGCTACGAGAGATAGTTATAGAACATGGACTATTGGATGCGTGGAGAAGCCTACACCCAACTGATAGGGAGGGTACATGCCACTCCACGGTGCACTCTTCATGGTCACGCATGGATGGCTGGTTCTTGACCAGAGGCTTAAAAGCGTGGCTCACTGCTTATCGACACTTGCCGCACACGTATTCTGATCATTCACCCGTGCTGATTGCCCTCACCCCACCCTGCATACTGACACCATATCAGTCTTGGAGATTACCAGCGACTGCCTTGCTCGACATCCCATTCCGTGCTGAATTGGAGCAAGAAATCACTGACTTTTTCCCACGTAACATTAACACAGTGACGCAGATCTCCACAGTATGGGAGGCATTTAAAGTGACCATAAGGGGGATCTGCATTGCCAAAGGGGGAGGTATTCTGAGGGATATTCGTAGTACGCTGAGGAAGCTTGAGACTGAACTTAAGCAACTAGAGAGACAATTGCAATCTGCACCCGGTCCAGATCTGCAGAAACAGATTAGAGACAAACTGACGGAATATCAGGAGACAGCAGAGCGGGAATGTAAATTTCGAGGGAAATACTACCGCGCCAGGCAATATGGAGCAGGGGTACGCCCGGGGAAGGCTCTGGCTGAGCTGACTCGAACTCGGAGATTTTCCAGCACTATACTGGAGGTTGTGGACTCAGATGGCCACATAAACAGGGATACCTCAGACATCCTAGAGACATTTCATACTTTCTACAAAACCCTATATACAACGCACAGAACGCAGTCCATAGAGTTTGAGACATACTTTGAGGACATAGCGCTGGGATGGCTGGGAGACACCCAGAGAGAATTCCTACTAGCAGATTTCGAAGATGCAGAGCTACGCACTGTAATTATGCAGCTACGGTATGGCCGGGCCCCGGGCCCAGACGGCCTTACTGCGGAATTCTATAAAACATACTGCAACACTCTCATTCCGATGCTGAAAAACGTATATGAGGAGGCCTGAGAGACAGGCATACTTCCACAAACGATGCACGAAGCACTCATTATTTCCATATTGAAACCAGGGAAATCAGGCGATAGATGCGACTCATACAGTCCGCTCTCGCTCATAAATTGTGACGCCAAAATACTGGCTAAACTAATAGCCAACAGAATAAGCCCCCTGATGAGCGCCCTAGTGTTGCCAGATCAGTCCGGCTTTGTTCCGGGCAGAGCGACATCGCATAACCTACGAACTCTCTTGGCTCTCCTGCAGGACACCGACCCTGACCTAGCTGTGGTGGCTGTCTTTCTAGACACCACCAAGGCATTTGATTCCCTTGAATGGGACTACTTGGCAAGAGTTCTGAAACGTATGGGCTTTCCACTCCCTTTCTTGGCCTGGATCCAGCTATAGTATACTAAACCACAGGCCAAGCTGATTATCAACGGGATGTGCTCCCCTAGATTCTGCATCACAAGCTCTCCCTTCTACTATTTGCCCTGGCCATGGAGCCACTGGCAGCTAAACTCAGACAGCACCATCAAGAATACGCTCTTCAATACCCCGAAAGGCAAATCCTAATTTCTTTATATGCCGACGACCTCACCCTGTACATATGCGACCCGGAGGATAGTCTCAACCCTATACTGCGGGCCTTTCTGCAGTTCGGAGAGTACTCGGGGGTCACCATCAACTGGAGCAAGTCACAGATTTTCCCTCTCACAGCTGCGGTCAAGAGATACACACCAGACTTCCCCTTGACTTGGTGCGATAGCGAAATTTAATATCTGGGGATAGTAATCACTAGGGATAGGGAAAACCTTATGAGGGCTAATTATGGCAAAGTGCTGAGTACAATAACGGATTCCATTACGAGGTGGATTGCTATGCCTCTCTCCTTAGCAGGACGGGTGACATTGATCAAAATGGTGGTCCTTCCAAAGCTACTCTACCTCTTCATAAACATTCCTTATGCACCCAGCAAACACTTCGTCAAAGCACTCAAATCGCAGCTCATTCGGCTGACATGGGGCGGCAAGCAACCCCGCCTTTGACAAGGACGGGTTTGAGGTGCCGGACATGGAGCTATACTATTGGTGCGCCCAGGCACACTTCGCTGCGTACTGGATGCACCCGCCACCGTACATGCCACACCTCACAGTGGAACACTGGCCCATGGTCCCGACCCTTACCCGGCATATATAAGCGCACAGACTGACACTAATGATAAAGACCCCACTACAGTGGAGTGCACCAACAGGGCGTGGAGAGCTATCGCCGATTGCATGAAAGTAAGTAAGATGTACTCTTCTCTGCTGTCGCTACCTGGCCGCCGAGACATTCCAGTCACACAAGAGGGGAGATGCAGACAAATGCTTCGGAAATTCGACATACACATTTGGGGGGCACTATACGAGGGAGGAACGTTTCTCACCCGAGAACAATTCTTTAAAGACTGCCAACCTACAACCATGGAGCTCTTTATGTACGTAAGACTCCGGCACGATGTGAAATCAGCCACTCCCGACTTCCCAAATGAGCCACCCACGTTTACACCGCTACACGCCCTACTTTAGAGGACTACCCAGACCCATGAAGTGTCCCTGCTGTACCGACCCACTCAGATAGATAGTCCACATACTACTCAGGTAGCACGGGCTAGATGGGAGGAGGACCTGGGCGACTCTCTCTGGGATGACCAATGGACATATTGCTGCCAGCAAACGGGACGAATATCGGCCAGTAGCAGACTTCGTATAATACACTTTAAATATCTCCATCGTCTGTATTATACCGCTGCGAAGCTATGCCGTTTCCGCCTCAGGGATAACCTTAAGTGTGACAGGTGCGGTAGGGAAAACGCAGGTTTTCTGCATCTGGCCTGGGAATGTGCCCCCATTAGAGCATACTGGGACACAGTGCTGGGAGTCCTCAGTCAGATGGTGGGGACTTCAATAACGAACGCCCCCCTCATTACACTGTTGGGATATACAAAAGACTTTAAAGCCCCACTCAGACGATTCGTATCGCTTGGATTACTGCTAGCTAAACGGCGGGTGGTCTGCAGGTGGGGGAGGGGTAGGGCCCCAAAGTTTAAAGATTGGATGCAAGACCTAATATTTTGTCAGGAGCAACTGACTATTTATGCTGAACTAATGCCGATCTCGTCCAGGCCCCGAGATATCTGGGAGCCCCTGCAAACATACTTACAGGCACAAGCGACTGAGGCAGGTACGACAGAGACAGACCCCGAACATCCAAGAACCACACAGCCGACAGATAGTTAGGCATGGATATGGTAGAGGGACCCAAGGGAGGTGCAAAATGTGCAGATGGGACTATTCTCGGGCCTCAGCACTGGAAGGCCAAAAGGAACAGAAGTGGTGCATGGAACAAACGAACTGTGTGCATTGCTGTCGAAATTATGCCTGTATTTACACCATCCGTACGATGTCGCTTTGTATAGCTGCCCGTTGCCGGCTTATGCTGCTGTTTTATGATGAAAATCAATAAAAAGAGATTAAAAGAAAAAAAAAACAGTTGGTAGAAAAAATAAACTCTTATTTACCTTTAAAAATTTCAACATTCAAGAAAGGGTTAAAGCTATGATATTTTTGTAAACCTTAAGCACCTTTAAAAGGTAACAGGATAAATAAATATACAGTTATAAGGAAGGAATTGCAAAATCAATAGCTATGTCCTACCAGCGCTGGCAAATGCCTGAAGGTTATGCTGAGATTCCATTCAAGACATGTTTGTAGAGAATATGTAAGTAACTAAAAATCATTACATTTCCTTCAAAACGTTGCTGCCAAATGTTTTACGATAACAGTGCCAGGAAAACCTATTATACATTCCACTCAAGTAACTGGAAAAATAACTTGCAAGAGATGGCGCAGGCTAAATTAATTCAATTTGGACATACTTAAGTACTTCAAGTTTGCTCTTTACACCGAACAGCAGCCTAAAGGCTGTGGGAAAAATATACCCAATGCAAAGTGGATTTCTGAAAAATTATCTGGCACATTGTATGGAAATGTGTATTTTTGCTATGTTTCCTGCATTTTCTGTCTCTGGACATCTGCAGGGACCTTATGAGTTATTAGGTATTAACATAAGCTTCTGGTAATGGCAATGGCTTTCAGGAAATGCACATGTACAAGTTACAAGAACACCGAAATTCGAAGTCGCGAAGTTAGCACAAGCGATTCATGAGCATGCAGTTTCAGGACATGGTAATAGCATTTGGTTTTAGCATCAAAGCATAAACAACCAGGCAGAATTTGCAGGCGTTAATTCCACTGAATAACAATTATGAAAGAAAACAACACAACACGAGAATTAGACTTGAAAGTCTTTTACATTCTAAAGTGGGCATTGCATAGGGTGACCAGGCGTCCCGGATTTGCCAGGACGGTCCCCGTTTTTCACCAGCTGTCCGGGCAGATTTCGAGAAATTTAGCTCATGCCCCGGTTTTTGGAGAGGGTCGACTAAAAACGGGAGGAGGTGTTTTTTATGTTTTACAAAGCAGGGATAGTTAGCAGTTGTTCCAAGAAAGCAATTTAATTCACAGGCAAGCTACTGGGTTTAAAAATTGCATCTTATGTATGTTCTTACTGCCTGTTTTGTAATTCTCTGCTGAGGAGCGCTGTCATTCTGTGCGCTCGCTTGACCTAAAATTATAGTCCTTCTATTTTTGTGAAATGTCCCGGTTTTTTGCTTTAAAATTCTGGTCACCCTAGCATTGCATGAGTAAGTACATCAAATACATCATAACTTCAAAAAACAAAATTGCTACCAGTTATTTTTCAATGCCTCTACAACCAGTCCTCACTACCACTCATACTATCAACATGGAGGTAGGTGTTGCGACTCATTTTCCAGGCGGTATGCCACATTCCTTTACTTGTCCATCATGCTCTACTTTTGGATGAATGACCAGGCTGTGGAATGCCACAGGGCAATACACGTTTTTAGAAGTAAGTGACAACCCAGGATTGAAAGGACAAAGCTCAATCCTGTTAACAGGATACATAGATCAGTTACAGGCTTTATATCATCTCAATATGAAGACCGTACATCATATCATGTCTGCCACTGGTGAGGCATCAGAGACCAACATAGGTGTATACTTCCATACAACCTCCACTAAAATTACTGCATTTCCATGCCACAAATTAATTCCAACTACAGTGGCCCAACTATCTTCTCAAAAAAAACTCTGAGGTTATGGACGCACTACAGAATATGGTGGACGCGCAAATGATATTCCCAATGGATTTGCAGACAGTCAATGCAGTCATGGTAAAATATGCCACTGCTGAGCTCCCAAATGTAATAGGATCTACTGATGTGCAGACACATCTTAGTAGTTCCACCAAACGCTAGAGAGCAAGTATACAGTAACCGCAAAATGCAACATATAGCCTAAATGTCCAGTTGTGATGACGACCTCTGCTTCACCTATTGATGTGCTAGATTTCCTTGCTCAGGTCATCATGCCATATTCCTGCAAAACCCCTGCTCAGGACCAGTATCCTTGGTACGTATGGTAATACCATTTCTCTTATGGCACACTAAAATCAATTCGCGTTTTCAATGTAGTGACATGCAATTTAACGTTTTAAGGCTGTATGTCTCTCTCTCCCTCCCTTAATGTTATGAGTCAAGTGGAATCGTTAAGGTTTCTGTTAAAACCCATTCCAACCAATAAAACCCTACCAAAGTAAATATATGCTTTCATTGGAAACCGGAAAGCACTGAATTTTGCTGCAATTATACTGCTCTGACATCCCTTGTTGTCATAATAATACAAGTGCAGCCATTACCTCTAAGCACTTTTCTATGATGATGCTTTCAACATGGTCCACATGGGAGTGAAGGTAAGTCACCTACTAAGCCCTGAGGTTCCTGGGTCCATGCAAGATGGAAAATGCATCAGAACAGTGCGTGTGTGAAAACTGCTAAACAGAACACAAAGATAAAGTGGCCTGTTTCCAGTGTATGCACCAGACTGGAGGTGCTCCTATGTATCTATCAGGCTTCACACCATTTCAGTGAGGCATTGGTTACTAATGCATAATAAGAAGGATGCAGATCATAAATAAGGTGATGATGATGCAGCTTATTTCCACCAAACTAATCTCAGATGACTAAAGAAAGCTGGAATATCTCATAAAGTTGAAAATCTTTACCTTTGGAATGGCCTCCACCCAACTTTACAAAACGAGCCTAATTATCTCAAATTAAAAACAATTAACAATTAAAGACCTACATACTTACCTTTTCAGAAAATCCTTCAGCATACCAACACCTAAATGGGACCATGCCTATCATCCAGGGACTGGGCCCCATGACTTAACTGGATCTATTCTAGAGCTAATACCCCTACTAAAATTGCAATGACTGTTTGGAACAATGTACCTTTTCGCAGCTCTTGATCCACTGAGACTTTGTAACTTATACACCACCACCGTTCTGAAGTGGCTACAAAGTGACACGGGCAGCGGTATACAAAAATCCTAAAGTAAATGATGCGCCTGTTAATCTTTCCAGTCAAATGATGCTCCTGTCAAATTTTACAAACACAATTATGGTATTAAAGCACTCATCAGATGTCTCAATGGCGAACTTACCAAATTGAAAAGCATCAACTAGAACCTAGAATATCAGTGGTGAAGAGGACAAAACGTGTTGCCTAACACACACAAAAAGCTACTTTAGGACAATCAGGGGAGACAAAAAGACCTAAGTCACAAAAGGTATCAGTGATGCACTAAACACACTGAAGTGCACCCATGAACATCTCAACAACAGTGTTAAGACTATACAGAGTTCTTCGAATCCAAGACCCCAAAACACTCAACTCTATCTCCAGTGCACCAGACTTGTTTCCAAAACCTTTCTCCTTGCTGCCCTTTCCACTGCCAGCATCCATCTCTTTCAAACCCCTAGAGGTTGATGAAATGCTGAGCCTGACTGCAAACATAAAAGCATCCAGGTAATCTGTGGACCCATGCTCAGTTATAAGCCGATTCAACTCCTCCCCTCTCTTGCACTGGAAACTATTAATATGATAAATGCCTCCCTCTAGTCAGGAGTCATGCATGGCCCTCTAATTCATGCTAGTATTAATCCTCTTCAGTAGTAGTAGTAGTAAATAATAGGTTTATTTAGACAATTGTTCATAAAACCAATACAGATTGATTAATATTCAATCCCACTCATGATTATCATAATTTCTCACAGATTGTAAAAAAAGTCCCAGCCCAACTGCAACATCGAAAAATTGCATATATGATAAAAGGTCAATCTCAGTATGTTGCATTAAAACTCCGTACTTTAAGAACAAAGGTTTTAAATATTTTCTTTGCATATTTAAAAATACAGGACAATAGTAGATTTCATTTTTAAAGTGAATATGCAAAGACCTCCCCTTTCCCTGATTTTTATAGCATGCTTGGAAACTCACATTAAAGAGTTACATCCTACCCTCAATTTTAAGATTTCATGGCGGAGTGAAGGGGTCAGATAATAAAAAGATATGGAAACATATCTGAGTTTCCCAGAGTTGATAAAGTCATCTTAATCAAACGTTTTGGGGATAAATACAGCATATCCTTTTGTTGAGACAAGGTCAGTGCACTCTCTTGAAGTACATTTTTTATGGGGAAATGGATCCCAACTACAGGAAATAATGTTTAATATTATGTATAAGCCTCAAGCTGAGCCTGTGTCCATTTTAACTCACAATGTTGTACTTCAAACCAAAAAATCTGAGCTATTTGATTCAAGCTACCAGCGAGTGAAAGTCTGTTTAAAATTTTTTAAATGTTTATTCTACTCATATGTGAACATGATAATTATTTCAATTCACACCAAATTCTCTGGATCTTTGACCATTTTGGGAAGTTTAAAATTATTTTTAAACCCACACTCTCCACAGATTCTAAAATATCACTCTAATCTGTACAAAATATTTCAGAACCATAAAGTACTAACAGAGGGATTTTGTTCAAAAAAGCTATCAAAAGTGTGCAAATCCCCGTGCATTCAACTTCATAAGGGTGCCCGTCTGTAGTATTGCTCTGAATTTGATGCTCTTCATAGGCTCATTCCATTGCAGATTTGAATGAAAAATAATCCCCAAATATGTGTATGTTTTGACTTCCTCAATTTTCATTTTATTGAAAAGCCAACTAAAATGTGACACTCTTTTCCCCAAAACACCTTAGTCTTTTCCATAATAATCTTTATGTGGTTTATCATAAAATATGCTGTTAATGCGTCAAGCTCGGTAGGCCTCTTGGGGGTAATCTAAAATAACACGGTCAACAGCATATATTAAGCAGGGAATATGAATAGATTCCATTTTTGGAGAGAAATCTTTTGAATACTTTAAAACACTTGGTAGTTCGGCAACATATAAAGGGAAGAGAATTGGGGCTAGGACACAACCTTGGTGCAGTCTATTACATATCTTTATCTTTTCAGTAAGGCAATCCAAAGGATCCATTTCCACTTGAGTCCAAATTGAACTGTGCAGCCCTTGGATCAAGGACACTAGACCTTTCGGAACATTCCAGGTTTGCGGTTTGCCTTACTGACCACCTCTACTCACTGTATCAAATGCAGTGCAGAAGTCCATGAAGCACCTGTGCATTCTCTGATTTATTTCTAAGGACTTTCTTAAAATTGCCAAAAGAGCAAACCAATAGTCAATTGGGGAGTGTCCTGCTCAAAAGCCACCTTGTTCAAGTGGCAAAAGATTTTTCCGGAACCCAACCTCAGTTTGAGTAGGATTTTAGCAAAAATCTTTGCAGACGCATCTAAGAGGCTGATTAGCCTATAATTTGCAATGATTTTCCCATCATCTTTCTTCAATAATGGTTTAATCATCAAACCTCTCCCTGAGTCAGGGATATTACCAATTTCTGCAATCCATCTAAATAGAAGCTTCAAATTTTCTGCCCATCAATTGATATTCATTTTTAAAACAATTGCTGGAATGTTGTCTCGTCCAGCAGCTCTACTTAATTTAAAGCAAAAGACACAAAATTGATGGACGGAATACAGAACAAATCAAAACATTCACCCCCAGTCAAAAGATCTGGGTTAAATCCATCATTCTTTTGCTCACCATGCCACCCCAGTTTAGACCTGGCCATATGCAAATCAGTCTTGACCCTGTGCCTCATGGGAACAGTCCAGCCCGAACTGCCAAGTCAGGTCCTCCCTGGACCGGAAACAAGCATCCTAGGACCGGTTTCGGGGTTTCACCCCTCTTCAGCCAGGATAGCTTGATTCCAGTGGCACAGTGAGCCCAGGACCCACGTCTGGGCATACCTGGCGCACTTAGGGCGAGAAAGCAAAAGACACAAAATTGATGGACGGAATGCAGAACAAATCAAAACATTCACCCCCAGTCAAAAGATCTGGGTTAAATCCATCATTCTTTTGCTCACCATGCCACCCCAGTTTAGACCTGGCCATTTTCACCCCTCTTCAGCCAGGATAGCTTGATTCCAGTACTTAATTTAAATGCAGATATTGTTTCTTTATTTTTTTCCCACTGGAAATAAATCAATTGTGTCAGTGTCTGCATTATGCTTATTTTCTTCTACCTTTAATAAGGGAGAACAATATACATTTTGTACGTTTGACCCAATCCTCTTCTGATATCGTATGTCGTATGGGATGGTGCTATTGTGTGTACATCAAATATATTATTTACCAATCCCCAAAATGTTTTTTGATCACTCGCTTGAATAACTTCTAACATTTCATTCCATTTTATATTATAGAAACTAATTTTCTTATAAGTTTCTTATATTGTTTTTCCAGCACCAGAATCTGTTCTACATTTACATTCCTTAGATCTCTCCTGTAAGAGAGCCGTAATTTCCAAAGTACTTTCTTATGCTCTCTACACTCTTCGTCAAACCACCCCTGCTTGTATTTACTTTTTTTGCTAAACCTGCTTCCTTTATCAAAAGGGTGCCCTATAACACCCAGTGGTCACTTTCTTCATGGTGCATTATATTAAAATCTGGAAAGAGTTTAAATATATCATAAGGGACAAAAACATAATCAATCAGGTGGTGGTGGGAGCCAAACATAAAGGTCACACCAGCCGGGTTATCTTATGCAGAACGGCCATTTAAATGTATTAATCAAGTTCTGCAGACCAATCACATATGATACTTGACTTCTTCGGAGCTTGCAAGTGGGATATTGTACATCTCAAGGATATCATTTATTGATTCATCCACTTTCGACTGGTCAGGTTTCAAGTTGGAATCCCCCATTAGGATCTTAACATTGTTATTTTTTCCAAAACATCTGTCAAATTTGACTGTGTGTGGAGATAAATATTTACTAGAATTTAAATTTGTGAGTTCTGGGTTCCGAGTGACATCATAGACAACCCTCATTCTCACGGTGTATTTGATGTCACTCAGAGGCCGTGTGTGAAAAACATCCCCATAATTAACTGTTAGCCATCAATAATTCTATATATAATAGGTGACTTGTGGCACAGCCAGTCACCTGTTATAAAGAAATGACGAAGCTGCCCAACTGAAATAACTTATTACAGTTGAGTTCTAATGCAACAATGCCTGCTGACACATCCTACAGCCGAGGGGAAAGGCAGGCATAATTAAAGCACCTGTTGCGGAAAGGAGATATTTATGGCAACATTTTTATTTTTCACACTCTTTAGGTAATTATAGAAAAGGAAGAATCTCTCTGCATGTTTCTACATATTTAGAGCTACTGTGCCCTATAATAAAAATCTGGCTTGTATTAAACTGTTTCTAATTTCTTTTTGCAACAAATATCAAACAGCATTTTTGATGTGTTTAAATTTTTACTAGAGATTCTATTTTTATTCTTCATATTTGCAAACAAGCTCTCTCATTCATATGATTTAAGTGGTTTGTGCAAAAGGTGAAGATGTGACCATGTACTGTAAAGGCTAAAGTACACCCTGCCATTTTATGATAAGGATATTGATTATTGATTGATAAGGATATTGTACGTTACATTGGAGTTCCTTCGGCCTCGATCCTCTATATTGTCATGGACCTCCATGTACTTTATCCCATAAATAAAACTCCTAAAAAATATGCAAAGTTACTGGCATAATATATGTGTGCTGCCACATAAGCCAAAGTACAGCAGTTCTAAAGTACAGTAAAGATGGTATAATGCCCTTGAAGATTTACAACCACAGTATTTTTAGCTACATATGCCCATGTACAACATCCTATGGCCAGGTACAAATTTGTATGACAGCATCACTCTACTTATAGGTACAGCTGTCAAAGGTTAGCAACAGAATCATATGCTTAGGTGTACTCATCATACACTAGGGGCCTTCTTATATAATTAGATGTACCCATCATACGTCCATATTGTGACTAGAGCTCCACAGGTCAATATACTGCCATCACTGTGCCAGGTACACTCTAATATGCCCACATATGACAGACACATCCACAGCCAGCATGTGTCCAAGTTCAGTCTCACTATATATATAAATGGCCGCCAAGATGGAGCACCAAAAGGGAGCTCCCGGGTTCGGGATCACAAATCTGTGAAAATCCTGCCTTAATCCTTGCCATCCACCCTTCTACTGCCGAACATGCTCACAAAATTCACTTTAGAGTGAGCATTGGTACCTTATTCAAACTTCGCTCACGGGGATGGATGAGTTTCGCCGGCAGTCCTCCATGCGAGGTTGGAGTGGAGGTCCAGGTCTACGGCGTTGATTGCTACTTCATGCTGAGGTTTGGTGAAGCCTGCTGCGGAATCCTAGAAGCGCTGGTGTTGATCCCGTTGACTGTGGCGTGGCGCCGACCCAGCTAGCGGATGGCGCAGACCTCTGTGAAAGGCGTTTGGGGAGCCGTGAGTCGGGAATGGGAAGGGGCGGAGGCCGTATGGTAAGGTCTGGTGGTCATTTGACCTTGCGGTAGTCCCTTGCCTTTTCGGCCAAGGGATATGCAGGGAGCCCAGATCCCCCTCGCTTAACCTGACCCGCGGACTTCCTGCAGCGGAGGTGAGCGACTGCTCCACCTCTCCGAGAGGGCTGCGCTGCTCCTGAGCGGGCGAGCTGTGCAGTATCCTGGGGTGCCGTGAGCGTTGGTGAGTGGGTAGGGCCCGTTCATTTGGGCCCGCCGCCCAGCGACACGTTTGGGCCCTCTGGGATGGGATTGTCTTGTGCGGCCTCAATTGCGGAGACAAGTGGAGTGCAATTGTCCTGGCTCCACCTGCCCGTATCCCCGGCGGTGCCCACAGCGAGGAGCTGTCTTCCCTACGAGGCTGTGCGAACTTCACCAGGTATGCAGTTACGCTTCATGTGAGTTGTCCTGAGCTTCTGAATGCACTTCGCCCTTTCAATGTCCTCCGTTTTAACACGCAGGTGTTGAAAGTGATCCCAGTTCGGCTGGCGGGTTTATATACAGGCGCTTTGGGATTCACATGTACTGTTTTATATGTGCTATTGAACATTGGTCAGCGCTCCATTTCGGAATCCATCTCTCCAGCCCTGTTCCATGGGCCGCTGTGGAGGGTTAATGGTTCAACCAGCCTACTCAAAATAAACACAGGACTCTCCTGCTAGCCCTTGGAAGACCATTGTTACAGATTTTTGACTAGTTCATTTAAAAATAAATTTAAGTCTATCTATTCCTCATCAAGCAAGTCACAGAAAGCAAAGGAGGACCTTTCACTGAAAGGTCCTTTGTCATAGGAGCAGCCATCTTGGAATGGTCTCTCTGCACTACTCTGCCAATCATTTACGAGGCTCTCTCATTGACCTTTCAACGAAAGAAAGGTAGGACTTCATACCTGTTTGTTCCTGGGAGCGGCTTCGGGGAATGGTCTCTATGCTCTGCACTGACAATCTCTTACCATACTCTCTCAGCGAACTTCCACAGTCATCCTTACTTAGTATACATACTTCAAGTCTTTTTTTTTTTTTTCCTGCGGCGTAGTTAGGCTCTTGCAATTTAATACTCATCAAGTTAATCCTACCTGGTATTAGCTCATCTTATGTCATTGAAAAAGAGCGCACCTCTGCGCCCTCAGCACGTCCACCATCTTATTGACACTAACTTGGAGCCATATTCGAGGGGAGCCCGGCCTCCACCCACCTCCCATTAATGATTCTCATCCAGGCGCAATTTTCAACTGTCACAAGACTACCTATTATCTCCACGCGACTTTGTTCACTGACCAGTCCAGTTTCTACGCAGATATTCAAAAGGAATTCCCTGACCATCTCACAGCCCTTATCTTGATCTTCAAATATTTTCCATATGTCACACGTAAGGATCTCCTCCTCTCAACCTCCAACTGTCAATGCACTAGAATACTCCTAAGTCTGCTCCACCCCTCATAAGGCTTCACCTTGGCCCATCACAGAATGGATACAGAGCTTGTCCCTGCCGGTCGCCATGCCTTCACGATCAACTACCCTCCGAACCTATCAAAAAATGCGGCCAAGAAGCACAAACATAGGCTACTAAAAACCCGACACGAAACTCTTATCTCTGACTTTTACTTCTGTGCAAATAAGAGGAAATTAACCAATGATTCATTCTACACCAGAAAACTGGCACGATGAAGGAATGTCTTCTACTCCATGCTTTGTATAACAGGTACCAGGAAAACACAGTACGGCCTCAAACTTACAGCCTCGCCCTCGTCATTTTACAATGCGAACGCCACCATTTCCCTTTACAATAACAGGATTATCCTAATTCAAACTTCGGATGACAACTTAGCCAAGATGGATAATATCTTTCCGACCCTCAAACAAATGTTAATTCCAAGTCTTCTCCTTCCCCCTTAAAACATGATCTTACAAACTGTATCAATCTCTCATCCCTCCTCAGGCCTGGGGTGACCAAATCTGATCATAACCCCCCCATCACTCTCAAAGCGACCTCTGTTCTATCCAGTCCCCTGACTTAGTATCATTAGAATCTACACAGCCTACATCACCTACGAACCAAGCAGCTACTGTACCTACAGTTTCTCACAACTCCCCGGGCTCCACATGGATCCAAACTGGATCCCTTGTTAAGGATTCCTCTCCATACTCATCACCCCCTTCTTCCTCTGGGGAACCTCCCTGCTTGATCTACCCTAACACGCCCCTTTCCTCGCACTCATCCCATTTGCCACACACAACCCCTATCACCCGCCATTCACCACCGCTCCTCTACCCTCCTTAACAGAGACTCAACAAGACCGCACTGCTTCATGCACTCCCTTTAACCTCCTCAATGCCACCTTGGTCCCCACAGCGATCACTCAAGGACCCACCCCCCTGGAACTACCCACACAACCCTTATCCAACTACCAAAAACCAGTTTGGGCCGCTCGTCTTGAAGAGATCTCGTGTCACCTGCGTCTTCTCACAAAAGAACTCCGAGAACTGAAGGCCATTACTATCGAACAGCTCCCCTTACTCAGAACACTTAGCACACTAGGGACCCAAACTAGTGTCCGTATTGACACATTTCCTGCCCCTGTCACACACACTTTTCCCAACACCTTGAAAACTCCACCCCACCCAAATGCCTTCTCTCGCCCCCGGAAGATTCAAGGAATATCTATCGTCAAGTGAGATCCTTGATCTACTCGTATCTTATTCCCTCCCTCTTGGCTCTGACAAGTCCCTACCGGGCCAAATCCAAACTAGCCACGCTAACCCTGACAGAGAACCTGTCTACAATCCCAGAACTATAAATAGCGAAAACCTCAAGCGGGTCAGCATCCTCCAGACCCCTACTCCCCAATTGACTGACCAACTGAAATGCGTACTTCTCAATTGCAGATCAGCTAGTAAACACACCACCGATATCTATGATCTCATCCTGACTAACAAATTGGATATCATTATCCTCACAGAAACTTGGCTAAATTGCTCATCCTCCCCTACCCTTGACCTTCTAGTCCCACCTAGTTATGACATAATTCGTATGGACAGATCCTTGAAACAGGGCGGAGGTATAGCCTGTATACACAGAAACACACTCTCGGTCTCACAAAAAGAAACCCCCACTCCGATCGCCTGTGAATATCTATGCATCACCATATTGTGCAAAACCCGCCCGATCTGCAAATTACATACATTCTACCACCCCCCGGGACACAATCTTCCCTTCATTGAGCACTTAATGGAAATTATCTCTTCCAATGACGACCCTCTAGTGTCCCAAATCTTCCTGGGAGACTTTAACCTACACTGGTATAACCCTAATGATCACGTAGTGAACTGTCTCAAATCCTTCCTTTTGGATCAAGAACTGATACAATTCTGTGATAGCTCAACTCACAACAAGGGTGAAACTCTGGACCTGATAATAGCTAAAGGTAACATCATCACACTGGACTCCATTACCCCATGCGATTGGTCCGACCACTACTGCATTCTCTTCTTCATCAACAGGAAGGTGTCGGTAAAGGGGATCCAGCCTATGAAAACAAAGCAATGGAAAAGGAACCTCTGAAACATAAACACTGAAGAACTAGCTACCCATTGTAAAAATGCCTTGTCTCCCCAAGCAGACTTGAAGGATGTTCATATCCTCACTGATTTTTATAATTCCTCTATTTCTAGTGTCATGGATGCTATAGCCCCTTTACAGCATAAAAATGCCTCCCACAAAATTTCCAAACCTTGGTTCAACTCCAATCTAAACTCGGAACGCCATAAACTAAGGGCGGCCGAAAGATCATGGAGATCCATACCATCCACCGAACATTTAAACCTTCTTAGAGCTATCAGGAATTCTTACAACAACAAAAAATCAAGACTGCTAAAGCTGACTTCTTCAGATCCCAACTTAATCAAGCTAACAACCACCCTAAGAAACTTTTTTAACTCATTAAACAACAATCGGTCAAGGCACCCAACCGCCATGACCTTGGTGATGGCTCTCCTACGTGTGACGATTTGGCCGCCTTCTTATCCCAGAAAACTAACAGCATCAATATAGACATTGAATCAAAGAGGGCTCTTCTCCCAATAAATGAAACCACGGCCCCACCTACCCACCAAGAGCCACTCAGCCCCCCTAGTTTAAGCCTAAAAAACAATGCATCCTGGCACACCTTTACTCACCTCAGTGAAAGTGACATTTACAACACTCTTCTTGCAATCAATCCGTCTAACCACTTCAGCGACCTGCTTCCACGTCCCATCTTCAAGGAAATAAAAGCATCCATCCTCCCCTTATGGTCCAAGATCCTCAACGCTTCACTAGTCCAAGGTACGATCCCCGACTGTCTAAAAGCAGCACAGGTTCCCCCCATTCTAAAAAACCTGACGCTGACACCTCCGATCTGAACAACTTCCGTCCCATTTCCAACATCCCCACTTTGGCAAAACTTCTTGAAAAATGCGTGCTAATTCAACTCTGTTCACACATCGAGAAATTCCAATTGTTGGATGATCATCAATGTGGTTTCAGGAGAGGTCACAGCACCGAATCTGCACTCACGCACATCATGGATGACATCTTAAAGTTCCTAGACCATAATGAATCTTGCTTATTGATTCTCCTTGACTTATCTTCTGCCTTCGACACTATGAACCATATCAAACTACTATCTACTCTAGAACACAGGATGGGCTTATCAGGGTCGGTATTGAATTGGTTCACTTCCTTCCTTCAAAACAGATCCCAAAGAATCAACATGAATCAATCTCTTTCTCAGCCTCGTACAGTAACTATGGGGGTTCCACAGGGGTACGCCCTATCACCCATACTGTTCAATTTATTCTTGGAACCGTTAGCAAATGCCTTGAATTCTGCGAACATTCTTTTTCATATGTATGCGGATGACACTCAACCTTATCTGAAAATCACCTCCCCAGAAGACATCATCTCACTCAACTCAATCCTGATGAACACTCAAAACTGGCTCACTGACAACTACCTCATGCTCAACACATCCAAAACTGAATTCCTTCTCATCGTTCCCCCTAATCACATTCCCAAGATTGACCTTTGGATGAAACACCGCACTGCCTTCAACTGCTCCCCCCACATTATTGATTCAGCACTTGAATATGAAGAACCATATCAGCAATGCAACCAAGGGAGCTAAACATCAGTTGAGTATACTAAGGAATCTCAAACCATTCCTTCCACAGAAAGACTTCATATTGGCGGTACAAGCTCTGGTTTTGCCAAGACTAGACTACGGTAGTTCCACGCTATGCGGTCTCCCCAAACAGAGCCTGGCCCCACTAAGGGCTTCCCTTAATGCCGCAGCTAGACTGATTACTGGGACAAAAAGAAAAGAACACATATCCCCAGCCCTAAAATCCCTAAACTTGTTACTCCACAAGGCCAGAATTCAGTTAAAAATTGCCTGCATGACGCACAAAGCCCTTCATTTCAAGACCCGCCTCTATCTGGCTCAAAAACTAGAACTATCAGGGTGCTGCAGAGCGTCACGAAGTGCAAGTACAATGCTCCTGAAACCACAGAATTTCCACAAAAAGAGATTGAGTAACAGAGCCTTCTCTGGCATTGCCCCAAAGATTTGGAACTCCCTTTCTCCCGAAATCCGTACAATCTTCTCCACTGCTTCCTTCAAAAAGGAAGTGAAAAAAATCCTAATGCTCAAGTTCCTGCCGGAATAGCTAATGGCTACTAGACTCCATTACTGACCTATAATCGGTCATCTTGATTGACTTTTGACATGGTTATATACCTGGGAATAACATCGTTAGCATGCATTGTACATACATATGTTCGAATGTTCCTCACCCATTACTGTATCCGCCCTACCCTTATGTGAAGAGTTCCGATACCTACAGGAGTCTTACACGCGTCTTGCATAGTTATGTAACAAATGTTTTGCTTCCCAATACTGTATCCCTCTTACCCAAAATTGTGAAGCGCTCTAATACCCGTAAGGGTTACGTTCGCGCTACATCAAACTTTATAAATAAAAAATGGAATGGAACAATCCTCATACTCCTGGTGGAGTCTGATATACCAGGGTGCATACGCCCTACGGTGATAATCCCCTCTTTTGCTCAACTATTTCCTCTGTAAAACTGGTGTGACATCAAAAACACAGGTAAGTGTAAGTTATTCACAGTGGCAGTCATCCGATGTCCAGGCACATCCATCATATGCAAGGTGCAATCTAAAATGCCTCCATCGGTTTCAAGGAGTAACCTCATAAGCCCACCTACAAGTTGTGGCAAAATGCAGCCACACAAGTTCATGTATACCATCATATACTCAGATACAGTCAACATAGAGTGGCCATAGAAATGTATACCTATGTGAGTCTGCCGTATGTTTGGTGCAGCATAGCATGTTCAGGACTATCATCAAATGTCTGTGTAGCATCATGTGAAGGGTTAAAGCACATATGTGTTCAGCCAACCACCATATGGAAGATGTAGCAACAACATGTCCAGTTCATAGCACGGGTAATGTCTCAGTTGCTTGACAAAAATCTACCATCATATACTCAATTGCATCTTGTATGACATGGTATAACCGTCATATATTAGAAGGATCCACCCACGTACTGTTATAATATGCCAGGTTTAGAACCTCCCCGTATCCCAGTGGGGAAGTAAGGCCTAAGAGACAATTAAATGTAAAATTCAATTTCATAAAAAACAATTTAAAAAATCCATACTTGTATAAAATCAAAAAATAAATGACTTTATTAACTGAAAGAGAAGAAACCGCCTCACTTATATAGTTCGGTGAGACTGAGAAATGGGATGGATAAAAACAGGGCACGAGTCGGGGGTACCCGCGGGTGGATGGCGTCCACCCACTTTTTTCACAGGATGAACGCCGTCCACCCTACCAAGAATTTGGGCCCCACTGAATAATGTGCTGAGCTCGTCCCGGTGTAATTTACAAACACCGGGACACTTTCAGCAGCGACTGCAGGTTGTCTATTTTCCATCTGCAACAAGCAACAACTTGCAGGCGGGGATGGGGCTTTCTTATTTAAGACTCCTGCTGGGCCATAACAAAGGCCGAATTTAAGGGGTCATCAGGCCTCCTTTTGTTCGAGTCTCTTGGCTGGGGGCAGTCAGAAGCCTCACACCTGATGCAAATGAAGCAGAGGGGAAATCAATCAATCAATCAATCATGTCACTTATAAAGCGCACTACATACCCGCGAGGGTCTCAAGGCGCTGGGGGAAGAGGGGGGTGGTGCTGCTACTGATCGAAGAGCCAGGTCTTGAGGAGTCTTCTGAAGGCCAGTAGGTCTTGGGTCTGTCGGAGGTTGGTGGGGAGGGTGTTCCAGGTCTTGGCGGCGAGGTGGGAGAAGGATCTGCCGCCGCCGGTCGTTTTCCGGATGCGGGGGACTGTGGCGAGGGCGAGGCTGGTCGAGCGGAGCTGGCGGGTGGGGGTGTAGAAGCTGAGTCGTCTGTTGAGGTAGGCTGGTCCGGAGTTGTGGAGTGCTTTGTGTGCGTGGGTGAGGAGCTTGAAGGTTATCCTCTTGTTGACAGGGAGCCAGTGCAGGTCTCTCAGGTGGGGTGTGATGTGGCTGCGTCGGGGGATGTCGAGGATAAGACGTGCAGAGGCGTTCTGGATGCGTTGCAGCCGTCTCAGGAGCTTAGCCGTCGTTCCTGCGTAGAGGGCGTTTCCGTAGTCCAGCCTGCTGGTGACGAGGGCCTGGGTGACTGTTTTTCTTGTTTCGGTGGGGATCCACTTGAAGATCCTGCGGAGCATTCGGAGGATGTTGAAGCAGGATGAGGAAACGGCGTTGACCTGCTTAGTCATGGAGAGGGTGGGGTCGAGGATGACCCCTAGGTTGCGTACGTGGTCGGTGGGTGGCGGGGCTGTTCCCAGTGATGTTGGCCACCAGGAGTCGTCCCAGGCTGAAGGGTTGGAACCAAGGATGAGGACCTCCGTCTTGTCCGAGTTCAGCTTCAGGCGGCTGGTCCTCATCCATTCGGCGACGGCCTTCATTCCTTCGTGGAGGTGGGCTTTGGCGGTGTGAGGGTCTTTGGTGAGGGAGAGGATCAGCTGGGTGTCGTCGGCGTAGGAGATGATGTTGAGGTTGTGCTGTCGGGCGACGTGGGCGAGGGGTGCCATGTAGATGTTGAACAGCGTTGGGCTGAGGGAGGAGCCTTGGGGTACGCCGCAGATGATCTTGGTGGCCTTGGATCGGAAGGGGGCGAGGCGGACGCTTTGTGTTCTGCCGGAAAGGAAGGATGTGGTCCAGTCCAGGGCCTTCTCTTGGATCCCGAGCGTCGTGAAGGCGTGTTCGTAGTGTGTGGTGGCAGACCGTGTCGAAGGCGGCTGATAGGTCCAGGAGGATGAGGGCTGCTGTTTCTCCGTTGTCTAGCAGGGTCCTGATGTCATCGGTGGCGGCGATGAGGGCGGTTTCGGTGCTGTGGTTGCTGCGGAAGCCGGACTGGGAAGGGTCCAGGATGTTGTTCTCCTCGAGGTAGCGGGTCAGTTGTTTGTTGACGATTTTCTCGGTGACCTTCGCGGGGAACGGGAGCAGAGAGATGGGTCGGAAGTTCTTGAGGTCCTTGGGGTCTGCCTTGGGTTTCTTGAGTAAGGCGGTGATCTCGGCGTGCTTCCAGCTTTCCGGGAAGGTTGCTGTCTCGAAGGAGATGTTGATTATTTTCCGGAGATGGGGCGCGATGGCTGTACTGGCTTTGTTGAAGATGTGGTGAGGGCACGGGTCTAGCGGTGAACCGGAGTGGATGGTGTTCATGATCTCGCTGGTGTCCTCGTCGTTGATGTTGGTCCAGGAGAGCAGGCGGTTGGTGGTTGTGGGGGCAGTGGTCTCGGTGGTTGCCGGGGCGGTCGTGGTGTTGAAGCTGTCGTGGATGTCGGCGATTTTGCGGTGGAAGAAGGTGGCCAGTGAGTCGCACAGGTCTCGCGACGGCTGGATGTCGTTGGTGTTGGAGCTGGGGTTGGAGAGTTCCTTCACGATGTTGAAGAGCTCTTTGCTGTTGTGTGCGTTGTTGTCTAGGCGGTCTTTGAGTGAGGCCCTTTTGGCGGATCTGATGAGGTGATGGTGACTGCGGGTGGCGCTCTTGTGGGCGGCATAGCTGTCCGCTGTCCGTTCGTGGAGCCAGATCTTCTCCAGTTTTCGGCATGTTCGTTTGGAGGCCTGGAGGTCTTCGGTGAACCAGGTGGCTTTCTTGCTGGTGTGGCTGTTGGGCGGATTCTTGAGCGGGGCGAGGGTGTTGGCGCAGTCGTCGATCCACTGTCTGAGGTTGCGGGCGGCGGTGTCGGGGTCGGAGGGTTCGGCGGGTGGGCTCAGGGCGAGGGTTGTGGTTAGCTGGTCTTCCGTGACTCTGCTCCAGCAGCGGCGAGGCATTTGTTCGGTGCGGTGGTGCGTGGTGGGCTTCCTGTAGGTGAAGTGGATGCAGTGGTGGTCAGTCCAGTGGGGTTCGGAGGTGTGGTTGAAGGAGACGTGTGGGCTTGCGGAAAAGATGGAGTCTAGCGTGTGGCCGGCGGCGTGGGTGGGTGTAGTCACGAGCTGTCTGAGTCCGAGGGTGGCGAGGTTGTCGATCAGGGTGGTGGAGTTGGTGTCCTTGTTGTTCTCGAGGTGGAAGTTCAGGTCCCCGAGGAGGATGTAGTCCGTGGAGGCGATGGCGTGTGTGCTGACGGAGTCAGCGATGGAATCGCTGAACTGTGGTCGGGGTCCGGGGGTCTGTAGATGAGGGTTCCTCTGAGGGTGGTGTTGGGATCGGTGTGGATCTGGAAGTGCATGTGTTCGGCGGTGCTGAGGGTGTCGTCGGTGTTGGTTGAGACTCTGAGGGTGTTCCTGTGGACGATGGCGATGCCTCCTCCGACTCCGTTGGTGCGGTCCCTGCGGGTGATCTTGTATCCGTCCGGGATGGCAATGGCGATGTCGGGGGCTGAAGCGGGATTCAGCCAGGTCTCCGTCAGGAATGCGACGTCTGGGGAGGTTGAGTCGAGAAGGTCCCAGAGTTCGATGGCGTGTTTGCGGGCGGAGCGGGTGTTGAGGAGGATGCATCTGAGGTAGTTGGGTTCTTTCCTGGGCGGTGGTTTGGCGGGGCGGGTGCTGGCGAAGCTGCAGTTCCGGCAGGTGAAGGGCCCTTGGGTGCGCTTCGGGGTGGCCTGGTAGCAGGCGTGATCTTTTCCGGGGTTGAGTGCGTGGAGGGTGCTGGCGTCGTATCGGCGTCTGTTGATGTGGCGGGCGCGGGGATGCCCGGACCAGGGGGTCTGGTGCTGGGCGCGGTCACGGCGCGGACGGGCGCCATAAATGGGGAGGTGGGAGGGAGGAGCAGGGAATGGGGCAGCGAATGGGCAGTGAGGGGCGGGGCCGCAGGGCGCAGCGGCGGGAAACAGGCACAGAAGGGAAAACGAGCACAATCAGGGCATCAAGGGGGCACAGAAAGGAAAAAAAAAATGAGCACAATCAGGGGCAGCAAGGGGGCACAGAAAGGAAAAACGAGCACAATCAGGGGCAGCAAGGGGGCACAGAAAGGAAAAACGAGCACAATCAGGGGCAGCAAGGGGGGCACAGAAAGGAAAAACGAGCACAATCAGGGGCAGCAAGGGGGGCACAGAAAGGAAAAACGAGCACAATCAGGGGCAGCAAGGGGGGCACAGAAAGGAAAAACGAGCACAATCAGGGGCAGCAAGGGGGGCACAGAAAGGAAAAACGAGCACAATCAGGGGCAGCAAGGGGGGCACAGAAAGGAAAACGAGCACAATCAAGGGCAGCAAGGGGGCACAGAAAGGAAAAACGAGCACAATCAGGGCATCAAGGGGGCACAGAAAGGAAAAAAAAATGAGCACAATCAGGGGCAGCAAGGGGGCACAGAAAGGAAAAACGAGCACAATCAGGGGCAGCAAGGGGGGCACAGAAAGGAAAAACGAGCACAATCAGGGGCAGCAAGGGGGGCACAGAAAGGAAAAACGAGCACAATCAGGGGCAGCAAGGGGGGCACAGAAAGGAAAAACGAGCACAATCAGGGGCAGCAAGGGGGGCACAGAAAGGAAAAACGAGCACAATCAGGGGCAGCAAGGGGGCACAGAAAGGAAAAACGAGCACAATCAGGGGCAGCAAGGGGGGCACAGAAAGGAAAACGAGCACAATCAGGGGCAGCAAGGGGGCACAGAAAGGAAAAACGAGCACAATCAGGGGCAGCAGCAGGGCACACAGACGGAGCTGTGTGGTGGGGGAGCGACCTACCAGTCAAGGTCAGGGAAACAAAGCTTCACACCTTGTTAGCACTTCACACATACTTAAGACAGGCAGCTTTTCACTTTGTTCAGTCCCTGTTTAGGAGATATGCATGCACTGTAAGAATATCAGATGTGTTGCTCTTTCCCAGTATTTACACAAAGCAAATTGCATTTATATAGAGCTTACTTCTCGAGGAGGCGTTGAAATCATTTAAGTACCACTATTTTTTCTTGTATAGCCCTACTCATTCCAATGCAGGGTGTCAGACAGCTTTACATCAACACGTGCATATTACATGTACAATAAATTATATAAGTTTGTAAATGAATGTACAGGATGTGTTACATAAAACTGGGGGATTGCAAGGTGTAGAAGTCACATATCATCTTCCATAGCTCACTGTGCTATTATCCTCGCAATGCGCAATCCTCGCAATGCGCTCAAACGTACACATGATAGACCTGCTAAACATATATGTGAGGGCTTTAGATCTGATGTGACATCAGATCTAAAGCCCTCACATATATGTTCTTGTGATGCCACTTCCTGTAAAGTCGTCGCTTGTGATGCCACTTTCTATGATGTCAATTCCTGCGATGCCATGTGTGATGTTGTGCGCCGTATGTTGTGCGCCGTGATGTCGTGCGCCGTGATGTCATGCGCCGCGCCGTGATGTAGTGCGCCGTGATGTCACTTGCATACTGCCAAACTAGGTCAGTCCCCCCACTTCTTTTTTTAGGACTTGTGCCCAGGATAAAAATACAATATGCTCCTGAATAGTAAACGACCACAAATATCTTATATAGGCCAAAATGCTGCCATAACTAACTTGGTGGCTTGTTGAGACAAAAATCTCTGATCCAAAGCTCTACAAAAAATGCTTCTGTATTATATTCCCGCAAAGTAGTTTTGATTGCAAGTGTGCAGAAGAATGTTAGCAGTGGTGGATTTCCACAATCTTGAAAAAAAAAAAATTATTCAGTGTGGATTTCCATCATTGCATCTCTTCACTGTTAACCACAGCACAGTTCTGAGGGACATCAGCAAACAGTCATTCAATGAGTCCCTCATCACTCTTCCTAGCTTTAGTCGAATCACTCAGTATTTACCTACGTGTGCACTTTGCTCTATCTCCCATCTTAGAGTCACAGTTCCTTGCTTCAGACAAGTCTGCTTAGGAGGCAGACTTTCCGGTTCTGGCACCAAAACTATGGAACCAGCTGCCCTCCGCTGCCTCAGAAATCACATCTCTGACTGCAGAGCTCTGAAACTTGTTTTTTTCTGCTAACAGATTTCTCTTTCATTCAGCTGTTTTGAGTCCCAGCACCTCCGGTCAAGCGTGCACCCAGAAGTATATAATCCATTCATTCATCACTCATTGAACAACACAGAATAATCATTAGCATACCTGGTACCTGGCTGCCCACGCTCACCCTGCTCCTGATCGTGACTATATTAATTATAAACTGATAAAATATCCAGAAATGGATTAATTCACAAACACGCCTGGTCATCCGGCCGCTACCTAGGATTGTGAGTGGTGAAAACACTAATGGTTCAAATTCCCTTGGGGACTCTAATGGTGCTACAAACTTCTAATGGTGCTCCAAACTTAGCTTGACAGGCCTACGTGTCTTTGTTTCATTACTTATATTCTGCTCTGTGATGCAGCAACACTGCATTTTGCTCCTTGTATGCCTCCTCACTCTTTTCTCACATGTCAGTAGCTTTTTTGCACTTTTTACATTTGGCATCTATTGAATAGTACTGTTCTGATTTATTTTTGATATTTTCAGAATCACAGAATACCTACGACCAATAAAACCAGGTTTTCTTGTAAATCTTTCAGGCCTCCATCTATTTCATTTAATGATACGCGTACTGATGTTTTCTCACAGTAACTAAATGATTAATATAAGCAAACAACTCCACTAGGAAACCTGCCTTGTTGTTTATGTTCGATACCAACCTCCTATATGAAATTCTGAGCTTCCTACGTCCTCTATTTCCCATTAGCAAACAGCCTCCAAATGGCATACAGTTCTAATTGCAGAGGCCTTGTAGTTTCAGAAAACTCCCTTTAAAAGAAAATGCTTGCTCTCTGTTACCCCAAGTTCCATAGCTACTCATCTTACTTTGAAGGAATTCTAAAAGCATACCGTCGATCTCCGCTAGTCATCTGGTCCTCTACTACTCTAGATGACACATAACCATAAACTAAAACAGTTTCAGGTTGCCAGAGCAACTGGATGTATCATTAGTAGCACTGTGCATTTAGAGTACCATTAAATTGAAGAGTGGAAGACAAAGTATATATAGTCAAATAAAGTTTGTATCTGCCTGTAGGCAACATGAAATGAAACATACGCCTTCCTGATTGTTGTCTCATATTCCAAAGGAGCTATATCCCACAACTGCTGAATCCTTTAGGATAAGTATGAGCATGGGTCCTCCTCTGCATGAGGGTCAATCCCACCATGCCATAAATGCCTGGAAACAGTGGTTTTCTTTTAGTTCTTATGAGTTCCGATCGGTATAAACTTCGCATGGAGGCTGCTTTGAATGCAACCTGGGTTTTCTTGACTGATATTCCCACCGGGGATACGGTTCTCCCACAACATCTTCTCAGAATTACTTCTAGGTGTCCAGACTTTTCAGAGTTAACTCAGGGGTTCCTCTAGTCTTCAGACAAGCTCCTGATACTAGGGAGAAGGTAGCAACCACATACCTTTTAGGTCAATTTGCAGCCCAAATTCAAGGGTGGTCCCGTTCCATCCACTCTGAGTAACTGAATGTGTTTTATCAAGGAACCGAGGGGTGGAACCCCAAAAGGTTTCCTGCATATCAATAAGAGATAACTACTATAGGTCCTGCAGACCAGGGTGTAAAGATGTCTCCATGTGACCAAAGACCTTTGCCAAGCTGTGTCATAACAAGAAAATAGTACCCACACTACCAGCCACCAAAGGCTGCCCGTTGCATCCAGAGAAGGTTCCCACAGACACCAGGGAGTTCCAGGATTGATCCTTAAATTGAACAGCTCAAATGGATCTGACAATAAGAATTCTGTAGCCATTAGGAACTTTCTAAACCTGGTGTTTAACAGTGGAATGGAAAGGCGGATGGGTGCATTCCTTCGGTACTCACAGGACTCAATATTGAATTCAACTTTCCTTTGGACGAGGCAATTAGGATGGAAAGAGAACATGGAGTTGAGTATTTTAGATGACCCCACTTGGTTGGCATGTTTTGATTGCTCATATTCAACAAATTCCAAAGCCTGGTAAGATAACAATTCAGATTTCATCATGGCTTTGAAGGCTGACTTTGTCGCATTACTTGCCCATATGGTTGCCGTTCCCAAGTACTTTACGGCCAAATGAAGGTAATGTGAAGATGATGATTTGGGGAACTCGGATCAGTGAACCAAGCACCTAATTAATTATAAGCAGTGTTAGTGCCTTCCAACTGTAACCCCCTGCACAAAATAAGCACTGAATTAATATTGGTTTGTGAAGGTGATATTTCCCCCTTTTGTTGCTGCGGTCTTTTTGCCAACCTTCCAGCACGTTTACTGATATGTGCAGCAGGAGAGCCCTACTGTAATATTGAGTTCAGTAGCTACGCCACATAATAGGCCAGAAAGCCCTCCCTCAAACGTGGCGCAAACCCATCACTTACGTATAATCTGCATTTAACCTTGTTTTAAACTATGTTTTTTCTAGCTGTGCCTAAAGATCGTGAGTTAAACCAAGGTACCACACAGAAGAACATTTAATATAATTTTTCAAGTGTTACAACATAATTTGGCAAGCACAAAGTGCTATAACTAAACTGCCACCACCTCATACATCACAAAGTTAAATTCTTACCTGAACTAACATGCCTGCTGCGTAAGATACCTTTCCAATGTAATTAGTGCTTCGTGCCTGCTAGGGAGGAGCGTAAGCTCTGGCCAACTTAACATCCCACGAGAACAAACTGTATATATACACTTCACGGTGAGACTGAGAGTTTAATAACAGCCTCTCCATAACACCGGCTGTAACAGCAACGGACTGCCGCCACTGGCTTGGAACTCCCAAATGCGGGTAAGCTTCTGCTGGGATGTGGTTTGGTTTATTTTCCCAATTTATTTATGAAACCGCGGTTCACTTGATACATAAAAAATCGCTTTCCGATATCATTCACCAATAGACAGACAATACAAATAATTCTTGGATAGTTGTTTTCAAGACAATTTTTAAGACCATAATGTTATGGAAAAGCAAATGAGCCCAGAATAAATTAGTTTACGGAACTGCATTTGAACTACGGACTGCACAATCATGCATGAATTATTTGTCAGAAACCAGTAATTTTAAAAATGTTTTTCAAATTTAATATGCAGATCTAAGGAGGCAACTGCATTCGGTCAATTATTTAGGAAAGCATTTCACTTTTGCGTGGCGCGACAACACCTCACACACAAAAATAAAAACAAAAACATTCACAAAGTAAACCGATTTATCAAGATCAGCATAGTAAAATAAAGATAGTCAACAAACATGAAGACAGGGATCCCTAAGCGGTTGCTCGAATTTCCTCTGAACGGATGACACTTTCATTGTTAAGAAACTACTTAGAACTAATGTGGCGTGGGCACGAATGAACAAACTAGCATGCGGATAAATTAATGTAATTATCAACAGGCCGAAATAGTTAATTTAGAGATGCGTTGATAGCTGAATTGGACGTAATTACCTTTTGTCTACAAACATTAATGCAAAAAAATGTTTTCTTCAATTTTCTTTAGCAATTACGAAGGAACATGCAGCTGCAAACGCTCTTCCTGCTGCTGCTATGGCCATACCAAATCCACTCTGTCGGCTACTACGTAGAAAGATTCTCGAAGCAGTCGAGCGTGAAGGGGCCGCCGCCATTCCTGCCGCTCAACAACGTGAAGAGCCAAGGTAAGCGCTGTCCTCGCGACTTCGCGCCAAAACCTATACTTTAAGCAATGCAACAAACACTGATTATTTAAATAACTGTAATTGGTCCAGCAGGGCCGGCACTGTAATCACTTTCACAATCTTAGTAGCGACACGTCTTCCATGCGTATACTATCCTTTTTAAAGCTCTAATCTAAAATTTGCTTAACTGCTGCAGAGCCTAGGTCATAATTGGTGCCCCAACAGCAGTCAGTCAACGAGGACATTTTGCTGGCAGTGAGTGCTACGCTCTGTGCGGCAGATATTAGAAATGAATACTTACACTTTAAGACTGCAAGCACTTCTGCTCTCCACATAGGGTTAGTAAACGCTGTATAATCTACGACCAGTATTTTGCGTAAATGTTGTAATACAATACAGAGACTACATTTTAAGTAAGTGATATGTTTTTACGTGGAGCAACAGGAGAGGTGTTCAAATGCAAACCAGTCAGGGCACAAAGGTTCAGTTGATTGTGACATAGGTCGCACTGGTGCAAGCGCAAGTTTGCACCAACTGTTCCTAGTTAAATATATTGCACTGGTATTACTGCCATTGTCTGCAGGGCCTGCCAAGTTGAAAACGGACTCACCTTTGGAAAAGGGCATTTTGCATCAATCTTGCAATATTGCACCACCGCAATTTATTTCATCTAAAAATGTCAGTGCAAAAATGCACTAATTATGTTCAATGTATGTCATCTACAAAGGTATGTGGAAAGTTACACCACCTTCAGTTCTATTTATGCCCTCAGCATTATATTATGTCGAGTGCAGAAAGTAGCTTTTTTTAAGGATGACCAGAATTTTGCAGAGGAATCTAGGTTCAGAGGCATTTATTCATTCATTTATTCAGAAACAGTTCTTCAACAGGATATGGAGTCTATGCTCTTCATGGTGTGCCGTTCAGGAGCTGTTAAGTCCAGTTTACCTACACCATCTGCCTCTAGTCTCCTTGCCAAAACAAAGGGCACTGTAAGAAAGCCCAAAGGCTGTAGATGATTCAGTGGCTTCTTTAATGCTGGGCACAGAACACTTCTGCCGGGCACGGTGGTTTTAGTGGTCACCATAATGGAAAAATATATTGATTGTAGTTGGGAATATTGAATCCTGAATATCGACGGGACAGAAAATCATTACAATACGGAGGGACAAAATATCAAAGGTATGTGCATAGAGGGAGGTAAGGATTTACTATTCTTAACTCCACATTTACGGGCTTGAACATATATATACCACCAAGGTACATATATGTGGAGTTAGGTATAGAAAATGTATAGAAATATACTTTTCAATACTTGGACACTCAAAATTGTTGTAATGATATTCTGTCCCATCGATATTCGGGATTCCATATTCCCAGCCTACACCACATATGCCAGATATAAGCCCAAACCGTAACTCAACTAACTACATTCACAGAATGCCTACTGTTTTTTTTTATTACAGCACCTGCCCCTTATGATGCAGTGGCTGCAATCAAAAAATAAAACAGCATTCTGTGAATGGCATTGTCAGAACATGCAGATGTTCCCTTGGATTATTGCCTTCTTCCCAGTGCTAACAGCCCACATTCACACAGCAGAATCTGTATGTCACAGACAGCTTCCACCTTCCAAATGGATACCACGCCCTTCAGGTGTTGATCTGCACAATCAATAGTCTGCAACCAAAATTGCAGTTGCAAAACACTGACATTTGGAAGGAGGAAGGGGCCATGCTCTCTCTGCATTCCGAAACATAATGAGTTGAAAGTGCACATTGTGATCTGAAGACTTTTCTGACTAGCATTGTACCTTTAGTATATTGCAATTGTAAATAGGTTTAATACAGTGGGGCCTAAGTCCCAAGATGGAACAGTCGGATGCCACAATCGAAGGCAGATAACATAATGAAAGGGCTGTACAGAATGGCAATCCATGTAGGTTAGGCACCACTGCTACTTTTGGAAGATATCCTCTAGAGAAGATTAGGATTTAGGTGCGCAAAAAGTTTGGAACCTGACACATACTGTAAATGCCAATGCTGTTGTGTGCAATATCTGCAAAACTATTATAACATTCTTTTTAGGTCTGGGTTGACAACGCAGCTATGTGTTTAACAGAAAAAGAGCTTACAGAACTATTAATGAGACAGGAGCTTTGACTCCGCCCACACACTGATCAGCTTGAGTACTGCATTTGATTTGGCAGAAGTTGTGTGCTGCTCTGAAAAAGAGTGCTTGTACTGCACTTTTTTGCCTTGTGGCAAGGGTTATGTTCAATACAAGAGGACTAGGTTTGTTATGGTGATGAGCTGATCATTAAGGATTTAGGCCTGATCTGTTTTTTTTTCACTTAAAGCTTCAACCTAGCCATCAGGTCTGTGTATTTATTATGAAACGTATGTGTTAAAACCATTGGGCATTGAAGGAAGATTGTTATTTCACTGAGTTGAATCTCACAGATTAATGTAGTAGGCAAGGGGTATGATGTTGATTATCACCTCTGACAAACTCTTAAGGTACAAGATTTTCAGTGTGATAACATGTTTAACTCCTCTTCGAAGGGGTTGTATATTGTTTTGATAAATGCAGTTTTGTACACATTTTTAATTAAATGACTGTATGCCTTATGGTTGCCTTGTGGGTAAGCTTAGGCTCAATACAATAGGCCTTATATGGTTACAGTGACAAGACATTGAAAAAGACTATAGGCCTTATTGGATCATTGGCAAATGTTACATCAGATAGCCTTGGTTTGTTTGATCTGTTTATTATGAAAGTTCTGACAAAGGCATTAGGCCTGACTTACCTATTCTGAAAAGCATTAGTTAAAGTTGACTGGATTTTATGGGTGGATTATTATTACACTCTGTTAAAGCCTGTACTCAAGATTTTTGTTACATGGAATCCCAGAGATTACTGTAATAGGCAGGGGTTTTGATGCTAGTTACCCTCTCTGACAAACCCATGGGAATGAACATATGCAACGTCATAATACTGGTTAGGACATTTAGCGAGGAGCTGTATATAGTTTTGCCAGCTGTCATTGTTTACATATTTGAAATGTTATGATTCTTTGTCTTTCGGGTTCCAATATATGCTCAATTGAGCAGGACTGATTATGTTAAGGCGGCAAGCCAGTAATCAAGGCTACAGACCTGATCTGTTTATTATTTCAAGATACAACAGACAGAAATCATGACATTTTTAATTTAAGGCTGGATTGTCATTGTACTGAGTAAAAGAATGTAGACAGGTATTTTATTACATTCCATCTCCCAGATTACCATAAAAGGCAAGGATTTTGGTGTAGGCTACCCTCTCAGAAATATTCTGGGGGGTGGGGGGGTGGGTTGATGATTTATAATATGATGTTCTATGCTAACCCCTCTTAGGAGGGTTTTTTGTATTATTTTGCCAACCATACTTTTGTACGGAATCGTTTGACTGTATGTTTCCTGGGTGTCTTGTGGGAAAGAATATACTCAATACAGTAGGCCTCAGCTGGTTATGATGACCAGCCAATGATAAAGGCTATCAGCCCTTGTTGGTTCATTGGGAAAAGTTATTTCAGCTGCCACAGGTCTTATTTGTTTATTATGAAAAGGTATGAAAAAGGCACATAACCTGACTTAGGGCCTGATTAGAGTTTGCGGACGGGGTCCTACATTACAAATGAGACAGAGATCCTCTTCCACTAATTATAAGTGCATTAGGATCTAATGCACTAGTAATTAGGCGGATGGGATATCCATCACGTTTCCTGATGTAAAGTTTGGCGGAAGGGGAACTCCATCACAAACATGATGGATATTCTGTCCGCCTGATTATAAGTGCACTAGGATATAATGCACATGTGTGACAGAGTAACCTGTCCCCAAAAATCTAAATCAGGCCCCTAATTTATTATGAAAAGCATATGTTGAAGTCAGTAGGTCTTCGTGGGTGGATTGTTATTACATTGTGTTAATTCAGTAAACAGGCTTTTTGTTATATGAAATCTCAGAGATGACCTTAGTAGGCATAGGTTTTCGTGTTGTTTACCCTCATTGACAAGTCCTGAGGTTAAGACGATGTTTATTCCGATAATTCATGCTAGACCCTTTTAGAAGGCCCTGTCAAGTTTAATTATATAATACTTATTTAGACGTACATGTAGATACATACATAGAGTGGCTTTGTGTCATCTCTTTTCTTCCACTGATCTGTTAGAGTATCATTCACACTCTGCTTCCATCCATGAAAGAATTTAGAGCACGGAGCAATGCCTCAGCCTAATCCAGCCACTGGCTTTAGTACCCTGCAAGTGGCAGCATTTTCCATGACCACATGTGCACAGCTGCGTGAAAATGAGTGTGCTTCAGCGCCAATCCTCATGGGCAGTCTTTTAGTTTTCTATTTTCTCCATATATATGTCCCCTTTCTTTCAGTTACATTCCAAAATGCTGGGCAGGTCACAAAAAGGCTGTGCACAGTTTGCACCCAATATATGCAACCACCCAAAGATACATAAGACATGAGGTTTTCAACTAATGCTTTGGCAGGCAAACTTGATGGTAATATCACGAAATACAGTCACATGTCTTTTATGGGGTCGTTTTACCTGGCTGTCGAAATGTTCCATTGCTTAACTTCCTCTGAAAAAGCCATTTTAGATATGCTGGATGAGGACTAGCATAAGCCCATTTGAGCTTCTATGGAGTACCAATAATATAGATGCCTTGATGATAAACCAAGTGTAATTTCATGAAACGGTGGAGAACACAATGGGGCAGAAACTGAGTTGCTTATGGTACTTGCTCTGAAACAGCAACCAGAAAATGAAACTGGGAAGCTTGGAATGCTCTCAGTATTGATATCCTATGGGGTTCTTCAAGGGTGCTCTTTGTCATTTTTAAGATGTACGTGAGGCCATTCATGAACCTGTTTCAACACCATAGCATCAGCTTCCATGCCTACATTGATGGAACACATATTCTCCTGCTTCTCTTGGGCCAGAAAGATAATTAATGGTTAATGGTCTTGTCAAGGAGATTGGTGGCTTTTGTCAAATAGAAAACAGATAATCTGATTATGAATGATTGATGGGATCAGAGATTAGCAATTACATTTTACCGCCCTACGGCTGTGAAACAAACAATGATGTTCAAAAAAGTCTGAGGGTCCTAATAATTGTGGAAATTGTAGGGCATTATGGTAGTAATACTGAATACTCAAAATCTGCATATGATTCCAACAAATAAAGGCTGTCGAAGTGAGGATGGGGAAATGACTGGCGGTAACAATTTTGCCACAGTTTATTCACTAAAATTAGCAGTCAACCTCAAAATAAGGCATTTAAGCCTGCCAATAGCTCCATTACACCCACAGCCATTGCTACAAAAATAAACTTTGCACTATATGTGTCATTTTAAGCTCAATTTAATCTAAAACCACCTCTAAAACAACACATGTAATGAAAATAACTTGTACGCAAAAAACATTAGGCAGGAGCAATATTCAAATAACTACCAATACAAAATCATTGCGGATATGCTTTCCAGAAATAAGGCTTTCCCCAAGAGAAAAATATGGCGTCTAAACCTTTTACGGATTAAAGTTTACTACAAATTCTACAGTATGACTTCTTCTAAAAGAAAGGCAAGAAGATTAAACACAAGAGGTGTTAGAAAAGTAAAATTCCCAGGGAAAATTCTTCTATTGCGCCCTCAGTAGACCCTGGGGGAAGGGTGCAGTCTACTGTTGTGATTGAGAACCCGCAGACAACTGTTGCTTCTGAGAACCTTTGTGATTCAAGTAGGCTAAATAGGAGCTGGAGTTTGTGACCAAAAAACACACCATCTTAGATAAGCAGGTGGAAAAGATGTCCCTTGATCTGAAGAACTTTGTACCAAATGTTTATCCACACTGGGACTCGAAAGATTTAAAAAAGGAAATAATAGCTCGATCAGTTGTTCTGAACCCGACTTCAACTGCCTTTGTGCCTCGTAGATTGTCTGAGGATGTGCAAAATAGCCCTCAATATCCCCAAACTTACCAGACAACAGTGCAAAAGAGAATGGAGGTAATCATATCTTTAGACTTTATTGTCTTATTTGAGGATGACTACCTTTTTAAACCGATCTCTTTTGTTGAATCTCTTGGCTCAGATAGACCAGCTTAAGTTGGTAAGGAGCAGTGATCTGGAATTGGTGGAACTATTAGACACACGACTAGAGAAGAAAACAAGGGTTACATTTAAGTCGCCTGTTAATGTGAATTTGATTTTGAACAACTGCGAGTTTTTTATGTCACAAAGAATTGTTATTGTTCCCTCCCCTCTTAAAAACAAGGTCTTGCCTGTGGGTGGGAAACATTATTTGCCAATGTTGTGTCCCATTGAGGAATGCTCTGTTTCATAGGAAGAGATGGCCACTAAGGCAAAACTAATATTAGTTTCTTGCAAAGCCCGCTCTAGTGTGGTTTCATGCAATGATTACAAATCGGACTTGATGTCAAAAAGTGATGTATCTCAATGGGTTTGTTTAGCTGGTTGGTTAAATAGTAGAAAAGTGGCTGCTCAAAATGTGTCGAATTGGGGTGTTTAGTAGTGTGTTCCACTCCATTAAAATTGCGTCATGGAATATAGCTGGTTGTTGGCATAACCTGGGGAAAAGCCAGAATTTGGGTGTATTAAGTCCTGTGGTAATTGTTTACAAGAAACGTGGGCTCCTGCCGCTCTTGAGGTTGAAAAATTATTTGTGATTACCTGTCCTGCTATTAAGTCAAAGAGAGGCCAAGCTAGTGGTGGTATAGCCACACTACTTGTCCACAAACTTCACTTGGACATATCATGTGTTTAATCATCAATTAAATCTATTACATTGTATTCCCAGAGAAGGCTTCGGGTTGCTACTCTGTTTTTCCTTTTATTTTGGTCAATCTTTATATTTTACCACGGCAAGAAAATAACCATTTGAGTGAGTTCTTATAAAAACAGGATCACATATAAAGTAGGTATTTCTAAGGTTCTAATTATGGGAGATCTTAATGCTACAGTTTCCAACCATTCACTCACTCTATTTGCACACAAAGAACGGGAAGAGGCTGTTAATATACCGCCCACTATATTCCCTCCGTGCTCCAGAGAAAATAAAAGAGGAACTTTGCTCCTGGAGGCGTGTAGGGAACATGATTTAATTCTCCTCAATGGGAGATTACAGAGTAATGTTCCAGCTCATTTCACTCATGTTACAGCAATATCAACTACGATAGTTGACTATGTTATAAGTTCGTATATGGTTTTCCCTACTTATTGGATTTGGAGTTGATAAATAATATTTAGAGTGACCACAATATTCTCCTTCTTACCATCAATGAGAAATCTGATGATATACATTGATGGCAGATCCCTGATAAGGGTGACATGTTATTTAGCGCTGGAATGGGAAGATTTTATGGAGTAAGAAAGATAAGCAGTCACTATCAGTAGAGTTAAGGAAAATTACTGAAAACCTTACCCCATTAGGTTGGCTACCTGCAGACGTATTTGAGGAGCATATAGAAACATTTGTGAGGGTAACCCCAAATTTGGTAGGTAGCCTATGCAAAAAATCCATTAGGCAATCTAATAATTGCAATAAATGCTTTGTTTTCAACAAGCTAATTAATCATTTGCAAAGAAGGCAATTCACCTTTAACTCTAAGGAATGTAATAAGTGGAGAAGAAGAATTAGGTGGGTAGGAATCCAAAAAAGACGTATCTATGATAATATCTTGGTAAAAATAACAGAAGCAGTAAAATGTAACAATCAAAAAGCCTTTTGGAAAATTATAGGGGACAATAGCGGCTCTTTTTCTAAACCCAAGATATATAATATTACTAGCATGGAATGGCAAGAATACATAACCTCTCTCTACGCTTTGAATATTCAGATGCCTAGGAACAGTGTCACAGAGTCCCTAGATGAGGTATCAGTCGGGAGATGCTCTCCCCCTTCCCCTCCTTCTAGACAGGAGGGGTTGCATTATATTAAGGATGCTAGAAATACCGGTGCAAGAGGTCCCGGCCAACTACCTATCACTATCATAAAATTGTATCTGGACTTATGGGCCTCCTACTTAATGGCGCGTTTCCTATACTGTTATTATACTGGGGTGCTCCCTAGTACATGGAGGGGTAGTGTTATCTTGCAGTTACATGAAGATGGTCCTTTAAACATACCTAGCAATTATAGGCAGATTACCCTGTTGGACGCCACAGGAAAGATTTTTTCTAAATATTTCTTATCTAATCTACTAGAATGAGTAGAGGAAAACAATATAATACCATCGGAGCAGGCAGGGCTTAAAGCTGGTCACTCAACACTGGATAATATAACTGTAATTCATCTTATATTGGAGAAATATGAGAAACGGAGGGGGATGCCTGTCTATGCGGCCTATATTGATTTTTCAACTATCTTCGATCGCATAGACAGGCAGACAGACCCTTTGGAGAAAGTTGAGTGCCATGGGAATGCCAGGAGGTCTCCTAAAAAGTATCATTGCTCTTCACACCGCTACCTGGTGTCATGTTATGTTAGGAGGTAGGCGAGGTATGACTCCGAAAATCCCTTCCAGAAATGGCTTGAAACAGGGATACCTGTTGGCGCCGCTCATTTTTTCACTGTATATGGCGGGTCTGCCCAATGTGTTGAGTGAAGTTGCTGGACATGCCCCAAAATTAGGCTCCCATCCTTTAGGTACACTCCTTTATGCAAACCATATGGTTTTGCTAGGCCTGACTCCTAAAGGCCTTCAGAAACGAGCATCTCAATACCTTGTCATCTTACTCAGACACTCAGTTCCTGAAGGTTAGTATAAATAACACCAAGGTCATGAGGTTTAGTCCAAAGGGGTGTCAGATTAACACAAAGTATAAGTAGTTTTGCAATAATTCTACTATAGAAGTAGTAAAATTGTACCCTGATCTTGGAAGAATTATTTCACCAAATTTGGCTGACAGTGAACATATTGCACATATATCAAATAAGGCGTATGCCCATGGGAATGCACTACAGGCACTTTATGGAGCAACAGGTCACAGACACTTTAATCATCTCTTAACAGTATATAAAATGAAGATTCCGCAGACTCTTTTATACGCTATAGAGACAATAAATATTAATCAATGGCACTTTATGCATATGGTGGAGGGCAAGATTCTTCACACTATTTGCACTTTAAATTCCATGGTTTCAATAGAAGCCCTAAGGCTAGAATTAGGATTGGTGAGCCCATTCATATGAGGGCTAGCTACTATTTTACAATGGTATCATTGTATACTATATGCCACCAAAAAGTATTGAAGGAGTCTTATAGCTTCAGAATGTTTTGTTCCTACTATAAAGGCTGGATCATTTTTAACTAACATTTTAACTGCACTTCAGCACTTTTCTTTGACTAGATTATATATCCAGAGTATGAGCTATGTTCACCTTAAAAATTATTTAAAACACACCATGAAAAATTGTTTCATGGAAAATGATATAAACATATGTAGAGCGAAATCCCGTTTCCATTGTATTATTCAATCATGTCAGGCAGCAGTCCCCCAAGTGTATTTGAATTGGGACCTGAAACATAGGGTGCGAAGGTATATAATGCTATGTAGGCTGAAATGTTTACCGCTAAAAACCGTGATGGATGCATGGCAGAATGTAGTTTGGGATGAGAGAATATGTGCCTTCTGTTATAATGATGTACAGACTATTGAACATGTTATATTAGTTATTAGTCTGTCCCGTTTTAAAAGTTTACCAACAGAGATTTTTAAAACCACTTTTTAAAAATGATGGTATTACAACATCTAAAGCTGCAATGGAAATGATAAATTATCCAGGTAATGAATTAATATGTTGTACATTTTTAAAATGTATTAGTTCTTTTTAAAGTTGTATTAATCGATGTAATTTTGTATATTGTAGATCTCATTGTAAGATCTAAATCTCTAATAAAACCTTGAATGACTTCGTCCAACAAAACCTCAAATGATATTCCCACACAAGGCAATAACCAAAATTATATTCACAGTAAATGCTTTTGTACGCCACTTTAAATGACCTGGAGTGCTTCATGAACAAAGGAAATAACAGAAATACCTTTTCAAAAACTACTGCTGCACATCAAGGGACAATTAGCAGGCGCTGAATAAACTTATATAGTTTAATTGCTGAGTGGAGTAATCTTGTAAAAGTAGTCCAAAATTTGGTCCAAATCACAGTACATTCACAGCTTCTTTTGCTGTGTCTTTGGCACCAAGGAAGGAAAGCTTAGAGATAGGAACGTCTTGGATGTCAAATTCTGTTTTTCCAGCACGAGTCTCAAAAATATTGCTGCACTTGCATTTTTCAAATGATTAGCATACTTACATCTACAATTAGAATGCGATTTCTTACAAAGCCAATGGAAAAGACAAACACCAAAGCTGCGTTACAAGAAATATACTGACAAAGCAAAACATGTTTCTGATTTATCAAAATCTTTAATGTAGTCTAATATCTTTTAAAAAATTGAATACAATTTGGAATCAAATGAAATATAGTTAAGAAATGTAATTAGGCATGCTTATAAAGCAGCTGCCTGAAGGATAAGATCCCTTTTGGTACACAGGGGTGTGAAATTTAATACAATATCTACTTGTCCATGGAACAGTTTGCTTCCTAAATCTACTTGTCCTGTAACAAAATCCACTTGTTCCTTTGGTGCCATGTAGCACGGCGACAAATTATAGCAACAAACATTATGTAAGAGCTCTGATAATAGCCTCTCTGATTATGCAAGGGCTCATATTATAGTAGAGTTGGAATACTTGCAATTCCCTTATTTTGCCACCTTTCCACAGATCTACATACTGGGGCTGGAGATAGTGATAAGCAATAGTTCCAGGGTTGGAATGCCCTTTTGAGTATTTGCAATCCTACTAATTAGCATGTTTTAGGGGTTTTCACTAGCTCTTCTCCAATCTTTTCTCATACTGAGAAAGGTTGGAAATTTACTCCTGCCAGGGGCAGATGTAACACTTCTTCCAGGGTTCAGAAAAAAGTGGATGGAGGGAAAGTGAACTTGTAAACGCTCAACAGGTTTTCGCATGAGCAAATCTGCATATGCATATTTGCATGTGCCAAAATGCAGTTCAAAAATATTTTCTAGGAGCACGATTTCCTGGCCTACTTCTGTAAATTCTTGTGAATTCATGAAAGCCGTAAATCTGCACTAATGCAAGGACATATACCATGGGTGCAATTATCTGAATTCTTAAAGAATTGTGCCCCTAATTAGGCCTGGCGTTAACCAAGCCCTTTTGTTTTTGTTAAAATTCTATCTCTCTCTCATCTATCTATCGACCAGCTTCACTGTGAGTCACAGCATTCTTCTCTTTCACAAGGACCATATTGGCACACAAAGTAGTTTTGATCAGTGCCAGGAACTACAGCAGCAATGTGTGTTTTTTGAGACCAAAAAATATTTTTGCTTGCTGCCATTGTTTGTTATAATGGTGAGTGCATAGCAGCTCCCACAACAATAAAGTTTTACAAAAATGATGTCAAAACAAGACCTGCATCGACAAAACCAAAAGGCTGACCACCAATGTCAGACCTCTTGGCTTTGCGAATTATTGTTTATTTTCATGTTCTCCATAATCTTATTGAAACTGGCTATACTGATTTTCCATTATGAATATTGTTTGGAAATACTAGCATGCATCAACACATTTTTACTAAATAATGCTTCAAAGAAACAGTACCTAAAATTCCACCGTAGTTTAGCAAAACATTTTTTCCTAGTTGTATTTTTTGTGAAAATTTTACTTTGAAAGCGAAGAATCATCAATCTTGCTTTCAAACTTCTGCAAATATTTGCATCTAATCAGAGAGCATTCTGGGAGCATTATATGTAGCCTCATATTGTTAAACTTTGCAAACGTGTGTACACATTTTTACACTGGGAACACTGTCAGTAGTGCATCAGAGCTTTCACTCCAACCACTTTTTTTCTGAACCCTGGAAGAAGAGCTAGTGAAAACCCCTGAAACATGCAAGTTAGTAACTTTGCATATATTCAAAGGGGCATTCCAACCCTGGAACTATTGCTTATCGCTACCTCCAGTACGTAGAACTGCAGAAAGGTGGCAAAATAAGAGAACTGCTAGTATTCAAACCCTACTATAATATGAGCCCTGGCATAATCAGAGAGGCTATTATCAGAGCTCTTATATAATGTGTGTTGTCATAATCTGTTACAGCGCTACATGGCAGCAAAGGGACAAGTGGATTTTGTTAAAGTGCAAGTAGATTTAAGAAGCAAACTGTCCCATAGACAAGTAGATATTTTATTAAATTCCACACCCCTGCCAGCCCTTATTAAAAGTTTACGGTATAGATAATATTGTGAAAATAAACATAAGAAATACAGTGAACAACCAGGCTGCAGCAATATTTGCATGTTTAGCCATGCCAATAAAGCATTATAGCATTGCAAAGTAACCCAGAAATGGCGCTAAGCTATAAAACACCAACTAGCAACAAGCTTGCGCAACTACCATCACTGTAATGCAGCTTTGATTCAAGGCTGCAAGCCATCACCTAGTAAGGCCATGTGGTAAGGCACCCTTGAAAGTCAGCAATATTGACAGGCGGAACTCAAGCTAGTCTGTACTGCATTTGTGTAATCCAACAGTATGGAAGAATGCCACTTAGAAGCAACCTGTTGTAATGCACCATTGTAATTCAGCATTCAGCAGTGGTGTCAAGCCACAAACACCACCTAGCAGTGGCATGTGGTATTGCATACATACCCTTCCAGTGATGGAAATCCTACTGAGTGAAAACTGGTGTACAATCAATTAAACTTTTGTTGGGCTGAAAGTATGAATTTTGAAATATCTCACAAGTGATCACATGCACTAAATGATTTTCGAGGCACAAACTTGCTGTGCGCTTTTGGGCTACAACTGGCAGGGTAGATGCTATTTGCTCAGTATTGCTTTGGGCACACTAATTACACCTGCGCATAAATAAACAAGTATTTTCTAAACAAGTGAATAACTACCTTATCTTCAGTCGATCGCTAAAAATTCTACTATTCTACAAGCATACCTCCCTTTCTAATGCATTCTGGCAATTCAGATTATAAAAAGGCCAGGCGCTCTTAAGGAGCTTACTGTTGCATGCAGCACTATACAAAAATAATATTATTTCTAACAATAATGCTACTAAATAGAACTGCATTATTTTATCAGCCATCATTTTGATACGTCGATATTTTAAAAACTTTACTCCTGACCTTTTGCCCGATTATAATAATGGTAACAAATAAAACTGTAAATACAAAAATATAGTAAGATATAAAAAAAATTGAATCACTACAGAACTGAAACGTCACTCGTTTCCTGAAAGGCACGTTTTAACTGAGGTACAGAATAGCCCTGACACAATTTTATTAAGACGGGGGATTTGGGGGGCAGCCAATAATAGGGAGGTCTGCCTCCCCAGGTATTTTGGGGAAGTGGAGCAGTCGGATGACTGCTCAGGGTTGGGGCGGGTTTTGGGTTACTTAGATAACCCAAGAGATATATATATATCTTAAGGTACCAGCCACCATTTTGTTTGGTGACACGGTGGCTGGTACCTGGTAGTTAGCATTTTTGCCTTTTGTCAGGTAGTGTTATTATATGGTAATATTTGTGCCCCCGTCGGTGTAGGGCAGTTTAGCACAATTCAACAATATAGTATCCCGCCACAGGTTGTAGGGATTGTGGTGTATAATACACAGGACATGGACTGGAGGGGTAGGTCACCCCGTGTGGATATGCTAGCTCCGCATGACTGGTGCAGGGAAGGAAAAAAAATCCTTTTTAGGTCTCGCCTGAGCCAGCGCATGCGCTGCTCTGGCGAGAGTTTTAGTAAGCGGGTTTTGGAAGTGCAAACAGTGACTTTTGCTGGCGACTAGCCTGCGTTCACGCGAGCGTGCACACGCGATCAGGCGCCATATGGCTTTCCTCGCCATCTGGACGCTAGCGTGAACGCAAGCTGGTCACCAGCAAAAGCCACTGTTTGCACTTCCAAAACCCGCTTACTTTCACGGCCGCACAGCCGTGTCAGTTTCACGGCCGCGCGGCCAATGCTTGTTTTTTTTAACAGCTTGCGCGACACTGCAATTGTGTTCCCCGTCTTTTCTCCTGCTTTCCCCGTATTTCTAAAACCTAAAGGCAGGCTCAGTAGATATCAGAGTCCATCCCCTTTGTCCCTTAGAGTAGACCCACAATGCCCCTAATACTTCCCTACCTCATGCACTCTCGCGGACTGTAGTGCACATGCGGGACACCTCTCTGCAAAATAAAGGCTGATACTGGCACAATGTGCCCCAACCCCCGCTATGTTCTAGCCAGCAACAGACCCCGCACCCTCCTCTCCTAGCTTCCGAACCTATTTTATTTAGGCATCACGTGCACTCTGGGGCTTAATTTAAACCGGTGACTAACGGAATGCGCTGATGTTTAAATGCATTTGTAATGCTGCAGCAGCACGTTTCCTTTGCGCTTTTCAGCCAGTGATGTATGTGCACACAGAGCCACTTTAAAGTATGTTGCTGCTGCAGCATTAAAAATGTATTTCAAATATGAGCGCGCGCCTCGCGCTGAAAGTAAAAAGCAGCATTTAGGACTCCCTGCAGCCACGTTCTAAAAGCTTGGAACCTTGTGGTTGGCTACGTTGCCATTTCAAGCACCAGCCTTTATGCTTATCTAAGCTGACAACATTTCAACACACGTATTACATTAAATTAAGAAAAAAAACTACAGCTTTTGCTTAAGCTCGTATCCTTTTTGTAATCAATTGACATTTGGTGCTTGTTTTTGCTATTCTCCTTTCCGATGTTTTTACGACCTCCTTTTTTTTTTTTTTTATTACTTGTGGACACATGTCCCTAGTCTGCAGACTTGTTGAAACAGATAAGGCTGTGCAATGGCTCCAGGGAACTTTCTAATTAGTTGCACTACAAACGCCCCACCTCCCTCCTTCCCACCCACCTCGCCTTAGGCTGTTTTTAGGCAGTGTCACGAGGTGTTTCTAAACAAGGCCGCGTCTCCTCCACCTTACTTAACAAAAACAACAAGCATTGGCGTAGCCAATAGGTCTCGCCTTTGGGACCTTATAAGTATTTAGTTATGCAGCAGGTCCCAAAGGCGAGACCTATTGGCTATGCCAATGCTTGTTTAAATATAACACTCACACACTTTAGTAGTGTCATGCTTCATCATTGGGTTCACCCTGACTCCTAAACGTCAGAGTGGGCTCAACCGTATTTCAGGGAGCACTTAAAGATAGAGGGTGACCAGGGGGCTTAACTAAAGGTTAAAAGTCACTCACCTTCTCCTAGGTATCCCTTTATTAGTGGAGGGTGGGGAAAGCTAAAATAAGGTAAGGAGTAGAGTGGACTTTTATGGTCCTATGACCATATGTTTTTTTGACCGACATGTTTCAGCCCTATTCTAAGGCCTAACAAGGTCCGGGGCTTTCATCAAGTTATCAAATAAATACCTCCAAGGTAAACTGAGTCACAGATGTAACTTGCAGAGTAATGTCATGCACTATTGTGTGGGCAGTGTTAATACTTGTCCATCATTTGTCTTTCTGTTGTGTCACCTGCAATAGAAAATCCATGGCAGACATTATGTAAAGTTCCAATCCAGCATATACAAAGGTGATGGTACATACCACACTTGTGAGAAGAAAAAGCAGCATGCATATCCCACTGCATGCGTGTATATTACACCGTCTCACAGTCGAGACAAATGCACATATTCTCTGTGCACATTTATTGATAAAAATGTGGAGCAAATATTCATTCCCTTAACAAACTTCACTCGCCCACACAGCTCGTGTGGACAGATTGCAGAGCGATAAATTAGCGGCCCTTATGGTAATCTTTCATTGTTTCAATACATTTCTTTCATGCGTATTATGCGATACGAAGGACGTACCTAGACCCACACACGGAAACACACCGCACAGACTTAAAAACATTATACTTCTAAAGTATAGGTATCTATATATAAGCTTGTACAACGATACTCACCCACAATTGATGGGTATCATATATCTCAGGAGCGGGGGTGAGGCTCCCTTTAGTCACACACTGTGAGCAGAAATTAATGAGGTAGACGGGGAAGAATTAGTAATCAAAAGTATTAAGTACATCATACTTGAGTTCCAGGAGAATCCCAACTCTGGACGGCGAGTGCGTTAAAAATCATTATTACTTACTTCGTCAAGGGTTACCCCGGCTATTTGCCTAGACCTACCCTCGATCGCTCCCGGCTTTAGGTAGAATGGTGCCGGGGAGACACTGGTATGTACGTGTTCTTCCCTCGTAGATGCTTGTGACTTCTGTATTACGTGGAAAGCGTGTAGCGTGTTAGACGTGCAGCATGCACGTCAAACTACGGGATGCCCCGTGGATTGACGGGGGATGTAGTTTAGAAGGTTCCCTGTGCAGACAGACCTTCCGATAGATTGAAGGGGCGAGTATGTGGTAACAAGGCCCAGAAGCAATAACGTTTTTTTGCAGCTTTATCTATGCGTGTTTTAGGAATGTAAAACCTAGTAGATGTTAGTATCTACGGTATCTGTTGTAAAACGGTACATAAAGCAGGAATAGATAAGGCTATGACTTAGTGAAGTTTCTTTTCTTGAGGTCGGATCCTAGATGCACTCATAGTTTTACCCCCTCTACGGTGGCCACACAAGGGGGTGAAAGGGCCCTTTATAGATGTGTAGATATGTAATAATGAGCGTGGGGAACGTATACCCAGGGTCTATCAGCTGATATTAACTGTCGAAGAGGTTGGGTATGTGTCTGTCAGTATGAAAGTGTATATCGATCTCAACCTGGATAAATTCACATCAGTACCTCAGTTGGCCCCACGGAATTTCATCATTCACTCCCGTTCTGTGTGTGCCCAGTTTATACACCCGCAAAAAGAACAATTGATGGACAGAATGCAGAACAATGTGATACATTCACCCCAGTACAGAGATCTGGGCCTAAATCCATCGTTTTTTTGCTCACCATGCCATACCAGTTTGGACCCAGGCATATGCAAATCAGTCTTGACCCTGCGCCAAATGGGAACAGTCCAGCCCGAACTGCCAGGCCAGGACCTCCCTGGACTGGAAACAAGCATCCTAGGACCGGTTTTGGGGTTTCACCCCTCATCAGCCAGGATAGCTTGATTCCAGTGGCATGGAGAGCACGGGACCCACGTCTGGGCATACCCGTCCCACTCGGGGTGACAAATGCAAAAAGATCAATTGATGGACAGAATGCAGAACAATGTCATACATTCACCCCAGTACAGAGATCTGTGCCTAAATCCATCGTTTTTTTGCTCACCATGCCATACCAGTTTGGACCCAGCCATATGCAAATCAGTCTTGACCCTGCGCCCAATGGGAACAGTCCAGTCGCTGTGTGTCTTTTGCTTTCTCGCCCTAAGTGCGCCGGGTATGCCCAGACGTGGGTCCCGGGCTCACTGTGCCACTGGATTCAAGCTATCCTGGCTGATGAGGGGTGAAACCCCGAAACCGGTCCTAGGATGCTTGCTTCCGGTCAAGGGAGGACCTGGCTTGGCAGTTGGGGCTGGACTGTTCCCATGAGGCACAGGGTCAAGACTGATTTGCATATGGCCAGGTCTAAACTGGGGTGGCATGGTGAGCATAAGAATGATGGATTTAACCCAGATCTCTTGACTGGGGGTGAATGTTTTGATTTGTTCTGTATTCCGTCCATCAACTGTGTGTCTTTTGCAGTTTATACACCCAGCGTTGTTCTTTTGTTAGTAATTTTTTCGTTAAGGCCCTGGTGTTGTCCAATTGTTCAATTATGGTCCACTTCAGGTCCATATTAGTATGTCCTTTTTCCCAAAAATGTGTAGTTAGTTTTGTAGCACTTCTTTTGCACCTAATGGTGCTCCTATATTCGTTAATGTAGATTTTTCTTTTTCTTGTTGTCATCCCTATGTAACGCAGGTTGCACAGGCATTTGATAGTGTATATTACATTGCAACTGTTGCAATTTGTATGATGTCTCTGTTCGCCACATAAAGAAGGTGGCTACAGGGATCGCGGCAGGGGTGTGGGGCCTATTTACCGCTGAGTCGGGCCCCAGGAACAGCAGAAATTCAGGTGGAGGGTGGGCTATTCCTGCACTCGTTGAGTAGCCCCCGCGGGGTCTGCGGTGGGACTGTGCTGCGTTTCAGTATGCCTGGGGATCCAGTAATTGGGCAGGACTGGCGCGCGTCTGCGCGCCATCATCTGACAACAGCTTGGCTTAGCATGAGGCATCTCAGTAAGCAGTAGAGGTCTCGCAGCTGCAGAATGTGGGCAGGACCGCGGGGGTTGCACTAGGTGTGTGCGAAGCCTCTCGGTCATTGGTAGAGGGCTCGCAGTTTGCAAAAGTTGGCGGGCCGCTGCAGAGGTGCACGTGGCCCTGGGAAAAAAGAAGGAAAAGGGGAGAGTGCTACAGGGACCCCCTTTTCTGGCTGGTAAAGAAGTGCCTGAAGGAAGGAAGAAAAAAGGGGCATTGATTAGAGCCTTGTAGGAACTGCTTTTTTCCATCAGATGTGGGGCACCAGGCATATAGTTGTACAGGTGGGTGTATGTAACTAGTGGTATAGTATTTAATAGGACAGTGATAGCTGGCTTGAAGGCATGCCAGTATGAACCAGGGCCCGGTGTACAGGCAGTGAGCAGGAGAGGAAGGACAGGTTTAAAGGTGTTTTTCTTTTGGGTAGCGTGGTAGGAGTCCGGCAGAGGGATGTGGGTGGGAATACAAGGCGGGGTTTGGTGTAGAAGGCCCACACAGAGGGTGGGGTTAGCATAAAGTCTAAGCGTAGGGCAGTGTTTTCAGAGGTATGTTAGGAGGTGGGAGGGGTCTTGCTAATTAATTTTTGCAGGTTGTCAACATTTGTTTTTGTTCCAAGTTCTGTTCTTGGGCCTCAGGATGCAGGTTTTCAGATATTTATTGTGGGCCACCCCTTCGTTCAGTGGGCAGAGCGACGCGCGAGATCCAGCAGCCATGGGGCAAATTTAGGTTTTAATGTTACACGTTTTCCACCAGTTGGTATGATAAAAGGGATATGGGTTGGAGAGAGCTTTTCCACTGTTTGAATAGGCTTTTAATAGGGGTTAAGAGTCTTGACATACTCTTGATACTCTTAGGAGAGAACGACTTAGTGGTGCAGAAAGGATTAGCATTGATAAAATGCATGAAGGCAGATTTGAGGAAGATACCCAGGTTGTGGGCTGGCAGCCACGTGATAGGGACTGAGTTCTGTAACACAAAGGGCTTGGCAGGGGGCAGTCCTGCTATAGACAGGGCTAGGAAGTAGCTGAACAAAAACTGCGTTTCTGTTGTAGGGACCTCGGTTTGGGTGGTGTTGTACATTCGGATCTTCGGTGTGATGACGTGGAATTCTTCCGCGGAGATGGGGTGCATTTGTCATACATAGGCATGGAACCTTACTTGTTACAGATAAAGCTGGTGTTGGCTAAGGTGCTTAGTATCAGCTAATCAGGAGGGTTGTAACCCTAGCAGAACAGTGGAAGGGTTAGGGGGGACAGAAAAAGGTGGGGTGCACTTATGCCCCACCTTCCTTTTTCTGGGTGGCGGTTGGCAGAGAAGTTGCCATGGTTTACCAAAGCTTATTGTTGTTGTCAGCGGCAGTTCAGGCTGAAAGGGAACAGGTAGGCAAGTTCACGCCTGGACGAGCCAGGTAGTTTAAGGTTCTGTAGGAAGTTTAATGGGTTAAGAGGTTCATATATGTAGGAAAGAGGGAAGGGACTTTAGAGGTCTCAGTTGCAGTTGACCAGCCCTGGAGCATATACAATATTGATGTATTAAGTTGTTATGAAGGGGGACTGATATTTTAGGGGTTTGGGGTAGTTTAACATGGGTGAGTAACTTGAATAGTGAGGTTGTAGTTTTGTAAGGCGAAGGCCAAGGTTGTTTTCTGTGATGTGCACCTGTTTCAATAAAGTAGCCTTTTCCACACACACCTGATGTCACTGGTCTGTGCTGTTCCCCTCTTCCCCAAAGTGATATTTATGTTAAATGAATGTTGCAATCACAGCGCTTCAGCTGAGAAGATGTTTTGCTGTGGCAATACCGGCCAAAACCTGATGTTAGTGCAGCTGGACACTAGAAGATGAAAATAATAAAACAATAGCAGATAAAAGAATCCTACTGTGAGCCGTCCACCACAATGTACACTAGACTTTGCTGTCCTCTCAAATATAACATAGCATGTGAGTAATTATATAAGGAGAGTAGCTCAACCATGGGCTAGCATCTGCTTCAGGCTATCTCGGGTCGTAATGCAAAGCCTTATTCAGACATGACCTACATTCATAATTCAAAATATGTGTAGGGGTGAGTGACCTGCGAAGCCTTGACTTTTTGTGCTGGACAGGCAGCCATAATTTGATATGATTAGGCTCCCAGTTTTTTTGATTTTACACGTAAATTGTTAGAAATGGGATCTCCAGTTGGCAAGGGTTTGCACCTTTGTCCAAGTAGGGACCCGTCTTCCTAGTCAGGGTAAGGGAGTTACACTCCTAAAATAACCCCTGCTCACCCCCTTGGTAGCTTGGCACGAGCAGTCAGGCTTATTCTAGAGGCAGTGTGTAAAGCATTTGCACATAACCAACAGTAATACAGTGTAAGCACTACAAACTGACACCACACCAGTTTATAAAAATATCCAATATTTTTATATACTTTAAAACAAGACCAATTACGATAAGAATCCACATACAGTACTTTAAAGTGATTACATTGCAAGATAACTTCTTCTTTGCAGGAATAGTTCAAAAACAAAGTTCGTACGAGTCGGTAGCTCCGTCCGAGTCTACCGCGATGCTGAGAACCACAGAATCTAACAGTTCCAGCCGACCGCGTCGATACGGGCCAGCAGAGTCGTGAACAGACTCGGTCACAGTACCTTTCTCGTTGTGGCTGACACGGAGTGTGCGAGCCGGTCGGCGTTCGTCGCGGTTGCGATGCAAGATGGAAGCGGTGCAGGGTGCGGTGTCCTCTCGATGCGGTGCAGGCAGCGGCTCGGTGACAATCGTGCAGACGGAGTCGGTGAGTCCAAGGCGTGCGGTGCAGGGTGAGACGATGCTCGATGTGGTGCTGGCAGGTTGCGATGCAGGCGACCAAGCCGGAGTGCGGGAGCTGGCGTCGGACAGCGGTTCGAGTCGGAGCGGTGCGTCGCAAGCGTGCGAGCGGTGCCCCAACTTCGATGCGGTCCCGAGTGTTGAGCCAGTTGCAGCGACAGCGTCGGTCTGGTCCGGCTGGCACAGTGATGCGATGCGAACTGCGGTGCCCACAGGTCACGGTGCAAGCAGCGGCTCGGTGGCGATGGCGTCGGACGTCGTCGTCGGTGAGACCAGGGTTGCGGTGCGAGATGCGGACGGTGCGGTCTGCGGTGCAAACAGGACACCGGGCCAGCGATGGAGTCGGTTGACGGAGTCGGTTGCGGTTCCCTTCCTCTGTGACAACTGAAACAGCGGTTCCAGAAGCGGTACCCAGAGGGTGGTGAAGTCTTTGCAGTCCCTGAGACTTCTTAACAGGAGGCCAGCTCGGTTTCAGGCCCTTGGAGATTCTCAGCACAAGTAGTAGAAAGTTCAGTCCAGTCCTTTCACTGCCCAAGGCAGAAGCAGCAGCTGCAGGCCAACCCAACAAAGCAACAACACAGCAAAGGGGCAGTACTCCTCCTGGCAGCTCTTCCAGCTCTTCGTCTTGGCAGGTTCCTTGATTCCAGCGAGATCTAAATTCATGGGGTCAGGGCCCCAATATTTATATCCCAAATTCCTTTGTTCTCTGAAGGCAGAGAGGCCTTTGCCTAGTCCAAACCAGTTCTGGAGCACTTTGTTGACAAGTCTCCGTCCTTTCTTTCAGAGAGAAGGCCAGGGACATCAGACGCACCACAGGAGGTGGAGCCAGCATTGTGGAGGGAAGGCCCAGCCCTATTCAGGTCCCAGGTGCATCTCCTCCCACCCATCTACATGTAGATCTTGCTATACAGCCCTGTGCTGACTCACCCTGTCTCCTGGCATCCCCCAGCCCCTGTCACTCACACTCCAGACAAGGAATACACAACCTCGCAGAGGCAGGCTTGGATGGTTAGACAAGAAAATACCCACTTTCTAAAAGTGGTATTTTCAAACACAGAATGTTAAAACCAACTTCACTAAAAGATGCATTTTATCATTCTGAGTCCAGGCATACTAAACTCTAACTTCTACCATGTTCCCGGGGTCAGTTAGGATTATAAGCTGTAATAATCAAAATTGCCCATTCTGGCCTATGGGGAACAGGTAGCCTTGCAATAGTGAAAAACGAAATAGGCTGTAATTCACTATCAGGACATGCCACACACACCCGGGCATGTCCTACCTTTCACACACAATGCACCCTGCCCACAGGGGTACCTTGGGCCTACCTTAGGGGTGACTAACATGTAGAAAAGGGAAGGTTTAGGGACTTGCAAGTGGGTGCACTTGCCAAGTCGACATGGCAGCCCCAGGCTGCACACAGGCTCTGCAATGGCAGGCCCGAGTTACATTTTACGGGCTGTTTGCGTGGGCGGCACAATCCAGTGCTGCAGCCCACCAACAGCATTTGATCTATAGGCCCTGGCACTTTCAGTGCTCTTTACAAGGGACTGACACATAAACCAAAAAGGCCAATCATGGAAACACCAATCCATAACACATTTTATCCAGGAGCACTTGCACTTTCCCACTGGACAGCAGTGAGGAAAGTGCGCAGAATCATTACACCAGCAAAAACAGAGTCAAAACCGGGAGGTCAGAAAGCAAAAAGTCAGGGGAAACACGCCAAAAGATGCCAAGTCTAACAAATACATGTGGAAACCTCTATTTTCAGGTCTCTATTTATTTAAAAAAAAAAAAAAAAAAAAAAACGCATCTTCTGTTGAAAATCTCAATGCTGTTAATTAGACCAACAAATTTCCAATTTGACAGATATGGGAGTTAAAAAAAATGTGGCAAGATTCCCTAATGACGATCAAATAGCTGTAGATAGGCATGTTTGTACTACAGTGCTAATGTTTTCAGATGAGTATTATGTGGCTGCTTACTGCTTATAGTGCTAAAACCCAAATGTACAAACGTTAAAAATAGCAATTTCCAAATAGGCATTTTTTCCAAATCGCTATTTGGTTTTCGCTATTCTTAATGTATGACTCTTTTATGATTTAATTAGCGATTCCAAGTGAATCGCAAATTGACCTACCTCATGAACATTATTGAGGTAGGTTGCAATTTGCGACCGATTAGGAATGATAGCCATCACAAGGATGTGGCCTGCTGAGGTCAGCAGACCACCATGTCTGATATTCCTTTTAAATATAGCAATCTTTTTTTTTTTTTTTAAATGTTACCCGTTTGCATTCAAGGAATACAGGATGCGTTTAAAACAAAAATGAAAAGTGTAAGTTTAATTTTTTAAGAGTAGGCAGTGCTCTCCGTTGGACCACTGCCTACTTTTAAATAATATTTTGTCAAAATTCACAAAGAGGAAGGGGTTTGGGCCTACCACCACCTTTGCGGAACTGGTAAAATATTAATGTTTTGCAACCAGAATTTGGTCGCAAAACATTAATGCATACCACCACGATTCGGTATTTAGGATTGACTTCCAAAATACGCCCCTTCCAAATACCGAATCACAAACTCAAATTGGTGTTTGTACATAAAAAGCATTTTTGTGTTTGCAAACGGCCTGATTCTGCAAATCGGCTATTTGCGACCTCAGAAATGCTTCGGCCATCTGGCACCAAGTGTTTTTAATCGAACACAAAATAAATATGCCTAAATAACGACGCATCGAGCAAAAAAAAAAAGGCTAAATACAGATAGAATGTCAAAAAATATGTACCATAAAACGAGGAGCCCTAATTATAATGGATTTTAGTGCTATAAGTTCCACTTGTCTGTTATATATAGCATGTAAGACTTCTTGAAATGTTCAGGGGTAAAAGGCTCCTCGAGTGAATACACCCTTTGTTTCCCACTATCAAAGGGACTAAATATTCCCATAAAGAAATTAAGTAAATGCCTTTCTCCGACAGTGGAAAATGTCAAGCAAGACTTTCAATTTGTCTATATGAACACCAACAAGGAATGAGAGGAAACAGTCCAAGGAACCCAAAAACAACTCTGAGTTGGCATTAACCTTGACCGTTGAGTCATACACAACATAGCATTCTGCAGCAGAGGTACAGAGTTCAACTGCATACATGTAAAACAGTGCATATACACAGAGTAACTGGCAGCTGCAATTTTTCTATCTTTACATAAAATAAAACAACACATTTCTGCAATGAGGGCATATCGGAGTAGTTACAGATGATCAGCGAGTCCAGCTCATGTGACATCACCTGGAGAAAAAAGATCTTGTAACAGGTCAGAGAAAGCAGAGTCGCAGCATTAATGGGCCACCTGTCAGTAAAACGATATAATTTAAAGGTAGAATACTAAAAAAAAGTGCGGAAAAAACGATTAAAAATTACAAAAATATACAATTTAAAGGTAGTATGTACAAAAAAAGACAAGAAAAAATGCTTGGGTTTGGGATGGGAATAGGAAGAATTTAGGTTTAGCTTTGGTGTATGTTTAAGGTCAGAGTAAAGTATGGTGTGAGGAGTAATGATAGGATAGGTTAAGGTTTAGGGTGGGCTTATGGTTACACTAAGTTTAGGGGTTGGGTTAGGGTCAGAGTAGTGCAAGATCTCAGTGACTGTGTAAGGGGTGACAGAAGAAGTAGGTGCAGGAGAAGGGTGGCACTGGACATAGGATACATTATGGTGTAAAGTCAAAAGGTTTATTTTTTTAATTAATTTATTTTATTCATTTTCTAAGAACAAGCAACAGTGAGACTCAGAAGTACATGGGCTCATTGTACATTTTGCGCATTATACAAAATGAAGACGTTATGAAATCAGTATGGTCCAATAAAACCGCATCACATCATAACTTAGAATTAGACATCAACTGAGGCAAATCAATAATACTTGTACTCCTGTCTGTTAAGACGTCCTGGTGTAGTGAATACTAACTGAAGTGTGGATAATCACATTAACAACATTGTCATCGTCTGTTATTAGTAACATAATAACCTTGTGCTGTGTTCAGTCGTGAGTCACAGTAACTGCACTAGCTGTGGTGAATAAATAAGTTTTATACAACTCCCAAAAGTTTTTAGGTCTGTTGCGTGGGGGGAGTAAGTCGCTAAAAAGTTCTGTCTGCGTACTACAATATGTCATGTCACGGGTCCACTGTGTTATCGTAGGGACGGGGCCCCGAAACCAGTTGATAGCCACCCTGCGTTTGGCCATCAGCAGCCCCATGTCTACCAAACGCCTAACTCCCTTTGGTATTGGTTTAGAGTAGCCCAGTAAGGCCACCACTGGGTCAGGTTCCAGTGTTAGTTTAGTAATCTGTTCCAGTTCTTTAAATACGTTCACCCAAAATGCAGAGACACCAGGACAGGTCCAGGCCAAATGGAGGAAGTCAGCTAACTGCGCTGCGCAACGGTCACAGGTTGAGTCTTCCCTCAATCCGTATCTATGCAGCCTCTCTGGGGTGTAATATACCCTATTAAGGTATTTAAAGTGTACCAGCCTATGCCGCCCATTAAGTGAAATACGTTGGGTGCTGGTACAGCAATAGGTCCACATAGCGTCTGCTATCTCTATGTTGAGGTCCCTCTGCCATGCCAAGCGGGCTTTGGTGTAATGGTTCGCTCTATATGACATTGATGTAGTATAGATTGAGGATACGATGCGTTTTGGGGATTTTGCCCGTATGGTTTGCGTTAAGGCCAATAATTCTGGTGGTTCTAGGTATTCGTCCCCCAAAGTCATCCTCAACGCGTGGCGTACTCTGTGAAATTGAAATTTAGTCAGTAGAGTAGGTTCTGGGTCAAGAGGGGTAAGTTCCTCCCATGTTTTGGCCACTCCGCCCTCGAACAAGTCACCCACAGTCTGTATGCCCAGTGTATTAAGTGCCTGTGTAACCCCCTTTTCCTTACATGGCGGCAGCCACAAGCACCAATCATTTGGGGTATACGGCGAATACAGGATCGCACCCGCTTGCTGTTGCAATAGGTGGTGCCAGGCATGCGCCGTTGTGTTAATCGAGTCTAATATGCCCGTCCTCCTGTCCACGTCCTTAAAAAGTAGTGCAGGTAGTGGAAGTGGTGATGCAACCTCTCTTTATTCGCAGGTGAGGGATGTCTGGGGAGCCGTGCATCCAATGGTATGCATGTGCACTCTGTGCAGCCCTGTAATATAACTCGAAATCCGGAGCTCCCAGTCCTCCCATATGATAGGGTAATACCAGTATCTGCCACTTAACGCGCGGCTGCTTACCTGCCCAGGCTAGCTTAATCATCAGTCCAGTGAGTCGGTTAAAAAAAACACGTGGGAATACTATAGGGATGTTGGAAAACAGAAACAGCAGACGCGGCAGAACGACCATTTTCATAATTGAAATTCTACCTAGGAGGGACAACGGGAGTTTTATCCATCTTTCCACCTCTTCTTCAAGTTTGCTGTAAGTCACTCCGTAATTTTCTCTAAACAGTATTTCAGAGTCTGTGTGGACTCTTATACCCAAATATCTCACTGCATCCGTGGTCCAATGTAGAGGATAATCCAGGTCTATTTGGGGTGTGCTAGGTGTAAGTGGGAAAATAATGGATTTCGGCCAGTTGACATGGAGACCTGACTGGGCGCCGAAGCGCACCACCTCACGTAAAACTGTAGACAGATTGGTTTCTGGGTTTCTAACATATAGAAGTGTGTCATCAGCGTATGCGGAAACTATGATTTTATAGTGCGGGTAGCATATACCTCGTTGCTGATGGTATTCCCTAAGCGCACATGCCAGAGGCTCTGCCACTAACGCGTATAACAACGGGGATAAGGGGCAGCCTTGTCGCGTACCCCTCGTAATGCGTATGGGCTCAGTGACTGTGTTACCTATCTTTATTCTGGCCGTGGGTTTATTGTAGAGTGTGCCTATTAATTGGAGGAAGGTTGGGCCCACGCCCATTCTTGTCAGTACTTGTGTCATGAAATGCCACTCAACTGAGTCGAAGGCCTTCTCTATATCTAGGAAGACTACCACTGCTGGCGTCTCTGGTTTGGTGTGCTGTAATGCCCCGAAAACCGTACGCAAATTATATGTCAAGTTTCTGCCTGGAACAAAACCCGCTTGCTCCGGCGCAACAAGCAGCGGGACCAAAGGGACCAAACGATTCGCTAGGACTTTCGCGAAAAATTTCGTGTCAACGTTTAACAATGACAGCGGGCGATAAGAGGCACAGTCCTCTGGGGGTTTACCTGGTTTGAGGAGGGCGACTATAACTGCTTCTGTCATGGAGGGTGGCATAGTTCCAGTGACACACATGTCATCAAATAGAGTAGCCAGCTGTGGAAGTAGTTGATCCAGGAAGGCCCTATAGAAGGAAACTGTCAGACCGTCCGACCCAGGGGCACTCCCCGCTCTCATACTCGACAAGGCTAGTAGGATTTCGTCACGTTCAATTGGTCTAATGAGGAACTCCCTGTGAGTGTTAGTGAGCCATGGAAGTTGTATGTGTGTTAAATAATCTGTAATCTCGTCTATCGATGCAGCACTTCGGGTTGAATATAGGTCTGTGTAGTATTGGCGGAATCTGTCTGCCACATCGGTAACCTCAGTTAAACTCTCGCCTTCTGCTGACCTGACCTCAGCCACTTGTACTTTTTCCCTTCGCTTCTTAATCAATTGGGCTAGAACTGACCCCGGACGTTCACTTTCACCATACGCCCGAGCTGTGGCATATTTACCCAGGTGTTTAATTTCCTCGTCAGCTGTCGTGTGGTATGCCTCTAGCAAGTCCGAGAGCTCTCTCTTGACAGTGTCGTCCGTATCCGTCAATTGTCGTCTTTCTAATTTTCCCTTCTAAGTCCGTTAGGCGTTTTCGTATAGAGCGAAGGACACCCAAGTGTTTTGATATTGTGACCCCTCTAATATAGACTTTGAAGGCCTCCCAGACTATTCGGTAGTTGTCCACAGAACCCACATTCTTATCAAAAACCGTATCAATTGGCTCTGTCAGTTCGTCCTTGAACACTGCGTCTAATAGTGAATATGGTGGAAACCGCCACGTAAATGGGGGGATATGTCTGTGAGGAGTATCTAGCACCAGTAGGATCGGGGAATGGTCTGACAGTGTACGGGGTAACACCTGACACGAGTGAACCCTGTCGCCGAGCGTCTTGGCTGCAAGCCAATAATCAATGCGAGTGTGTAGGGTATGGTATGCTGAGTAGTGTGTAAAGCCTCCCTGGTGAGGGTATTTTATGCGCCAAACGTCTCAAACCTGACCATCACGGACTCCAACGCCCTGGCCGCTGCTGTGGTATGCCTCTCTGGACCGCCCGATCTATCAAGTTTAGGGTTCAGAACCAAATTAAAATCACCCCCCCAGAGTTGTTCCCCCTCGCTAAGATTACCTAATTTGTCTGACAGTGTGGTAAAGAATTCCAGGTTGTCAAAGTTAGGTCCATATATATTTACTATGAGTATATCCATGCCCTTCCCGCTGCACCTTGAGACCGTATATCTGCCTGCTGTGTCAGTGATCACTGGGTTGAGGGTGAGGGAAGATTTCGGGTTGACCCAAGTAAGGACACATCGTGCATGCGTGGTAAAGCCTGCGTCGTGTATGTTGCCGTGCAATCCTCTGCAACGTAACATAGGGGAGTTGGGAGGAAGGTGTGTCTCTTGCAGTAGGGCAATATCTATCGCGTGCCTCGTCAGATATGAAAGAACTTTACGAACTTTTCTGTGGTCGTTCAGTCCTCTAACATTCCATGTAAGTGTTCTAAGGGTGTCCACCTTTGTATCCCGATTGATTCCACGACGCACATGACTGAAGACAATCAATGTAGCCATGTTGTGGTCATGTATGTTATAGAGCTGTAGTATAGCAGGTATGAATGTCTGTCTTCAAGTATATCACGTCTTCTGAGTCTCATTAACCCCCCTCCCCCACCCACATCAGGGCCCCCCCAACCTTGGCCTGACGAAAAGTACCCCAAAAGCTCCCCAATTCAAAACTTATGCAAGGCTGTCCGAAACAGCCATATCCCATCCTACCCCCACAAACAAAAGTGATTCCAATATCCCAACGGTGTGTTACCCCTCCCCCCCACAGGAATCAAAATACCCTCCCAAGTGTGATTCACTCGTGGGCGGATGTTGCTTGCTTGACAAGGAGTACTATCCAGCCTCGATAGGGCCATACTCCGAGCACCATCAAAACTATAATGTGCAACTACATAACTAGTTGAATCCCTGAGCCCACCAGCGGTAAGGGACTTGAACTCTGTAAGATTGGCTGCATATCAGTTATATGTAGATTAGGGCGCACCAGCAGGTAAGCCGCAAGAGCCCTATAGAAGTCGTCCCCAAGTGGACCAAAGTCTAAAACCTGAGCTCAATGTTCGACCCCTCTGGCATCACTCAGGGGGCTTACCGCAGAAGTAACATGCAATGGCCATGACTAGAACTGGGGCAGACACCCTGCTACACTTATAGACCAGAGTCATGTTCATTCTATAACTACCAGCACCCAGGTCAAAACTCGCTGAGATCCGCACACTAAACCCAGCCGCAAGACAGTACTTATCGCCTGTAGGTGACGCCCCTCTTTCAGTCCTGCTCATCCAGATGTCCACCCGCCGCTTCACCAAGCAGTTGTCGCTCAGGGCTATGGCTCTGCTCTTTGGTCCAGTCTTTCAGTGCCTTCTGCAGGGCCTTGGGGTCGGTGAAGAAGTGAGAACGGCCTTGTTTATTAACCCGGAGTCTAGCTGGGTATAGCATGGCGTAGTCGATACCGAGGTCCCGGAGTTGTTTCTTCATTGGGGCGAACTGACGGCACGCCTTCTGTACTCGGATTGTAAAGTCCAGGAACAAGGAAATCGTGGAACCTTCATATCTTAAGGGCTGTTTCTCCCTTGCCGTCTTCAACGCGACATCCCTGTCGCGGTAGTTGAGTAGTTTTGCGATGATCGGCCTAGGAGCCGCTCCTGGAGGCGGGCGTGGACCCAGGGATCTATGTGCCCTTTCCACCACAAACATAGCAGAGAATATTTCGTTACCAAGCAGAGACACACGAGCAGTTTCTCTATAAATTGTTCCATGTTGCCAGTAGGGGTGTTCTCCGGCAGGCCAGTAATTCTAAGGTTACAGCGCCGAGAGCGCGCCTCTAAGTCTTCAGTTTTATCTTGTAAGACCCGCAGAACTGTGCCAAGTTGTTTATGTTCGGTGTCTAAGGTGGTTTGCGCCTCTTCTACCTCCGTTATCCTGCGCTCAGACATGTCTAGCCGTTCAGCATGCTTATCGAGTCTCTCAGCCATGCGGTCCATCCTGTAGGATAGGGCATCCATCTTGGTGCCCAGTGCTGAGATACCGTTCTGCAAACTCTTCTCCATCGCAACCAGCATGCCACGGATATCCGGGTGCGTCTCCTCAGTGGGTTGTCCGTGCATGCTAGCCTCGTCTTAGGTGGAGGCGCCTCGGGACTTCGACCGCTTGTGGTCAAACGATAGCTTCGGTTGGGTTTTATCCACCCTGCCCATCCTTGCCGCGCGCTGTTTCCCGTGCGCGGGCAGTCGGGATCCAGCTGTCTGTGGGGTCCAGATACTATATGCCACGCAATCACCAGCAGCTTGCCAGGGTCACCCTCAGGCAGCGCTGCAAGCATCCAGCGGCCAGACCAAAACAGTTCGACCGCGTTCCAGCACGGGCCCAAGACTCTAAAGCAGTCACTCAGAGCGCAGTCCTACACAGCAGAGCAACAACGTTTTGGACGTGCAGCTGGGCAAAACACCTCCGTAGTAGCTTCTGTAGGCAGCGACGACCGCCACTACTTCGTCAGACCAGAGCACACACTCTGCAGGCTGGATCCGCACCTAATTTCCCCGTGTATCGATTCTTGCAGCGTTCCCAAGGTGGGCCAAGCGGGGGCCGCAAGCGACAGAGCCACACACAGGTCAGTCCCAGAGAGTACGCACTCACCGGGGCAGGCAATCCATGCCCGGGCAGGAGACACGTAGGGGAGCGCTTTCGCCCCAGGGCCGCCACAGTTCGTCCGGGATGTCTCAGCACGGGTCCCGCGGGGTCCCTCCACAGGCTCTCCCCTAGGCACACCACTCGTCTTCTACTGGTCAGCTCTCACAGGAGCAGCAGCCTCCAACTGGCCAGTTCACTCACTCGTGAGGTGGGAGCCCGGGTCTTCAGCGCCGCATAGCTCCAAGATGGCGGACCCGACCCCTTAGACCTCCCTGGGGCTCGCCGGAGCAGAAGAGCCAGGTGCCGACAATGGCCCCCCGCGGCAGTCGCGCACCCCGTCGTGTCAGCAACCACCAAAGCAGCTATCCGGGTCGGGGTGATCTCTCGGGAGCCGTCGCTCCTCTCAGCTGCAGAACATCAGCGCTGCATCGGGAGCACGCAGCTCACTCCGCTGCCCAACGACGCACTGCCAAGGATAGGTGCAATCCTCCAGGGAAGCGACAATCCTGGGGCTAGCTCTGCCCCCACGTAACCAGGGGCAATCTTCGTCACAGCCCACACCACACACAACTCGGGTTCTCGCACTCACGAGCCCCGGAGCGCCACACTGCACAACTGGAGACCGGGGATCGAGGCCCGGCAAATCCGCCCACCGCGGAGACTCGTAACTCCGTCAGCACAGGCAGCCCAGAAGTCGGGATCGGTTCTTTATATTCCGGAGCTCCTCCGGAAGCTGGAAACGCCGTTAGGCACCTGCTGGGTCGTGTAGTTGCCGGATAATTTCAGGATAGTGTGACGGTGTCTCGGAGCTCACAGCTCAAGCGGCCATCTTGGTCGCGAGCAAGCTCCGCCCCCCCCCTGGAGAAGTCAAAAGGTTTAGGGATTAGGGAAAATGTTAGTGTATATGCCTGTGTGCAGACGCAGTGGTAAAATGTGACTTCTTTTCCTCTTCATTTTTGTATTTATATAAACATACATGTCTCTTATCATTGCATTTGCCTTTTTACCTTTTTAATTATTTTGTAACCTACTTTTTTGTTTGCTATCTTTTACATAGAGTCAATGAGCCCATGGAAACTGTACAAAAGAAGAAAACTATTTAATTGCTATAAGGATAGCTTTTTCCCTCCCCACAACATCCTACCACTAATAACTGCTGAATAAGCTTGTGTGAACTGAAATGCTCCCTAGAAGAGTCCAAAGCAAGAACTAAGATTCTGAAGACAGTATCCAGAGTAAATTATTTGGTTAAAAGGTGGCTAGATAAAATGCAGCAACGATCTACACATGAAGAAACAAAGTTGCAGAAACAAATTGATTTGGGTCAGTGGACCTTTAAAATCATACAATATTGACCCAAGAGGAATATATAGTCCTTCCTGTTTCATTCATTGTCTTTTCTCAGAGCTAACATCCTTGTACTGTGCTAGCATTAAATGACATAGATCTGCAAATGTCTCAGAGTTGCTCCAATAGCCATATTTGGGTAGGGAATCCTTTCTCTGCATCAGGATCGGCAACTTCCCTGTCCCAACAGAGTTTATAGAATGGTTGATGACACCCTGACCATGAAACCTGCAGATTAGGGTGTGTGAGAAGAAATGTGTCAATGTCTGGCTACTTGCAAGCCTAGTATGATATCAAAGGTGGGGAAAACGCCATGAACAAACCATGAAATTACCTATACAATATGGAAACCTAGGAACCTGGTACTATCTCTTGGTTGATTGGACATAGACGGCGCAAAAATACCATAGTATTTGACAAGTGGCAAGTACCAAAACGGAACTGGTGCAGAGTATACATTTTGCTGACTTTATTAGTTAAGCCGTATGGCTATTTTCAGACTTGCATTAGCAGTATGAAACAACTTCCTGAGAAAATGCTCCTGTAACTCCCTGTTGCTGAACACCGTGGTGTCTATTAGTAAGAAACTTGCAAGCATTAATTGTGCAAATGGGCACACATTATTCTTCACAGTAGACGTTCGTGCAAGCATATTCAGATGTGCATTTGTTTTCAAACATACCAAGTTTAAGTCCGTGCATTTGTGGAAAAAATGAGCAGGATTGGTTATGTGGACTTGGCAATGGCAGCTCACACATGATTCACCACAGGGAAACAGCCTTAACCACGACTCCTAAACAACGCGTGGCTGAACCATGCAGGCGGTACTATGCAGGTCTAAACCACGAATATGCCTTTACCACGCATATACGTGATTTAGACGTTAGCGGTCTAGACTCTGAGCGGAGGGTGTTGCAGACTGGGCGGAGGGTCAAAGGTGACTTCCTTCAAAACGGCATGGTGAGTACGATTTTTTAAAATTATTTTATCAGGTGAGGGTACTTTTTTTGGCTAGGTGGACGATTTTAGGGCTTGGAGCGGGTGGGGGTCGGGGTCGATTTGAAGGTTGGTGTGACGGTTTTAGGGTTCAGGGTGGGGGGCTGGGATGTTTTTTAAGTCTGAAGTTAAGGTTTTAGGGCGCAGGGAAGGGGGGGTCGGGGTCGATTTAAAGGCTGGACTGACGGATTTAGGGCTAAGGGCTGGGGGCTGAGATGCTTTTTAAATATGAGGTCAATGTTTTAGGGTTTAGGGCTGGGGGATGGGGTCTGAGTCGGTTTTCACGGCTGGGGTGACGGTTTTAGGGCTCAGGGTGTGGGGGGCTGGGGTGTTTTTAGGGGTAGGTTGGGATTTGTTTTTAGGGCTGGGGTCCGTTTTTAGGAGTTGGGGCTGGGCTATTTTTAGGGCTGGGGTCGGGCTGGGTTTTAGGGCTCAGGGCACAGTGGGCTGGGGTGTTTTTAGGGCTAGGGTGGGATTTTATTTTAGGGCTGGGGTCCGCTTTTAGGAGTTAGGGCAGGGGGTTGGGCTATTTTTAGGGCTTTAGTCGGGGTAAAACTCGGGTCAAGTGATTGGTTTTTAGAACTCAGGGCGGGGGCTAGGGCATAATCTTAACCACGCATATGATTTTACCAATAATGCCATTACAACTAAATTCGTTGTAAAGGCATGTGTGGTAAAGGCATACGTGGTTAAGACGTGGTCGTGGTTAAGACCGCGTTGTTAAGGCATGCGTGGTTAGGGAATACGTGGTTCTGACATCCTACCTTCACCACAGGATGCACAGCAGCAGTCCCTATGCACCTGTGCTTCTTCAAGTTGATACTAGTCCTGTGTGTAGGGCTAGCTCTTTGCTCCTGGCTGTCACTAGAGACGTGTTTATGTGAATTATGACTATATCTGCATTGAAATTATGTATTTGTTTTAATGAAAGAACTCTGTACACACGCTCTCCCCCCACGTAGGTAAATCTTCAGAATATGCCCATTTCAGGCTTTAACCTTAAGCGATGAAAGCCTGACTTTTCTTAACACAATGGGTAGAACAGAATATCCATTAAGAGAGATGGTTAGCTGCGGAGAGCGATGAAGGTGCTTTGTTACATATAGTTAACAGTGATTTGTGGTCCTTGGAAGTATTTCAGTAAGTATGATCCTTTATTGTTGCAGTCTTAACCAACTTGAGAGCTGTGCAACATCGGTGCAGCCTTACATTCCAAGTTGTTATTGAATCCCAGCAAAAGAGGGATACTGGTTATCTAGGCATAGATTGTTAAGGACTACGTTTTGGGATATAAAACATGCTTTGCAAAACAAAACAATTTCTGAACTCAAGCAAATGGCTGTGGGAATGCGGACAGTAGTACAAGTTTACTTATATTTGAGGGGCGTTAAAATACTTTCACTGTTGCGTAAGTTACGACTATGGCGTAACTCTACAAGGTTTGCTTTCCCACCCAAGGGTGACACGGGTGAACCTGGTTCAATGCACCAGCAATGAATGTGAAAGACAGATTATTGTAGCCCTGCAAAACACTAATCAATGTGTAATTAACATAGTAGTATTGCTTTTGGGTTACTAACAATCCCATAAAGGGATCAGGGGCATCGTGATAACAGTAACAAACCTTATTTCGTTATTCACAGTATCACACATACTGTACCAGGAAGAAAAAACACATTCAAGTAAAAAGTATTTATTACTACAGGAATAATCTGTTTCTCAGTATGCCTAATACAACTACATAGAATAGTATAAAAACAGCAAGAAGACACGTTATAATTAACAAGAATAAAATGAAAATTTCTAGCATTGTTAAAATGGCATCTAAAATCTAACACTCTAATATCTACTTCCATGCGCTATACTAAGAGCATGGAAGGCAGAGTAACTTGCAGTCTAGAGTTTCTTAGGGAGAAGGGATGCATCGCATAGCTTGTTGACAACAAAGGCTGTCTTCATCAGCTGAGGCGTGAAGCCAGTGTTCCCCTTAAATGACAAACACATACTACGGTAGCAGTCAGTCGGTCCACCTCGGGTAATTAACTTTATCAGCTTCAGGTAAGATATAGCATCTGCGAAGTGTGAAGCGTGCTGGCAGTGGGTGAGACAGACTCTGGAAGAATCTCGTGCATAGGACCTCTCCTGACAAGTGGTAGTCCTTCTATACTAAATCTTATCAGGCATTGGAATTTCTGACATAAATTTTGGAATGTGTGACAGATGTAGGAAAGTGGGTTTCTGTTGCAGTAACCCTCCCACTTTTTGCCAGACTACTGATGCACTTTTACTTGATATGCCCTGGGTCCCTGCCAATCAGGTTCCCAGGGCCTGTGTTCTTTCCCCAAAACTAACCCAATTGGCATCTCTGGCCACAGGTCAGCCCCTGGTAAATGGTACCACAGGTACCCAGGGCACTGTGACCAGGGAAGACCTCTAAGGGATGCAGCACTTATTGTGCCACCCTTAGAGGCCCTGTACCTTTACACCCACACACTGCCTTTGCAGGCTGCGTGTTTTGGTGCAGAACAAAGTGAAGAGTCGACATGGCACACATCCCTGTGTGCCATGCCTACAACCCACTGCCTTGGCATAGATCAGTCACCCCTCTAGCTGGGTGCACTATACCAGTTGTGAGGGTACAGGTGCATGAGCCCTGTACCCCTACAGTGTCTAAGGCCATTCTTAGACATTGTAAGTGCAGTGCTGCCATTAAGAGTACATGGTGCTGGGAGTTTGTCATTATGAACTCCACAGCACCATAATGGCTACACTGAAAACTGAGAAGTTTGGTATCAAACTTCTCAGCACATTAAACCCACACTGATGCCAGTGTGGGATTTAATGAAAAATGCACACAGAGAGCATCTTAGAGATGCCCCCTGAAAACTAACCCACTACTAGTCCCCAGGCTGAGTGGCTGCTTTCAGCTGCCACCACCAGCCTGCTGCTCTCGGGGGCCTGAAACAATGCACATCCTGGGTCGAGGTGCCAAGCCTCCTCCCCCAGGATGGGCAGGGGTCATGGAGGGGAAGCTTCAATTGCCGCCTTTGTGAGCTTCCCCAGGCCACTTGCTGCTTTCAGCAACTGGTCTCCCCACTGGTTCTGACCCCCACTTTGGGCGGGACAACCGGCGGGAAAAACAAGTGAGGAAGAGAGGTGTGCCCGCCTCTGCCAACTCCACCCCTCAGGTGGGGGAGGCGAGGTGAAGCACAACTCCCAGTCCCCGCCATCTTGAAGCTGGGGGGACTCACCCAACCAGGGACAGGCTCATGCCCCCCTCCCACTGGAGGGTGGCATAATAGGGGGTGTACCCACCCCAGGGAAGGGACCCATTGGTCCCTGCCTTTTCCCTACCCGTAACGCCCCTAAATCTAGTATTTAGGGGCACCCCTGAACCTTGCTTCCTCAGACAAGAACCTGCAAGAAGAAGAAGAAGGACCAAACAGCCGTGCAGCAGCTAACAAGAGGAAGACGCCCACTGACTTGGCCCCAGCCCTACCGGCCTGTCTCCCCCTCGAACCTACTCCTGCGAAATCCCGGTGTGTCCTGCAGCCAGCAACCTCGAAAACCCCGGAGGACCTGCCTGCCTTCAACTACAAAGACTGTCTCCCGTGAACAACGGATTTGCTCATCTGCAACCTCTGGCTCCGGCCGGACACCGCGGATCCGCCCCACTCTGCACAAGCCGTCCACGGCCCGAGCTCGAGTGGGCAAACACCACGAGGAGGTCACCCCGGCGATCCTGACCCGAGATCCGGCGACCCCTGACCTGCCTCCAGCCGACGCCTGCAGCCTAAATCCAGAAGGTCCACCCAACCGCGACCAGGAGCTGGTAAGAAGATTGGACCCCAAAAGGCACCCCTGCACCCGACGCCCCACGGCCTTGTGTGCCCAAACCGACGGTGCCTAACCAACCCCTAACTTCCCAACTTACCTCTCGAAGTGGTGGTCACACCCAGAAGACCTTCGTCCCCAAGCCTGCAGTGCCTTTGCAAACCGGAGGTTCCCATTGAAAACAACAGGGCGCCCGACGTCAAAACAGCACCCTGCACCCGGCCGCCCTAGTGCAGCTGAGGGTGCACCTTTGGTGCTACTTTGTTTCCCCATTTGCCCTGAGCTAAAGTCCAGGAGCTTTGCTCCCCCACCCAAGTGGCCTGCTTGCCAGCAGCCACCAACCGGAGGCCCCCTATCCCCATTGGATAACATTGGGCCTCAGCACTCTGCCCCCAGCCGCACTAGTGCCGCTGAGGGTGTAACGAGAGTGCATCCTTGACCCTGGGGAACCCTTGTTCTAACCCCAGAAGCTCAACTCCAAAGACCGATTACTTACCTGGTAACCGTTAACTTCATTTCTCTCCATAGGAACCTATTGACTGTTTTTCTCTGAAAAATGTTTTAAGTGTGGAGTTGATTTGTATGGGAACCTGAAAAATAACACTTGTGCAAAACTGATTTTACTTACCTTTTCTCTAGGAAATGTCCCAGTGTGATATCTAGGCATATCACACTGAGTAGAAAAAGTAATCTCAAAAGTAATCTCAAAAGTAACGTAAAAGTAATTTACCTGTAATTCTTATTGCAAAATGGATACAAAGTATATGTACAGCATTTCACAGTATTGCATTACCAGTAATTCAGACTGTAACCATTTCAAAGTACATTTTCAATTGCATTTCAAACTGTGTATTTACTGCAAAGTATTTATCAACTTACCTGTGCCAGGCTTGCTTGGTTCTAGGAAATAAAATAACTAAAAGAATATTTTTATACAAAACCAATTGGTCTGAAGTTCAGTCTTTGAGTGTGTGAAATCATTTGCTGATTGAGTGGGTACAACAAATGCTTAACACTGTCCTCTGATACTGCCTTACTGCTCGACCACACTACCACAAATAGAGAGTGAGGTGCTATCTAACCTTACCTCTGCCTACCTTTGGGGATCCACTGGACTCTGTGCACACTATACCTCACTTTGGTATAGTATATACAGAGCCAGCTTCCTACAACAGATTATTTGCATCAAGGTGTGCGTCCCAGATGTTTCCTTATGGACATGTAAGGTAAAAGAACATCAATTCAGACTACACTATTTGGTTATATGTCTGTCTATGTGCTTTATTTAACCCTGACATGCTGAAAAGACATTTGACCCAGATGAAGGTTTCATTAATTGATGTATCTATGTAATCAATTGAGCGCCTTGGCGCTTTCACAGTTCTTAGAAAGATAAGGTCAGTCAATATCTGCATCTAATGGCAGACATGGCAATGATTCTGCAAAACTTGGGAAAGATGGTGACTTCCATTCTTTGAAAGTGGGAAAGTGGTAACCTCCATTTGTCCATTAGTAAAGATGGAGTCAGGGCCTACATAAGATGGAGCTGGACCTTATGGGCTCTATGTCACCAGTAACATTAGACAGCAATGCTGTGAGGGTTGCAACAGTACTTCCAGTAGTATGTGGCTGCTAGTCAGTGAAGGAGTGTGAGAGAGCTATTGAACTGTAGTGTTACTCTTGAAACAACACTTAAACAATCAACCCTCAGCACCTTCCTTTTCCTCTGCTTGTGAGCCTTGGTGATTGAGAGCACATTAGACCTAGGTAGTACATTTATTAATTTTCAAAAACTCTTGCCTTGGAACTGCTGGCTAGCCACCTCCAGATACCAAAACCCCACAAGGATCACTGACACGTTTGGGCTTGACTGCCGTCTTGGGAGTAGGGAATTCAAATGGTGTCATGCTACCTTGTACTAACCCTGATGATGCTGACAATAGTGGCATGACACAATATAGCTGTTTTTTAATCAATGACCAGCTTGCAGCTGTTGGTGCTTGCTGTGTCACAGCTGGGGTCACTAGCTGAGATGGGCAGTTGAATGGCTGTGGGTAATGACAACGCACCGTCGCTGCAGTTCATGTAGAACCCTGGGAACTGGGTCCGGAGGTCCCAGTGCCAAAAGGGGTACCTGGGCTCTATTTATGACAAATGAAGTCTTTTTCCTCAAGTGCCCTGTACCCCTTACTAGAGGTCCAAACTGAGCTCCAATTACACCCCTTCAGCATTTGACTCTCAGGGTAGCAAGAGACAGCATTCTAAAGCTGACTCAAGGAGGTGGTGTGATTTAGACAATGAGTACACTGCAAAGCAAGCAGTGACACTTGATAAATCAATGTCCAGCCTGTGCTATTACATATAAAGAGAAAAAAAGACTTTAGGTACATACCAGTGGCGGCTCTTCCGGTAAGGCGGAGGCGCGTCGCCCTACTGCTTTTTAGCATTGTAAATAAAGGAAAAATAAAATGATAATAACTCAATGTTATTATCATTTTATTTGTTCCTGCTGAGGCAGCTTTGCAGGCGGGGCTGCTCTGCTGACAGAGGAACAGGGGGAGGAGTGGTGGGCACTTGCTGCATTGTGATTTGCTTAGGAGAGCATGGGTGTCCTTCCTGTTCCGGCCGGAGCGGAGGGACAACAGAGGAGAGGCACGGCGGGGAGGTAAGTTTAATTTTCTTTTCTTTACCTCCCCCGCCCCCAACCTCCGATCCGTGCCGGCCGCCGCTGTCACATACCACAAAATACAAAACACAATTACAAATATACACACTGAAAACCAGATACCTCAAGCCTCTCCTGAACTAGACATTTGTGTAGGAAGATTTCTCAGTGTTAAAGAATGCAAAGCCCCTTCCTATTGTGTTTGTCACTGAGCTCACAGTGTAAAATCCCTTGCTATTGTATCTGTCAGACATGTCAAGCGTAAACCCCCTTCCTGTTGCGTTTTATAACATTTACAATGTAAACAACCCTCTGTATTGTATTTGTCAAACAGTTCACTATGTAAAACTATTTCCAGCCGTTCTTGTCATTGGGTTTCACCATGCAGAGCCCCTTCCTACAATATTTTGCACATGGTCTGCGTTAATAATATCTGTGTCTGTTTGGAGCGATAGAACCGCTTTTTAGGCATACTAACACAACTTCTATTTAATCCAATGGTACAGAAGGTCGACAATTGGGTTGAGTTAAAGCCCCTTTCTCCTTCCTACACTGTTCTCCTTAAGTCTTTTTTATGATAACATAAACCCAGCAGACAGGTAAAGGTGCCTAGCAAGGTGTAAAGATAATGCAACAAAGATGGGCATATGTTACTGCGGGATATAGGTTAGGGGTGCCTCTAGGAGGGAGGATGATAGCCTGAAAATATTGCCTAAGCAACATTCTTGAACCCTTCATATCTATCCAGCAATCAAGTCTAAGAGCTTCAGAAAAGTTGGTAAAAATAAGAGTCATCAGATGAGTACATTCCACAGAAACTATGACAATAGCAAGTTACAGGCTCCAATCCCAATTAGGCAGCAAAGAAGGTAGCTTAGGTGTGACCTTAAGCTTCCACAGTGAACTCTGTGGAAGCTTACGGTCACACGTTGCGGTGCCACTGGATAGCTTAGTGAGTTAATACACCAGCTACAGCAAGAGAAAGGGAGAAAGACAGAGACAAAGAGAGAACATGAGTGTGTGTGTCTGTGAGAGAGAGAAAGAAAACGGGGAGACACCTCAAGATTCTTTATATTTTATGTGAGGTATTTCAAATAGTGTGAACCCAACTCGAGGAGCATGGAGTCCTTTAAAGAAAACATTTTATGCTAGTAGAAGCCTCTCAAACAGGATATGCTTTACACAGAACAGTATTGTGTGGATGGAGTCTAAATGAACCAAGAGTACAAGTTGCAAAAAAATTATGATGAGGTGAGGGATAGCAACACAATGGGTAAGAGATGTGTCTCAGTCACTAGAGCTGCTAACCATGGAACCTGGGGACCCAGGTTCGCATTCTGGCATAGGTGCTTGGCTCAGCACCATGTGATTCTGGGCAAAATGCTTAATCTCTCTGTGCCTAAAATGTGAAATGTAATATGTGTACAATGTATTTGTGAATTCCTCACTTGATGTACAAGATCAACTCTCCAATGTAATGTACAGTGCTCTGTTGCTTTCTAGCTAGGATTGCGCTATATAAATACCAATACATTGAAGATAGTTGAACATTACCAGATAACTCATTGTAAAGTTAATTTTTAAATTACACATTTGTGTTTATAATGCAAGTTACAGGGACACACAGAGATTAGCCCACAATCAAAGATGGTGCTGAAACCGGGATCAAAACCCCCATTCCAAGATCAAAATGAGTAAATTTAAATATGGTAATAATCAGAGATGCTTCTCAATGTTGGAAGCAGGATGCAAGAGCCTTTGTACAAAAAATGCTTTATCCTACCCGTGGTTCTGCTCTTCAGAAATAGTGAAAAAGTATCCTTCAAACATCAGTAGAAGGCCTTTTAGAAGAAGGAAGACGTAAAAATATATTCACAGTTGCCAAATGTAAGTCAGGATTGCTTTGCTGAAGTAGGGCATTTGCTGTTCACCATCAGGCATTCGATTTCAAAGTGTGATGGACGCCACAAGCCCGGCGACATCCTACCTGGTTATCAAGCACCCCTAGCCCACATGAACACTGAAACTTACAACGCAAGAACAACAAAAAGAAAATGATAGAGGAAAAGTGTTTGTGGCTGTCTTCGCAGAAGGCCACATTCTAATCAGAGACAGGCATCCTAGAGAGAGCAGTCAGGACGCCATTCAATACACAACCATTCGTGGTCCGTGCCTGAAGGGTCATCAAAGAAACAACTATTGCAGGAAATCAGGCTGCATCGAGAAATATGTAATATTTCAAGAAGTTCGGAAGACAGGTAGATAGGCGGCAACTATATTATGTTGCCCCAAGATTTTCATGCCCAGCCACTTAAGACCCTCACATAGTATGAGAGACGGGAGATTTGCCTTCCGAGCCACTGTGAAGTAATGAATGACTGGCAAGATATATTAGGGCCCTGACTACTTTTTAAACCCCTTTTCAGAACTGCATCCCTAAACTTCAAGTTTCTTAGAGAGAGTTCTCAGAATTGAGACTCCACCTATTAGCAACTCTGAACCTAAAAGATTATGTGACTTGAAGAACAAGTTGCTTACCTTCAGTAACGCTTTTTCTGGTGGATACAGTATCTGCCTGTGGATTCCTCACCTTTTGAATTTACCCCTGCGCCAGCATTCCACGGAAACTTTTTTCTAGCTCTCCCACGTCGACGAGGACGTTACAATGGCACGGCTCCGTATGACGTCACCGGAGCCACAAGTAGACCTCGTCGGCGTGCTGACGTCAGTTCCACCCATTTGTTCCGTGCCTCCGAGGCGAACGGGTGGACTGACAACATAATTGGAGTATACACAGTATGCAATAAAAACAAATACACACAGCATAAAGAAAAATAGGAAAAGCTAAAGAAACAAAGCATTTCCTAAACACCAATAGCAAGGCAATAAAAAAACATAGAGAAACAACCATGTCAAATAACCAATAATACCTTTGGTATACGAAGGTGGACAACGGGGAGGCGGGTGGGTCAGTGAGGAATCCACAGGCAGATACTGTATCCACCAGAAAAAGCGTTACCGAAGGTAAGTAACTTGTTCTTCTAATGGATACATCTGCCTGTGGATTCCTCACCTTTTTAATTGAATCCCACAGCTGTCCCGCTCCCGGAGGAGGGTGTCCACCTACTCACACCAAAAAGTCCTGCAGCACAGAACGTGCAAAATGGCCATCCCGCCTAACCTCCGAATCCAAGCAGTAATGCTTCGCAAAGGTGTGGAGGGAGGCCCAAGTTGCTGCCTTACAAATGTCAACAACAGGAACACCTCTAGCCAAAGCAGAAGAAGAAGACTTAGCTCTGGTGGAATGATCTCTAATACCTTCAGGCGGTTCCTTCTTAGCCAAGGAGTAGCAGATCTTGATGCACAAGATGATCCACCTAGAGAGTGTTCGCTTGTGAACCACCTTGCCTTTCATTTGTCCAACGTAGCCCACGAAGAGCTGATCGTCCAGTCTCAGATCCTTGGTTCTGTCCAGATAGAAACTGACAGCCCTCCTAGGATCCAGGCGATGAAGTCTCTCCTCCTCCTTGGAAGGGTGAGGGGGAGGATAGAAGGTAGGTAAGGTAATGGATTGCCCTAGATGGAAAGGAGTAACCACCTTAGGCAGGAAAGCAGCCCTGGTCCTGAGAACCATCTTTTCTGCATGAATGGTTAAAAACGAGGTTTGGAACTAAGAGCCTGAAGCTCACTTACCTTCCTGGAAGAGGTAATAGCGATCAGAAAGACCATTTTGAAAGAAAAAAGCCTCAACGGACAACTATGAAGAGGCTCAAACGGAGAGCCCATTAGGAAAGGGAGTACAAGATTTAGATCCCACTGAGGCATAATGAAGGGAATGGGAGGAAACCTATTGGTAAGGCCCTTAATGAACCTCATAACAACTGGAGATTTAAATAAAGACGGCTGGTCCGACAAACAAAGGAAAGCCAACAAGGCCGACAAATAACCCTTTACCGTGGCCACAGCACAACCCTGCTGAGCGAAGGAAAGGGAGAAACTCAGCATATCAGACAAACGGCCCTTTAAAGGATCAATGGACCTCTCTCCACACCATTTCACAAATTTGGACCACCTGGAGGAATAAACAGATTTGGTGGAGTGTCTCCTGGAAGATAAAATAACATCCACCACATCTGGAGGGGGAGAGAAAGAACTCAGGTTGCCCCGTTCAATCTCCAGGCATGAAGGTGCAGGCTCTGGAGGTGGGGGTGTAGAACCTGACCCTGCGACTGCGAGAGGAGATCTGCCCTGAGAGGGAGATGGAGCGGAGGGTGTGATGAGAGGTGAAGTAGATCTGTGTACCACACCCTTCTTGGCCAATCCGGGGCGATCAATATAACTTGGGCCCGGTCTTGGCGAATCTTCCTCAGAACCCGAGGAATCAAGGGTATAGGGGGAAACGTGTAAAGGAGCTGCGAACCCCATTCCAACTGAAACGCGCCCCCCCCCCCAACGCTCTCTGCATCAGAAACTGGAGACTGCAGAACGACGGGCAGTGCGCGTTCTCGCGAGTGGCAAAGAGGTCCACCCGAGGAAATCCCCACATCCTGAAGATGAGATGGACCACCTCCGGATGAAGGCGCCACTCGTGATCGGCCGAGAAGCGCCGACTGAGACTGTCCGCATGCACATTTAGCACTCCTGCCAGATGATTTGCCATAACACAAATCTGATGGTCCTGAGCCCAGGACCAGAGTCGCAGAGCCTCTCTGCAGAGACGATACGACCCTACTCCTCCCTGTTTGTTTATATACCACATCGCAGTAGTGTTGTCCGTCAGGACCTGAACCAACTGACCGCGAAAGGAGGGAAGAAAGGCCTTGAGAGCTAAACGTATCGCCCGCAATTCCAGCAGGTTAATATGAAACCACCTTTCCTCTGGAGACCAAAGGCCTTTGATCTCCAGATACCCCAGATGAGCACCCCACCCTAGAGTGGCGGCATCCGTGATTACTGTGGCCACCGGTGAAGGAAGATATAAGGGCTTTCCTTGCGACAGATTGCCCTCCACACTCCACCAAGTCAGATCCACTGCAGTGTCTCCTGAGATCTCCGTTGTGCTGATACCACTGCCTTCGGAGGCACCACTGGAGAGCTCTCATGTGCCAGCGTGCATGGTTGACCAACAGAATGCAGGAAGCGAACAGAACAAGCAGGCGTAGGACCTTCAGGACTGGAACAATCGCTCCATCGTGAAACAAAGGAATCATCTCTTGAATGTCGAGAATCCTCTGCGGAGACAGGAAACCTCGACACACAACCGTGTCCAGTACTACCCCTATGAACAGGTTGCGCTGTGAGGGCACCAGGTGAGATTTGGGCACATTTATAGAGAAGCCCAAGTTGAACAACAGCCGTGCTGTTGCGTGCAGGTGATGAAGCACCATCTCTGGCGACTTCGCTTTGAGCAGCCAGTCGTCCAGATAGGGCAAAACAGGAATCCCCGACTTCCTGAGATGAGCTGCCACCACTGCCATCACCTTTGTGAAGACTCGAGGCATGGAAGTAAGACCGAACGGAAGGACTGCGAACTGGTAGTGCTGAGACCACACCGTAAAACGGAGATACCTCCTGTGCGACTTCGGGATGGGGATGTGAAAATATGCATCCTGCAAGTCGATCGACACCATCCAGTCCTCTTGTCTCAGAGCCTGAAGAACCTGAGCTAGGGTCAACATCTTGAATTTCTCCTGTTTGAGGTAAAAATTCAAGACCCTGAGGTCCAAGATAGGCCTTAATCTGCTGTCCTTCTTGGGAGTCCGGAAATACCGGGAGTAGCACCCCTGACCCTTTTCCTGCTCCGGGCCCACCTCTATCGCACCTTTCTGCAATAAGGCAAGAACCTCCTGCTGCAGAAGCAGCAAATGGTCCTCTGAACACCAGCCCTAGCGAGGAGGGTAAGGAGGAGGAAACTCCCAGAAGGGAAGGGCGTACCCATTTTCCACAAGATTCAAAACCCAAAGGTCTGAAGTGATAGATTTCCAATCTTGTAGAAAATGGGACACCCGACCCCCTACAGGACCAGCATGCTCCAAGATGGGGGATCTAGAGCAGCTTTTCTGTGGCACTGGTGGTGGGGGCAGGAGAGGAAGAAGAGGAGGAGGAGAGTTGATGGGATGCACGTCGCAGACGACCTCCGCCCTTTCCTCTGTAAGATCTGTACAGAGGATTCTGCTGCTGCTGCTGCCGCCGAGGCTGCTGTCGGCCACGAAAGGAAGCCGCCTTACCAAAAACACAGTATCTTTAATATCCAAAACCCATGGTTTGAGATTGAAGACCCAATGATTTCGAAGTGGCCCTACTGTCTTTAAACCTCTGCAGCGCAGAATCAGCCTTTTCTCCAAAAAGCTTTGACCCATCGAACGGCAAGTCGAGGAGGGTAGCGTGCACATCCAGCGAGAACCCAGAAGACCTAAGCCAGGCATGCCTTCTGGTGGCAATAGAGGAATCCATCACCCTGGCCACTGAATCGGCAGTATCCAGACCAGACTGGATAACTTGACGAGCTGCAGCCTGCGTATCCGCCAGCACAAAGGAGCCACGATCACCATCCGTTACTTTGGGAGCCAACTGCTTGGCCAAATCCATTAGGGCGTGAATATACCTCCCCAACAAGCACGTAGCATTGGTGGATTTCAACGCCATACTGGAGGAAGAGAAGGCCTTCTTGGCAGTCTGCTCCAATTTTTGTTTTGGAGTCTCTGTCAGCAGGAGCCTGAGGAAAAGATCCCGACGACTGCTTAGAACAGGAAGCCTGCACTACTAAACTTTCCGGTGAAGGCTGAGCAGAAAGAAAAGCAGGATCACCAGGAGCAGGCCTGTACCTCCTTGCCACAGACCTTGAAACAGCAGGAGCAGAAAGGGGCTTCCGCCACACCTCAAGAATTGGCTCAGTTAAAGCCTCATTAAAAGGCAAAAGAGGCTCAACCACAGAAGATGGGGAATGTAGAACTTCTGTAAGAATATTTGGCCTGAACTCAGCAGTGGGCAATTGAAGGTCTAAAAGTTCAGCAGCCTTCCTAATCACAGAATGATAAGGTGCCACATCATGATAAGGAGAGGCCTTTGGTGATGAAAGCTCCCACTCTGGGGAAGTGTCTAGACCACTCGCCTCCTGAAGGCCTTCAAATTCATCAACAGTCTCATCAATTTCGCCTTCTTCAGCTTCCTCCCGCTGAAATTCTTCCTCTTCCAACAGCCTTTGGGCCTCTCTTCTTGACCGCAACTTCGGAACCGGCGTCGGCGGCACCAAGCGTGGGGCCGGAGACGCCGGCGTCCATGGAAGAGCCTCCGATGTAGGCATTGGCGCCGAACGAAGCCGAGAGGAAGAAGGTCCACCAGATGGCGCTGGAGACTGTGCAAACGGCGTCGAGAACCTCTGAGCCGGAAACTGCCAAGACGGCGCTGTCGGCATAAAGGGCACGGAGGGTGCCTGGCCATATTGCAGTGTGTTAGACCTGGCATCCTTGGCGTGGGTCTCCCTTCCATCTTTTGATGATGCCTCCAATGTTATTGATCTGTTTTTGCTGGTTTAGATGCTTTGGGCACTGTGCCACTGCTATTCAGTGCCACAGTGCAAGTGCTCCCTATGATAAATTGTGTTATGTATTAGTGACTCCATGATTGGATGATTGGTTTACTTGTCAGTCCCTAGTACAGTGCACTGAGTGTGCCCAGGGCTTGTAAATCCAATACTGCTGGTGGGCTTGCAGCACTGGTTGTGTCACCCACAGAAGCAGCTTGTAAAATGTGCCTCAGGCCTGCCATTGCAGAGCCTGTGTGCAGCCTAGGGCTGCCATGTCGACTTGGTGAGTGCACCCACTTACCAGTCCCTAAACCTTCCCTTTACTGCATGTTGGTCACCCCTAAAGTAGGCCCTAGGGCAGGGTGCATTGTAAGTATAAGGTAGGACATGCCCTGGTGTGTGTGGCATGTCCTAATAGTGAATTACAGCCATTTTCGTTTTTCACTATTGCAAGGCTACCTGTTCCCCATAGGCCAGAATGGGCAGTTTTGATTATTACACCTTATAATCCTAACTGACCCAGGGAACATGGTAGAGAAACGAATTTAGTATGCCTGAACTCAGAATGATAAAATACATCTTTTAGTGAAGTTGATTTTAACATTCTGTGTTTGAAAAGACCACTTTTAGAAAGTGGGTATTTTCTTGCCTAACCTTCCAAGCCTGCCTCTGCTAGGTTGTGTATTCCTTGTCTGGAGTTTGAGTGACAGGGGCTGGGGGTGGCTCCAGGAGACAGGGTGAGTCAGCACAGAGCTGAATAGAGAGATCTGCATCCAGAGTGGAGGGAGGAGTTGCACCTGGGTCTGAATAGGGCTGTGCCTGCCTTCCACAATGCTGGCTCCCCCTCCTGCTGGGCGACTGAGGACTCTGCCCCACATTCTGAAAGGAAAGAAGGAGTCCTGTAAACAAAGTGCTCCAGGACTGACCAGAACTGGTTTTGGACTAGGCAAAGGCCTCTCTGCCTTCAGAGAACAAAGAGAAAAGGTGTATAAAAAGGGGACCCAGACCCCTAGGAAATTAGATCACTTTTGGGAAACAAGAAGAAACCTTTGCTGAGGAGCGGAACCAAGAAGAAACTGAGGAGAAGACTATCCCTAAGCTAGAGGGATCTGCCTGCAGTGGTTGCCTGACTGCCAAAGAAAGGAGAAGGGAACTTTGTGTGTACTTTCATCAACTTGTGAAGGATCTCCAAGGGCTTGATTTCAGAGCTTGCCTCCTGCTGAAGTCTCAGGGACAACAGACTTCACCCACCAGCTCTCCTGTATTCCCTTGCAGGGAATTTGGACCTTCTGACACACTTGCGTGTCGCTGGGAGCTGGAAGCGCGACTCACGAACGAGAAGCGTGTCGCTGAACTGCCGCTGCCGCTTCACAACACGAAGCGCCTCGCATCACCGGGAAGCGTGTCGCAGAAGAATCGTTGAGTCATCGCAGGGCCACCGAAGCACCTCGCATCGCCAGGGGAGAGGATCGACATCGCAGCAGACGCCGCCGCATCACTGGGAAGCGTGTCGCAGGGCCTGTCGCGGCTCATCGCCGGAGAAGAGGATCGACGTCGCATCAGACACCGCCGCATCTCCGGGAAGCGTGTCGCAGGGCCTGTCGCGGCTCATCGCCGGAGAAGAGGATCGACGTCGCAGCAGACGCCGCCGCATCACCGGGAAGAGTGTCGCAGGGCCTGTCGCGGCTCGCATCGTTGTGGAAGCAACTCGCATCGCCAGGGGAGAGGATCGACGTCGCAGCAGACGCCACCGCATCACTGGGAAGCGTGTCGCAGGGCCGGTCGCAGCTCGCATCGTGGGAAGCATCCCGCATCGCCGGAGAAGAGGATCGACGTCGCAGCAGACGCCGCCGCATCACCGGGAAGCGGGTCGCATCAAGAAGAAAGCGCCATCTTTGTTTCTTTACACCAGATCTTCAACGCATCACCGTCCTTGCGTGTAAGGGACTACCGCATCACCTTCCCTGCAACACTTTCATTGCCTTGCGTTACGCATCTTAAGGTACATTGAACTCAGAGTGTCGCACTTACCATCTTAAGAGAAATGAGCTAATTCTACCATCTTTAAAGTACAGTATTGTGGATTATTTTTGTCGTTTATGGTCTTGTGGTAAATCTATATAAAAGATACTTATTTTTATAATACAACCTGTGTGGTGTCCATTTGTAGTGTTGTCACTGGATTACTGTATGTGTTCACAAATGCTTTACACACTGCCTCTGAACTAAGCCTGTCTGCTCGTGCCAAGCTACCAAGGGGGTGAGCAGGGGTTATTTCAGGAGTGTACCCCTTACCCTGACTAGACGCAAGGGTCCCTATTTGGTCAAAGGTACCTACCTCTGCCAACTAGAGACCCCCAAATCTAACATTGGTGGTCAGCGGTGGGGATTCTGGACTTGCATTTGTGACTCATGTACAGTGATTGGTGAACACTACCTAGTGAGTGCAGACCAAAACGCAACCACATACTTTTGGTAGATATTCTTTTCTGTGACTTTCTATTTTTGCTAAAAACTGCCAAGTTTAATCACCATGGATACAGCAGCATCCATAGTATCTGTTGATTGTGATTGGGAAGAGGAGAAACTGGAATGCTACACCGTTAACCAGCTCAAGCACTTCTGCAGAAGGTTCAAAGTTTCTATGACCGGAATCACCAAGAAGGATGATTTCCAAAAGGCGCTGAGGGCCTGGGTTGAAGCAAGGAATACCCCTGAGAATGAGGAGGGGGCTGAGAATGCAGATGAGCAGCTGGATGGGCCAGTGGGTCCAGGGGAGAGGAGAGCACCTTCCCCCGTAGGTAGCAGTGTTTCTGCCAGAGGTCTGTCCCCAGAAGAGCTGGAGGACAGAGAAAAGAGTAGGATGCATGAGATGGAGCTGACCAAGCTCAAGTTAAAGGGGCAGTTGGAATTTGAATTGCAATCTAGAAAGTTGGCCTTAGAAGAGAAAAGAATGGATCAGGAGCATGAAAAAGTTTGAGGGAGATGGAGTTCAGAGCCAAGAATTTAGAGATTACTCCCTCTGGTGGCAGCACACCGTCAGTGCCTGTTGAGGCTAGGGTGTATATTCCTAAGGATGTGGTTAAGGAGTTTTTTAAGAATGATGATATTGGGCAATGGTTCAAGGCCTATGAGGTAGCCATGACTTCCCACCGGGTCCCTGAGAAGGATTGGGGAGCGGGTTTGTGGGGTCGGTTCCTTAGTGAGGGGCGGGATACCTTGTTGGACTTGCCCTCTGAAGTCTATAATTACTACAGCCACATGAAGAATGCATTGATGACCAGGTATGGGTTGACTCCTGAACTCTATAGGCAGAGGTTCAGGAACTGTAAGAAGATTGAAGGCAGTACCTGGGTTGAGTATGTGACCTTTTTTTGCAGAGCCTTGGATGGTTGGGTAAAGGGTAGCAAAGCAAATGATTTTCAGGCGCTCTTTGATTTGATTGCATGGGAGCACTTGTCCAGTAATTGTTTTCCTGAGCTACGCCAGCACCTGATTGATAGTAGGCTGACTAACCCTAGGCAGCTTGCTGAGGAGGCGGACCGCTGGGTGAGCACCCGGGTCCACAAGGGTCATGTGGGAGACTCCGCCAAGGGTGGGCAGGGTCCCCAGCAGAGGAGTGGGGGGGACAAGGGTAAACAGAGGGAGTTCCAGAAAGGGCCCCAAAGTAAACCCCAAGGGAACCAAGGGAAAGGTTCCCAGCCTCCCCCTGAGGGTAAGCACGGGGCCCCGACAGGTCCACCTGTTCATAGGGGACCCCTGGTGTGCTACAAGTGTGGCGCCCTAGGCCACAAGGCCAATGATCCCCATTGCCCTTTGTTTGGAAAGCCAGCACCCCCTGGTGCAGTCCCCCGGCAGTTGGCTAGTGTAGCCCTGGGGGAGGAGATGGGTGCCCAAGGTGGGCGGGATCCTGTAGTATTGTCCCTTGTCTCATTAGGAGACTCTGAGATGGTCCCTAGGACCCCACTGCCTGAGAACACTAAGAAGTACAGGAAGTGGGTGACCATCAATGGCCATAGGGTGGAGGCTCTGAGAGACACAGGAGCCAGTGTGACAGCTGTCAAGTATCACCTGGTGTCTAAAGAGCAGGTGGTCCCTGATGCATTCTATCCAGTTGTTGCCGCTGACAACAGAGAGCCACTGCAAAGTGGCTCAGGTTCCCTTTGAGTGGGGGGGAATCTCTGGTACTCTTCAGGTAGCTGTGAGGCCAACCATACCTGTTGACTGTTTGTTAGGGAACGATTTGGAGAGCTCCCCTTGGGCTACGGTGGAGCGGAGTGCTCATTTGGAGATGTTGGGCTTGCCTGATTGGGCGTGTGTGACCACCCGGTCCATGGCAGCCAGAGGTGTTCAAGAGGACCTGGAGCCTGAGAGGGAGGCCCAGGTGCCTGCCGGAGAGAGAAGAGGCAGGGGCGCGGGAAACCGGCCCCCGAAGTTCCCACGGTCCAGGAGGAGGCAGACCCTGAGGGGATGCCCTGGAGCCTACAGGGGAACAGGTAGCTGAACTGGGGGACCTGCCTGAGCTGACCCATTGGCAGCAAGATGGAGGACCCTCCAGGGAGGAGTTCTGCGAGGAGCAGAACAAGTGCCCTTCTCTCGTAGGTCTGAGGCAACAGGCCACAGACCAGGCAGCAGGTGATCAGTCGGGATCACATTGGATCTACTGGGAGAACGGTCTCCTGTATAGCGAGCCTAAGGTTGCTGAGCCTGGGTCAGCCCGTGTGCTGGTGGTACCCCAGCGCTTCAGAGTCTTCCTACTGGGTTTGGCTCATGATGTGCCTTTAGCAGGACATCTGGGGCAGGAGAAGACCTTTGAAAGGCTTGTCACCCATTTCTTTTGGCCCCAGATGCGCAGGAGTGCCGCCACTCACTGCAGGACCTGTCAGACTTGCCAGGCAAGTGGAAAGAGTGGGAGGAAGCAGAAGGCTCCTCTCCAGCCATTCCCTGTAGTCAGCACCTCCTTTGAAAGGGTGGGTATTGACATTGTGGGGCCACTGGACCCCAAGACAGCCATGGGCAACAGGTTCATCCTGGTCTTGGTGGACCACGCCACCCGGTACCCTAAAGCCATCCCTCTGAGGACAGTGACGGCCCCCGTGGTGGGACGGGCACTGATGGGAATTTTCTCCCGTGTGGGGTTCCCTCAAGAGGTGGTGTCTGACAGAGGTACTAACTTTATATCCAAGTATATGAAGTCCCTGTGGCAGGAGTGCGGTGTAACGTACAAGTTCACCACTCCTTACCACCCCCAAGGAAATGGGTTGGTTGAGAGATTCAACCGGACCCTGAAGGGCATGATTATGGGTCTGGAAGAACCCATGAGGCGTAAGTGGGACGTCCTCTTGCCATGCCTTCTTTTTGCATACCGTGAGGTGCCACAGAAGTCTCTAGGGTTCAGCCCCTTTGAGCTTCTGTATGGTCACCCAGTGAGAGGACCTCTGAGTTTGGTCAAGGAAGGCTGGGAGCAATCTCCCAGGAAACCTCTCCAGGATGTATATAGCTACATGCTGGCCTTCAGGAACCAAACTAGGCGTTTCAGGCAACTTGCTGAGGCAAATCTGGAAGCCAGCCAGGAGGAAATGAAGCGGTGGTACGACCAGAATGCCACTCTGGTTGAGCTTCAACCTGGTCAGAAAGTGTGGGTCATGGCCCCAGTGGAGCCCTGTGCGCTCCAGGATAAGTGGACCGGACCCTTTGAGGTGGTGGAGCGCAAAAGTCCTGTTACCTACTTGGTGGACATGCGGTCTCCCAGGAACCCCTTGCGGGTCCTGCACGTCAACCGCCTGAAGCCCCACTTGGAGAGGTCCCAAGTGGGCATGCTATTAGCTACAGATGCTGGGATGGAGGAGGAGACCGAGCCTCTTCCTGACCTCCTGTCAGCCCAAGAGCAAGATGGATCAGTGGAGGGGGTGAACCTCTCTACCTCCCTGACACCTGAGCAGCAAGGTGACTGTCGCCAACTGTTGGGGCAGTTTCCTGACCTGTTCTCCCTGGTTCCTAGTGTCACTGACTGGTGCGTCCATGATGTGGACACTGGGGACAGTCTTCCTCTCAAGCACAAGGCTTACAGGGTGACTGACAGGGTGAGAGCTTGCATCAAGGAGGAGGTCTCCAAGATGTTTGCATTGGGGGTAATTGAGTCCTCTCACAGCCCTTGGGCCAGCCCAGTGGTCTTGGTCCCAAAGGCTGCCGCGTCTGGTGCCACACCCGAACTCCGGTTCTGTGTGGACTACCGAGGACTCAATTCCGTCACCAGGACTGACGCACACCCCATCCCCAGAGCTGATGAGCTCATAGATCGGTTAGGGGCTGCCCGGTACCTCAGTACGTTTGACTTAATGTCTGGGTACTGGCAGATCGCCTTGACTGATGGGGCAAAGGAGAGGTCAGCATTCTCCACACCAGATGGGCACTACCAATTCCGGGTGATGCCCTTTGGGATGAAGAATGCCCCTGCCACCTTTCAGAGGTTGGTCAACCAGGTGTTGGTTGGACTGGAAGAGTTCAGTGCCGCCTACCTGGATGACATCGCAGTGTTCAGCGCCCGTTGGGAAGAACATCTGCGCCACCTCTGGGAAGTGTTGATGGCTCTGCGGAGGGCAGGCCTCACGATCAAGGAGAGTAAGTGCCAGAACGGGCAGGGTTGCGTGGTGTACTTGGGACACCAGGTTGGGAGCGTCCAGGTGGCGCCCCTACAGCCCAAGATTGACACCATTCTGGCTTGGGAGCCCCCCAAGACCCAGACAGTGGTGAGAGCCTTCCTAGGACTCACCGGGTATTACAGGAGATTTGTCAAGGGGTATGGCAGCATTGTTGCACCCTTGACAGAGCTGACTTCCAGGAAGCAGCCCAAGAGAGTGATTTGGACTGACACCTGTCAACAAGCTTTTGACACCTTGAAGACAGCCATGTGCACGGCGCCCGTGCTCCTTGCCCCCAACTTCTCCAAAGAGTTTATCGTTCAAACAGACGCTTCAGAGCATGGTGTGGGGGCTGTTTTGTCACAGATGAATGAGGAGGGCCTAGACCAACCTGTAGCCTTCCTTAGTAGGAGGTTACTTCCACGGGAACAGAGGAGGAGTGCTATTGAGCGTGAGGCATTTGCTGTGGTCTGGGCGCTGAAGAAGCTGAGACCATACCTGTTTGGGACTCACTTCCGGGTTTAGACAGACCACAGGCCCCTCAGATGGTTGATGCAGATGAGGGGTGAGAATCCAAAGCTGTTGAGGTGGTCCATTTCCCTACAGGGGATGGACTTCACGGTGGAACACCGCCCTGGTACAGAACACGCCAATGCTGATGGTCTGTCCAGATTTTTCCACCTTAGTGAAGAGGACTCCCTAGAGGTAGGATAGTTCTCCCCACATTTCAGCTGGAGTGAACACGTGTTAGACCTGGCATCCTTGGCGTGGGTCTCCCTTCCATCTTTTGATGATGCCTCCAAAGTTATTGATCTGTTTTTGCTGGTTTAGATGCTTTGGGCACTGTGCCACTGCTATTCAGTGCCACAGTGCAAGTGCTCCCTATGATAAATTGTGTTATGTATTAGTGACTCCATGATTGGATGATTGGTTTACTTGTCAGTCCCTAGTACAGTGCACTGAGTGTGCCCAGGGCTTGTAAATCCAATACTGCTGGTGGGCTTGCAGCACTGGTTGTGTCACCCACAGAAGCAGCTTGTAAAATGTGCCTCAGGCCTGCCATTGCAGAGCCTGTGTGCAGCCTAGGGCTGCCATGTCGACTTGGTGAGTGCACCCACTTACCAGTCCCTAAACCTTCCCTTTACTGCATGTTGGTCACCCCTAAAGTAGGCCCTAGGGCAGGGCGCATTGTAAGTATAAGGTAGGACATGCCCTGGTGTGTGTGGCATGTCCTAATAGTGAATTACAGCCATTTTTGTTTTTCACTATTGCAAGGCTACCTGTTCCCCATAGGCCAGAATGGGCAGTTTTGATTATTACACCTTAGAATCCTAACTGACCCAGGGAACATGGTAGAGAAACGAATTTAGTATGCCTGAACTCCGAATGATAAAATACATCTTTTAGTGAAGTTGATTTTAACATTCTGTGTTTGAAAAGACCACTTTTAGAAAGTAGGTATTTTCTTGCCTAACCTTCCAAGCCTGCCTCTGCTAGGTTGTGTATTCCTTGTCTGGAGTTTGAGTGACCGGGGCTGGGGGTGGCTCCAGGAGACAGGGTGAGTCAGCACAGGGCTGAATAGAGAGATCTGCATCCAGAGTGGAGGGAGGAGTTGCACCTGGGTCTGAATAGGGCTGTGCCTGCCTTCCACAATGCTGGCTCCCCCTCCTGCTGGGCGACTGAGGACTCTGCCCCACATTCTGAAAGGAAAGAAGGAGTCCTGTAAACAAAGTGCTCCAGGACTGACCAGAACTGGTTTTGGACTAGGCAAAGGCCTCTCTGCCTTCAGAGAACAAAGAGAAAAGGTGTATAAAAAGGGGACTCAGACCCCTAGGAAATTAGATCACTTTTGGGAAACAAGAAGAAACCTTTGCTGAGGAGCGGAACCAAGAAGAAACTGAGGAGAAGACTATCCCTAAGCTAGAGGGATCTGCCTGCAGTGGTTGCCTGACTGCCAAAGAAAGGAGAAGGGAACTTTGTGTGTACTTTCATCAACTTGTGAAGGATCTCCAAGGGCTTGATTTCAGCGCTTGCCTCCTGCTGAAGTCTCAGGGACAACAGACTTCACCCACCAGCTCTCCTGTATTCCCTTGCGGGTAATTTGGACCTTCTGACACACTTGCGTGACGCTGGGAGCTGGAAGCGCGACTCACGAACGAGAAGCGTGTCGCCGAACTGCCGCTTCACAACACGAAGCGCCTCGCATCACCGGGAAGCGTGTCGCAGGGCCTGTCGTGGCTCATCGCCGGAGAAGAGGATCGACGTCGCATCAGACACCGCCGCATCTCCGGGAAGCGTGTCGCAGGGCCTGTCGCGGCTCATCGCCGGAGAAGAGGATCGACGTCGCAGCAGACGCCGCCGCATCACCGGGAAGAGTGTCGCAGGGCCTGTCGCGGCTCGCATCGTTGTGGAAGCAACTCGCATCGCCAGGGGAGAGGATCGACGTCGCAGCAGACGCCGCCGCATCACTGGGAAGCGTGGCGCAGGGCCGGTCGCGGCTCGCATCGTGGGAAGCATCCCACATCGCCGGAGAAGAGGATCGACGTCGCAGCAGACGCCGCCGCATCACCGGGAAGCGGGTCGCATCAAGAAGAAACTGCCATCTTTGTTTCTTTGCACCAGATCTTCAACGCATCACCGTCCTTGCGTGTAAGGGACTACCGCATCACCTTCCCTGCAACACTTTCGTTGCCTTGCGTTACGCATCTTAAGGTACATTGAACTCAGAGTGTCGCACTTACCATCTTAAGAGAAATGAGCTAATTCTACCATCTTTAAAGTACAGTATTGTGGATTATTTTTGTCGTTTATGGTCTTGTGGTAAATCTATATAAAAGATACTTATTTTTATAATACAACCTGTGTGGTGTCCATTTGTAGTGTTGTCACTGGATTACTGTATGTGTTCACAAATGCTTTACACACTGCCTCTGAACTAAGCCTGTCTGCTCGTGCCAAGCTACCAAGGGGGTGAGCAGGGGTTATTTCAGGAGTGTACCCCCTTACCCTGACTAGACGCAAGGGTCCCTATTTGGTCAAAGGTACCTACCTCTGCCAACTAGAGACCCCCAAATCTAACACTGTGGAACACCCAAATTGAATGCAAGCGGACCCACGGGGCCCGACGGCGCACCGGTAGGGTAAGCTGCTCTGGCAAACATGCCGTACATCGCATTAAGAAAATGGGACGGATCCGACCCAGGTCCAGGAAAGGGTGGATAAGAAGCCAAGTCTGAATCCATTTGAGGCCAAGTATGCGTCGGGGCCGTCGGACCCAAAACAGGTGAGGTCGCAGGCACTGGAGAAGACACTCTAGGCTCCTGAGAATCTTTCGGCGCCGGAGATAACCTTGGAGCCGGAGAACCCCTCGGCGTCGGAGAGTGAGCCGGAGTCGCTTGAGGAGAAGGAGAAGGCGACGGCGAGATGAAGTCTTTAGAACGACGTCGCGAAGCCGGCGACCTCGAGGCTGTATCCTTCGAAGACCGACATCGGGAAGCGTGCCTTCTCTTCTTCTTATGTTTCCTCGACTTCGAAGTATGCGGAGTCGACGACTTCGATTTTGACTGAGACCTCTTTCGGCCCCTCTTCTCTTTTCTTGCCTTTGCCATAAAAAGCTTAGCCTCACGCTCCTCAAAGCCTTCGGATTCATCTTCCGACAACTGGAGCAGCCTCTGACGTCGTGATCCGAAGAAAGACACCACAAACAGTCCTCATGGGGGTCAGTGATAGCAGGGCTTGAAACCCGACTTCTTCGATGTCGCCATAGCACTGCTACACAAAGGGAAACAGCAGATAACAAAGTAACTGTGAAGAAAATGGAGAGTCCCAGAAAACCGTTCCGAGTCGACGGCGCGGAAAAAAGGGAACTGACGTCAGCAAGCCGACGAGGTATACTTGTGGCTCCGGTGATGTCATACGGAGCCGCGAGCGGAGCCGTGCCATTGTGACGTCCTCGTCGACGTGGGAGAGCTAGAAAAAAGTTTCAGTGGAATGCTGGCGCAGGGGTAAATTCAAAAGGTGAGGAATTCACAGGCAGATGTATCCATCAGAATGAAGAACTTTTCTTTTCCAGTCTAACCCTGATGGTCTACATCAAGTGTTTTAAAATGAATGTCACATTCTCTCCTGCAGTACCACAGCCCTCTTTGAGAGAGCTATCACGTACACTGATGCTCTCTGTGAATTGGGATGCCCGGCTGTACCACAGGCAATAGAGGGAAGGCAACTTGCACCAAAGAAGACAAAACATCAAGACTCATTCTTTGCAGTTCTCTTCTGCCAACCCATCACATATATATACTATCACTGAAAATTATTACTGGCCTGATTAAGCATTTGGATGAGTGTTACTCCTGCACAAATGTAACGGATACCTCATCCACCTTATTACAAATGCAATAGTATATAATGAGCACGTAATGAGGCGGATGGGAAATCTGTCACATTTGTGACAGAGTAACCCATCTGCAAAAATCTAAATCAGGCCCTAAAACTGTTATGTATGGTGGCTTCAAAAGGAATTCTTTACTGAGAACACCATTTTGAAAAACTGGTTCTTCAATGCTCACACGTCAGAGCAGTGACAAAACAATTTACGTTCAGTGTCATCTTAAGAATGTTTGGGGCCCCGTACAAGGTATATTGTGGAGGCCCCTTTGAATTTTAGTAGCCGGTTTCAAGCCTGCGTGATGCCAAACCAACTTTCAGAAATGGGAGTCACTCAAAAATAGTTGAAATATTCCTTTTCAAGGGCCCCAAAATCATGAAGATGACACTGGGCAAAGAGAAACTGTTTTTGACACAAGCACTGGCTAAGAACCCTATTTACTCTGCATTCCCTCATGAACTCTGCACACATCAGCCATGCTCAGTTATCCGCTCCATGGCCTTATTGCTCTCCACGCATGCAACCACGCTGCACACTCTCACCCCCATATTCTACACCAAAAGCCAAGTACTGCACACAATAAACCATCTTATGAACACGCTCAACACCACGCCTGTTCAACTGCACTCTGCATATTTTCACTATTACACTCCATATCTACACCAGGGTCTGAGCACCCTCAGCCATACTCTGCACACTTTTTAGGTTGCAGCCTACCAGACAGCGCTGCTGTCTGGTTTGCTAAAAACATCCTAGGACTTTCTTAAAGTTGACCTAGAAGAAAGTTTTCCCTCTGTTCATTACCATTGGCTTTGTGGTTTGTAACTCAGAATTACTAGCTTTCGATTTGCTGGCTTTACTTGCTTTAGGCTCTCTTTCTTAAAGTTGACCTTAGGAAAGCATTCCCTTTGTTGATTACCATAGGCTTTGTGGTTTGTAACTCAGAATTGCTAGCTTTCTATTTGCTGGCTTTATTTGCTTTAGGCTCTCCAGGTTCACTTCGTGCCTCCCATTGCCTAATGCGCGTTTACTGTTTTCTTTTACGAGCTCCCTTTCTGTAAACAGGCCTTTAAATCTTGTTCTTATCTTGTCACATTTGCTGTGCATCCAAAGTAATGTCAAATGTCAGGCGCTGTCTTCTGAGAGCGCTTGTTTACTTTTCTTTCTCTGATTTCAAGTAAGAGGATTTATGTGACAATCTTGCTGGATACGGAGGTAGGAAAGAGGATTTTTCTAGCACATTACAACATTTAGATGAACTGTGTAAATAGCTCAGAATTAGGAACACAAAAGAAGAACAATGTTTGTTATCTCTCAAGTGTGTTGGAAACAAATACTTTAATATGATCAAAACAAATTATTACACTAGGTGATACAATTTCCACACATTTCCGTTTGTGTACTGTATAGTTTTATTAGTAAAACTTTATGTCTGTGCAAATGTAATGGTCATTTCAATTAACATTTGTGTTGTATGTAATGGCAGTGTGCTACCATACCATGCATACTCCACTCTACACCACTCCACTGTACTTTGCACCACTCCACACCACTGCACTCTAGTCTGCACCACTCCATTTTACACCACTCCACGCCACTGCATTCTGCACTACTCCACTCTACGCCACTGCAATCTATGCCACTTCATGCTACGCTTCTCTGCTCTACCCTATTCCACTCTACTATACGCCACTGCACTCTACACTACTCCAGTCTAGGCCACACCAATCTACTCTGCACAACTCCACTCGATGCACTGTACCCTACACCACTCTGCAACACTGCACTCTATGCCAGAACACTCTACGCGAATGCACTTTACGCTGTAACACTCAACTCTATGTCCTTGCACTTTACCCCAATCCACTGTATGCCACTCTTATACTACTGTGCACCACTGCACTCGGCAGAACTTTACTCTACGCCATTACACTCTATGCCACTCTACGCAACTGCACTCTACTCTGCATCACTCCACTCTATGCCACTTCACTCTACTTTGAAACAATATACTCTACGCCACTGCACTCTATGCCACTCCACTCTATGGCACTCTACTCTTATCCAAAGCCCTCTACGCCAATGCCCTCTACACAACTGCACTCTACTCTGCATCACTGTTTCTACTCTGCATCACTGTACTCTACGCCACTGATCTCTATGCCACTCTGCCACACTGCACTCTGACACGCTACTTTTCAACACTGCACTCTCTGCCACTGAACTCTACTCCACTCTATGCTACTCCACTCTATGCCACTGCACCCTATACCACTGCACTCAACTCTGCACCACTCTAAGCTACTCCACACCACTCAATGCCACTCGACTTTAATCTGCACTGTACACCACTGCACTCTATGCCACTCAACTCTGCTCTGCTCCACTGCCCTCTGCATCACTCTACGCCACTGTGCCACTCTACTCTGCGCCACTCTACTCTGTGCCCCTCCAATCTGTGCCACTCCACTCTGCACCACTCTACTCTACTATGCACCACTAATCTATGCCACAGCATTCTACGATGCTGCATTGTATGCCACTGCACGCAATGCCATTGCACTCTGTCACTGCACTCTGCAACACTCTACGCCAAAGCACTCTACACCAACCCACTCTACGCCACTCCAGTATATGCCACTCTACGCAGTTCCACACTATGCTACTCCAATACACAATACTCTCTGCCACCCCACTCTACAACACTCTACTCTTCGCCATTCCACTCTGACACTCCATGCGACTCTCCTTTATGCCACTAACTTTTAACCATGCTGAACAGCAGCCACGCTGGTGTACAACATGGATAAAACACATTGGGCCTGATTATGATGGCACTGGGACCGCCACCGACAGGCCGTCGGTGGCAGTCCCACCGACATCCAGCCCATCGGCCTGACCGTCACATTAGGATGCAGGCAGTCGGAGCTTGGCTGTCGGGTGAGGGTGGGTGGGGGGAGACCGCCGCCTCCAACAGGATCAAGGATCCAGTTGGTGCTGCAGTCAGACTCCTATCCCTACAGTGAGGGCACCGCCGTAGGGATTAGGATGTCCTTTTCTGACAGCCTGTTCATGGTGGTCCGACCGCGATATACAGGCTGTTGGAAAAGGACTTTGGGGGCCCCCGTGGAACACTGTACAGAGGCCCGGGGGTACCTGTGGTACCCCCACGCACATCCATGCACTGTGTGCCTGCCACCACATGGTGCTTGGTACACGATGCATGGATGTGCACTTAGTGCCTTTTTTAACTGCGGCTTGTGCAAAAGGCATTTTGGGACCACCTGCATGGTGGTCCTATTGTAATCGAGCAGGTGGGACCACTGACACATTGTCTAATGGACACCTGCCCGAAATGATGGCGGTTGGACGCTCGTCCGACAGCCATCGTAATCAGGCTCATTGGTAAAGCCAATAGCTCTTGCATAGGCGAATCCTATTGGCCATGCCAATGATTGTTAACTACCTTGCTGCACTCAACAATGCTCCACCTATACTTAAACACACTCCAGCACTCTGCTTGCACTCACAGAGCACACCTTTATCCCACCACTGCACATCGTCCCATACTCTCTACAAATCCTCGGTCACTATGCACACTTTCAATGCTCTTCGCAGCCACACTCTGCACACTTGCATCCACAATATACAACATTTTTGCCACATTATGCAGAACTGAATCCAGCTTTGCCCACCACCAGCAGTGCTCAGCACACCTTCAGCCATGGTCATCTCTGCTACAAGCGTGTAGAGGTGGTGAAGATTCTGCAATAGAAGAGGGCTGGACATGGAAAGAAAGTGGACACAAAGAAGACCCTGGGAGAGAAGAGACACCCTGAGAGAAGATAAGGGTTTTGGTGGAGCAGTTCAGATAGAGACAAAGAAAAAACAAGCTCTGGCAAAGCCAATACGGCTCAGCTTTAAATTGACGAGCTATTGGCTTGGATAATGCTTGTTTTCACCAGCATGCAAACACAAATGTCAAGACGCATGGGCAAGCATGCCTGTCAATCTTAGAATGGGTTTCCTCTTAAAGGAAATACACTCCAAGTGGACCATCATGTGTGTGGCGAGATGCATGCATGTACATGTGTCATGATGCGTGTGCACATGCTTCATGATGCAGCTGCCATTTTCTTTTCTTTTTTAATTCACCATTCTGAGATAGCAGAAACCCATCTTAAAGCAGTAAACTAAAAAACAACGGAAGAGCTATTTAATATTTCAAATATATAAATGAAAAATAAAATTTAAACCATGCGAAAAGCAACACAGGTAGAAACGTACGAGCCAGGGGTTTGGGGGGATGTGAGCAAGAAAGAAGCAGCACACGTGGGTAGGCGCACGAAAACAGCACACGGGGAGAGAGTAAGAAAAACACTTGTACTTCCATGGAATGCCAAAAAGAAAAGAAAAAGTAGTTCCAGTATTGACTGCAACATCTCACGATTAAGGGCTAGTGCTAATTTACCTTGAGAGGTATCTCCTCTACTGTCCTGGAGACTAGCGTGGCATCTGAGAACCATCTGTTTTTGTCTGGAGAACCCAAAATACGCTGATAATTATTGTTCAAATACCGGTTTGACAAATACAGTTTCAGCACTGATAGCTTTAGCAAACAACTGTCATTGGGGGCTGTGCTGGGTGCAACAGTATATGACATGTATGTATGTTCTTATTTTCATGCCATAAATCATATTATGCGGTAAAATGCATAAAAGAATTGCAGTGCAGGTAACAAATAGCAGGTAAAAAATAGGCCTGGGCGGTGAACTCCGCTCCGTTTGCGGAGTTTTCTGCACTCGTACTCCGCGGAGCTTGCGGAGTGCAGAAAACTGCGCTCCACGTAGCGCAGCGGAGTTTTTTCCCCGCTCGCGCCAACGCTCAGGTAGAATTTCTACCTGAGCAGCACTCCGCCACTTATGGAACTCCTCAGAGTTTTTATGTCACTTCGCGGAACTGGTAAAAAATAGATAGAGATGGATAAAAACATAGCATTCCATCTTTAATTTCAGTGCCACAGTCATTAAAATTGGCATGGTCCACTTGAACATCATTGAGGGGGTAATTTAAGAGTTTGGGAGATGACGGACATCAACCAAGCCTATATAGAGTATATGGCCCGGAATACATCCTATGTAGGGCAGATGGAGCATCCACCAATTTTTGGTAGATTACCCACATCTACCACTCTCTCAATAACCCCCATTTGGTCTTTAGTTTCATGCAGGCCAGATGTAAGATTTTGACATACTCTTATTCACTTTAAAGTGTGTTATTCAAATAACTTTGTTCCCATATATAATAGGCCTATAGATGCAGCATGACCATTTTTTTTACAAACAGGAATAGAGAAATACTTAAATCATAGCAAAATCATATCGTCTCAATTTGAAACTGAACTGCAAAGTCTAAAGAACTTGTAAAATACATAGCATGAAAACTAAATCTATTTAATTTCCTTTCAGGTTTACAAGGTATGGGAGAACAGGGTCCCCCTGGCCCACCAGGTCCATCAGGCCCAAGGGGTCAGCCAGGTCCACCTGGAAAGCCTGGCTATGGAAGTCCAGGCCCACAAGGACCTCAAGGTTTACCTGGACCACAAGGATTTTCTGCTGTTGGAAAGCCAGGGATGCCAGGTATCCCGGGAAAGCAAGGAGAGCGCGGATACAATGGTGAAAAAGGAGACATTGGACCTCATGGGCCACCAGGACAGAGAGGTCCACCTGGGCCTCCCGGGAATCTGGGTCCTACTGGTCTTTCTGTGTCTGGCAAGCCAGGACTTCAGGGACTAACAGGACCCCCAGGGCTAAGGGGCACTCCTGGAGTGAAGGGTGAACCAGGCATTCCCGGCCAAAACGGAGGTAAAGGGGAAAATGGATATGGAGCTCCTGGTCAGCAAGGAGAAAGAGGGCTTCCAGGTGTACAAGGACTACCAGGGCCCCCAGGCACTATTGGAATAGGCAAGCCTGGTGACACTGGATTTCCAGGGCAGCCTGGTAAACCAGGTGACAGAGGCTTGTCTGGTGAACCAGGAAAACCTGGGTTCCCAGGGCCACAAGGGGCTCCTGGAATTCAGGGGCCTGCAGGAATAGGAAAACATGGAGCAAATGGCCTGCCGGGATCACCAGGAATCCCAGGACATAAAGGATTAACTGGGCCTCCAGGTGCTCCTGGCCCACATGGATTACAAGGGATTGGGAAGCCAGGTATGCCAGGGATCAAAGGCCATCAAGGTCTTACCGGCCCCCCTGGAGCTCCTGGAATTAAAGGGGAACGAGGCCAATCTGGTCCTCAAGGGGTACCTGGTGTTTCAGGATTACCTGGAAATGGGGGCAACCCAGGACCCAGAGGTATACCAGGAGAACCCGGACTACCAGGGGATAAAGGTGATGTTGGGCCAAAAGGACATGTCGGGTACCCTGGAACAAAGGGCGAAAGAGGTCTATCTGGCCTCCCGGGAAATCCAGGCTATCCTGGAGAGATGGGTATGGCTGGCCCCAAAGGGCACCCAGGTGCACTTGGCCCAAAAGGTGACAAAGGGTATGTAGGACCTCCAGGAATACCTGGGCCAGTAGGGGCAACAGGGCCAAAAGGAATTCCAGGTTATAATGGTGAGCCTGGCCCCCGGGGAAACCCTGGAATACCAGGCATGAAAGGCCCAGTGGGACCCCCAGGAATTCCGGGCTTCCCGGGGCCCAAAGGAGAATCAGGAATTCCAGGATTGCCAGGAGCTGCTGGTATTGCAACAAAAGGCTTGAATGGACCAATGGGACCTCCTGGATTTCCTGGTCCAAGAGGTTTGGATGGGGAACCTGGTCTGCCTGGGCCGCCAGGTCCTCCTGGTCAACCAGGACAAGTCTTACTTCCACACCAAATGCCAGATGGTTATATGAAATCAGGACAGGTTCAAAGTTTTGGGCGAATGCCTACATCAGCTTTCACAGCCATTCTTTCCAAAGCTTTTCCACTGACCGGCTTCCCAATCAAATTTGACAAAATCTTGTACAACAAACAACAACATTATGACCCCAGAACTGGAATATTTACATGCCAGATACCAGGACTTTATTATTTTTCCTACCATGTTCACGTGAAAGGAACACATGTCTGGGTAGCGCTGTACAAAAACGGCACACCTATAATGTACACATACGATGAATACAAGAAAGGATACCTTGATCAAGCTTCGGGGAGTGCCGTTGTCGAACTGATGGAAAGTGATCAAGTATGGTTGCAGATGCCTAATGCTGAATCCAACGGCTTATATTCTTCAGACTATGTGCATTCCTCTTTATCAGGTTTCCTCTTCGGGCCTACATGATTGGTGTCTTCTCTTACTTAATGCTCTCTTTTGACAAACTCCATTTTGTAAAATGGTTTCAATCATCAGGATTGCAGTATATCACAGAAACTCATGGTGCATCCAAATCTTAATATTCAAATCTACAACCGGCAGCGTAGACATGCTTTTCTTAGCTGCCTGCTTCAGTAACTCTTTCCGACTATGGCTTATTGTTCTAGGGGGACTATTATGCAACAGCACTCTGAAGGGTGTTTTGCAC